>JABTTQ020001859.1:0-668999 GCA_016081115.2 Rehmannia glutinosa | reverse complement strand
TGAACTATTTCACTTAAGATACCTTGCTTTAACCTTTGAAGGTAAAAAAGAAGTCGAATGAGTTTGTGGTCCCTGGATCTTTGTCCAAGCTTCAGAATCTTCAGACCTTAATCATTAGGCTGGAATATTCCCCTGGATCATTGTATCTGCCTTTTGAAATTTGGAGAATGCGACAATTAAGGCATCTTATCGTGTTTGACGGTTGCTTACCTGATCCTTCTGAAGGAACTTGTGAGCAGATTTTGGAAAACGTTCACACACTTTCACATGTAAAATGCTTTACATGCTCCCAAAGGATGTTGGAAATGGTGCCAAATATAAAGAAACTGGGAATCATTTATTCGATCAGAGACATTGACAAAACGGGATGGTCAAAGTATTGCCTAAACAATCTTGTCCATCTTCAAAAGCTCGAAAAGTTGAGTTTCTATGTAGGACCCCATGACTACTCCCAGAGTAATTTGTCCCATAACCTTGCTTTCCCTGTTACACTGAAAAAGTTGACCTTAAGGGGCTGTGGACTTTCATGGAAAGATATGACAATTGTTGGTTTATTGCCTAATCTTGAAGTGCTCAAACTGAGAAGAAATGCGTGTCGTGGATTAGAGTGGGAAACAAATGAAGGGGAATTCTGTCGACTAAAAGTACTTGTAATTGACAGAGTAGATCCCTGTAACTGGATAACAGAAAGTTCCCATTTCCCAATTCTCGAGTGCCTACTTCTTCGTGGTTGCCATAAGCTAAGAGAGATTCCGTATGGTATTGGAAAAATACAAACGCTTCAACTGATTGAGCTGGATTCCTGCGACTCGTTCATTGTGGAATTGGCAAAACGTATACAAGAAGAAGTAGAGAGCTTTGGAAATGACCTCCAACTTCGTCTCCTAAACAATATATCACAACTGGAACCTGCACTATTTGATCTGAGCATTTACCAGGTATTAGTTTTGATATCCATTTCAATTTTCACTTCGCCAATCCTTTTCATTAGCTATTTATACAGTTTATATATTAAGATCTTTATGTTCTTTCATATGTATGTGTATGTATCAACATATTTATGCCTTCGAAGCTGATCATGTCAGAAGATATATATTACTACAATCGTCACTATAAGATCAACAAATGCATGAATTATTGCTACCGTAACATATTAACCTGCCTGACGGTTGTTCGTAAGCTTTGTGTTTGTCCAGTAAGAGGTTCAATGGTATTCTGAGAAAAGTAGTATATCCTTGAATTGCATGTTTATAAATATCGACAAATGAAGCTGATAGTAATAAGGAAATAAAAAACTGGACAGATGATATAATTTGTAAAGTTTATTAGAGTTTTAAAACAAAAAAGATTATTTCGGCATAAACTGCTGTTCTTGAAGATTGAGGATTCTGTTACCATACAAATGTTGCTAGCTTTTTTTCAAAATCGATCCTTTTTCTGCTGGTCTGGATGCTGGATAGCGAGCTATTAGATTGGACTTCAATAGATATTCTATGGATGAATTTCTGAAGAACTAAAACGGCAGTATAGTTTAATTTTAATTGTTAAACTTTTGGAAGTTGCAATGAATGATGAAAACAATTTATAGACACGATTGCCATGCTCTAATTTCATAATCAGTGTAATACTTCTTTTCTTTCGCGTGATGTTAATTCTATGATGTATCTTGCTCTGTTTCTGAAAATTTTCTAGATTTAATTCGAAATACATCATCCATATGTATTTGTTCGAATTCATCAACATATATATGCAACGTCGCCAGCTTGTTCTATATTGGGATGGACACGCGGAAACAGGACGGAAAGCTATGTAGTGTAGGAAATAATTCGGAATGGATGGACTGTGGGCTAGCATTGGTTGATGTTGCTGATGTATTTGTTTTCATCTTGTTAATATGAAATGTATGTTTCATCTCATTCATTGACTGTTTTCCACAAGGGTTATCGTTTTCATACTCAGGGACTGGAATGTCTGTAAAAGATAGGTTGAAGCTTTGCTAATCTCTAATACTTTATGTTGAGGATTGTTATTCTATGCTAGTGATTAATGAGGCAATGAAAGCAAGTGGGATCATCAATTCCATTTATTATTTCATATTCTACTTTAAATGTATCAATATATGTCAGATGACACGTGACATTTACACGGTTCACACGAGTCTACAGTTTTTCACTAATGGAATAGAGGATGCGAAATATCACACACGATTTTCTATTCTAAAGTGTATCATCTCATATCCCAAATAGCACCACACATTTCATGCCAAATGTATTGGTGACGTCATAGATGTACATTTGGTGTGTATTTAAAATGCTTGGAGTAAGAATGAAACACAATTTGAAATAGAGGATCCTGGACTTGGTGAAATAGGTGCTTCCTTTTACCTAATTTTGATCCAGTTGCTTGGTAATCAAAATGCACTTTTACCTAATTATGAAATCTTCACATGTTAATCATAAATGTATTATATATATATATATATATATTAAGGAATTAATAATTTATATACACCATATGACCTATATAAATTCATGTATATGTATTATTTTATAAATTTAGTGAATTATTAATTTAGCAAGTTGTCCCTAGTCCTGATCATTTGGTTAAAAATATTATTTTAGTGAATTATTAATTAATCGAGTATCAGATTATCGATGTTATACGTTAGGAATAAATCTTAGTCCACTAGTGAATATGAGGTAACTCTTGTTCTCTCTTTGGAGAGGTTAAAAGTTCGATCCCCCCGGGGCACAATGGTGGAACAACTAATATTGAGGTTGTGGCGGCGGATGTGTATTTTAACTTGGTGGGAGGATTGTAGATGCTAGTTGTAGTACCCAAGAAATTGGGGGAAAATAGAAATTAGGTTTTGATTGTTTAACAATTAGGGATTTTAAAATTTTGGGGGAAATCTGAAAAATATTATTATATTGGGCCTAATAGATTAGTTTTAAACTTCATTTTTATATTTTATTATATTGGCCCACTAGAATGATCCTAAACCCATCACCAATCTCAAGCCCAAGTCCAAGCCCATTTCATCTATCCAAATATGGTAGTACCAAAATATATATATATATATATATATATATAAATTATCCTAAAAATCTTTTAATTATAACAATCAAATTAATTAACAATAAATCCAAACAAATATCCCTATAAATCAGCATTTTATCTTAGTCAACCAATCTATTATTAAAATTAACATAATTGCAGACGTTTTATTTACCTTTGTATTAATTCAAACTTGACAAGAATAATAATAATAAAATAAAACAAACAATAGCAATTAAACTGGGAAAAACTTCCGTTAGAAATATATATATATATATATATATATATCAAATCCCTATTAATCAGCAAAATAATCATATCAATTTCCTCAATCAAATTGAAACAAAATTTCCGGCTAAAATTCCAACTTTCCAAACCCCAAACCAACAATTACTACCTATATATACATACTCTTTCTGAAACAATTGAAACACACAAGCTAATAATACCTAAAGGTAAAAATTCTTTGTTTCTCTTCTCACTTTCCACTGTCCAAACCAACGAGTTAAAAAAACACAGAGAAAGAATGGGAGAAATCGGGATGGTAGGCAGAAAGATAACTCTCGCTTTTACCGCCGCTGCCGCCCGCCGCCGCGTCACGCCGCACGCAGTAAAAGTGTGGTGGTGGTGTGTGGGTGGGTATGGGCGTGGGGTTGGGCCTTGAAAAAGAAATGGGTTTGTGTAGCAGAAGGAGATGAAAGGGAAATGAGTTTATTTTTTTTAGGGGGAGATGGGTTATTGTAGAAGAAGGAAAAGGATTACAGAGAAAAAGATTAAAAGAGAGAGAGAGAGAGAGAGAGAGAGAGAGAGAGAGAAAGAGAGAGAGTTTGGAAAGTGACGGGAAACAAAAAGAAGAAAAAAGAAATGAGTGGGGCCAGGAGGGGTGGGCTGGGGAAGGGGTGCTGGGGGGTTGGGGTGAGGAATAGGGAAAGAAATGTGGTTTATTAGGAGATTTCTAAATTTTTATCCAATCAATTTTAACCAACTTAATTTCTATTATATATATAATTAAACTTATATAAAAGTTACAAAATATTAATACTAGTTTTAATTCTAATTGTAGGCAACGAGAATTTTCGGGCATAGAATTTTCCACTCTTCGACACACTCTACTCTATGCTACTTTTCGAGATAGGGGTTTTTCTTTTATTTGTCCATGTTAAATCTTTCTTTTATATGTTGCTTGATAATATTGCTTTTACATGCTACGTGTATATAGTCGCGTGGGACCATCAGAGGTCCAGGGCATAAAAGTTCCCTCCGGTGAAATCCCTAGCGTCGCGAGCCATATTTTAAATGTCTATAGTTGCGTGGGACCATCAGAGGTCATATAAAGTTCCCTCCGGTGAAACCCCGGCAGTGCGAGCCATGTTTCAATGTCATAGCTACAGTTACATTTTAAATGTTGAGCATGTTATTTTGTAATGTGTATTGTGTATTTAGCTTGGACAAATTCGCCCCTACTGAGCCGTTGAATGTTCACCCCAAATATATTTCTATTTCAGATGAATGATGGAGTTGGAGGGACACGTGGAGGCGGTGACCCAAATAATAAAATTTGAACAATAAACTTAATTTTTTTTATGGATATTTCTAATGTTTGGTATTTAAAATTTATCTATGGAATAGTTCTTGAAATTTTTATCTAACAGTTTTTTTTTCTTTATTTATTATCGCTTTAAATGGTAATGATCTTTGGAAAATTCACGTTTATTATAAATCACATTATTACTTTATAAATCGTATTTTATTATGAAAACGGGATGTTATATATATATATATATATATATATATAAAAAAAATGGGTTGCCTACTCCACGTGTTATGCCGACTCCGATCAAGGTATTCATTATTTTTTTTTCATAGCAACGGTTCCATTAGGCTATTCACTAGCTTGATTATAATCTTACCCAAATAGTACATATAGCATTGGTAAGACAATAGCCTATGAGCATATTTATATAGTGTACAATATTGACTAACTTTTTAACATTTAGTGCCCATGTTATACTGCTTTTACAATAATAAATTATATTGTTGACTAAGAAAGACTTCCAATAATATTTATTACACTTGTTACACAAACTACAGTTTCCATTACATAATAATGTTAAATTCGTTTAGTTTTTTTTAATATCCCACCTACATACCTGTAAAAACAAAGTCTTAGAAGTGTCAACTTAGTACAATTCTTATAATTACTATATTATTAAGTCTATAAAAAAATTATTAATATTATCATTATCTAACTGCCCAGTAGGTGACAACCTTAAAAAAAAAAGTATAAATAGGTATTGATACTCTAGCATGAACGTAGAGATTACCAATCACAAACTTTCACATATATAATCTCCAGGGGTAGTTTTGATCTGATATGGACTATAATTCGAATACAAGTAGTTGTGGTTGTATAGAATTTATATGCTTGTATATTTATATATTTCCCCTGCATTTGTCTGTCCAGTGAGGCCTAAAATCATTTTATAATGTTTTGTAAATCTTGACTACAGCAAAGTATTTTTTTAGTAGTTTAAGATATAGATATATAAAGTCTCACGGAAAAAGTATTGTCTCTTATGTTATAAATATTATGTATCTTTTAAAATTTTATAATTGAACATATATGACTTGTAACATTAAAATTGTAGATGGCTAAAAGATACAGAAGTACCACTAGAAAATCTACTATAAATTGGCCACATGACCACCCGGCTTTTAGACTGGACCGATATTTTCACTATAGAAAGAACGATGCCGACAACATGGGGACTTTCATTGTGACAATGCACCAGGAATGTCTTAGAATCAAAGACCTCCCGGGAGCACCGAATGACTATGGTGCGGCTCGTAGGGCGATTGATAAGTTGCCCGACTTGTGGAAGGTTAAGGGCGAACGATTGTTGGCACAATCGATAACATATGACGAAAATCGTCGAGGCCGTACTCGATTATGGCGGGTTCACAACCTTGATGTTCAGCAAGCGGGTTACCCACGTGGCCCTAGAGGCTCTGCAGGCTGTGGTGGCGCCTGTGGGGGAACCGGTGAGGGCACCCGTGGATGAGTCCGAAGAAGAGTCGGAGGGGCGAGTCGATGATGAACCCAAGAAGAGTCCGTTGAGGAAGAGGTGAAAGTTCTATTCGAGGATGATCGCCACAATGTGGCATAGATATTTAAATAAAAACCTCATGTATTCCCTTACTTATTAAATAAAGAATGCATGATTAATAAAAATATTACATTATTATTACATTGGTGTTTATAGTTATGTTTTATGATTGCTTTACTTTAGTGCCTTGATGATTCAGTTAAGAATATGACCAATAAATTTAAACCTTATATTAAAAAGAACTAAACAATAAGATAGAATCAGTGCAATCTTATGGGTTACTTTTTACCTTACAATCTTCGTGAATTAGATAAATTTTCGATTAAACTTGTGGGTTACATACCTTAGATATTAAGACTTAAAATCTTATATATAAATACTAAGACGATTTATTTTATGATTCTAGATGGCACCTTAACGTGTTAACCGAAACCGCAACCAGGCCGCAACTGATGACGAGACTCTCACTAGAAATGCCCTGGCTTGGCAATACGAAACTTGGCAAATATAGTAGCCAACCTCGTCACATCAGTGCGAGGCGACCCAACACAATGTGGCCAATGCTCGAGAATGGCCAAAACCATCATGCGCCGATAGACACTACCTCACAAGTGGTGGAGCGATTTCGGCGCTTCTGAACTCCGTCTTTACGGGGCGTGAAGATCCAATGGCGGTGGAAGAATGGATAGGTGAACTAGAGTCGAGTGTTTGACTTGATAGCTTGCTCGAGAAGCACACGAGGGTTTCGTGTGCAATCTTCCAATTGAAGCGAGGATGCAAAACATTGGTAGGACCTACTACACCGCGCACAATCACCGATGAAGAAAGAAATGCGCTAACATGGAAGGATTTCAAAGAGTTGGTCGCGCCAATTTTTCCCACAAGCTCATAGAAACAAAAAGGCGAGAGAGTTCATGATCCTGGTACAGGAATATGTCGGTCTTTGGATTATGAGCGAAAATTCAACCATTGTCCGTTATGCAACACACTTGGTCAAAGACCGATCAAATGAAGGCCGAGAGGTTTATTGAAGGACTACGCCCGGAGTTAAGTGGGATAGTTAGTGTCCTTGGTGATGTTACATATGCACAAACAGTAGATCGAGCTCGAATGGTTGTGGTAAACATGAACCTAGAATGAAACCCACGCAAGGCAAACGAGGCGCCCAAGAGAAAGTGGGATGGACGACTCACAATAGTGGTGAAAATAAAAATAAGATGACTAAAGGTGGAGGAGGTCCTGCTCAACCACCACCACAAGAGAAGCCCCATGCCCGGTGTGTGGTAAGAACCACTATGGAGAATGCCTCTATGGGAAGGGAGTTTGCTGCATCGTGTAAGACACTGGACACACCGCAAAAGATCGCACGGCACAACGGTGCGGGATCGGTCGGCAAAAGGAGAAATGCGAGGATGTATCTTTTTATGACCCGGTAGCGAGGCTGAAAATGAAGCGGTATGATGTCCGGTATCTTTGTCGATATGTAATGTACCTACTTTTTGCTCTGTTTGACACTGGTGCCACACACTCTTTTATGTCTGCTAAATTTCATACTATGATTGGACAAATAAAAGAACATATAGATGAACCTTTTGCGATTAGCTTACCGTCTGGAAAGACAATGATTACAGACTCGAATGTTAAGGATGTGGCGTAAACATAGGAGGAATGGATTTTAGTCTTGATTTGTATATACCGGACATGAAAGACTTCGATGTAATTTTGGGTATGGACTGGCTTAGCCGACATCAGGCAAGCATTAAGTGTAAAGAGAGAGAGATAACTCTTAAGTTACCAGGGGATGGGGAAATAAAGTACTACGGGGCAAGTACTAGAAATATACTCGGACAATATCAGCGGCGATGAAAGCAATGAAATTGTTGAAGAAGGGTAATTGTCAAGTATTTGGTAAACATAGTCGGGCCGACATCTGAATTAACACCAGCAGATGTTCCGATCGTAAGAGAATTCCTTGATGTATTTCCTGAGGATTTACTAAGAATTCCACCAGATCGTCAAGTGGAGTTTACAATAGACTTGGAACCGGGGGCACTAATCTCCAAGCACCTTACGAGAATGGCGAAAGGAGTTACTGAAATCGAAAATGCAAATACAAGAGTTATTGGATTTAAAGTTCATCCGACCAAGTGTATCGCCTGGGGAGCTCGATTATTCGTGAAGAAGAAGGATGGGACTTTAAGAATGTGTATCGATTACAAGGAGCTGAATCGACTCACGATAAAGAATAAGTACCCATTACCTCGGATCGAAGACTTATTCGATCAACTAAGGGGTGCAGACACATTTTCTAAGATCGATCTTAGATCCGGATATCACCAGTTAAAGATTAAGGAGAGTGATATCCCCAAAACATCATTTAGAACTCGTTATGGACACTACGAGTTTGTAGTGATGCCTTTTGGGTTAAGCAATACACCAGCAGTGTTCATGGACTTGATGAATAGGGTGTTTCACCCCTACTTGGATAAATTCATCATTGTCTTTATTGACG
Source organism: Rehmannia glutinosa (assembly GCA_016081115.2). Classification (NCBI taxonomy): domain Eukaryota; kingdom Viridiplantae; phylum Streptophyta; class Magnoliopsida; order Lamiales; family Orobanchaceae; genus Rehmannia; species Rehmannia glutinosa. Next base: position 660,323 of record JABTTQ020001859.1, on the reverse strand, counting down.
ACATACTTATATACTCGAAAAATGAGAATGAACACGAAGAGCATTTGAGAATAGCACTCGAAGTACTTCGCAAAGAGAAGTTGTATGCAAAGTTCGTAAGTGCAATTTCTGGATAGATCGAGTGATTTTCCTCGGACATGTGGTAACTGCGCATGGAATCGAGGTTGACCCAAGTAAGGTCGAAGCTGTCAATGAATGGAAAGCACCCACGAATGCGAGTGAAGTTCGTAGTTTTCTTGGTTTGGCAGGCTATTACCGAAGATTCATTGAGGGATTTTCTAAAATAGCTGGACCCATGACCCAGTTGACGAGAAAAGGGGAAAAATTCATTTGGAGCGAGAAATGCGAGGAAAGTTTTCAGGAATTGAAACGAAGACTAACCTCTGCACCTGTATTGACAATACCCGACCCTACAGAGGGATTTGTTATTTACAGTGATGCGTCGAAACTAGGTCTCGGGTGTGTTTTGATGCAACATGGCAAGGTAGTTGCTTATGCCTCGAGACAATTGAAGCCATATGAGCTGAATTACCCTAACCATGACTTGGAGCTAGCCGCAGTAGTACATGCACTAAAGATCTGGCGACACTACTTATATGGAAGTAAGTGTGAGATATACACGGACCATAAAAGTCTAAAATATCTCTTCACACAAAAAGAGCTTAATATGAGGCAAAGAAGGTGGTTGGAGTTAGTGAAAGATTATGATTGCACTATCAATTACCATCCGGGTAAAGCTAACGTGGTAGCGGATGCTCTAAGTCGAAAAACTAAGAGCGAATTTTCCTGTTTACTAACAAATCAAGAGGGATTGGCGAAAGAGTTCGCCAAGATGAAAATTGAGATCGTGACTCCACCGAGAAGACAGAGGGCAATGTTAGCAACATCGGTAGTGCGACCCACGTTGCGAGATAGGATCAAAGAGACTCAACCACGAGATATATTTCTGAATAAAATGAAGAAACGAATTCAGAAAAAATCTTAAGGGTTTTGAGATGACAGTAAGCGGCGTATTGGCTTACGAAGGGAGATTATGTGTACCTAAGGATGAAGAACTTAGAAGTGAAATTCTTGAGAAAGCTCATAATACGCCATATACGGCTCACCCTGGTGGTACGAAGATGTACCAAGACTTGAAAAGCATTCGGTTGGAAGAGCATGAAAAAGACATCGGGTCATTTGTAGCGAGATGTTTGACGTGTCAACAAGTCAAAGTCAACATCAACCAGACCAAAGCTTACTAAAACCCCTTGAGATCCCGAGAATGGAAATGGGAACATATAACAATGGATTTCGTAGTCGGGTTGCCTCTATCGGTCAAGAAGAATAATGATGTGTGGGTGATAGTTGGCCAAAGTGACAAAATCAAGCACATTTTCGCCAAATGAAAATGACGTTAAAAATGGACCAATATGCGAGATATATATTGCGAGAAATTGTAAGTACGCGACGCACGGGGTCCCTGTGATGATAGTATCGACAGACCCACGCGTTTCACTTCAAAATTTTGGAAAAGTCTACAAACAGCATTGGGAACGAAGTTAAGCTTTAGTACAACTTATCACCCACAGACAGATGGACAGTCGGAAAGAACAATACAAACACTAGAAGACATACTAAGGGCGTGTGTGCTCGACTCTGGTGAAAACTGGGAGTCAATATTACCTTTGGTGGAGTTCGCTTACAATAATAGTTACCAAGCGACCATTAAAATGGCTCCGTACGAGGCATTGTACGGAAGAAAGTGTAGATCACCTTTGTATTGGAGCGAAGTGGGTGATAAGAAAATTTTGGGACCGGAATTAGTTGAGCAGACAGTTGAGAAAATTGAAAAGGTTCGGGACCGAATGAAGGTAGCACAAAGTAGACAGAAATCTTACGCGGACCGAAGGATGAAGGATTTACAGTTTGATGTTGGGGAAAAGGTATTCTTGAAGGTGGCACCTATGAGAGGTGTTTTTCGTTTCGGTGAAAAGGGAAAATTAAAGCCAAGATACATTGGCCCGTTCGAAATTCTGCGACGAATCGGTGAACTAGCATACCAATTAGCATTACCACCGTTGTCATCCTTCTCATAATGTATTCCATGTATCAATGCTCAGGAAGTACGTTTATGACCCAAGTCATATTGTCAATTACTCAGAGCTAGAAATCAAGGACGATTTGACTTACGAATAAGCACCTGAGGTAATCTTAGAACGAAAAATACACAAATTAAGAAATAAAGATGTGGCCTGATCAAAGTCCAATGGAAACGACATGATAAGAAGGAAGCCACATGGGAGCGAGAAGAAGATGTTCGAGCTAAGTATCCTGGATTTCCTTAATTTTGGTAAGTATTCGAATTTCGAGGACGAAATTAATTTTTAGGAGAGTAAGATGTAGTACCCAAGAAATTGGGGGAAAATAGAAATTAGGGTTTGATTGTTTAACAATTAGGGATTTTAAAATTTTGGGGGAAATCTGAAAAATATTATTATATTGGGCCTAATAGATTAGTTTTAAACTTCATTTTTATATTTTATTATATTAGCCCACTAGAATGATCCTAAACCCATCACCAATCTCAAGCCCAAGTCCAAGCCCATTTCATCTATCCAAATATGGTAGTACCAAAATATATATATATATATATATTATCCTAAAAATCTTTTAATTATAACAATCAAATTAATTAACAATAAATCCAAACAAATATCCCTATAAATCAGTATTTTATCTTAGTCAACCAATCTATTATTAAAATTAACATAATTGCAGACGTTTTATTTACCTTTGTATTAATTCAAACTTGACAAGAATAATAATAATAAAATAAAACAAACAATAGCAATTAAACTGGGAAAAACTTAGTTAGAAATATATATATATATATATATATATATCAAATCCCTATTAATCAGCAAAATAATCATATCAATTTCCTCAATCAAATTGAAACAAAATTTCCGGCTAAAATTCCAACTTTCCAAACCCCAAACCAACAATTACTACCTATATATACATACTCTTTCTGAAAACAATTGAAACACACAAGCTAATAATACCTAAAGGTAAAAATTCTTTGTTTCTCTTCTCACTTTCCACTGTCCAAACCAACGAGTTAAAAAAAAAAAAAGAAAGAATGGGAGAAATCGGGACGGTGAGCGGGCGAAAGATAACCTCGCCGCCGCCGCCGCACGAAGTGTGGTGGTGGTGTGTGGGTGGGTATGGGCGTGGGGTTGGGCATTGAAAAAAAATGGGTTTGTGTAGCGAGAAGGAGATGAAAGGGAAATGAGTTTATTTTTTTAAGGGGGAGATGGGTTATTGTAGAAGAAGGGAAATGGATTACAGAGAAAAAGATTAAAAGAGAGAGAGAGAGAGAGAGAGAGAGAGAGAGAGAGAGAGAGAGAGAGAGAGAGAGAGAGAGAGAGAGAGAGAGAGAGAGAGTTTTGGAAAGTGACGGGAAACAAAAGAAGAAAAAAAGAAATGAGTGGGGCCAGGAGGGGGGGGGCTGGGGGGAGGCGCTGGTCTTTGGGGGTTGGGGTGAGGAATAGGGAAAGAAATGTGGTTTATTAGGAGATTTCTAAATTTTTATCCAATTAATTTTAACCAATTTAATTTCTATTATATATATAATTAAACTTATATAAAAGTTACAAAATATTAATACTAGTTTTAATTCTAATTGTAGGCAACGAGAATTTTCGGGCATAGAATTTTCCACTCTTCGACACACTCTACTCTACGCTACTTTTCGAGGTAGGGGTTTTTCTGCTTTATTTGTCCATGTTAAATGCTCTTTATATGTTGCTTGATAATATTGTTTTTACATGCTACGTATATATAGTCGCGTGGGACCATACTGGTCCTGGCATAAAGTTCCCTCCTGAAACCCCACAGAGTCACGAGCCATGTTTCAATGTCATAGCTACAGTTACATTTTAAATGTTGAGCATGTTATTTTGTAATGTGTATTGTGTATTTAGCTTGGACAAATTCGCCCCTACTGAGCCGTTGAATGCTCACCCCAAATATATTTCTATTTCAGATGAATGATGGAGTTGGCGGGACACGTGGAGGCGGTGACCCAAATAATAAAATTTGAACAATAAACTTAATATTTTTTATGGATATTTCTAATGTTTGGTATTTAAAATTTATCTATGGAATAGTTCTTGAAATTTTTATCTAACAGTTTTTTTTTCTTTATTTATTATCGCTTTAAATGGTAATGATCTTTGGAAAATTCACGTTTATTATAAATCGCATTATTACTTTATAAGTCGTATTTTATTATGAAAACGGGATGTTACACTAGTCCTCCCAAGTCTCGACCCCAGCCTGTCTTCACGCTTCACTTCCTCCGTGCGTCACAGCGGCGGCTTCGGCATCTCAAGGCATCTCCAACCCATAACACCAAATTTGGTGTGAAAATCACACCAAATTTGATGTTTTGGTGTAATTTTGCAAAACTCATCTCCAACCCACTACACTAAATCTTACACCAAATGAGTATTTTAATATTTTCTTTTCATTTGGAATAGCAAATTTATTTGTTTATGCAATTATTTCTTTTGCTTATATTTTATTATTATTAATGTAACTAAATAAAAACTTATATTTATCTAATATTACATTAATTAATTATATTGCAAAATATAATTACAACTAATATCACAATAAATAAAAATACTAAATTGCACACTAGACAATAAAAAATGACAAACCTAAAACAAATATTTAAAGACAAAAAAAAAAAGATTAATAAATCGCGTTCATCCTCAATTATTCGGAGTTGGTGCTTCCATGCGGTCTTGGATCGGTGCATCAACATCGCGTTCATCCTCAATTACGATAGTGTTTTGTATTTTATGATAGACTTTGATGTTTTTTTAATTAAATTATAATTTTGTTTGTTAATTATTTTAGTTTATCAAAATTTTAAGTTTAGTTTATAATAATTTATTGGTAAATATTAACTATTGTTCATCCAAAATAATAATTATATACAAAATTTAAATAACTAAAACCATGTTACAAATGAATTATATATCAAATATAGGATACAATAGAAATTAAAAGTTTGAAGTAGAAGAAATTGAAGGGCAAATAAGGAATATTTGTATTACACCAAATTTGGTGTAAAAGAATAGTGTTACACCAAATTTGGTGTAACACCATTCATTACAAATTCTAGGTTATACAGATTTATTTATTGCGTAAATACATATCTGTAACTGTGAGTAGGTGGTATTTAACCAAAATTATCTAGAAAAATATGGATTTATGTATGTACTTTGAAATTTATTCCGAAAAAACTAATGAGTCTACATAAAGTTATATACATATATTACTCCAATCAGCATCATACGTATTCTTTTGTTCTCTATTTGTATTGAGAAATTTCTTGCTGTTATGTCACATCTTGTCACATCTGCGTGGCAGATATGTTGAAATATTGCTAAGTGACTATACTTCTTTTTTCCTATATTCTCTTCATTTTCTCTCTCATTTTGTCTTTGGTGAATTTTAACTTATTTCATGGAAGAACTTTGAAAGAAGCTTTGTATATTTCAGATGGCTTGTTATGCTGCCCTTGTTTCACTTGCACAAGTACTAAACCAGATTCTAGATCATGATCAACATGCCATTGTTCTTCATGAAAATGTTATTTTACTATCAACTTTTCTCGAGGATTTTCCAGAAGAGGCAGTCAACTTAGAAGCACGAATCACAATTGCAGCAAATGAAGCAGAAGATATCATCGAGTACCATATTTTGGATGAAATTGGGCATCATAACTGGCGAAAATTGTACGGAGAATTACAAAAGGTAATAAAATAAATTAATTCAATTGTGAAAGAAGTGATGCAGATCAAAAGATGCAATAAAAGCAAAGATCTGATAACAACTCATAATTCCTTTAGTTCTTTTTTCATCAAGAATTGTGAGTAGTTGCAGAGAAATTGTGGTGGGATTGGATAAAGACTTATTGGAAATAAAGGGTCAACTCTGTGGAGAGTCATCTGCACTCCGAATCATACCGATCGTCGGGATGGGAGGTATTGGGAAGACAACTCTTGCCAGGTATGCTTATGACGACCCTTTAACTTTGCATCATTTCGATGTTCGTGCTTGGGTGACAGTATCACAAAATTATCAAGTACGTAGAATTCTTTTAGGCCTCTTGCATTCTATTGAGGTATCTAATGAGGAACGATACAAATGGATGGTAGATGGATCATTAGTACAACTTGTGTATCAATACTTAAAGGGGAGGAGATATCTTATAGTGATGGATGATATGTGGAATACAAATGTATGGGATGATGTAAGGAGGATATTTCCAGATGACTGTAATGGGAGTCGAATCATAATAACTACGAGGGAGTTAGATGTGGCTTCATATGTTGACTCTTTGAGCCATCCTTATCTGATGCATTTGATGGATGTGGATCAGAGTTGGGGTTTACTCAAAGTGAAGGTGTTTGGGGGAGAAAATTGCCCACCTGAACTGGAGAAAATCGGAAAGCTCATTGCAGAAAACTGTCGAGGGCTTCCGTTAGCAATTGTCGTGATTGCTGGAGTTCTGTCCAAGGTGAATCACGTGCAAGAATCATGGGAAAATATTGCGATAAATGTAAATGAAGCTGTAAACACAAGTGATGAGCAATTTTCAAAGATATTATCTTTGAGCTATACACACTTGCCTCATCATTTGAGACCGTGTTTTCTGTATTTGGGAGGTTTTCCAGAAGATTCTGTCATCAATGCCTCAAAACTCATCAAATTATGGGCAGCGGAGGGTTTTCTAAAGGCAAATGGAACTAAACACCTGGAAGAGGTGGCAGAGGAGTATTTGGAAGATTTGGACAAGAGAAGTCTCGTTTTGGTCACCCACAAAAGGTCTAATGGCAAAATAAAAGCTGTCAAGATGCATGATCTCTTGAGAGATCTTTGTATAAGAATAGCTCGGGATGAGAAGTTTCTTCATGTCATAAATGAGTTTTCGCGTAGTTCTTGCGAAGTTATTGGGAATTCACGCCGCCTAAGTATTTGTTCACGTATTTGGGGTGACTTTCCACACATTGAGGGCTCATCCATGCGTACTATTCTTCATTTCCATCATAGGGCCTTTGATTCTTGGAAACGTTGTAGACTTCTCAGAGTACTGGATGTAATGAGTGTAATATTGGAACCATACCCTTTTCATATAGACGAACTATTTCACTTAAGATACCTTTCTTTAACCTTTCGAAGTGAAAAGACTTTAATTATGTTTTGGCACCCTGTATCTTTGTCCAAGCTTCAGAATCTTCAGACCTTAATCATTAGGCTGGATAATTCCCATGGATCAATACATCTGCCGTTTGAAATTTGGAAACTGCGACAATTAAGGCATTTTATTTTGTTCGACGGTCTCTTACCTGATCCTTCTAAAGGAACTTGTGAGCAGATTTTGGAAAACCTGCACACACTTTCGCGTGTGGAACGCTTTACATGCTCCCAAAGGATGTTTGAAATGGTGCCAAACCTAAAGAAGTTGGGAATCATTTATACGATCGGAGACATTGATGAAACGGGATGGTCAAAGTATTTCCTAAACAACCTTGTCCATCTTCGAAAGCTCGAACAGTTGAGTTTCTATGTAGGACCCCATGACTATTCCCAGAGTAATTTGTCCCATAACCTTGCTTTCCCTGTTACACTGAAAAAGTTGACCTTAAGTGGCTGTGGACTTTCATGGAAAGATATGACGCTTGTCGGGTCATTGCCTAACCTTGAAGTGCTCAAACTGAGAAGAAATGCATGTTGTGGATTAGAGTGGGAAACAACTGAAGGGGAATTCAGTCGACTAAAAGTACTTGTAATTGACAGAACAGATCCCCGTGGCTGGATAGCAGAAAGTTCCCATTTCCCGATTCTTGAGCACCTATTTCTTCGTGGTTGCAATACGCTAAGAGAGATTCCGTATGGTATTGGAGAAATACAAACGCTTCAACTGATTGAGCTGGATTCCTGCAACGCGTTCATTGTGGAATCGGCAAAACGTATACAAGAAGAAGTAGAGAGCTTTGGAAATGACCTCCAGCTTCGTCTCCTAAACAATATATCACAACTGGAACCTGCACTAGAAGAAATCTGAGCATTTACCTGGTATTAATTTTGATATTCATTTCAATTTTCACTTCGTCGATCCTTGTTATTAGCTATTTATACAGTATATCCTTGAATTGCATGTTTATAAATTTCGACAAATTAAGCTGATAGTAAAATGGAAATAAAATAGTGGATGATGACTTAATTTGTAAAGTTTATTAGAGGTTTTAAAAAAAAAAAGTGCAAAAGGTTATATAAGAATAAACTGCTGTTCATGAATATTGAAGAATTTTGTACCGTGCAAATGCTGCTATATCTTTCTTTTCAAAATTGCTCCTTTTTCTGCTGGTCTATTTCAGGCATACAGTTGGATTTTCGGCTCTTGAATCATAACCTATTTAACTGATTTTTCTCATTAGTTCGTCTGGATGCTGGATAGCTAGCTAATAGATTGGACTTCAATAGATATTATATCCATGAGCTTCTGAAGAAAACTTCTGGAAGTTACAATGAATGACTGAAAACAATTTATAGACACGATTGACATGCTCGATTTCATAATAAGTGTGATACTTCTTTTCTTTCTCATGATTTTAATTCTACGATTTTCTTGCTGTGTTTCTGAGAGTTTTCTAGATTTAATTCGAAATACATCATCGATATGTATTTGTTCGAATTCATCAACATATATATGCAACGTTGTCAGCTTGTTCTATATGGGGATGGACACGCGGAAACAAGACGGAAAGCTATATATATAGGCTTCGTTTGGTTGGGCATTATGTGAGTGATATCACTCACTTTGTTATTATTTCATCCCCATTGTTTTGTTTGGTTCAATTAGACAAAGCCCTGTAAATAGTGTTGGCCCGTTAATTTATCCCCTCAATAAGGTAATAGTTATCCCACCCCCTAGGTGGGATGAGCAATATTGCACTTTATCATTCATGCTCAAATTACATACATACCCCTTTTTGTACAATTGTCCATTTTTGAAATATACAATGTAAAGTAAGGATTTTAATAGGAGGACCAATTTGGAATATGCAATATAAAATAAGACAAAAAGACTAAAGACACTTGTTAGACTATTAATACACACCTTCAACTAAACAATTTATTACGAAACCATCACATTCCCAAAACTCAATCCTTCATTCAAACACCTTATTGGACCTTATTATATCCATAGGATAAGGCAAAAAATGTAGGTGGGAATTAATCAAGCCCATTACCTTAGGCCAACCAAACGAGCCCATAATATATATATATATATATATATATATATATATATATTCTAGGCTTTTTCTTTGGGTTTTGTCTCCTTTGCGTGTTTGGATGTTCTTGGCATGTATCCAACAGGATGATGTGTCATTTGACTCGCGATTATAAAGTTCTTTTGAATTTGATTATAGTATGATACCGTTTCATTAAAATATGACTAAATGTCAAAATCGAAACAAATGAGAGGACTAAATATATCAAGTGATCCATTTAGATTACTAAAAACATCATTTTTGCATATTCACATCTATGAGTTATGACTATCTAGATTCTAGATGCAAGTCCTCCCAAGTCCCGACCCCAGCCTGTCTTCACGCTTCACGTTCGCCGTGCGCCGCGGCGGCTTCGGCATATCAGTGACTGTAAGCTTTTTCTTTTATGATGCCAATTTTTGATATTTTATTCAGTCCATTTAAAAGAGGCAAGAGTTGATTTTTCTACAGTAGCAGAAGAAAGGAGATAAGATCTTCACAGACAGAGTCTCTGATTAGCTTTCATGATTTTGAGGTATAGACATAGAAATAAAAAAGGAATCAACAAATTAAGAAAATGGAAATTGAGGAAAATAAGGATAGTTGACTTGGACTTGGCTTGGAGCATATAAACAAACTTTACTTTTCCCAATAATTATTGTGGCTTGATAAGCTGGCCAATTAGTCATCTTCTTCATTTCAAATTCTAGATTATACATTTCTATTTATTGCGTAAATACATACCTACCCAGAGTAGGTGGTATTTAACCAAAACTAACTAGAAAAATATGGATTTATGTAAAGACTTTGAAATTCAGTTGGAAAAAATTAATGAGTCTACATAAAATTATATATACATACATATATTACTCCAACCAGTGATTAGTATACATGTGTAATCTTTTTTTCTTTGTTTGTAGGGATAATTACAAAAAACACCCTAAGGTTCGGGGTAATTACAAAAAGCCCAAAGGTTTTTGAAATTGCAAAAACTCCCATGAGGTTTGATCTGTCTTGTATTTTTTCCCTTCTTAAGAAATTATTATTTCAAAAATCCCTTTAACATTTACAAAAATATTACAGTTAGTTACCCCTTTAAATTAAAGGCATGATCAATTCTGAGGAAGTTTTTTGTAATTTTGGAACATCTCTGTTTTTTTTTTTTAAAAATTAACCCAAACCTCAGGGGTGTGTTTGTAATTATCCCTTATTTGTATTGAGAATTTTCTTCTTGTTCTGTCAGCCTGTTGTCACATGTGACTATGTGAGTGGGCTAATATGTTGAAAAGTATTGTTGACAAAAGGCTTTCATCTACTTCTTTCTTATTTTTGCCTTTGTGGAAATTCTACTTATTTCATAGAAAAACTTTGAAAGAGGCTTTGTATATTGCAGATGGCTTATGCTGCCCTTGTTTCACTTGCACAAGTACTAGACCAGATTTTAGATCATGATCAATATGGCAATGTTCTTCATGAGCAGCAACAAATTAAACCTCTTCATGAAAATGCTATATTATTATCAACTTTTCTCAAGGATTTTCCAGAAGAGGCAGTCAACTTAGAAGCACGAATCACAATTGCAGCAAACAAAGCAGAAGATATCATCGAGTACCATATTTGGATGAAATTGGACATCATAACTGGCGAAAATTGTACAGAGAATTACAAAAGGTAATAAAGGAAATTAATTCCATTATGAAAGAAGTGATGCAGATCAAAAGATGCAATAAAAGCAAAGATCTGATGTCAACTCATTATTCCTCTAATTCTTTTTCATCAAGAATTGCGAGTAGCTGCAGAGAAATTGTGGTGGGATTGGATAAAGACTTATTGGAAATAAAGGGTCAGCTCTGTGGAGAGTCATCTGCACTCCAAATCATCCCGATCGTCGGGATGGGTGGTATTGGGAAAACAACTCTTGCCAGGTATGCTTATAATGACTCTTTAACTTTCGATCGTTTCTTTATTCGTGCTTGGGTGACAGTATCGCAAAATTATCAAGTACGAAGACTTTTGTTAGGCCTTCTGCATTCCATTGACGCATCTAATGAGGAACGATACGAATGGAGGGGAAATGAATCATTAGTACAAGATGTGTATCAATACTTAAAGGGGAGGAGATATCTTATAGTGATGGATGATATGTGGAATACAAATGTATGGGATGATGTAAGGATGATATATTGGACTTCAATAGATATTATATGCATGAGCTTCTAAAGAACTAAAACGGCAGTATAGTTTAATTTTAATTGTTAAACTTTTGGAAGTTGCAATGAATGAGTGAAAACAATTTATTGACACGATTGACATGCTCGAATTTCATAATCAGTGTAATACTTCTTTTCTTTCTCATGATTTTAATTCTACGATTTTGTTGATGTGTTTCTGAAGTTTGTCTAGATTTAATACGAAATACATCATCGATATGTATTTGTTCGAATTCATCAACATATATATGCAACGTTGCCAGCTTGTTCTATATTGGGATAGACGCGGAAACAAGGCGGAAAGCTATATATATAGTGTGGGAAAATTAGAATGGATGGACTGTGGGTTATTGCATTGGTTGATGTTGCTGATATATTTGGTTTTCTTGTTAAATGAAATAGATGGACTGGATTGTTAGTTGTTACTGTAAATGATAGATTGAAGCTTTGCTAATCTCTAATACTTTCTGTTGAGGATTGTTATTCTATACTAGTGATTAATGCGGCAGTGAAACCAAGTGGGACCATTTATTTCATTTAGTGTTTTATTTTGAAATATCAATACATGTCACGCGTGCATGATAACATGTGGCATTTTTTTTCCCTAAACGATAGACTTTCATTAATAAACTCAAAACAAACTTACAACGAGATTCGTAGCCAACGGGCTAATTTCCATCTTGAGTACACACGAGTAGGGCTGCAATCGAACCGGGCCGAGCTTTTGAGTGTTTAAGATTGACTCGTTTATTATCGAGTCGAACTCGAGCCTGAATTTATTGAACATATTGATGGTTCACGAACTTTTTCGAGCTTAATCGAGCCTAAATGATCTTAGTAACTATTAATTATAAATTAATTTATTCTTCAATTTATTACAAAAATAAAATTATATATATCTAAAACGCATATTATATTTACTAAAACTTATAATTTTATTCAAACAAATAAGTTTATTAAAATATTTTTATGTTATCATAAGTTAAAATATGAAAAATTAAAATTAAAGTCAAATTATTAGTTTAATTTATATGAGCTTACTATCGAGCCTATTCACGAGCTTACTAATGAGCCTGTTCACGAGCTAACAAACTGAATATCCCTAAGTTTGAGTTTGGTTCGTTTATTTTAACGAACCTCATTAAAGAACTCGAACGAGCTTTTATCGAATCGAGTTCCGAATAGCTCACGAGCGGCTTGGTTCATTTGCAGTCCTACACACGAGCCAAGTGGGGAATTGATTATCCCAATTCAAATTCACTAAACAATCATTCGACAATCGAGCTAACCTGACACCTAGCTCAACCTTTTTCTTACCACAAACAAAAAACTGACAACGATCAAAATGAAAGCAAAGAAGATAGATGTCTTCGGCCATTAACGCACATTCATTCTCAAACGGTTCGTTTTGATTAAGCTGGTGAGTAATGTCCTCATCATCTATCTCAATAACAATCCTCTTGATCCCCTTTTGATATCCCTTCAGCAAAGTATGACGACCTCCCAACAGAATGGCCTCCACTGGAGTATGAAATGACTCTCTAGGAACCGCCCACGCTATCATCAGTGAAACACTAAATGGAATAGAGGATGTGAAACATCACACACGATTTTTTATTCTAAAGTGTATCATCTCATATCCCAAATTGAATCACTACACATTACATGCCAAATGTATTGGTGACGTCATGGATGTACACCTGGTGTGTATTTAAGATGTTTGGAATACGGATGAAACACAATTTGGAATAGAGGATTCAGACTGGTGAAACAGATGCTTCTTTTTACCTAAATTTTGATTCAGTTGCTTGGTAATCAAAATACACTTTTACCTAATTTTGATTTCGTTGGCATTTTTAAAAATCAAAATACACATGGTAGTTTCATTACCTCAAAGTTAATAAATGACTACAAAATGAAAGGTGTGGGTATTTTTAATAGGTATTCTTAGAAACACCGTTTCAACCACGGAATAAAGTATTTCATCAGTGTTGCAGGATATTTCAACATATCACGTATAAGCTCTAGCAACAACAGTAAGGTGGTCAGGCCGACCCTAGATTGTGGAAGTATGGGATCAAGTTTTGATCGGCCAATACAAATAGTAATTTGAAGTAATCATTTTTGTAATCATTTTAGTAATTTTAACATAGTAAGAATAAATACAAATTAAACAGTTATCACTGCCTTAATTAAAGTAGAAACGAGATTGAAGGTACATCAATTTTAACAAGAAACAAATAAAAATTGTGTCTTTTTTTTATGAAATCTTCACGTGTTAATCATAGATGTATTATATATATTGAGGAACCATTAATTTATATACACCATATGATCTATATAAATTCAAGTATATGTATTATCTTATAAATTTAGTGAATTATTAATTTAGCAAGTTGTCCCCTAATCGGGACAAAACAAAAATATTATTTAGCTAAATTATTAATGAATTGAGTATTAAATTATCGATGTTACACATTACGAAAAATTTTTAGTCCACTAGTCAATGTGAGGTAACTCTTGGCCCCTCTTTGGAGAGGTCAAGGGTTCGAGCCCCCCCCCCCCAGGTAAAGTCATCAAAATGGGTTGGCCTGCCCGGCCCACCTCGCTTAAGATAGGGGGTGGGTTAGGTGTTTCGAGGCTCGCCTAAACGGACTAGCCCACCAGAAATCAAAAAAAAAATGAGAAGAAGAAGTAGAAGAGAATAATAGACTAATTGATATTTTATATTTTTATCTCTTATAATAGTATATGTAATATTTTTTAAAAATATGAAATTGTCATCCATTATTTTGTAACTCATTAATATTAATAATATGCAAAAAAGTTATTTTTTGTTTATTTTTTGGGCAGGCCGACCCACCTAGCCCGCGATGGGTTGGTTGGGCTAGTATATTTCCAGCCCGCCCAACCCCGTCAACTGGCGGGCTTTTCTATCCAGCGGGCTAGCCCACCCCGCCAGTCCGTTTTGACAGCTCTACCTAGGGATGACAATGGGTAGATTCTGGTGGGATTCTATATCCTCCATCTTCATCCCCATTTATTATATGCATATCAATCCCCATCCCCATCCCTATCGGATATTCAATTTTCATACTAATCCCCATACCCATCGGAGGATCGGGTATCCATACCCTGTTACCACTTACAATTGTATTTTTTTCAAATTTGTTTTTTTTTAAAGAGAAATTTGAGTTATTTTAATGAAGCTATAAATATTTATTAAATGCTTAAGAGAACAATAAGAAAAAAAAGGAATAAAAATACGAATTAGTGAACTAAATATTATAAGAAAATAGCAAAATATTAGAAAGGATAAAACACGTGGGTTAGTGCCTTAGTGGATTAGTAGATTTTGGTTGAGATTTGGGAAAAAAAAAACCTTTTTTTTAAATATAAATAAATAAATATATATGAATAAAAAAAATATATGTAACAAATTATAAATAAATATATTTATATATATTATTATTTAATCAGGTTTCGGGTAGGTATGGGTTAGACGTACCTAGACCCACCTCCATACCCATACCTGAAAATCCTCATACCCATGTATCCATTTATTTAATTGGGTACAAAAATACCCTCCATACCCTCCTCCGTTAGGGTCGAGTATTGGATCTTCTATCGGGTTCGGAGGAAATTGCCTTCAATAGCTTTATCCCCAGGGCACAAGAGTGAAACAATTAATATTGAGGGCTTCAAACGGCGGTGTGGGAAATCGGAACTCGGTGGGAACATGTGCCTCGGAATATCAACATGATCGTGCCTTGTGTAAGGCGAGTAACTCCTTTGAATCAGGCCTAGAAAAATAACAAAATTTTAGGGGCCCAAAAATTTCTATTACCTTATATGTGTGTGTGTGTATGTGTGTGTGTGATAAATATGAATATAAATATATAATAGAAATGAAATTGGATTCATCATTCTAGACTAAACATTTCGAATTGGACCTTCATTTTATAAGAGGAAAGGTTATTCACAAACAAGTCCAAGTCTAACATGTTCCTTCAGTAGACCAAATAGCTGATATCTTCACCAAAACACTCTCACATCAATTTTCAGTCGGCTAAGGAACAAATTATGTATAATTTATGATCCTACCCTCCTTCGAATTGGGGGGTGTAATAGAAGAGCTCAAGTGTTCCAATGCACCAGCCCATATACAATTAGACCACAAAAGAGCAAAGATACTTTTGTTTAAGGGTGTCACTATTCACCCCCTAAAAATGATAATTACACACACATTCTAAATACACCCCACCTAATTTTTAAAATATAACATAGTTACTAAATACACACCTCTTAATTTCCATTTTATCCATGCATTATTTTCCCACCCAAGGGGGGGTGTGAAAGAAGTTCCAAAATCTTCTTTGATCCTAAGAACGAAAGAAGATGCATTATCTTTTAAATTACACAGTTTTTATTTTATTTTAATTTTGAATTTAATATTTTACTTTAATTTCGCACTTATAGTCGGATTAGTTCGGGTAATTGTTGGGTAATTGAACTTGGTTTGAATTCTATAGTTACAAAACTTTTTTTTTCTGATTTTTTCTGAGTTTGGGGAAGAAGACGATGGATGGCACGATAGTAAATATTGTGCCATAAGGCACGATCGTAAAGTAACTACGATCATGCCACTTGGCACGATGGCATGAGCAAAGTTTTAATTACGATCGTGTTATCGTACCACATAGCACGATGACACGATCAAGGTTGCACTGCGATCGTGCCAAGTTTCGCACTTTTGTTATTCAGTAAATTTTCAACTGTAAAAAATGAGTAAAAATAGAAAAATAACACAATTTCAAGTTGTAAATTAAGGAGATACTTATATTATTCGATAAAATTAATTTTTTGTTGTCCATACTTGCAACAATGTGAGTGTTTGAAAATCTAGGATTTACAAAAACAATTTTAGTTTTTTATAAGAATGTGGGTGGGTGTGAGGAAGATGAAGTGTATTAGAACTTATTTATGTAAGTAAGGGTATCATATTGTTTTAAATTAATGGCATTTTTGAAATTATACGAAGGTGGTGTTGATAGGGTGGTTTATAGTTTTCAGAAAATGGCTAAGTGTTTAGGATATTTAATGCTTTGTCGAGCTTGTATTCGATCTGATCTCATGAAGACTAAAACGCCACGTATTCGAAGTGCTTACGGTTTCGGCGTTCGTCCCTAAGATACAATAACTTTATCTGGAAAGGACATGTCTTTTGGCTCGAAAAGACATGTCTATAGCCAAAAAATTCACATGGTTGCTCGAACAGGTGCAACGTGCGCGTCCGCTACACCTGCGCGCGCGAACAATTAAGCTCACTGTCTCCGGTGCGCTCCGCGTACTCCCACAGTTGGATAATTAATTATTTAAAAAAAAAATAAGGGCCTTGAAGCCCAAGCCCACAGCCCAGACCCGGGCCGGCCGGCGCGCGCGTGTGTTTTGAACCAAACCCACAAGCATGTAGGTCATCACCCCTTTAAAAATTTTGGTGCCCCAAGAGCCCAAACCCATATGTCCAACTTGGGATTTATTAAGTGAGCAAACTTTGGCTATCTACTCTATATGGGATGGAACTTTTTTTATTTTCCATTTTCCATTTTCCATACCATTTTCTAGTTTTAAGTGGCTAACTTCTAACATTAATTTCTCATTCACCCGGAATTAGTTTTGAGAAATTTCAAATGTTATTCTCATCTACTCTCTTAGTAGAATTTTTACAAATAATTTAATTTCATTTTTCACTAATGGAAGCCACTTAAATATTTGGTCAAAATCGGGTCAACACCCAATTTACACAACCAAATTCTAATAGTGGGCGTGTTTATCAATTTTGGGGGTGTGAATAGCGCATTATCTTTCATTTTGTTTAATTCATTCATAGAGCATTATATCTCTTTTTGGGGGCGTGAATAGCGTCATCCTTTGTTTAATTCATTCGTAGAGCATTATCTCTCATTTTGTGCCCAACCATTTGTACCTTTGGAATATATTCCTTGATAACCAATATAATAGTGCCACCTTTTACTCCACTTTACTCTCCAACATTTATATATACGACAAATCGACACTAGATTTGTATGAATATATATTGAATGAAAGATTGTTGTTTTCCATTTTGGTGCATTGTTCTTCAGTTTCTATTTCATTCTTACTTTTCTTCAATGTCGTTGTTAGGAATTTTATTGTTTAGATTTTGATGAATGCCATGTAAAACTTAGAATAGAAAGTTGGCTCCCAATTCTTGCTTTGAAATGTATTGTAACAATTAGAGTGCCAAGCCGAGTTAAGTCGCCTACGCTCCAACTTGCAAGAAGACAACCAAGGCTTGAAGGAAAACTTCTGCTTTGTGAGACAATGAGTACAACAAAGAAAATGACAGAACTCGATCGGCTGAAGAAGCGGTGAGATGCGGTGAGTGAAACATCGGCAAGTCAACTCAAGAGAAGCTGAGTCTCAAGATGAAGTGACGAAGAGTCATCCATGATTGGAAGTGACTCTAAGTCACCTGGGAAAGCGAGGAAATGCGGTCAAGTCGAGATAATCGAAAAGGAACCGTTGCCGAATCAAGAGATTTACTTAAACAAGTAATATCTCCATACTACCTTTCTTGGAGTGCTCGATCCCGAAGCGTGCAAAGAAATGAACCAATGGGAAGCATTACACCGTGTCAGAACTCTGAAAAGGTGATAAAACATTTC
Source organism: Rehmannia glutinosa (assembly GCA_016081115.2). Lineage (NCBI taxonomy): Eukaryota > Viridiplantae > Streptophyta > Magnoliopsida > Lamiales > Orobanchaceae > Rehmannia > Rehmannia glutinosa. The sequence continues at coordinate 642,068 of JABTTQ020001859.1, read as the reverse complement.
ATACGAGGAAATGGCAATTCCAAGAACTGCACACCAACGACTGCAAAGTGATTTTCAAAAATGAGCCTATCTCTTCAACGGGCAAATTTTTGAAAGTTCACTATAAAAGGCTGAGGAGTTTGATTGAGAAAATAAGATGCGTGAATGACACACACGTGAGATATACAAGCTTATCAAAATTGAAATATTCTCAATCCTCAAGCCTACATCTCGAAGAACATCAATCCAACACTTACCTGTGAAGGAAAGAGAACTTCAATCGCCTGAAGAGGAAACTACGAAAACAAGGGGTCTACATTCCAAGAAGGATTGTAGAAAGGTTCAAGGCCGAACCAAGTCTTAAGCATTTGGAGGGCTTCGTGATCAAATCCAAAGTGCTTGAGCAAGTGAGTCAGTAGTAGCAAAGCGCAAATTTACTGTGAAGAAGGCGAGTCGTCTGCCACCGAGTGATCAAGGCGTCTCGATCGAGTCCCGGGATCAAGTCGGGCCGTTGTGATCAAGACTTGTATCGGATCTTACCACTTTGTAAACCGATCATTACTTAGTGGATTCCTCCAGGAGTTGGAGAAGAGAGGAGTAGAAGAATTACCCCATCTTCAACCTCTATAAAAACTTTATTGTGTCATTTACATTTCAAAGATTTAAATTTACGCACTTTTAATTGCTTATATCTCACGATAAATTTGCTATCCATTTGATAATCTATAAGTACTAAATCAAGTCAGAAAAACTTGCTTAATCCAACTTAAGGGTGTTAAGTCTTCCCATTTGAAAACAAAACCACAAAAAGTCAAATTATAGCCAACAAATGAGTTACTCTACCAATGCTCAAATTTGAGTCATTAAGAGATTGACTCTACTTGAGTGACTAATTCGATCATCCATCAAGGGACACAAATGTGAGAACTCAGAGATTTAAAAGGCCTAAATCGAAAATTTGGTAAGGTTTATTCAACCCCCTTCTAAACCTTACACTTACACCCCTTGGGACCTACAAGTGGTATCGGAGCGGTTGGTTCATTGAACCCTCCGCACCGTTCTTAACTAGATCTCCAATCTTTTCAAAAGTCCGCTTTAGTACTTATCTTTCAAAACTCTTTTCTATCATTAAAAATTATTATCATGGAAGCAAATCTAACACGCATTCCTATGTTCACTATTGAAGAATTTGATGATTGGAAAATTCGTATGCGAGCTCATCTATCAAAGATTACATGATGAGATATGGATAGTGATAGAAGATGGGCCTCTGCAAATATTAAAGGTGAACACAACATGCGAAGAGTTCAAATGAAGGGGAAGAAAGATCAGACCTGGACCATCATGGTTGAAAAACCAAGAATCGAGTGGACAAATGATGACAGAAAAAAAGATACAACCTGGACAATGTAGCCAAGGACATTCTTTACAAAACCTTGGATAAAGCCATGTTCAACAAAGTCAAATCTTGCAAAACGGCTAAGGAAATGCAGGGACAAGTTGACTTTGATTTGTGAAGGTTGAGCAAATCAAAGAAAACAAATTATCGATGGCATCTGAAGTTTGAAAATTTCAAAATGATCTCGGGAGAGAACCTGGACCAACTAGACGCTCGATTTGAAATCACAAATGAGTCATCTACACTTGGAAAGGAATATACACAAAAGGAAATGTGTATGAAAATCCTAAAAAGTCTTCCAAATGAATGGGAAATGAAGGTCATGGCATTGAGACACTCCATGGACCTATCAAAGACATCCAATCACGAGTTATTCTCGGACCTCAAAGCCTACGAGTTTGAGCCGAGAAGGAAAGACCCGGAAGAAGAGAAATTGTACCCAAAACAATGCTTCTAGTTGTCAAAGACGGAAGGAGAGCCGAGGTCAAAGAAGCAATTGACCCGGAAGAAATAGCCCCCTAATGGTTAAAAGATTTAACAAGTTCTTTAACAAGAACTACAAGAGAGAAAGGGTGAATCCTCCGGAAGACACTCGGCTCCTCCAAATCAAGGGATGATAGGCCAACCAAGAGGATGATCATCAACAAGTTGAGTATCAAAGGGTGACAACTCAAGAATAGAAAGAGTTGAGCAAAAGGTCAATATCTATGTTGGAATTGTAGACAACCAGTCACTATGCCATTGATCGCTCATATCCTGTAGTCAACAAGTACGAGAAACGAAGAAGAAAGAAAAGTCTTGAGAGAAAGAAGACAAGAAAAGAAAAAGCAATGATGGCCGCAGAGAGATCTCGCCGAGACAACAAGTCAAGAGAGACAAATGACTCGAGAGAGCGATGAAGCCGACTACTCAAGTGACTCACGAAGAAGAAGCCTGATCCGCTTAATGGCCAAAGAACAAGATCAAGAAGATGAGGTACAATCTAACTCAACAAGCTCGGACACTAGTGATAGTGACCGACACACACACACTTCATCACCCACTCGATCTTTATGATTCATTAGGCAAAATGATGAAAGATTTTGAGCACATTAAAACCTCACACACACTATTGAATGAGGAAAAAAACAAATTTACTCAAAATCAAAACTCAAAGCCGACTAAGGAGCCGAGTACTCTAAGTCAAATAGCCGATGAGAATAAAAGTTTAAAGGTGAAAATGCTAAATTAATAGCGAAAATTGTTTGCCATAGAAAAGAGGGAGAATGACCTCAAAAATGTTATTGCCTCATTCACTAAGGCATCTAAATCTTTGGATGATCTTATTATGAGTCAAAGAGAATGTAGAGACAAGACAAAGCTTAGGATTTAATTCCTTTGTACCATGTCAAACCTCTGAGTAATTTTGGAAAAAGGATCTTCAAGTCATGAAGAGTCCGAAAAATCCAAAACTCTAAATGATGCACACACTTTCAATCCAAAGCACAATGCTAAGCAAACGGCCTTGGTTACAAAGGAAAAGGAAAATAAAATGACCGATTGAGAGTCTTTGAAAGGATACCGTGAGAAGAGATTCACCAGTCCTCAAATAGACTCCAAACAAAATACTCAGTAAAGAAGAAGCGAGCTACCAAAAATCCCGAAAACTCATAAAAGAAATACACATGATGGGAATGGTAGAAAATATCCAAGCCAAGGATCGAACAATGTGAACTATCGGCTGACTTATGGAATACAAGCCCAAATGGCAAAGGCCTAGAACTCAACAAAGGCCATTCCAAAAGCATAAGAGCTTTCATCAAGACACATATGCACCTGGGCACTACACTCAAAGACACCACAATTACCCAAGAAAGGCAATTGCTAAAACACATATGCAGCATACTGACAAAAGAGACAATTTGTATGAACCTGACTCCCCAGCAATTTGCCAGGATTGATTATGATTATGGCACCGATAGATGGCAACCTCTTAGAGTCAAATCATTTGGCTATAGGTTGGTTGGATCATCTTATAATTCTAACCCCTCGGACCCGGACAAAGAATGGGTACCTAAAACTTAATTTCCTTGATTGCGGGTCAAGAGCAGTGAGTGCGGAACCTGGTACATGGATAGTGGTCATTCCGGACACATGACAGAAAATAAGAGAAATCATGTCAAAATTCAAGGAAGTCAAAGGAGCAAAAGTCATATTTGGAGGAAATGAAGCTCCTGGTGAAATAAGAGGCAATTGGATCCATCAAAAGAAATGGTTTAGAAATCACAGATGTTGCATATGTTGAAGGACTAAACTTCAATTTACTAAGCATCATCCAACTCTGCGACAAAGGGCTACAATGTTGGATTCAACATGGGAATATGCCAAATCAAAAATGTTGAATCTAATGAAGTTGTCTTTGCAAGGATGTAGACGAAAAATATGTATGTAGTGGATTGGTCAACTCGCAACACCCAAAGACTGTCTACTAGCAAAAGAAAGACAAACAATCAAGTTGGTTGTGGCACAAAAAGTAGAGTCACCCGAACTTCAAAACAATTAATAAGCTAGCAAGAAGTCATCTTGTAGAAGGACTTCCGGACTCGATTATCTGAAGGAAAGTATATGTGATGCATGTCGGAGAAGGAAAACAAATCAAGTCGTCATTCAAAGAAAAGACATGCCCATCCTCAACAAGAATATTGCATCCGCCATATGGATCTATTTGGCCCAAAGTGGAACCAAGAAGCATAAGTGGAAAGAAATACACCTTGGTGGTAGTAGATGACTACTCAAGATATACATGGACAATATTCATGTGCAAGAAAGAAAGAAACTCTACAAAAGCTACCACAAATGATGAAGAGAATACAAAATGAGAAGAGTCAAACCATTATCAAAATAAGATCGGATAGAGGAACCGAGTTTGTCAATGGAATAATAACTCGATCTTGTATTGAGAATGGTATTGGTCATGAACTATCACCGCAAGGACTCCACCCATGAGAATGGAGTTGCGAGAAAGAAGAAACAACCCTCGAAGGAAGCGAAGACCATGTTAGTCGGGGGTTACCAAAAAGATTTTGGGTGAAGCAATCAACACGACACTACACCCAAAACAGATGTATGATAAATAGGCGGTGACAAAGACTCCCTATGAGATCCGGGTGGAAGAAAACCAAATGTTGCATATTTCAGATATTTGGATGTAAATGCTTAATCCACAATAATGGCAAAGACAACCTAAAAGGCTTTTGATGCTAAAGTCGATGAGGGTATCTTCTTAGGATACTCACCAAAGCAAAGCCTCTGAGAATACTCAACAAAAGAACTATGGTTACGAAGAATCCATTCATGTAGTATTCGATGAGCCAAACATAAATGGAAAAGACATTGAAGAGTCACCGATAAGTCAAACATCCAATCTCACGAAGAAGAATCCTATCTTTGAAGGCAAGGCGGGGATTATCAATTCGAAAGAAGATGAGATAGTCAATCTCAAAAACAGTGGAAAATCTGCAATGAGTGATCACGAGAGAGCGACCCACAAAGAACATCGGCTGCAAGTCGATCAATCCGACTAACTTACTTCAACTCGACGTAAGATGGCCGAAGACCATCCACCGATCTTGTCATTGGAGACATGAGAGAAGGTGTCAAGACAAGATCGAACTCAACAAGAAGCAATGTTCACATGCTTCATCTCGCAGAATAGAGCCCAAAGATGTGTCACAAGCATTGGATGACACACATTGGATTCAAGCTATCAAGAAGAGTCAATCGATTTGAGAGAAATAAAGTATGGGAATTAGTACAAAGACCCATACATCAAAATGTTATTGGAACCAAATGGGTATTCAAATAAGATGAACGAGGAAGGTTACGTGGTAAGAAACAACAAAGCAAGATTGGTAGCCAAAGGATATTGCGAAGAAGAAGAATAGATTTTGATGAAACATTTGCTCCTGTAGCAAGATTGGAAGCTATAAGGATGTTTCTTGCCTATGCACTCACAAAAACTTCACCGTATATCAAATGGATGTAAAGAGTGCATTCCTAAATGGATTATTGGAAGAAGAAGTGTATGTTGAACAACCTCCGGATTTGAGCGAGAAGACTCTTGGAGACAAGGTATACAAACTCAAGAAAGCCCTGTATGGATTGAAACAGGCACCCGTGAGCATGGTATGATACCTGTCACAATTCCTAATCGAAAATGGATTCACTAAAGGAAAAGTAGATAGAACACTTTTGAAATTCAAGACAAGAAGAGATATCTTGCTTGTTCAAATATATGTGGATGACATCATTTTTGGATCCACTAACAAAGAGTCGTGTGAAAAATTCTCAAACCTCATGCAAAGTAAATTTGAAATGAGCATGATGGGAGAGTCGACATTCTTCCTTGGACTTCAAGTGAAACAATTTGAAGGATGGAACCTTCATAAGCCAAACAAAATACACCGAGATTTAATGAAGAAATTTGGTATGGAGGAGAAGTCTTCGTAAAAATACCAATGAACACATCGATCAAAGTGGACATGGATGCGGATGGCAAGCACAGTAGATCAAACAAGATACGAGCACTTATTGGATCATCGCTTCTATCTCACAAACTAGCGGGCCGGACATCACCTTTCTTTGTAGGTGTATGTGCAAGATTTCAATCTGCTCCAAAAGAGAGCCATATATTTGACTAAGAGAATATTGAGATACTTAAAAGGAAATCAAGAAGTAGGGCTATGGTATCCAAAGGAAGGTGGATTCAAGCTAATTGGCTATTCGGACTCGACTATCTTTGGATGCACGAGTGGAGCCGAGAAAAGTACTTGGCACATGTCAAATGCTTGGAAAGATTAATTTCTGGTTTAGCAAGAAGCAAAACTCAATAGCCACTTCTACAAACCGAGTGGGCGAGAATACATAGTCTGCGGGCAAATTGTTGTTGCCCAAGTCCTATGGATGAGACAAAGAAATGAGAGATTATGAAGTTGAAGAAAAAGAAATTCCAATCATGTGTGATAACACAAGTGCAATTGCAATCACTCAAAATCCTGTGTTGCACTCAAGAACAAAACATATAGATGTCGAGATATCATTTCATAAGAGATCATGTTGAAAAGAAGGACATTATCTTGGAATATATCTCAACCGACAAACAACTAGCCGACATCTTCACAAAACCATTATGTGAGTCAAGATTTGAAGAACTCAAACATGAGTTGGGGCTAATTGAGCTAAGCTAAGTTTCGAGACACGAAGAGTCAAAGAAACGAAATGGAACAGAAAAAGAAGGTGAAAAGGAGTCAAAACAAAAAATTAGCTCAATAAATCATTTTAGATGTCGGAAAAGTCGGCTATACCAAGTCAATGATAGCCGAGTCACTAAGAGAAATGTGAGAAGCAAGTTAAATCGCTAAGAGATAAAATTTGAATAACTTATGAGCAAAATGACAAAAACGCAATCGTTTTGACTAAGCGGGAATGTTTTAAGGAACACGTCGATAATGATGATGTGTACTGACATAAAGTCGCACACCAAGCTTATGATTGGATATAAATCTTTTTGCCGCATTAAATACGAGACATGAATCGCTCAATATGCGTGCGACGAAATCAAGCCGTTGATTTCGATCACGATTCAAAAACCGTCCTGCACGCCTTTCATAAACCATATTTAAACCATTTTTCGTCCGTTTCTCTCTCTCACACTTCTAAAACTGCTTCAATCTCTCTCTCAAAAAGCAAAGGCAAAAACTCTCGAAACCCTATCAATCTTCAAATCAAATTTACTGAACTTTTCTTGAAATTATTAGAAATGGCACCAACGTATAACTTTACCAAGTTGGGAAAACAAATCCACACCGGTTCGACCGTGGATTTCGACGAATGGTGAAGCGGGGTCCGACGACACCCTGGTGAAGAAAATCGCGAAGAAGTTAGAAACGTCGGATCAAAACCGTTTCTAACACTGGAGTATCCTATGACCTATGTGGAGGAGGTCGCATGATTCTGTGAATGCCGAGATTCACGATGAAGGAATCAAGTCATCTGTTCACGGGAAGCGGTGACTATCACGCCAAGGATTTGGTGAATATTGCTCACTACCACAGAGAGGAGCATCCGAGATCAAAGAGGCTGATGTAAACTTGGTTGAAGCATGGAAAGAAATAGCCAAGTCCGACGTTCTTGACAAAATAATATACACAAACAAACAAGAGATCTGGCAAGGAGGACTATCACAAATTGTTGGATATTGTTGCCAAGTGTATCGACATCAAATTTGGCGACTTTGACCAATCAAAAGGCAAAATTGATTGTGATGGGCTGCAATAATCGAAGAAAAGAAGATAAACCTGGCCGAGTTTATCTACGTGACAGATCGCAAAACGTGAAACAAGTCCTTCAAAGAAGATGGGTCATTTGGAGGATCTTCGGGATATGGCCTGGTGATTGGCGGCTATTGAGGTGAAAGGAGTACCTCTTAGACATGGGAAGGCCTTCCATGTCAACAAGAGGATGTTCGAGCTAACCTATCCGGTGCTCGAGCGTCGTCGTCGTACGCCAAGAGAGGCGACACCGGTGAGGGGAATCACCGACCAAGACACAAACTGCTTCCTCTCCAACCAAGAAGAAAGTCGCCCTGCAGCTACCAAAAAATCTGCGCCCCTGCAAAAAAAAACCAAACTTGCACTGCCCTGCGGCGAAGTCACCGCCCCGCAGCGAGAGTCACCCGCCCAGCGGCCGTGTCACTGCCCTGCGGCGGTCGAGAAGGACTCACAAATTCCTTCTCTCGATCGTCAAAGGAGGAGATCGACAAGCCTAGACGGCCGCCTCCTCGAAACAAACACAAACACCGCCCCGGCCGCCCAAGACTCGAGACACACGCCTCGAACTGAAATTCCCTGGTACAAACCAGGAGACGAAGAAGACTCATCAAGGGGCCGAACAAGAGAAACCAGGTGAGTCGGCTACTCAGCTAAAGACAGATATCTGGAGACTACTTTGGAGAAGTAGAGTCTCCGGATGTAATTGATGAAAGCAACAAGTCTGCTGAAGGTGATCAAGAGAGGCAACTCAAGACACAACAGTAGTTCATACAAACAAACTCAAAAGAACCAAATTTGCCCAAGCAGATAGTGATGTAATGATCCTATCTCCACCTTACCCGGACATCCAAAATCGTCTGCGTGAGTGGAGAAAATGGAAAGTTGAGCAGTCAAGGGAACAGTTCCAACGGCCTGAATTCATAGAAGAAGAAGAAGGAATGCTGAATTTCCTTGGATTATCTACTGTGCTCCCAGCTCTAGATGAAGACAAGCGCATGGATATTCTGCAGATCTACAAGGACAAGGAGAGAGAAAAGCAAGTCAGGTTGAAGAAGCACGCGCGAAAAGGCAAGTACCGCCTCTATCTCCGGCAGACCTTTAACACTTCCATCCTCTCCTTGATGTCTTCTCTCGAAAGTGATGAGGAACCGAGAATGCTTTAACCGCCACGAAGAATTGCAGATGCAGCAAGCATTGCATGAATCAAGAATCCTTCACGAGCAAAGACGATGGAGGGACCAGGAGAGTCCTCCGAACACAAACACGAAATCGACCCAATGGGAGTGGTTCAAAGAAATAGCCACCGATGTTCTTTGCTACCACTTCCCCACTAACTCGGAAGAAGGCAATAAGGAGATGGCGATGAAATCACGGGCTAGTGGGGACCCCGGTCGAGCCAACCCCTATTGAAGGTGTGCCACCACCGCCCCAACTACTGAACCATCAATTGCAACAATGGGAGTTTGGAGACGAGTAACCCCACTCCAAGTCACTCACCGGTGATGCGCCCGGTGAGGAAACTCCTCCACTGCGGCAAGGTCGGAGGATGTTTGCAGATGACTCCACAAAGAATGTAGGAGGCGAAGCAAAAGACACTCAAACACAAGAAGAAACGACAAGTTGCCACCAACGAAGCTCGAGACGATTGAGATGTCTCGGTGAGGTGCCAACGGCTCTGAAGGCTAATGACGCTGCTGATGCGTCGAGGCACGAAGGAATGCCCTGGGAGTTAACACTGGGCGATGAAAGCACAATCCATGGGGTTGAGACTCCAATGGATGCCACATAGAAGACCCTAAGACAACCGACACTGTCGAAAGGAAGGCCAAGGCCTCGCAGCGAAGAGAGACTGCTGGAGGAAATGAAGGCCCACGGGAGGTTGAGACTTCCCAGGGGTAACACAAACAAGTAGTAGAGAACATCCTCCCCGCAACCATCGATCCATCCGAGAAGGAGATCAGCGACTTCATGATTCCCAGGACAACCCGATGTCACCTTTCTCGGGATCGGAAGGCGAAGAAGAAGGCTGAGTCAACCCCATGACAAATCCAAAAGATTCAGCTGCGGATGTTCCAGGCACGAGCAAGTCGATCCCAAGACTACTCGTCAGACCTTTAATTTTGATGATGAGCCACCAATGGAAATCTCATCATCGTCCGATGACGCTTCGATAAGGCCGAGGACCGTCTACTCAAAAGGAGAAATCACCGAGACCAACGGGCTGTTAAGACAACTGAGGCTCGGCAAGCCGAGCTCATCGCACCACAAAACCCACCAACCAGCGATCATCTGCTCCGGCTCCTCAAGCTACAGTGGATCGATTCCCAAAAGAACTTCACGCCCACCGCTTATCATCGAACAAATCCCGGATGGCGGTGATGAATCCTTTGTGGAATCTTTCCCTTTCTCACCGGAGATACCAGAACTCCACGAAGAGTCGAAAATGAGCAAGCACGCTATCACGGACCAGCTCCTGTTTTCACTCGGCACCATTGTTCCAGTACTTGATTTCGACGCTTTGTATGGCCATCATCACCGCAATGAAGAATCACCAAGTACGAAGTGTTCAAGGCACTCTTTCTTTGAAGTTGAAAAGATGGAGAGGCATCGAGCCTCCTTGGATATGCGCTGGACAACAGAGATGCCAACTTTACGGTGACTTGAGAGGCATCACACCGGGTAAAGGGAATGGTGGCAACAAAGAAGAATCAATGCGTGTGGAGCAATTGAGATACTTGACAATTATTCAAAAAGTCTTTGGTGTGGAGAGAGTCGAAAATGTTGATGCGAAACAAAGTCATGGGAACACATTGAACATATGCACGAAGCTCACACCGCCGAGATCAAGGCGCTGCGTGAGCGAAATGCAAATGATATACAAATTTGGAAGAACACATGACAAGAAAATTCAGCCTTCTCATGGCCGAGATGAAGCGATTTCAAAGAGAATCCAACGCTACTCGGTCAATTCCGTCAAAGATACAACGCAATGACTTGAAGCAAAATTCAACCATCGGAGACTTCGACTTCATGCTTGCCAAAGATGTTCCACAGGGGGTTCCTCTATCCTTTGATGATGCCAAAAAGGGGGAAGAGGAATACCTTAAAGCGACAAAATCAAGGCGAGAAGAAAGGAGCGGTGACAAGGGAACAAAATGAGAAGGGAAAATCACCGAGGAAATTTTGAAATCGAAGAAAGGAAAATCTGAGGGGGAAGGATCAAAGAATATGACCTTGATGATTGCACAAACCCCCAACAGGGTCCTCACACACGGTGACATTATAAGCAAAAACTCCCCGTGACTCGCCACTCCAACACTCTGCTTTGTATCTATAGCCGAGAAGAGAAAAGAAATTGAAGCGAGGGGATGAAGGAGGTGGAAGGAAGAATGGATGCCAGGGTGATGAACATTTTGAAAGAACACGGAGGCATTCCGGTTATCGAGACACGTATGCCATTTCGGATGTCGGGACAGAGCCAAGATCAGTTGACGAATTCAAAACGCTCGAATCAAGGTTATTTTGCAAATATGTCCTTAGCTCAAGCTTGGGACCAGATCTTGGGAAAAGGGTCTCACATTATGTGAAGAAGGCGACAATGACAGACAACCGGATCGCTCTGCTGGTCACTCCACCGGCACTCACCGAAAAAGAAGAAGGCCCAGTGCAAAGATACGCCCGAGAGGTAGAGGAAGAAGCGGCGGTGGAGGAAGAAGCTTGGACCTAGGCCTCGCCCAAGAATATTGAATACGTAGATCCGAGGAAAGAAAGGAGGGATCTACTGGCTGGGCTTGACCATGTGGCGAACTTGCAAGTGGCCAAAACCAACGCCGAGTATGCAAGAAGAATAGAAGAAAAAAACAAGAGACAAACTCAGCTATGGCGGGAGAGACAGGGAAAGAATAAGGAGAGATGAAGCTGCCCGGGGAAGGCGTATGAGAAGAAAAAAAGAAGGCGGTGATGATGACGAAGAAGAAGAAGAAGAGAAGAAGATCTTGATCAAGATGAAAGAAGGAGAGACAATGAAGGAGATGAAGTGTTCTTTGTCAACCCTTCGTGTATTTTATATGTAAATACATACAATGTAAGTCTTCTTCGTAATAATGCTATAAATTTTTTGAGACAATTACATACTCGATACACCTTGTAAACAACAGTGTTAAGTACAAGAATGATATGATCAATAAAAAGATTGATTATGCGCATACATTCTATGTCAATACACTATCTCGTATGTATCTTTGTTATTTGCATCTTTGTATGATTTAAGTTTTGGCATCATCAAAAAGGGGGAAATTGTTAGGAATTTTATTGTTTAGATTTTGATGAATGCCATGTAAAACTTAGAATAGAAAGTTGGCTCCCAATTCTTGCTTTGAAATGTATTGTAACAATTAGAGTGGCCAAGCTGAGTTAAGTCGCTCTACGCTCCAACTTGCAAGAAGACAATCAAGGCTTGAAGGAAAACTCTGTTGTGAGACAGTGAGTACAACAAGAAAAGAGGGGAACTCGATCAAGAAGAAGCGGTGAGATGCGGTGAGTGAAACATCACCAAGTCAACTCAAGAGGCCAAGTCTCAAGATGAAGTGACGAAAGAGTCATCCATGATTGGAAGCGACTCTAAGTCACCTGGGAAAGCGAGGAAATGCAAATCAAGTCGAGATAATCGAAAAGGAACCGTTGTACGTAAATCAAGAGATTTACTTAAACAAGTAATATCTCCATACTACCTTTCTTGGAGTGCTCGGTCCCCGAGCGTGCAAAGAAATGAACCAATGGGAAGCATTACACCGTGTCGAACTCGAAAAGGTGATAAAACATTTCATACGAGGAAATGGCAATTCCAAGAACGCACACCAACGATCGCAAAGTGATTTTCAAAAATGAGCCTATCTCTTCAATGGGCAAATTTTTGAAAGTTCACTATAAAAGGCCGAGGAGTTTGATTGAGAAAATAAGATGCGTGAATGACACACACGTGAGATATACAAGCTTATCAAAATTGAAATATTCTCAATCCTCAAGCCTACATCTCGAAGAACATCAATCCAACACTTACCCGTGAAGGAAAGAGAACTTCAATCAGTTGAAGAGAAACTACGAAAACAAGGGGTCTACATTCCAAGAAGGATTGTAGAAAGGTTCAAGGCAACCAAGTCTTAAGCATTTGGAGGGCTTCGTGATCAAATCCAAAGTGCTTGAGCAAGTGAGTCAGAGTAGCAAAGGCAAACGCCTGTGAAGAAGAAAGGCGAGTCGTCGAGAAGCCACCGAGTGATCAAGGCGTCTCGGATCGAGTCCCGAAGGATCAAGATCAAGCCTACCGTTGTGATCAAGACTTGTATCTGACTGCTTACCACTTTGTAAACCGATCATTACTTAGTGGATTCCTCCAGGAGTTGGAGAAGAGAGAGAGTAGAAGAATTACCCCATCTTCGAACCTCTATAAAAACTTTACTTGTGTCATTTACATTTCATTTAAATTTCTGCACTTTTAATTGCTTATATCTCATTGATAAATTTGCTATCCATTTGATAATCTATAAATACTAAATCAAGTCAGAAAAACTTGCTTAATCCAACTTAAGGGTGTTAAGTCTTCCTTGAAAACAAAACCACAAAATGAGTCAAATTATAGCCAACAAATTGAGTTACTTTACCAATGACTCAATTTGAGTCATTAAGAGATTGACTCTCTTGAGTGACTAATTCGATCTGTCCATCAAGGACACAACGTGTAGAACTCAGATTTAAAAGGCCTAAATCGAAAATTTGGTAAGGTTTATTCAACCCCCTTCTAAACCTTACACTTACACCCCCTGGGACCTACAAATCGTTTTCTATTTTTATTTTCTACCTACCATTACCAATCATATCTATTTTAAATATTATTATTTTTTAATTATATTTATCTAATGAGACTCACCACTTATAATTTGTTAGTTCACTACGAAAATCTAGAGTGGATGAATAGATTTTCCCAATTTTTTAATTTATGCCCTCTTTTTCGAATGCGAAGTTGGTGAAGAAATAGAAGTACATAAAATGAAACAACACAAAATAATTTATAGAGCTTCAACTCACCTAGGGCCTACGTGCTCTACCACCTAGTATGTCCAAATGGATTTCGAAAAGGAAAAAATTTATTAAAAGATACCAAACTATTACAACCTTCACCTTGAAGAGCACCACACTCTTCTTACAACAACATCTATGAAGAGCACCAAACTCTTCTTACAACAATGAAGAGCACCAAGCTCTTTTAACACCTGAGAATCAACCAAGTGTGTTCTCACTAAAAGAACACTTAACAAGTATGTCTTGTTTTGGATGATTTGAACAATCAAGATTACAACTCAAATAAAGTTTACAATTTTGTAAGTGCAAGTGTAATCAAGAAAGGAAACATGATAATCAAGATGTGAAAGTGATAAGCTTAGGCTAATACAACACGAATATTGAAAGTGAATGACATAGAATTTGCTGAGATTTTTCTTGTTGTGTTGTATGCTTGTGTTATATAAATTTAATTCATCTAGGATAGTGACTGTTCGCTGTTGAAATAGAGAAGAAAGCAAAAAAAAAAATTTCTTTAGGCACTATAGGGTGACCGGTTGCTTCCCCAATTCTGGCATTCACTTTGTTCTCTGTTTTGTTAACTTTCAGGTACGGGCCTCCCTATAGGGCAATCGGTAGACCTTTTCACAGAGAAGTTGTCCAATTTTTGTCAAAAATAAAGTTCAATAAGTACTTCCAAAACTTAGTAAAAATCATTGAAAATAATTTTGAAGTATTTGGACAACATTTGTGGACATTGTTTTGGTATAAAACTCATTTATCTGAAATCATCAAAATCAAAATAAAAACATTCATCTAACATAATCTTACAAATATAATATTATATATTCAATTAAAATATTCAACCACTACCAAATTTTCAAATTATTACATACATAAAAAACTATTTCAAAACTACTCAACCAAATACAATCTCATTTCCAAACCTACATAAAACTCATTATCATTCATTCATCTAAACATAATTCCAGTTTTCACGCGAAAACCAATAAATTCTCAAAATTCATTTTCCAACACTAGAAACTAGAAATGGATAATGACATAACCATACAAGACCCATGTGTTTTACAAATCTTTATTACAAAAGCACATAAGAAAGTCTATTGTTAAGGTTCTAACACAAAGGGCAATCATCAAAACCAATCATGGGAGAGGTGCAATCCAACTTCATTCCTGATCCGGTAGCACCTCACCCGTCTCCTCACCGACAAATTCATATGTCTATGAAAAATTTATAAATAATTTATTATTTTCGAAACTAAATTAAGTTACATTTGTTTTTAAATATAAATTTTAACATTATTTTTTCAACTTTTGTAAATGAATAGTTTTTAGACATTATGAAATTATTCAAATTATGAATAATTTACTTTTATTTATACATTAAATACTTTTTTATATTTAAATATGGCTTTTAAGTACTTCTATTTCCTTCATTTTCATGTAATACCACATATGATGCCTAGTCGGCTAAAAAGAATGCAAAAATAAGGTTTGTGATTGGTTGTGAAAAAAATTCCAAAATTTTCATTTTGGATTGAAAATTTTGTAGGATATGTGATTGTTTGTGGAAAAACTGAAAGATTTCAAAAACAAATCACTATTCTCTCCAAAAATTAACTCATTTTTCTCTTTCTTTTTGACACTTCCCAATACCCGATTATAATATACTATTTATTTCTCTTTACACTATGTATATAAAGAATTTCGATAATTGTTTTTTAATTTATTACTATTTTTATTATTTTTCTCTTAAATTTGATAACAAAAAATATAAATTGAGATCCATATTGCCTATTTTCGGTTTAATTTTTTTATTTTCATTCCATTTTCTTACATTATATTTTACACTATTATTTCCATAAAAATTTGAAACAATCAATTTTTTAAAAGATTTTCCATCACATCATTACAATCGTTACATTTTTTTTACACATCCAACTTCAACTTTTTAAAAAATTCAGCACTATTCTCTCATAAAATAAAAGTAAATGGAATGAAAATACAATCAATCTCATCCTAATATTCTTTTTTAAAATTTTACATAAGCCCAACATGTTATTTTTACATGTTGTAAACTTGTAATAAGTTGCAGGACCAAAAAGATGAAAAATGCCAAAAGTGAAATAAATAATAGGACTAAATATATTAAGTGATCCATTTAGATTACTACAAAAAATATTTGGGAGCCGCTATTTGCACCCCAAATTCTAATAAATACACCCCACCTCCAATTTTCACAAAATTAAAATGACTTAAAATGACTATTATGCCCTTATTGTTAAAAAATTCTAAATACACCTAATTTTTTTCCAATTTTTTTATGATTCCAATTTTTGATATGTTTTATTTAGTCTATTTAAGAGAGGCAAGAGTTGATTTTTCACAGTCGCAGAGGGAAAGATATAAAAAAGGACTCAACAAATTAAGAAAATGGAAATTAAGGAAAATAAGGGTAGTTGACAATCTTTACTTTTCCCAACAATTATTGCGGTTTGATAAGCTGGCCAATTAGCCATCTTCTTCATTTCAGATTCTAGGTTATACAGTTTTATTTATTGCGTAAATACATATCTGTAACTGAGAGTAGGTGATATTTAACCAAAATTGACTAGAAAAATATGGATTTATGTAAAGACTTTGAAATTTAGTTGGAAACAAATTAATGAGTCTACATAAAATTACATATACATACATACATTACTCCAACCAATGATGAGTTACATGAGTGTATATCCTCGAGTGATATTAGCCAAAGGATTTTCATTATGATTCCTTTGGATCTTTTTCGTGATATCCTCGAGTGATATTTGATCTTTTATGGTAACATCACTCTGTGGCTTCTCCATTAGGCTCATCATTAATTCTGCAATAGCTTCTGGATGTACTCGTTCTTCTCCTTGTATTCTGAATGAATACAAATCATTATCCGATCATTTTTATATATTTTTGCTTCGAACCATATTGTCGAAAGGATAATAAGGCATCACCAAATCTTCTTTTATCCGCCATTTTTGGATTTCGAAGTTTGGCTTCATCATCACCATGCTTGCTGCAAAAATTAATAGGCATTTTTCTGTAAAATGCTTCCCGCAGTCTCTAGACAATGATCTTATTATCACACAATGTTGTGAAAATAAGTCTTCTTGTCTCATTCTCCTGTGTAAATCGTTTAAATGTTTGTAGGAAATTGTTTCCTAGCAAAACATCTGCTCATGTATCATGGAAATAGATTGGTGGCGTCTTCACTTTGTACCATGGGGTACCACATGCGCCTTCGATCATGATTTTTGCTTGTTTAATTCCTCGATTAAGGATAAGAATCCTTTTAGAGAAATCTCTTCCTGTAATAGCTGGTAAATCTTCTCCGATTATTTTAGGGAAAACATCCGTCTTTGCAGTACATATCCCGGCACCTGAATCAATATAAGCGGTGAAATATTCAGCCTTGTATTCAGCATATAACATTCCGATAGAAATGTATATGGAAAATGGGCTAGTGGTCATCTGTTTCTGTATCTTTTGTCAGCCACTGTGAACTCCATTCCATTTTGTAATCTTTCCCAAGGTTTATGAACCTCAAGAAATTCAATTCCCAGTATTAATTGCTCTGGGATCTTTCCTGACGTTCCTATAATTGTTAGCTCAATTTCACTCATTTCCAGGCTTCCTTCATACCTTCCAACTATAAGTTGTTGGAGATAATATAGAACAACACAAGGAAAAATATTATCCTTTTGAGTGATGTCGAATATTACTTCAACTTCTCTCCATCCTTCTGGACATTTCAGCTCTCCTTGTGTTTTGAAAACATCTGGGATTCGCTGAACTGTACTTGGTCTTTTTTCTTCCCAACGGCTACTACTTATCATTCTGTCTTGTTGGAAAGACATCCTCCTTGGCTCAACTCTAAGACTTTGACTTTTGTTGAAGACTGATTGATCTTGAATTTGCATATCGATCTTCTTTATCGTTGGAGACTCAATGACTTCTGGTAGAACCACCCTGGTAAAGTCCTCAGAGATTCTTGGGACTTCAATAAATTCCTTTCTCAAGAATACCTCTGAATGATGTGTATTCTAGAGAGCATAGGAAATCTTGTATGTGATCGAGTAAGGTCTATTCCCTTCTTTCATCAAATCGACTCTTTTGAAATCCTGATGAAGGGTTAGAACTCTGTTGAAATCTTGACCTCCCAAATTGTATGCGATTCTAGGATAGACATTAAATGCCAATTTTCCTGCATACAAATTTCCTGTAACTGCTCCAAGGCATGAATCCTTGAGGTTTGAGATTCGCTTGTCAAAGATAGCAAGATTGAGGGGTGAATCTATCCCTTCTTTGAATGTTGCTTTAATAATAACTCTTATGGCTCCGATGTGAATCCATGAGAGTGTATTTGCAACTTCTCTTTTAACTCTGCTTTTGATCTCCTAGATTTCTCTGTAAGGGACCAACTGCATCTCGATCAGGTTACCAGTGAACTCCATCGGGATGGAAAATTCTCCGGTTGTTACCCTGTGGATAATTTGATGTTTTCTATTACGAAACCCAATCTTATCCAATGCCCTTTCCATTGCTCCAATTGTAAAACCATCATAAATTTGAAGCTTTGGATCTTCGATCATAATTCTCATAAGAGTTTTATGAGAAACCGTAGTGTGAGAGAAAAATCCCGACATATCCTCCCTGACCGTCTGTTGAAGATTTTCTTCTTCACTCTAATTCTGAGCTGGAGTCACTTCCATCATCAGAATAAATCTCTTCTTCATAGATATTTTCATCTGAAGGTATATTCTCAAATTGATACACCTGTATTAGATCTTGATAGTAGACATATTCTTCAATTTCTGGTGTTGCTCCGAACTGTCTGACTCCTCGTTTTTGATTGTCTGGGCAGTCAGTTGAGATATATCTGCTTACTCCGCATGTCCAGTAATTATAGTCTTTGGAACTTTCATTAGCTCTGGTGTGAGCTCGCCTGAAAGTTCTTCTCCCTGTGATTGTGCTGGTACTTGCTTGATTTGAACTTGATGATGAGGCTCTACTACTGCTTGGTGTTGGTCTTCCTGATTTGTAACTTCGGGCGTTTTGTTTTGACCAGAACCTTTTAGGTCTCCATGAAGACCTACTTCTTTTGTTGTTGTTTCCCTAGCGGTATGGATGGCTTCTCTCGTTCTTCTTCTTATGCCGCCTTGGTTGACCTCCCACAATTGTTGGGATATCATCGTCCACACAACATAGAGGAACTGCTTTGTTAATTCCTTGTAATCTCTTGTAATTCCGGTATAGGGATGCTTGATAGCACCATTCAGATAGCTTGGCTTTTAGGAAAGACATTCTTCTAGCCATTGTATCCAAATCAGCTGCATCCTCGTATTCCCTGATAAACATTTCTCTCCAGGGACTCGGAATCTTTGCAAAGAATAGCTGCGAAGCTTCTTTGTCTCCAATCTTAGACTTCCACCGGTACTCGGTGAACAACTTGATATATTCGTCAATGTGACAAATATCGTGCAACTAGAGGCTGTAGAGGGCTTGTTTATAACTTTTTTTTTCTTCTTCTAATCCCTCAAAGTAGCATGTGCCGATAAAATAGATTTTAAATAATTTGGCCATATCACCGACAATACCTTTCAGTGATTCTCCTGCTGTGACTGCAGTTTTCATATGTACTTCGGTCATATCGCATGCAATTCTTACGGATCCTTCAAGACTCATTTCTAAAAGTAAAATGGATCCTTCTTTTGTAAGATCAAGGGTACATGCTGCAATCCTCATAGCTGACGCCCATTCATAAATAAGGACTTTTCAATTTTTGAAATCTGGGATATCTAGATTTAACATTAACCCATATGGATGTATCGGGTCGAGATGCGATCTTCCATAAGGTGTCTGATAAACATTTGGCCTTCTAGAAGGTACTCGAGTTCCTGTAAGGGGTGGTCGAGCTTCTGTTCCTGAAAGTGGTTCACTTCCTGTGGTAAAATCTCCAACGTGATGCATTCTCTCGTCCTAGATTCCATGATTTGAACCCGCACTTTCTTCGACGTTGGGATTTATTGGTGGCGGTGGTGGAATTGGTCTGCCTTGTGGGTCATAAGTGACCAAAGCTGATCCATCTCCTGCGTTCATCTTTAAATCTACAATACCTAATCTCGCGAAGGATTTTGCCAGGTCACCAGGTCATGTAGATCTTTAAGATTTATCTTCTCCATATCCATTCTTTTAGTTTATGATGGATTTTTCTTTGATGATAGCAATGATCTTTTCATCATCCGTTATTTTTCGTACCACTTTGGTTGGTTTCCCTTTTGGTGTAAATAGAATACTGTCCCGAAATCGATACGCTTCTTTCCTCCGGAAGAACTCGGTCTCTCCTCCAAGCTCTTTACTCGTTTCTGAATATCATGAAGGATTTCAAGCATAGTAACAAATCTAGGATTCAGAATAATTCGTTAGCCCTTAAAATTCGTATCTCGGGTATTATTCGGGATAATTCGTGAATAATTCGACAAAATCTCGGTTATACGACAAAATTCGTATGTATAATACGCAATTAATTCGGGAATATATCGACATAAATATTTAATGATTCTATAGAAAATTATTTAGTGGGAAGGTTCTCAATAAATTATCTGTACAAGTTATATTATTTAATAAAAGTGTATTTAAAATTAGAAAATAAATAAAAATAGTATAATTTTGCTAAAATGGGAAAAAATGGGAATAAGTCGCTTTATTAACGAAAAAGTTCGGGAGATTTTGTCACATTATTATTTTTAAAAGATATATATGTGATTTTAACGTCGTATGAAAATATCGTGTTTTATTCTAGTATTTTTAAAAAATTCGGAGAATTTTGTTACTATGATTTGAAGAGTTCCCTTTTGATATTTCACCATCGTCTCCATCTGGTTTTGGATCTGATGAACTTGTGTAGGTAAATGAATATGGCGGTTGCCATAATTCTGCACCGTCTTTCGGACTTCCCTAATATCTTTTGAGATCTTAGATGTGTCCTGAAGTATCTTGTTCCACTTTGGTACTCCATCAGGAATCATTATTCTGATGGGCATTTTCATGGACTTCTTCTTGACGATTCATCAGATCGACATATATTATCTGGTTTACTGTAAAGAAACTTAGATAATATGCAACTTTCTTTTGGCAGTGTCTTAAGGTTTTCTTATCGGCTCTGCGCGTTCTTTTTCCTCATATTGGTGGTTCCAATATGTTATCTTGTCTTGGTGATCTTGTGCATACATCGTCAAAATTTGACGATAGGTCATGTAAGGTGTACATCTTGGACAATTGTCCAGATCCATATTCTCGGAGTAATTTCTCCTCACCAATTGTTAATTACATAAATATAATAAATTTAACTAAAAATTCTTAATAAACCTAGGCTCTGATACCATTTTTACATTGTCCCTAAAATCTTTAAAAATCATTAGTTTGCCTTCAACCTTGTGTAAAATGTATTTTGGTGTTTTATCATAAAAGAGGGCTATATTTGATCATTTCTAATAAATGGGGCTAGATTTGTACATGAGAATTAAAATGAGGCTATTCTCAATATTTCCCCATTTAGATTATAAAAAAAAAGAACATTTTTGCCTATTCACATCTATGTCTATCTAGATACAAGTCCTCCCAAGTCCCGCCCCCAGCTTGTCTTCACGCTTCACTTCCGCCGTGCGCCGGCGGCGGCTTCGGCATATCAGTGACTGTAAGCTTTTTCTTTTATGATTCCAATTTTTGATATGTTTTATTTAGTCTATTTAAGAGAGGCAAGAGTTGATTTTTCACAGTAGCAGAGGAAAACAGAATTAAGAAAATGGAAATTAAGGAAAATAAGGGTAGTTGACAATCTGTACTTTTCCCAACCATTATTGTGGTTTGATAAGCTGGCCAATTAGTCATCTTCTTCATTTGAGATTCTAGGATATACAGTTTTATTTATTGCGTAAATACATATCTGTAACTGTGAGTAGGTGGTATTTTACCAAAATTGAGTAGAAAAATATGGATTTATGTGAAGACTTTGAAATTTAGTTGGAAAAAATTAATGAGTCTAGATAAAATTATATATACATACATATATTACTCCAACCAATGATGAGTTACATGAGTGTACAGTGTATTCTTTTTGTTCTTTTATTTGTAGGGATAATTACAAAAAACGCCCTGAGGTTTGGGGTAATTACAGAAAAAAATTCAAAAGATTGCAAAAATTCCTTGAGGTTTGATTTGATATTCACAAAAATATTACAGTTATCCGCTTAAATTTAAGACGTGATCAAATCTAAGGAATTTTTTGTAATTATGAAACACTTCTGGTTTTTATTTTAATTAACCCAAACCTCAGGGATGTTTTTGTAATTATCCCTTATTTGTATTGAGAATTTTCTTCTTCTTCTTCTTCTTCTGTCAGCCTGTCGCATATGAGTGAGCTAATATGTTGAAACTTGAAAGTATTGTTGACAAAAGTCTTTCTATACTGAATTTTCTTCTCTCTCTGAATTTTACTTATTTCTGTATAATTCAGATGGCTTGTTATGCTGCCCTTGTTTCACTTGCACAAGTACTAGACCAGATTCTAGATCATGATCAACATGCCATTGTTCTTCATGAGCAGCAACAAATCAAATCTCTTCATGAAAATGTTATTTTGCTATCAACTTTTCTCGAGGATTTTCCAGGAGAGGCAGGCAACTTAGAAGCTCGAATCACAATTGCAGCAAATGAAGCAGAAGATATCATCGAGTACCATATTTTGGATGAAATTAGTCCAGAATATGAAATTAGTCCAGAGAATGAAACTAGTCCAGATTATGAAATTAGTCCAGAATATGAAATTAGTTTTTCGGAAGTGATTTCGTCTATCGCAGGACATGAAGTTGGACATCATAACTGGCGAAGGTTGTACGGAGAATTACAAAAGGTAATAAAAGAAATTGATTCCATTATGAAAGAAGTGGTGCAGATCAAAAGCTGTAATAAAAGCAAAGATCTGATGTCGACTCATAATTCTTATAGTTCTTTTTCATCAAGAATTGCGAGTAGCTGTAGAGAAATTGTGGTGGGATTGGATAAAGACTTATTGGAAATAAAGTCTCAGCTCTGTGGAGATTCATCTGCACTCCAAATCATCCCGATCGTGGGGATGGGAGGTATTGGGAAGACAACTCTTGCCAGGTATGCTTATGATGACCCTTTAACTTTGCATCATTTCGACGTTTGTGCTTGGGTGACAGTATCCCAAAACTATCAAGTACGTAGTATTCTTTTAGACCTTCTGCGTTCCATTGAAGCATCTAGTGATGAACGATACAAATGGATGGTAGATGAATTATTAGTACGTGTGTATAAATACTTAAAGGGGAGGAAATATCTTATAGTGATGGATGATATGTGGAATACAAATGTATGGGATGATGTAAGGAGGATATTTCCAGATGACTGTAATGGGAGTCGAATCATAATAACTACGAGGGAGTTAGATGTGGCTTCATATGTTGACTCTTTGAGCCATCCTTATCTGATGCATTTGATGGATGTGGATCAGAGTTGGGGTTTACTCAAAGAGAAGGTGTTTGGGGGAGAAAATTGCCCACCTGAACTGGAGATAATCGGAAACCTCATTGCAGAAAACTGTCGAGGGCTTCCGTTGGCAATTGTCGTGATTGCTGGAGTTCTGTCCAAGGTGAATCATGTGCAAGAATCATGGGAAAATATTGCGAGAAATGTAAATGAAGCTGTAAACACAAGCGGTGAGCAATTTTCAAAGATATTATCTTTGAGCTATACACACTTGCCTCATCATTTGAGACCATGTTTTCTGTATATGGGAGGTTTTCCAGAAGATTCAGTCATCAATGCCTCAAAACTCATCAAATTATGGGCAGCGGAGGGTTTTCTAAAGGCAAATGGATCTAAACAACCGGAAGAGGTGGCAGAGGAGTATTTGGAAGATTTGGACAAGAGAAGTCTCGTTTTGGTCACCCACAAAAGGTCTAATGGCAAAATAAAAGCTGTCAAGATGCATGATCTCTTGAGAGATCTTTGTATAAGAATAGCTCGGGATGAGAAGTTTCTTCATGTCATAAATGAGTTTTCGAGTAGTTCTTGCGAAGTTATTGGGAATTCACGCCGCCTAAGTATTTGTTCACGTATTTGGGGTGACTTTTCACACATTGAGGGCTCACCCATGCGTACTATTCTTCACTTCCATCATAGGGCCTTTAATTCTTGGAAACATTTTAGACTTCTCAGGGTACTGGATGCAATGAGTGTAATATTGGAATCATACCCTCGTTATATAGACGAACTATTTCACTTAAGATACCTTTCTTTAACCTTTCGAAGTAAAAAGAAGTTAATTTTGTTTTTGCACCCTTTATCTTTGTCCAAGCTTCAGAATCTTCAGACCTTAATCATTAGGCTGGATTATTCCCCTGGATCAATACATCTGCCGTTTGAAATTTGGAAATTGCGACAATTAAGGCATCTTATTTTGTTCGACGGTCGCTTACCTGATCCTTCTAGAGGAACTTGTGAGCAGATTTTGGAAAACCTGCACACACTTTCACGTGTAGAAAGCTTTACATGCTCCCAAAGGATGTTGGAAATGGTGCCACACCTAAAGAAGTTGGGAATCATTTATTCGATCAGAGACATTGACGAAACGGGATGGTCAAAGTATTTCCTAAACAATCTTGTCCATCTTCGAAAGCTCGAAAAGTTGAGTTTCTATGTAGGACCCCATGACTACTCCCAGAGTAATTTGTCCCATAACCTTGCTTTCCCTGTTACACTGAAAAAGTTGACCTTAAGTGGCTGTGGACTTTCATGGAAAGATATGACAATTGTTGGTTTATTGCATAATCTTGAAGTGCTCAAACTGAAAAGAAATGCGTGTCGTGGATTAGAGTGGGAAACAACTGAAGGGGAATTCTGTCAACTAAAAGTGCTTGTAATTGACAGAACAGATCCCCGTGACTGGATAACAGAGAGTTCCCATTTCCCGATCCTTGAGCGCCTATTTGTTCGTGGTTGCAATATGCTAAGAGAGATTCCATATGGTATTGGAGAAATACAAACGCTTCAACTGATTGAGCTGGATTCCTGTGACTCGCTCATTGTGGAATCTGCAAAACGTATACAAGAAGAAGTAGAGAACTTTGGAAATGACCTCCAGCTTCGTCTCCTAAATAATATATCACAACTGGAACCTGCACTAGAAGAAATCTGAGCATTTACCAGAGATTTATTTTGATATTCATTTCAATTTTCGCTTTCCCGATCCTTGTTATTAGCTATTTATAAAGTATATCCTTGAATTGCCTGTTTATAAATTTCGACAAATTAAGCTGATAGTAAAATGGAAATAAAATACTGGATAGATGACTTAATTTGTAAAGTTTATTAGAGGTTTTAAAAAATTGTGCAAAAGGTTATATAAGGTTATAAGCATAAACTGCTGTTCATGAATATTGAAGAATTTTGTACCGTGCAAATGCTGCTATATCTTTCTTTTTCAAAATTGCTCCTTTTTCTGCTGGTCTATTTCATACGTACAGTTGGATTTTTGGCTCTTGTATGATAACCTATAAGACTGATTTTTCTCTTGAGTTGGTCATGCAGTATAGTTTAATTTTAATTGTTAAACTTTTGGAAGTTGCATTGAATGACTGAAAACAATTTTATTCACACGATTGACATGCTCGAATTTCATAATCAGTGTAATACTTCTTTTCTTTCTCATGATTTTAATTCTACGATTTTGTTGCTGTGTTTCTGAAAATTTTCTAGATTTAATTCGAAATACATCATCAATATGTATTTGTTCGAATTCATCAGCATATATATGCAACGTCGCCAGCTTGATGGACACGCGGAAACAGGTCGGAAAGCTAGTGTAGGAAATAATTCAGAATGGATGGACTGTGGGCTATTTGCATTGGTTGTTAATATGAAATGTATGTTTCATCTAATTGATTGTCTGTTTCCACAAGGGTTATTGTTTTCAATTCTCGGGGACTGGAATGTTTCTGTAAAAGATAGATTGAAGCTTTGCTAATCTCTAATACTTTCTGTTGAGGACTGTGATTCTATACTAGTGATTAATGAGGCAGTGAAACCAAGTGGGATCATCTATTCCCTATAGTGTTTCATCTTCTATTTTACATGTATTAATGCATGCCACGCCCACATGATGACATGTGGCATTTACACAGTTCACATGAGTATACAGTGAAACACTAAATGGAATAGAGGATGCGAAACATCACACACGATTTTCTATTCCAAAGTGTGTATAATCTCACATCCCAAATAGAATCACTACACACTATATGCCAAATGTATTGATGACGTCATGGATGTACACTTGGTGTGCATTTAAGATGCTTGGAATACGAATGAAACACAATTTTCTTTGATTGTTATAAATAATATTTTGAGATATTTTCTTGAATTAAATTAAGCATTTTCTAATTGAATTTAATCAATTTAAATATAATTATATATAATTACTAAAAAATGGGCTAATCCCAAATAACAACTATACATATATCACAAATAGCCAAATTACACGAATATACAAATTGATGTCAAATAGCTAGAATACATAATTTTTAAAGCCATTGCAAATTACAAAATAATTAGTTAATATTTCTTATATTGTTTATTTATATGTACAATCTAGGTGTCAAACTGAAGATCGTAAAAAGAAAATATTAATTTGATATATTATACGTAAAAAAACGGATCAAAAAGGAAAAAGTTACACATATTTGGAAAGCTAATTTTACATAATTCTATTTTTTTCATGATTTTAAAAAGTGATTATTTAAAGAAAGTTGACTACCAAAAATAATGAAATACCAAATATTTATCACATCTTATTTTTAGACATATTTTTATTACTTTTTATAGTAACTGCAAAAGGGCGGGAAAAATTCAACATACTATTTCTAGCGACTTCTCTTTATATATATATATATATATATATATATAGATTCTAGGGTTATGTATGGAGTTGTTTGCAAATCTAATTTTCCAATTTCCAACTATTCTAGAAAATGAATTTATGTTTGTTTAAGAAATTCTCAATAAAAATAAAGTCATTTTCAGTTTTTATTTTTTATGGAAAGATTCTTTTGAAAATACAATCAAACAAGTTTTCACCACAATCACGTAAATCTATGTGAAAATAAACTATAATCACGGAAAACGATGTCAAAAATACACTATAATCACGTAAATCTATTTCAAAAATACTATAACCAAACATATTTTCATTTCTAAACAGAAATTCAGATAACAAACCAAACATATTCTCAATTCTCACACGAAAACCAATAAAATTTGAAAATTCACTTTTCAATACCAGAAATTGGAAATTGGACTTGGAAACACATCCATACATCTCCTAGGCTTTTCCTTTCGGTTTTGCCGTGTTTGGATGTTTTTGGCATGTATCCAACGGGATGATGCGTCATTTGACTCGCGATTATAATTTTCTTTTGAATTTGATTATAATATGATATAATTTCATTAAAAAATGACTAAATGTCAAAACCGAAACAAATGAGGGGACTAAATCTATGAAGTGATCCATTTAGATTAGTAAAAACATCATTTTTGCCTATTCACATCTATGACTATCTAGATTCAAGTCCTTCCAAGTCCCGACCCCAGCCTGTCTTCACGCTTCACTTCCGCCGTGCGCAGGCGGCGGCTTCGGCATATCAGTGACTGTAAGCTTTTTCTTTTATGATTCCAATTTTTGATATGTTTTATTTAGTCTATTTAAGAGAGGCAAGAGTTGATTTTTCACAGTAGCAGAGGAAAACAGAATTAAGAAAATGGAAATTAAGGAAAATAAGGGTAGTTGACAATCTTTACTTTTCCCAATAATTGTTGTGGCTTGATAAGCTGGCCAATTAGTCATCTTCTTCATTTCAAATTCTAGGTTATACAGTTTTATTTATTGCGTAAATACATATCTGTAACTGAGAGTAGGTGGTATTTAACCAAAACTGACTAGAAAAATATGGATTTATGTAAAGACTTTGAAATTCAGTTGGAAAAATTAATGAGTCTACATAAAATTATATATACATACATATATTACTCCAACCAGTGATTAGTATACATGTGTATTCTTTTTTTCTTTGTTTGTAGGGATAATTACAAAAACACCCTAAGGTTCGGGGTAATTACAAAAAGCCCAAAGGTTTTTGAAAATTGCAAAAACTCCCATAAGGTTTGAACTGTCTTATATTTTCTCCCTTCGTAAGAAAAAATTATTTCAAAAATACCCCTGACGTTTACAAAAATATTATAGTTAGTTACCCCTTTAAATTAAAGGCATATTCAAATCTGAGGAAGTTTTTTGTAATTTTAAAACATCTCTGTCTTTTTTTTAATTACCCCAAACCTCAGGGGTGTGCTTGTAATTATCCCTTATTTGTATTGAGAATTTTCTTCTTGTTCTGTCAGCCTGTCACATCTGAATGGGCTAATATGTTGAAAAGTATTGTTGACAAAAAGCTTTCTATGCTGCATTTCCAGGTCCCCAATCTACTTCTTTCTCTCTGAATTCACTTCATTTCCATCTCATTTTGTCTTTGGGGAATTCTACTTATTTCATAGGAAAACTTTGAAGGAGGCTTTGTATATTTCAGATGGCTTATGCTTCCCTTGTTTCACTTGCACAAGTACTAGACCAGATTCTGGATCATGATCAATGCTGCAATGTTCTTCATGGGAAGCGACGAATAAAATCTCTACAAGAAAATATTGTTTTCTTGTTAACGTTTCTTGAAGATTTTCCGGGAGAAGCAGGCAACTTAGAAGCACGAATCACAATTGCAGCAAACGAAGCAGAAGATATCATCGAGTACCATATTTTGGATGAAATTAGTCCAAAATATGGAATTGGTAAGGTTTTGAATAGTTTTTCGCAAGTGATTTCTTCTATCGTAGGCCATGAAATCGACCATCATAACTGGCGAAGGCTGTACGGAGAATTACAAAAGGTAATAAAAGAAATTGATTCAATCATGAAAGAAGTGATGCAGATCAAAAGCTGCAATAAAAGCAAAGATCTGATGTCAACTCTGAATTCCTGTAGTTCTTTTTCATCAAGAATTGCGACTAACAACAAAGAATCTGTGGTGGGATTGGATAAAGACTTATTGGAAATAAAGTCTCAGCTTTGTGGAGAGTCATCTGCACTCCAAATCATCCCGATCGTCGAGATGGGAGGTATTGGGAAGACAACTCTTGCCAGGTATGCTTATGATGACCCTTTAACTTTGCATCATTTCGACGTTCGTGCTTGGGCGACAATATCTCAAAATTATCAAGTACGAGAATTCTTTTAGGCCTCCTGCATTCTATTGATGCATCTAATGAAGAACAATACAAATGGATGGTAGATGAATTATTAGTACAACGTGTGTATAAATACTTAAAGGGGAGAAGATATCTTATAGTGATGGATGATATGTGGAATACGAATGTATGGGATGATGTAAAGAGGATATTTCCAGATGACTGTAATGGGAGTCGGATCATAATAACTACGAGGGAGTTAGATGTGGCTTCATATGTTGACTCTTTGAGCCATCCTTATCTGATGCATTTGATGGATGTGGATCAGAGTTGGGGTTTACTCAAAGAAAAGGTGTTTGGGGGAGAAAATTGCCCTCGTGAACTGGAGAAAATCGGAAAGGTCATTGCAGAAAACTGTCGAGGGCTTCCGTTGGCAATTGTTGTCATTGCTGGAGTTCTGTCCAAGGTCAATCAGGTGCAAGAATCATGGGAGAATATTGCGAGAAATGTAAATGAAGCTGTAAACACAAGTGATGAGCAATTTTCAAAGATATTATCTTTGAGCTATACACACTTGCCTCATCATTTGAGACCGTGTTTTCTGTATATGGGAGGTTTTCCAGAGGATTGTGACATCAAGGCCTCAAAACTCATCAAATTATGGGCAGCGGAGGGTTTTTTAAAGGCAAATGGAACTAAACACCCGGAAGAGGTGGCAGAGGAGTATTTGGAAGATTTGGACAGGAGAAGTCTCGTTTTGGTCACCCACAAAAGGTCTAATGGCAAAATAAAAGCTGTCAAGATGCATGATCTCTTGAGAGATCTTTGTATAAGAATAGCTCGGGATGAGAAGTTTCTTCATGTCATAAATGAGTTTTCGCATAGTTCTTGCGAAGTTATTGGGAATTCACGCCGCCTAAGTATTTGTTCACGTATTTGGGGTGACTTTACACACACTGAGGGCTCACCCATGCGTACTTTGGCTATCTACTCTATATGAGATGGAACATTTCTCCTTCCCCACATTTTCCATTTTCCATACCATTTTCTAGTTTTAAGTGGCTAACTTCTAACATTAATTTCTCATTCACCCGGAATTAGTTTTGAGAAATTTCAAATGCTATTCTCATCTACTCTCTTAGTAGAATTTTTACAAGTAATTTAATTTCATTTTCCACTAATGGAAGCTACTTAAATATTTGGTCAAAATCGGGTCAACACCCAATTTACACAACCAAATTCTAACAGTGGGTGTGTTTATCAATTTTGGGGGTGTGAATAGCGCATTATCTTTCATTTTGTTTAATTCATTCATAGAGCATTATATCTCTTTTTGGGGGTGTGAATAGCGTCATCCTTTGTTTAATTCATTCGTAGAGCATTATCTCTCATTTTGTGCCCAACCATTTGTACCTTTGGAATATATTCCTTGATAACCAATATAATAGTGCCACCCTTTACTCCACTTTACTCTCCAACATTTATATATACGACAAATCGACACTAGATTTGTATGAATATATATTGAATGAAAGATTGTTGTTTTCCATTTTGGTGCATTGTTCTTCAGTTTCTATTTCATTCTTACTTTTCTTCAATGTCGTTTTCTATTTTTATTTTCTACCTACCATTACCAATCATATCTATTTAAAATATTATTATTTTTAATTATATTTATCTAATGAGACTCACCACTTATAATTTGTTAGTTCACTACTACGAAAATCTAGAGTGGATGAATAGATTTTCCCAATTTTTTGATTTATGCCCTCTTTTTCGAATGCGAAGTTGGTGAAGAAATAGAAGTACATAAAATGAAACAACACAAAATAATTTATAGAGCTTCAACTCACCTAGGGCCTACATGCTCTACCACCTAAGTATGTCCAAACGGATTTGAAAAGGAAAAAATTTATTAAAAGATACCAAACTATTACAACCTTCACCTTGAAGAGCACCACACTCTTCTTACAACAACATCTATGAAGAGCACCAAACTCTTCTTACAACAATGAAGAGCACCAAGCTCTTTAACACCTGTGAGAATCAACCAGTGTGTTCTCACTAAAAGAACACTTAACAAGTATGTCTTGTTTTGGATGATTTGAACAATCAAGATTACAACTCAAATAAAGTTTACAATTTTGTAAGTGCAAGTGTAATCAAGAAAGGAAACATGATAATCAAGATGTGAAAGTGATAAGCTTAGGCTAATACAACACGAATATTGAAAGTGAATGACATAGAATTTGCTGAGATTTTTCTTGTTGTGTTGTATGCTTGTGTTATATAAATTTAATTCATCTAGGATAGTGACTGTTCGCTGTTGAAATAGAGAAGAAAGCAAAAATAATAATTTTCTTTAGGCACTATAGGGCGACCGTTGCTTCCCCCCCAATTCGCATTCACTTTGTTCTCCTGTTTGTGAACTTTCAGTGCGGGCCTCCCTATAGGGCAATCGGTAGACCTTTTCACGAGAAGTTGTCAATTTTTGTCAAAAATAAAGTTTAATAAGTACTTCCAAAACTTAGTAAAAATCATTGAAAATAATTTTGAAGTATTTGGACAACATTTGTGGACATTGTTTTGGTATAAAACTCATTTATCTGAAATCATCAAAATCAAAATAAAAACATTGATCTAACATAATCTTACAAATATAATATTATATATTCAATTAAAATATTCAACCACTACCAAATTTTCAAATTATTACATACATAAAAAACTATTTCAAAACTACTCAACCAAATACAATCTCATTTCCAAACCTACATAAAACTCATTATCATTCATTCATCTAAACATAATTCCAGTTTTCACGCGAAAACCAATAAATTCTCAAAATTCATTTTCCAACACTAGAAACTATTGATAATGAAAACACAACCATACAAGACCCATGTGTTTTACAAATCTTTATTACAAAAGCACATAAGAAAGTCTATTGTTAAGGTTCTAACACAAAGGGCAATCATCAAAACCAATCATGGGAGAGGTGCAATCCAACTTCATTCCTGATCCGGTAGCACCTCACTCGTCTCCTCACCGACAAATTCATATGTCTATGAAAAATTTATAAATAATTTATTATTTTCGAAACTAAATTAAGTTACATTTGTTTTTAAATATAAATTTTAACATTATTTTTTCAACTTTTGTAAATGAATAGTTTTTAGACATTATGAAATTATTCAAATCATGAATAATTTACTTTTATTTATACATTAAATACTTTTTTATATTTAAATATGGCTTTTAAGTACTTCTATTTCCTTCATTTTCATGTAATACCACATATGATGCCTAGTCGGCTAAAAAGAATGCAAAAATAAGGTTTGTGATTGGTTGTGAAAAAAATTCCAAAATTTTCATTTTGGATTGAAAATTTTGTAGGATATGTGATTGTTTGTGGAAAAACTGAAAGATTTCAAAAACAAATCACTATTCTCTCCAAAAATTAACTCATTTTTCTCTTTCTTTTTGACACTTCCCAATACCCGATTATAATATACTATTTATTTCTCTTTACACTATGTATATAAAGAATTCCGATAATTGTTTTTTAATTTATTACTATTTTTATTATTTTTCTCTTAAATTTGATAACAAAAAGTATAAATTGAGATCCATATTGCCTATTTTCGGTTTAATTTTTTTATTTTCATTCCATTTTCTTACATTATATTTTACACTATTATTTCCATAAAAATTTCAGAAACAATCAATTTTTTTAAAAGATTTTCCATCACATCATTACAATCGTTACATTTTTTTTACACGTCCAACTTCAACTTTTTAAAAAAATCAGCACTATTCTCTCATAAAATAAAAGTAAATGGAATGAAAGTACAATCAATCACATCCTAATATTCTTTTTTAAAATTTTACATAAGCCCAACATGTTATTTTTACATGTTGTAAACTTGTAATAAGTTGCAGGACCAAAAAGATGAAAAATGCCAAAAGTGAAATAAATAATAGGACTAAATATATTAAGTGATCCATTTAGATTACTACAAAAAATATTTGGGAGCCGCTATTTGCACCCCAAATTCTAATAAATACACCCCACCTCCAATTTTCACAAAATTAAAATGACTTAAAATGACTATTATGCCCTTATTGTTAAAAAATTCTAAATACACCTAATTGTTTTCCAATTTTTTTATGATTCCAATTTTTGATATGTTTTATTTAGTCTATTTAAGAGAGGCAAGAGTTGATTTTTCACAGTCGCAGAGGGAAAGATATAAAAAAGGACTCAACAAATTAAGAAAATGGAAATTAAGGAAAATAAGGGTAGTTGACAATCTTTACTTTTCCCAACAATTATTGCGGTTTGATAAGCTGGCCAATTAGTCATCTTCTTCATTTCAGATTCTAGGTTATACAGTTTTATTTATTGCATAAATACATATCTGTAACTGAGAGTAGGTGATATTTAACCAAAATTGACTAGAAAAATATGGATTTATGTAAAGACTTTGAAATTTAGTTGGAAACAAATTAATGATTCTACATAAAATTACATATACATACATATATTACTCCAACCAATGATGAGTTACATGAGTGTATATCCTCGAGTGATATTGGCCAAAGGATTTTCATTATGATTCATTTGGATCTTTTTCTTGATATCCTCGAGTGGTATTTGATCTTTTATGGTAACATCACTCTGTGGCTTCTCCATTAGGCTCATCATTAATTCTGCAATAGCTTCTGGATGTACTCGTTCTTCTCCTTGTATTCTGAATGAATACAAATCATTATCCGATCATTTTTATATCTTTTTGCTTCGAACCATATTGTCGAAAGGATAATAAGGCATCACCAAATCTTCTTTTATCTGCCATTTTTGGATTTCGAAGTTTGGCTTCATCATCACCATGCTTGCTGCAAAAATTAATAGGCATTTTTCTGTAAAATGCTTCCCGCAGTCTCTGGACAATGATCTTATTATCACACAATGTTGTGAAAATAAGTCTTCTTGTCTCATTCTCTTGTGTAAATCGTTTAAATGTTTGTAGGAAATTGTTTCCTAGCAAAACATATGCTCCTGTATCATGGAAATAGATTGGTGGCGTCTTCACTTTGTACCATGGGGTACCACATGCGCCTTCGATCATGATTTTTGCTTGTTTAATTCCTCGATTAAGGATAAGAATCCTTTTAGAGAAATCTCTTCCTATAATAGCTGGTAAATCTTCTCCGATTATTTTAGGGAAAACATTCGTCTTTGCGGACATATCCCTAAGACTAATCAATATAAGCGGTGGAATATTCACCAGTATTGACATATAACATTCCGATAGAAATGTATATGGAAAATGGGCTAGTGGTCATCGATTCTCAGTATCTTTTTTGTCACCATTTTGTGAACTCCATTCCATTTTGTAATCTTTCCCAAGTTTATGATCCTCAAGAAATTCAATTCCCGGTATTAATTGCTCGGATCTTTCCCCGACGCGTTCCTGTAATTGTTAGCTCAATTTCACTCATTTTCGAGGCTTCCTTCATACCTTCCAACTATAAGTTGTTGGAGATAATATAGAACAACACAAGGAAAAATATTATCCTTTTGAGTGATGTCGAATATTACTTCAACTTCTCTCCATCCTTTCCTCGACATTTCAAATTCTCTCTTGTGTTTTGAAAATATCCGGGATTCGCCGAATTGACTTACTTGGTCTTTTTTCTTCCCAACGGCTACTACTTATCATTCTGTCTTGTTGGAAAGACATCCTCCTTGGCTCAACTCTAAGACTTTGACTTTTGTTGAAGATCGATTGATCTTGAATTTGCATATCGATCTTCTTTATCGTTGGAGACTCAATGACTTCTGGTAGAACCACCCCGGTAAAGTCCTCGAGATTCTTGGGACTTCAATAAATTCCTTTCTCAAGAATACCTCGAATGATGTGTATTCTAGAGAGCATAGAAATCTTGTATGTGATCGAGTAAGGTCTATTCCCTTCTTTCATCAAATCGACTCTTTTTAAATCTGATGAAGGGTTAGAACTCGTTGAAATCTTGATCTCCCAAATTGTATGCAATTCAGGATAGACATTAAATGCCAATTTTCCTGCATACAAATTTCCTCAGAATCGCTCCAAGGCATGAATCCTTGAGGTTTGAGATTCACTTGTCAAAGATAGCAAGATTGAGGGGTGAATCTATCCCTTTTGAATGTTGCTTTAATAATGACTCTTATGGCTCGATGTGAATCCATGAGAGTGTATTTGCAACTTCTCTTTTAACTCGCTTTTGATCTCCTAGATTTCTCTGTAAGGGACCAACGCATCTCGACGATTACAAAGAACTCCATCGGGATGGAAAATTCTCCGGTTGTTACCCTGTGGATAATTTGATGTTTTCTATTACGAAACCCAATCTTATCCAACTTTTCCATTGCTCCAATTGTAAAACCATCATAAATTTGAAGCTTTGGATCTTCGATCATAATTCTCATAAGAGTTTTATGAGAAACCGTAGTGTGAGAGAAAAATCCCGACATATCCTCCCGACCGCCTCATTTGAAGATTTTCTTCTTCACTCGATTCTGAGCCGAGTCACTTCCATCATCGAATAAATCTCTTCTTCATAGATATTTTCATCCAAGGTATATCCTCAAATTGATACACCAGTATTAGATCTTGATAGTAGACATATTCTTCAATTTAAATTGTTGCTCCGAACCTGTCGACTCCTCGTTTTTGATTATGCAGGCGGTCGGTTGAGATATATCCGCTTACTCCGCATGTCCAGAATTATAGTCTTTGAAACTTTCATTAGCTCGTGTGAGCTCGCCCAAAGTTCTTCTCCCTCAATTGTCTTTGGTACTTGCTTGATTTGAACTTGATGATGAGGCTCTACTACCGCTTGGTGTTGGTCTTCCGATTTGTAACCGGGCGTTTGTTTTGACCGAACCTTTTAGGTCCCAGGAAGACCTCTTTCTTTTGTTGTTGCTTCCCCGGTAGTATGGATGGCTTCTCTCGCTTCTTCTTCTTATGCGCGCTTGGTTGACCTCCCACAATTGTTGGGATATCATCGTCCACACAACATGAGGAACCGCTTTGTTAATTCCTTGTAATCTCTTGTAATTCCTAGTATAGGGATGCTTGATAGCACCATTCGGATAGCTTGGCTTTTAGGAAAGACATTCTTCTAGCCATTGTATCCAAATCAGCTGCATCCTTGTATTCCCTGTTAAGCATTTCTCTCCAGGGACTCAGAATCTTTGCAAAGAATAGCTGCGAAGCTTCTTTGTCTCAATCTTAGACTTCCACCCCGCAGTCTTCGGTGAACTTGATATATTCGTCAATGTGACAAATATCGTGCAACTAGAGGTCAGTAGAGGGCTTGTTTATATCTTTTTCTTTTTTCTTCTTCTAATCCCTCAAAGTAGCATGTGCCGATAAAATGGATTTTAAATAATTTGGCCATATCACCGACAATACCTTTCAGTGATTCTCCTGCTGTGACTGCAGTTTTCATATGTACTTCGGTCATATCGCATGCAATTCTTACGGATCCTTCAAGACTCATTTCTAAAAGTAAAATGGATCATTCTTTCGTAAGATCAAGGGTACATGCTGCAATCCTCATAGCTGACGCCCATTCATAAATAAGGACTTTTCAATTTTTGAAATCTGGGATATCTAGATTTAACATTAACCCATATGGATGTATCGGGTCGAGATGCGATCTTCCATAAGGTGTCTGATAAACATTTGGCCTTCTAAAAGGTACTCGAGTTCCTGTAAGCGGTGGTCGAGCTTCTGTTCCTGAAAGTGGTTCACTTCCTGTGGTAAAATCTCCAACGTGATGCATTCTCTCGTCCTGGATTCTATGATTTGAACCCGCACTTTCTTCGACGTTGGGATTTATTGGTGGCGGTGGTGGAATTGGTGCACTTGTGGGTCATAAGTGACCAAAGCTGATCCATCTCCTGCGTTCATCTTTAAATCTACAATACCTAATCCCGCGAAGGATTCTGCTAGGTCACCAGGTCATGTAGATCTTTAAGATTTATCTTCTCCATATCCATCCTTTTAGTTTATGATGGATTTTTCTTTGATGATAGCAATGATCTTTTCATCGTCCGTTATTTTTCGTACCACTTTGGTTGGTTTCCCTTTTTGGTGTAAATAGAATACCGTCCCGAAATCGATACACTTCTTTCCTCCGGAAGAACTCGGTCTCTCCTCCAAGCTCTTTACTCGTTTCTGAATATCATGAAGGATTTCAAGCATAGTAACAAATCTAGGATTCAGAATAATTCGTTAGCCCTTAAAATTCGTATCTCGGGTATTATTCGGGACAATTCGTGAATAATTCGAAAAAATCTCGGTTATACGACAAAATTCGTATGTATAATACGCAATTAATTCGGGAATATATCGACATAAATATTTAATGATTCTATAGAAAATTATTTAGTGGGAAGGTTCTCAATAAATTATCTGTACAAGTTATATTATTTAATAAAAGTGTATTTAAAATTAGAAAATAAATAAAAATAGTATAATTTTGCTAAAATGGGAAAAAATGGGAATAACTCGCTTTATTAACGAAAAAGTTCGGGAGATTTTGTCACATTATTATTTTTAAAAGATATATACGTGATTTTAACGTCGTATGAAAATATCGTGTTTTATTCTAGTATTTTTAAAAAATTCGGAGAATTTTGTTACTATGATTTGAAGAGTTTTTTTTTTTTTTTTAAAAAATTCGGCCCTGTCATTGCAGAGACTCGAACCCGGGCCTCTTCATTGAAGAGTAATACCCGTGGCCACTGGGCTAACCCCAGTGGTTCTATGATTTGAAGAGTTCCCTTTTGATATTTCACCATCGTCTCCATTTGGTTTTGGATCTGATGAACTTGTGTAGGTAAATAAATATGGCGGTTGCCATAATTCTGCACCGTCTTCCGGACTTCCCTAATATCTTTTGAGATCTTAGATGTGTCCTGAAGTATCTCGTTCCACTTTGGTACTCCATCATGAATCATTATTCTGATGGGCATTTTCATGGACTTCTTCTTGACGATTCATCAGATCGACATATATTATCTGGTTTACTGTAAAGAAACTTAGATAATATGCAGCTTTCTTTTGGCAGTGTCTTAAGGTTTTCTTATCGGCTCTGCGCGTTCTTTTTCCTCATATTGGTGGTTCCAATATGTTATCTTGTCTTGGTGATCTTGTGCATACATCGTCAAAATTTGACGATAGGTCATGTAAGGTGTACATCTTGGACAATTGTCCAGATCCATATTCTCGGAGTAATTTCTCCTCACCAATTGTTAATTACATAAATATAATAAATTTAACTAAAAGTTCTTAATAAACCTAGGCTCTGATACCATTTTTACACTGTCCCTAAAATCTTTAAAAATCATTAGTTTGCCTTCAACCTTGTATAAAATGTATTTTGGTGTTTTATCATAAAAGAGGGCTATATTTGATCATTTCTAATAAATGGGGCTAGATTTGTACATGAGAATTAAAATGAGGCTATTCTCAATATTTCCCCATTTAGATTATAAAAAAAAGAACATTTTTGCCTATTCACATCTATGACTATCTAGATTCAAGTCCTTCCAAGTCCCGACCCCAGCCTGTCTTCACGCTTCACTTCCGCCGTGCGCCGGCGGCGGCTTCGGCATATCAGTGACTGTAAGCTTTTTCTTTTATGATTCCAATTTTTGATATGTTTTATTTAGTCTATTTAAGAGAGGCAAGAGTTGATTTTTCACAGTAGCAGAGGAAAAGAGATAAAAAAAAAAAGGAATCAACAAATTAAGAAAATGGAAATTAAGGAAAATAAGGGTAGTTGACAATCTGTACTTTCCCCAACCATTATTGTGGTTTGATAAGCTGGCCAATTAGTCATCTTCTTCATTTGAGATTCTAGGATATACAGTTTTATTTATTGCGTAAATACATATCTGTAACTGTGAGTAGGTGGTATTTTACCAAAATTGAGTAGAAAAATATGGATTTATGTGAAGACTTTGAAATTTAGTTGGAAAAAATTAATGAGTCTAGATAAAATTATATATACATACATATATTACTCCAACCAATGATGAGTTACATGAGTGTACAGTGTATTCTTTTTGTTCTTTATTTGTAGGGATAATTACAAAAAACGCCCCGAGGTTTGGGGTAATTACAGAAAAAAATTCAAAAGATTGCAAAAATTCCTTGAGGTTTGATTTGATATTCACAAAAATATTACAGTTATCCGCTTAAATTTAAGACGTGATCAAATCTAAGGAATTTTTTGTAATTATGAAACACTTCTGGTTTTTATTTTAATTAACCCAAACCTCAGGGATGTTTTTGTAATTATCCCTTATTTGTATTGAGAATTTTCTTCTTCTTCTTCTTCTGTCAGCCTGTCGCATATGAGTGAGCTAATATGTTGACTTGAAAGTATTGTTGACAAAAGTCTTTCTATACTGAATTTTCTTCTCTCTCTGAATTTTACTTATTTCTGTATAATTCAGATGGCTTGTTATGCTGCCCTTGTTTCACTTGCACAAGTACTAGACCAGATTCTAGATCATGATCAACATGCCATTGTTCTTCATGAGCAGCAACAAATCAAATCTCTTCATGAAAATGTTATTTTGCTATCAACTTTTCTCGAGGATTTTCCAGGAGAGGCAGGCAACTTAGAAGCTCGAATCGCAATTGCAGCAAATGAAGCAGAAGATATCATCGAGTACCATATTTTGGATGAAATTAGTCCAGAATATGAAATTAGTCCAGAGAAAGAAACTAGTCCAGATTATGAAATTAGTCCAGAATATGAAATTAGTTTTTCGGAAGTGATTTCGTCTATCGCAGGACATGAAGTTGGACATCATAACTGGCGAAGGTTGTACGGAGAATTACAAAAGGTAATAAAAGAAATTGATTCCATTATGAAAGAAGTGGTGCAGATCAAAAGCTGTAATAAAAGCAAAGATCTGATGTCGACTCATAATTCTTCTAGTTCTTTTTCATCAAGAATTGCGAGTAGCTGTAGAGAAATTGTGGTGGGATTGGATAAAGACTTATTGGAAATAAAGTCTCAGCTCTGTGGAGATTCATCTGCACTCCAAATCATCCCGATCGTGGGGATGGGAGGTATTGGGAAGACAACTCTTGCCAGGTATGCTTATGATGACCCTTTAACTTTGCATCATTTCGACGTTTGTGCTTGGGTGACAGTATCCCAAAACTATCAAGTACGTAGTATTCTTTTAGACCTTCTGCGTTCCATTGAAGCATCTAGTGAGGAACGATACAAATGGATGGTAGATGAATTATTAGTACGTGTGTATAAATACTTAAAGGGGAGGAGATATCTTATAGTGATGGATGATATGTGGAATACAAATGCATGGGATGATGTAAGGAGGATATTTCCAGATGACTGTAATGGGAGTCGAATCATAATAACTACGAGGGAGTTAGATGTGGCTTCATATGTTGACTCTTTGAGCCATCCTTATCTGATGCATTTGATGGATGTGGATCAGAGTTGGGGTTTACTCAAAGAGAAGGTGTTTGGGGGAGAAAATTGCCCACCTGAACTGGAGATAATCGGAAAGCTCATTGCAGAAAACTGTCGAGGGCTTCCGTTGGCAATTGTCGTGATTGCTGGAGTTCTGTCCAAGGTGAATCATGTGCAAGAATCATGGGAAAATATTGCGAGAAATGTAAATGAAGCTGTAAACACAAGCGGTGAGCAATTTTCAAAGATATTATCTTTGAGCTATACACACTTGCCTCATCATTTGAGACCATGTTTTCTGTATATGGGAGGTTTTCCAGAAGATTCAGTCATCAATGCCTCAAAACTCATCAAATTATGGGCAGCGGAGGGTTTTCTAAAGGCAAATGGATCTAAACAACTGGAAGAGGTGGCAGAGGAGTATTTGGAAGATTTGGACAGGAGAAGTCTCGTTTTGGTCACCCACAAAAGGTCTAATGGCAAAATAAAAGCTGTCAAGATGCATGATCTCTTGAGAGATCTTTGTATAAGAATAGCTCGGGATGAGAAGTTTCTTCATGTCATAAATGAGTTTTCGCATAGTTCTTGCGAAGTTATTGGGAATTCACGCCGCCTAAGTATTTGTTCACGTATTTGGGGTGACTTTACACACACTGAGGGCTCACCCATGCGTACTATTCTTAATTTCCATCATAGGGCCTTTGATTTTTGGAAACATTGCAGACTTCTCAGGATACTGGATGCAACGAGTACAATATTGGAATCATACCCTTTTCATATAAACGAACTATTTCACTTAAGGTACCTTGCTTTAACCTTTCCAACTGAAAAGCAATTAAATATATATTGGCGCCCTGCATCTTTGTCCAAGCTTCAGAATCTTCAGACCTTAATCATTAGGCTTGAATTTTCTATAGGATCAATACGTCTGCCGTTTGATATTTGGAAAATGCGACAATTAAGGCATCTTATTTTGTTCGACGGTCCCTTACCTAATCCTTCTGAAGGAACTTGTGAGCAGATTTTGGAAAACCTGCAAACACTTTCACATGTAAAAGCTTTACATGCTCCCAAAGGATGTTGGAAATGGTGCCAAACCTAAAGAAGTTGGGAATCATTTATTCGATCAGAGACATTGACAAAACGGGATGGTCAAAGTATTGCCTAAACAATCTTGTCCATCTTCAAAAGCTCGAAAAGTTGAATTTCAATGTAGGACCCCATGACTACTCCCAGAGTAATTTGTCCCATAACCTTGCTTTCCTGTTACACTGAAAAAGTTGACCTTAAGTGGCTGTGGACTTTCGTGGAAAGATATGACGCTTGTCGGGTCATTGCCTAATCTTGAAGTGCTCAAACTAAGAAGAAATGCTTGTCGTGGATTAGAGTGGGAAACAACTGAAGGGGAATTCTGTCGACTAAAAGTACTTGTAATTGACAGAACAGATCCTCGTGACTGGATAACAGAGAGTTCCCATTTCCCGATTCTTGAGCGCCTATTTCTTCGTGGTTGCCATACGCTAAGAGAGATTCCATATAATATTGGAGAAATACAAACGCTTCAACTGATTGAGCTGGATTCCTGCAACTCGTTCATTGTGGAATCGGCAAAACGTATACAAGAAGAAGTAGAAAGCTTTGGAAATGACCTCCAGCTTCATCTCCTAAACAATATATCACAACTGGAACCTGCACTAGAAGAAACCTGAGCATTTACCAGGTATTAATTTTGATATTCATTTCAATTTTCGCTTTCGATCCTTGTTATTAGCTATTTATACAGTATATCCTTGAATTGCCTGTTTATAAATTTCGACAAATTAAGCTGATAGCAAAATGGAATAAAATACTGGATAGATGACTTAATTTGTAAAGTTTATTAGAGGTTTTAAAAAAAATGTGCAAAAGGTTATATAAGGCTATAAGCATAAACTGCTGTTCATGAATATTGAAGAATTTTGTACCGTGCAAATGCTGCTATATCTTTCTTTTCAAAATTGCTCCTTTTTCTGCTTGTCTATTTTATGCGTACAGTTGGATTTTCGGCTCTTGTATCATAACCTATAAGGCTGATTTTTCTCTTGAGTTGGTCTGGATGCTGGATAGCTGGTTCTAATATATTGGACTCCAATAGATATTGTATCCATGAGCTTCTGAAGAGTTAAAACGGCAGTGTAGTTTAATTTTAGTTGTTAAACTTTTGGAAGTTGCAATGAATGACTGAAAACAATTTATAGACACGATTGACATGCTCAAATTTCATAATCAGTGTGATGCTTCTTTTCTTTCTCATGATTTTAATTCTACTATTTTGTTGCTGTGTTTCTGAAAATTTTCTAGATTTAATTCGAAATACATCATTGATATGTATTTGTTCGAATTCATCAACATATATATGCAACGTCGTCAGCTTGTTCTATATTGGGATGGACACGCGGAAACAAGACAGAAAGCTATATGTATAGTGTAGGAAAATCAGAATAGATGGGCAGTGGCTATTGCATTGGTTGATGTTGCTAAAATATTTGGTTTTGTTGTTGTTAAATGAAATGTATGTTTCATCTTATTGATTGTCTGTTTCCACAAGGGTGGTTTCTGAATTGTGTTTTCAACTCTCAGTGAATGGAAACTTTGGTAATCTCTAAAAGTCTAAAACTTCTTGTCAAGAAGTGTTATTCTATACTACTTTTGGTGATTAATGAGGCAGTGAAACCAAGTGAGATCATTCTCAAAAAAAAAAAAAAAAACCAAGTGGGATCATCTATTCCATTTAGTATTTCATCTTTTGTTTTAAATGTATCAATACATGTCACGTGTATATGATGACATGTGGCATTTACACAGTTCATGAGTATATAGTGAAACATTAAATGGAATAGAGGATGTGGTTGCACACACGATTTTCTATTCCAAACTGTGTATCATCTCATACAGGCACATAGCCAGCTAGCTCCGCTACCCCTAGCCCAATTGTTTTTCCCTTTTAAAAAAAACCTATATATATATATATATATATATATATATATATATATTTTTTTTTTTTAAATTTACCCTTAGAAAAAATGGGATAAAAAAAATTGGGGTGCAACGCGCGCCGGGGAGGCCCCCCTTGGATCCGCCCCCTGATCTGATATTCCAAATTGAATCACTATACAATACATGCCAAATGTATTAATGATGTAATGGATGTACACTTGGTGTGTATTTAAAATGCTTGAAATACAAATGAAACACAATTTGAAATAGAGTATCTAGACTGGTGAAACAGGTGCTTCTTTTTTCCTAATTTTGAACCAGTTGCTTGGTAATCAAAATACACTTTTACCCAATTTTAATTTCATTGGCATGGTTAAAAATCAAAATACACGTGATAGTTTCATTATCTCAAAATTCAAAAATGACTACAAAATGAAAGGTGGGTTAATGCTTTGTATTTTCAATCTTAGAAACACTGTTTCAACCTCGGAATAAAGTAATTTCATCAGTGTTGCAGCATATTTCAACATATCTCGTATAAGCTCTAGCAACAACAATTAGGTCCGGCTGGCCCTAGATTATGAAAGTATGGGATCAAGTTGATTGGCCAATACAAATAGTAATTTGAAGTAATCATTTTTGTAATCATTTTACTAATTTTAACATAGTAAGAATAAATACAAATTAAACAGTTATGACTGCCTTAATTAAAGTAGAAAAGACATTGAAGGTGACA
Organism: Rehmannia glutinosa; assembly: GCA_016081115.2. Classification (NCBI taxonomy): domain Eukaryota; kingdom Viridiplantae; phylum Streptophyta; class Magnoliopsida; order Lamiales; family Orobanchaceae; genus Rehmannia; species Rehmannia glutinosa. Next base: position 597,733 of record JABTTQ020001859.1, on the reverse strand, counting down.
TCAATTTTAACAAGAAACAAATAAAAATTGAGTCTTTTTTTTTTTTATATGAAATCTTCACATGTTAACCATAGATGTATTATATATATTAAGGAACTATTAATTTATATACACCATATGACCTATATAAATTCATGTATATGTATTATTCACAAACAAGTCCAAGTCTAACATGTTCCTTCAGAGACCAAATAGCCGATATCTTCACCAAAGCACTCTCACGTCAATTTTTCAAATTACTAAGGAACAAATTATGTATAATTTATGATCCTACCCTCCTTCGAATTGGGGGTGTAATAGAAGAGCTCAAGTGTTCCAATGCACACCAAAACAATGATTAGACCACAAAGAGCAAAGATACTTTTGTTTAAGGGTGGCAATTCAACCCCTAAAATGATAAATATACATACCTTCTAAATACACCCCACCTACTTTTTAAAATATAAATAATTACTAAATATACACCTAATTTTGCATTTTATCCATGCACTTTATTTCCCCACCCAAATACACCCAAGGGGTGACGGTGACTAAAAGTTCAAAGAATCTTTTTGTTCTCGCAACGAAAGAAGATGCATTTCTTTTAGATTACAACACTTTGTTTTTTATTTTATTTTAATTTTGAATTTAATATTTTTACTTTAATTTCGCACTTATAGTCGGAATAGTTTGGGTAATTGTTGAGTATAAATATTGGGTAATTGAATTTGGTTTGAATTTTCTTGTTACAAAACTTTTTTTTTGATTTCGTGCTGAGTTTGGGGAAGAAGACATTAGATCACACGATAGTATATGTCGTGCCATAAGGCACGATCGTCGTAAAAGAACACGATCATGCCACTTGGCACGATGGCATGAGCAAAGTTTTAATTACGATCGTGTTATCATGCCACATAACACGATGATACGATCAAGGTTGCCCCGCACTGCAATCGTGCAAGTTTAAAGTTTTTGTTATTCAACAAAATTTTCAATCTTTGAAAAAATGAGTAAAAATGAAAAAATAGCACATTTTAAGTTGTAAATTAAGGAGATACTTATATTATTTGACAAAATTATTTTTTTGTTGTCCATACTTGCACCAATGTGAGTGTTTGAAAATCTAGGATTTAGAAAAAAAAGTTTTAGCTTTTTATAAGAATGTGGATGAGTGTGAGGAAGATGAAGTGTATTAGAGGTAATTTATGTAAGTAAGGGTATCATAGTCTTTTAAATTAATGACATTTTTGAAATTATACGAAGGTGGTATTGGTAGGGTGGTTTACTGTTTTCAAAAAATGGCTAAGTGTTTAGGATATTTAAAAGTTAGTTTGAGGCTTGTAATCGATACTGCACTCCGAGACGAAAACACCAATTATCGAAGTGCTTACGGTTCCGCGTTGTGTCCCTAAGATACAACGATTTTATTTGGAAAGGAAATGTCTTTTGACTCGAAAAAACATGTCTACAGCCAAAAAATGCACCTGCTTGCTCGAACAGGTGCAACATGCGCGTCCACTCACACCTGTGCGTGCGAACAATTAAGATCATGCTTCTCCCAGGTAAGATGCGGTCTTCACAAGCGCGGTGCACTCCGCGTGGTCCCACAATTGGATATATATAATTAATTATTTAAAAAAATATAAGAGCTTTGAATCCATCCCAAGCCCACGGCCTCCGGACCCTGGACTCAAGCATGTAGGTCCTCACCCCCTTTAAAAACTTTGGTGCCCAAGAGCCAAGAGCCCAAACCCATATGTCCAACTTGAGATTTATTAAGTGAGCAAACTTTGGCTATCTACTTTGAATGTGGGATGGATTATTTCTCCTTTCCCATATTTTCTATTTTTCATACAATTTTCTAGTTTTAAGTGGCTAACTTCTAGTATTAATTTCTCATTTTTGAGAAATTCCAAATGATATTCTCATCTACTCTCTTAGTAGAATTTTTACAAATAATTTAATTTCATTCTTCGCTAATGGAAACCAATAAATATTTGGTCAAAATCAGTTCAACACCCATTTTACACAACCAAATTCTAACAAATGAGTGTGTTTTTCAATTTTGGGGATGTGAATAACCATTATCTCTCATTTTGTTTAATTCATTCATAGAGCATTATCTCTCATTTTGTGTCCAACCATTTGCACCTTTGGAATATATTCCTTGAGAACCAATATAATAGTGCCACCTTTTACTCCACTTTACTCTCCAACGTGTATATATACGACAAATCGGCACTAGATTTGTATGAATATATATTGAATGAAAGATTGTTGTTTTCCATTTTGGTGAATTGTTCTTCAGTTTTTATTTCATTCTTACTTTTCTTCAATGTCGTTTTCTATTTTTTATTTTCGATCAACCATTACCAATCATATCTACTTAAAATATTATTATTTTTTAATTATATTTATCTAATAAAATTCACCACCTATAATTTGTTAGTTCACTACAAAAATCTAGATTGGATGGATAGATTTTTTCAATTTTCCGATTTATGCCCTCTTTTTCGAATGTATAGTTGGTGAAGAAATAAAAGTATATAAAATGAAACAACACACAATGATTTATAGAGCTTCAACTTACCTAAGGACTACGTGCTCTACCACTTGGTATGTCCGAATGGATTTCGAAAAGGAAAAAATTTATTAAAAGATACCAAACTATCACAACATTCACCTTGAAGAACACCACACTCTTTATACAACAACACCTATGAAGAGCACCAAACTCTTCTTACAACAATGAAGAGCACCAAACTCTTCAAAACCTAGAGAATCAACCAAGTGTGTTCTTACCAAAAAGAACACTTAACAAGTATGTCTTGTTTTGGATGATTTGAACAATTGAAATTACAACTCAAATAAAGTTTACAATTTTATAAGTGCAAGTTTAATCAAGAAAGAAAGCATAATAATCAAGATGTGAAAGTGATAAGCTTAGTCTAATACAACACGAATATAGAAAGTGAATGACAATAGAATTTGATGAGATTTTTTTTGTTGTGTTGTATGCTTGTGTTATATTTTGATCGGCAAAATTTTTTTTTTCGTCCTTTAAGTCGGATTGCTCGGATATTTCGTCCTTTATTTCTCTCGATTTTGATTTTGGTCCTTTTTTTAAGTATAAGTTCGGACTTTTAGTCCTCCTCACATTAAAAAAATATACTGCAAGCAGCAATAAGCTCTTCTTGGTTGAGCTGAGGTGGAATTTCTTTTTCAACAAAACATCAAAAATAATTTTTTTTGCTGATGTGGACCATTGACTAGGATATTTTTGGAAGGAAACAAAACCAGTTATGGGTGCATTTACAACCAAATCTTTCGAATAAGTTTTTCTTCTTCACCTTTTTGTATTGCAAATGTGGACAAAAGAGCTCTACTAATAAGTTCAATTTTGTATTTTTGATGTATTTTATGGGTGCATTTACTACATATCTTTCTCCTTAATAATATTCAAAATAAAACCAAAATGAACCTAATTTTGAAACCATATCTAAAATTCACCGAAAGTAAAAATGAGAACAAATTTGTCAAAATAAAGTCTATTGTCATAACATATGCCTTACATCCAACTTGAAGTCATACAAAATGATTTGAAGTTCATTTTTTTTAACCATCTAGCAAAAATGTAAACATCTCAAAATCACTATATTGGTTTCTTCCCTTGTCTGTGACTCCCCAGGTGAATCATTCTTTCCCAATAATGTTGCCGCTAAGTTGGAAAGTGACACATACTTCCCATTTTTTACATTTTTTTCGGCTAGAGCATTACCTTCTCTTTTTGCATCCGAGTTGATCATACATTCCTTTGTTTAATTCCTTTCAAAAGCATATATCTTCATTTTGTGCCCAAAATATTAATTAAAATTGTTAATATTGCCAAAAAAATATTATTAAAGAAGAACATGGTTCTTGGTATAGCTTCATTCACCTGTTCAGTAGGGGTGCTAAATATTGTCTGAGATTTATACCCCATTCAACATAGTCATTCAAATTAAAATCTCCTTCTGACAAAAAAAATACATAAAGTAAATATACCAACTAAATTAATAAAAAATAATTAATGGTAGACCACCACCATAATAAACAAAACAACCAACAACATGAATCATCATTGCAATAATAAGACAAACAATCGTGCCCAACATTTAAAGTCTCCCACTCAACTTTTTGTTTAAAAATAATAAGATATCTTAGCATGTACTCATTAACACAAATACGCATAAAAAAAGTGAGATTGTTAGGGAAGAAGAAGAAGATTCATATCCTAAAAAAGAAAAAAAAATCAAAAATACAAATAAAAAACTCACCATTGTCAGGCGGTTGTGAATCAAAAATTTTGGGATTTCTAGGCTTCATGTCGATTTGAGCTCAACGAATTATTTCATTTTTGTTTTGATTTCTTTCAAAAATTTGCTCCTTGAAGATGGATGATGTTATAGTTTGGGGATTTTTGGGAAGATCAAGGGTTTAGGGTTTTAGAGAGTAAAGTGTGATATAATTGACTTATTCTTTAATAATGAAGAGTCACGTGCCTCAAGCAACACCTTGTTTCCCAAAAATTTCCTACTAATTATCCACATCAAAAAAAAATTGAATTTTAATGTTTTGTTAAAAATAAATTCCACCTCAAGTTTACAACTTTGTAAGTGCAAAGAGTTACCTAAGTTGCGGGCAGGAGGAGGACTAAAAATCCGAACTTATACCAGAAAAAGGACCAAAATCAAAATCGAGAGAAATAAAGGACGAAATATCCGAGCAGTCCGACTTAAAGGACTAAAAATTTTTTTTTGCCTATTTTGATCCTTAAATACTTCATGTATTTATAAGAGAGCTCCAAGATATAATTCCCAATATTAGCTCCTCCTAATTGAGTATTTTCTACAAAAGAAAAAGATCAAACAACTCTAAGAAATGGTTAAAAAAAGATAAAACCTAAAAATTAATCATGAGAAGTGTCTGCTCAACGGATAGTTTCTATTGTCAAATCAATATGGCGACCGTCATTTGTGTTAAGAATTCAATTTTAAAGTCATTGAAAAGTCAATGTTGTAGAGGGCGAGCGCGCATTGTATAGAGGCGACCAGATTGCTCTAGATAATGACTGTCATTTGTTGAAATAGAGAAGAAAGCAAAAAAAAAAAATCTTTAGGCACTATAGGGCGATCGGTTTGCCTCCCCAATTCTAGCATTCACTTTGTTCTCTGTTTTGTGAACTTTCAAGTACGAGTCTCCATAGTCGATCTTTTCACAGAGAAGTTGTCCAATTTTTGTCAAAATAAAGTTCAAGAAGTACTTTCAAAACTTAGTAAAAATCATTGAAAATATTTTGAAGTATTATGACAACATTTGTGGACATTGTTTTGGTATAAAACTCATTTATCTGAAATCATCAAAATCAAAATAAAAATATTGATCTAACATAATCTTGCAAATATAATATTATATATTCAATTAAAATGTTCAACCACTACCGAATTTTCAAATTATTACATACATAAAAATACTACTTCAATACTACTCAACCAAATACAATCTCATTTCCAAATCTACATAAAACTAATTCTCATTTTTTCATCAAAAATAATTCCAATTTTCACGCAAAAACCAATAAATTTTCAAAATTCATTTTCCAACACTAGAAACTGGAAATGGATCATGGAAACATAATCATACAAGACCTATGTGTTTTACAAATCTTTATTACAAAACCACATAAGAAAGTCTATTGTTAAGATACTAACAGTCTAACACAAAGGCCAATCATCAAAACCAATCATAGGAGAGGTGCAATCCAACTTCATTCCTGATCCGGGAGCACCTCACCCCTCTCCTCATCGACAAATTCACCTGTCTCTGAAAAATTTATAAATAATTTATTATTTTCGAAACTAAACCAAGTTACATTTATTTATAAATATAATTTTTAACATTTTTTTTCAACTTTTGTAAATGAACAATTTTTAGACATTACGAAAATATTCAAATTATAAATATTTTTTTTTACTTATACATTAAATATTTTTATATTTAGATATGATACTTAAATACTTTTATTTCCTTAATTTTTATGAAATACCACACTTGATACCTAGTTGGCCAAAAAGAACGCAAAAATAAGGTTTGTGATTGGTTGTGAAAAAACTTCCAAATTTTCATTTTCGAGTGAAAATTTTATAGGATATGTGATTGTTTGTGGAAAAACTGAAAATATTTCAAAAGTAAATCACATTTCTCTCCAAAATTAACTATGCATATAAAGAATTCTGATAAATTTCTTTAATTTATCATTATTTCTATTATTTTTCTCTTAATCTTGATAACAAAAAGTATAAATTGAGATCGAAATTGCCTATTTTCGGTTTAATTTTTTTATTTTCATTCCATTTTTTACATTATATTTTACACTATTATTTCCATAAAAATTTGAAACAATCAACTTTTCTAAAAGATTTTATATCATATCATTACAATTGTTACATTTTCTTTACACATCCAACTTCAACTTTTTAAAAAATTCAGCACTATTCTCTCATAAAATGAAAGTAAAAATGAATGAAAGACAATCACTCACATTATAATATTTTCTTTTTAAATTTCACACAAACCTATCATGTTATTTTTACATGTTGTAATAGTTCGCATGACCAAAAAGATGAAAAATGTTAAAATTGAAATAAATAATAGGATTAAATATATTAAAGTGATCCATTTAGATTACTAAGAAAATCATTTTCCCCTATTCACATCTATGACTATCTAGATGCAAGTTCTCTCCATTAATTGAAAGTGTTTTAAAGTTGTGAGATGAGAAGTCCTAGGGTTCCTCTCACCGAGAGCTTCTCTTAGTGAGTTGCCTAGCTTTTGTCTAGCCACATCCTTCATTGGAACGTCTCTCCCATGATTGATCTTCCCTCTTCCACTTTCCCTCCCCTTTATCTGTTATCTGTTATATGTGCCATTTCTTTCCCAGACTTTGCCTTTGCTTTTGTTATTGCTGATTTTTGCTGTCTTATTCTCTCTTTTCAGATCTAGTCGCTGGTTTCAAGGCCCTGAACTCGTGCATCCACCTAGCTTTCTTGGACTCTTGTTCGTACGTTGTCAATACCCATTCCCATTCGCTCTCTCATGGCTGACGACCTTGAATCTCTCTATTCCAAGCTCACACTAGCTTCCTTCCGCAGGTCAAGCAATCTCGACAACATCCACCCAAACGAAAAATATCGACCGAACCTCGTGTTTCGTTGGAAAGATTCTAGCCCCCGTGTTATCAACACGCATCAAGTCGCTTCTCTTTTCAAGCGCCTCGAGCCCTAAAGAGTCTTCTCATGCAAAATGTTAGCCAAGAATATTTTTCTCTTCTCATTCAACAACTCCCTGGACAAAAAGAGGTAATCAACGGTTTTAAAGTGGCTTTTCGACAAGTATATATTACTTATTAGCGAAGCATCCCCAGATTTACACCCATCAGAAATCGTCTTCGCAAGATGCTCCTTTTGGATTTAACTCCATAACCTCCCTCTCGGGCTGATGAATACGAATTTCGCAAGAACCACCGGCAATAATATTGGAACATTCATCGATCTGGACCTCGATTCTTCAGGCTCGGTTATTGAAAAATTCATGAGAATCAAGGTGGACATCGATATCACCAAACCGCTTCTTCGACTCTTCCATATTGAGTTTCATGGCAAAAAATGCCCAATTTACTTGAAATACGAAAGAATTCCAGATTTTTGTTTCCATTGCGGTATCATAGGCCATGTCTTCAAGGTCTGTGATAAGAGAATCCTTAATCCGAGCACTACCTCCGAATCCTTTGAATTTGGCACCTAGCTTCGTGCCTCCATTGATACAAATCCTTTCTTCTTCATGCGTCGAAATCATAACCATACCCCTCAAAATCGCACAAATACTGAAAATCCTTCCCCCGTCGATCAATCGAACGGTGCGCCAGTTCCTATCTCCTCCGGTGCAAATATCACTACTCCTAACACGTGGCCCCTACCCCTCCTACTAATGCCATGTCATCTAGGGATGTCAACGGCGGGCGGGGGGGGGAGCGATCCCCATCCCCATCCCCGCGATTGCGGGGAATCCCCATCCCTGTCCCTGCGAGACAAACGGGGAAAATTTTCCCCCCATCCCCGTCCCCCCGGGGATTCCCCGCTCCCCATTTTAATTTTTTTTTGCAAAAATTTAATTTTTTTTATAAAAATAATTATTTTTAATATTAATAAATTATATAAAAAACTAATAAACCACTGATTAATAAAATAAATTAAATATTTTGTCATTTTTTATATTTAATATGGATATATTTATAATATATTATATATTTAATATGTGGTTCCCCACGGGGAACGGGGCAAGGAGTATGATCCTCGTCCCCGCCCCTTCCCCGCCAACGGGGAGAAAAAGTTCCCCGTCCCCGTCCCCACAGGGGGAAAATATCGGGGAATCCCCACCCCATTCGGGGCGGATCCCCGCGGGGAATGGGGATTCCCCGCCCCACTGCCAACTCTAATGTCATCCCATACCCATTCCCCACACAGACAATCTCCCACCCTCTTTACTGTCTTGAATAAACAAAAGCCCACCACTCCCAATCTCACTAACTTTTCCCCTCAACAAACCCATACATACTATTAACAACCCATACATTCCTTCTTTCTCTATCACTTAAAACCAGCCCGTTCCTCCTTGTCCCATGAGTACCAATACCCCCAACATCTCCCCAAGAATTCATCGCCCACTCATGTCATCCCCATGCAACAACTACCATCTAGTCCCATCCTAGTACAGGTCCCCATGCACTTGGACACCCCTGCCCGCAAGCTAGACAAAAAAATCACCACTCTCCGCAAAAAAACAACCTCTTCCTCATCCAACAAACTCAATAACCCAAAACGTAAACTCAATGTTGATACTTTCCTCGATTCGAACTTCAAGATATCACATTGGAAATTATTGGAAAAAACAAAAAACAGAAAAAGATTTTCCGGCATCCATCCCGATTGATATGGATTCTACCATGATGACTGACATACCAACGGAGTTAGGCGTAGACCAACTCCGCCAGTCACCATAAATATTTTAAACTGGAACTATTAAGGGCTTGGAAACCCTCGAACAGTTCAAGAGCTCTGCGATTTTATTCGCAAAAAGTCCCATGATATTGTATTTCTATATGAAACTAAATACAACATTCATGAATTCAAAAACTTAAAAGCTTACTAGTTTTCTTTGGTATTGCATCTCCTGCCCTTGGTAGATTTGGCGGCCTCACCCTATTTTGGAAAAAATCTCCTGCCGTTGCATCTCCGTTCTTTTTGTGAGCGTTTTATCGATGTGGATATAGTTTGTGCCGATTTTCCTCCGAGCTATGGGTGTTTACGGGCAGCCGGAAGTAGCGTTAAGATGCCGATTTTGGAAAGATTTTAAGTCATTGCAATCCACACCAGATACTCCTTGGATATGCTTTGGTGATTTTGACGAAATACTTGTACAAAATGAATTCGAAAGCCAAGGACCGCGTGCGCAGTGGCAAATAAATGCCTTCCGAGAGGTATTAGATTTTTGTGGTCTTCATGATATGGGTTTTAGAGGAAACAAACTCACTTGGAGCAGACTTGCCACCCACCCCCTCACACAATGCGTCCGCCTTGACCGTAGTGTTTGCAACACTCTTTGCTGTACTCTCTTCTGTTCGTGGAATATTGATATTTTGGAGGCTTTTTCATCTGATCACTTGTGCCTTTCCATCCGTCTATCCCACCATCCCCCTCGTAATCTATCTCCTGGTAAAACTGGCAGGCCTCTCCGTTTTGAGGCAATGTGGGTTCGATCCAAAGACTGTGAAAAAATTATTGCGGGCAATTGGAACCTCGACATCGAAAATATTGGCGATAAAATTGACAATTGCAAATTTGGGGTAATTACAGAAAAAATGCCCTGATGTTTGGGGTAATTACAGAAAAAAAAAACCAAAAGGTTGCGAAAATTCCATGAGGTTTGATTGTATATTTATAAAAATATTATAATTACCCGTTTAAATTTAAGAAATGATCAAATCTGAGGATTTTTTTTTTTTTTAATTTTGAAACATCTTTTTTTTTAAATTAACCCAAACCTCAGGGTGTTTTTGTAATTATCCTTTATTTGTATTGAGAAATTTCTTGTTGTCCTGTCAGCCTGTTGTCACGTGTGTGGGCTAATATGTTGAAAAGTATTGTTGACAAAAGGCTTACTGTACTGCATTTCCAGGTCCTCCCCAATTCTCTTCATTTCTTTCTCATTTTTGCATTTGGGGAATTTTACTTATTTCTGTATAATTCAGATGGCTTGTTATGCTGCCCTTGTTTCACTTGCACAAGTACTAGACCAGATTCTAGATCATGATCAACATGCCATTGTTCTTCATGAGCACGAACAAATTAAATCTCTTCACGAAAATGTTATTTTGTTATCAACTTTTCTCGAGGATTCTCCAGGAGAGGCAGGCAACTTAGAAGCACGAATCACAATTGCAGCAAACAAAGCAGAAGATATCATGGAATCGGCCCATTGTTTAATGTCACATTTCGATTTTGGTACCCATTGTTTCTACTTAATCAATAATGATACCCAAAGCTGGCGACGTTAATCAAAATCCATACAAACCGTGAAACGGCCGTCCAAAACACACGGTCCACCCATCGTAGCCGTAAAAAAAGCGTAGAAAACCTAATGAATCGGTCACGGTGCACCCATTGTTTCTACACTTTTTTTACCTGCTACAGTGGCTGGACCGTGTGTTTTGGACGGCCATTTCACGGTTTGTATGGATTTTGATTAACGTCGCCAACTCTGGGTATCAATATTGATTAAGTAGAAACAATGGGTACCAAAATCAAAATGACAGTCAACTTTGAGTATGAAAAGTGAAATTATTCCTTAAAAAAAAACCAAAGATTTTTGAAAATTACAAAAAAAAAAAACCATAAGTTTTGATTTTGTAGTACACTTTACTCTCTTTATAACTTATAAGCAAAAATATTTCAAACACTCCGCTTACATTTGTGAAAATGTTACAATTATCCCCTCACATTTAATATATAATCAAACCTTAAAAGAGTTTTTTGGAGTAATTTTCAAACATATTTTGATTTTTTTGTAATTAACCCAAACTTTAGGGGTATGTAGCTTTTATAATTATTCCTTAAATTAACTACTTTCAATTTCAAATCATACAATTCTCTACCCGTCTTGGAATCTCGCCCTATAACAAATATCAGATAAATCAAGTGATAGACGTGTCAAGATACAGCCCAAGAAACCAAGCTGTTAGTTAGCTTGTCAGTATGTTAGTTAAGTTTGTTATATAAAAGCAATGTAATCACAGCTTGTAAACTCACTTTTATATAATAAAATTATCTGATCTTTAATCTCTCAATATGGTATCAGTTTGATCATCATCTATTCCGCTGAATCAAAATTCTCAGTTCTTTGATAGTCTGTTGCTTGGCTATCACATTTCTTTGATTCTTCATGTTCTTGAACTTCGCGAACTCAAAATGTGTGGAATGGGTAGTGAGACAAGAATTGTGGAATAGGTGTTGTGTCCAATTCCGATTTCTTTTTTATCACTTTTTTTGTTTTATCTGATGTTTCGATAAATGTCACAATTATAATATCGTTTACATTATTTATTTAGCTTATTTAATAATTCTACTATCAAACTCATTTGTGGAAAATGATCATTGAGTAGTTGGGACAACATTTATTTTGGGACAACATTTATTTGGAGATAAATGACATCTTGTTACATTTTCTTCGTCGACTCGTAAGTCTTTGGGCAAAAGCCAAAAACATATGCATCAAATTACGGTTCAACATTGTGCTCTAGTAATAGAGTTTTGTGATGTAAAGGCGATTGATCCAAATATCATTCGAGTACATGTCTCTCTTCCCCTGTTATCCCAGTGTACTAAAAAAAATTACTTTTCCAATCAACTTTAAGTTGATGCATGAATGATATCATGCATGACCAATAAATATCACGCGTACAATTATGACATTATTTTGATTTACATTATTTATTTATCTTATTTAATAATGCTAACCTACGAGCCAACACTAGTTGTAAACTCCAACACATTAATCTCTTTTCAAATAATTTCAATTCCATCATCCCAGATTGGCTCTACATTTGCAAAGACCTTGAGTTTGTCTCCTTGGGATTGAATCATCTACAGGGCACAATTTCCAGTTCCATAGCAAATCTGACATCTCTCAAGACCCTCGATTTGTCTAGGAATGAACTTTCTGGAAAAATACCAAGAGAAATTGGCAACTTGTGCAAAATGAAGAGTTTGGACTTATCTGAAAATAAGTTGGCAGGAGAAATATCCGATTTATTTGGAAATATGTGTTTGCCCTTATTTTTTTAGCTCACCGCAAGTGTACAATGTACGTTATAGAAAAAGGGTAGCAAGGTCGTATCCACGGAGACTAATAAATTTATGCGCTAAGTATCGAACTAAGATAACTTTATTTTTATTTAGACACTCGTAATTTAGTGATTGTTGTTGTAAGATTAAAACAAAATGGACTACTAAAACACAAAATTAAGAGAATACAATTGACAGAATTATCAAGGATATGAAATGGATTTCCGAGTTAAGGTTTCGATTAATAATTCTCTTGTTGTACGATTTAATCCAAGCCAAGTTATTATCGCTATTCCTATAAGACGATCACAAAGATATTTTATCGTCCCTTTCGAGATGCATATAAAATGTAGATTGAAATACTTATGCTAGCATCTCTACTCAACATGAAGTACTCAACTAAAAGTTCAAAAGATCAAATGTCTTCACAAATATTTACAAACCTCACGATTCATGCAAATATTCATGTCAAGTACTCAAGATCTAATATTGAAACTCATCTCTCGAATTATGAATCAATATATCAAACAAGTTAAATCATTGATCAAGTGATAAAACAAGAATAAGCTCAAAGTACTCAAATAGGCTTCAAGATAATAACTTTAACTAAAATCAAAACATCCAACAAGAATTCATTAATCTACTTCCAAAACCCGGAAATCTAAAGAGTTTAGCTACACATGATCTCTAAACAATCCAAATACAAATTGTTCAATGCCATGACAACTAGAAAATGAAAGATGAAAACTACTAGAGAAGCAAGAAAACTTAGGAAAGTCGACAATCTCTCGATATATCTCCGTTCCTTGAGCTCCGATGCAACCCGATTATCCCTTGATGTCTTCTTCCAAGAATATACTCTTGTCTTGTGTTGTAGATCCCAAAAAATGCCAGAATGTCCTTGTGTGCGCCCCCCAAAAAGCCTTTTTATACCCACCTTCAAGTTTAGGGCAACATGCTGCAGATTGTGGGATTCCAGCGCAGACGCACGGGTCGTGTGCCCCCTACACGGGCTACCCGTGGCCATGCCGTAGCGAAGCCTTTGATTTTTGCCAAACACGCACGGTCGTGTGCCCTTTGCACGGGCTACCCGTGCGTGATGCCGTAGGTATATTGTAATTCTCGAGTGGCGCACGGTTGGGCGTATAAGCACGGGCTACCCGTGCGCCATGCCGTAGGCTCGTATATTCTTTTTAGGGACACACGGTGGTGCCTATAGCATGCCCAGCCCGTGTCCTCCTCGTATTCTTCTTAAACGCCTATCTTTCGCTCCTTCACGCTTCACTTTCCCCGTATATTCACTCCATTTTCAATGCTTCCACTTTGCAAAGTTCACATTTGTACTCAATTTGCTTCAAATATCATGAAATTTCTATAAAACACGCAAAGTGTAATATGTTTTCCAAAAGGAGTGAATACATGACATTTTACACGAGTATATGCATGTTTGCTCATCAATTTAGTTATCAATATGCTCCAAAATACATGCAAAACTCACACTTATCAAAATCCCCCAAACTTAAAATCACTGACCGTCTAGATCAACAATTTTGAAAATACGATACAGCTCAATAGGGAGATAAGAATAAAAAACGCACACAAAGGACTCAAAAGTAGATCCATAATGTTCATTATGAATGTAGAGCACAACCCAATCAAGCCTCAAATATCTGATCAATGAGCACGCCTCAAGTAAAACAAAGTGAAATGCTCAATTCTAACTCTCAAAGTTATGTGTATACTCTCATCTCACGAGAATATGGGACGTGTTTACGCTCAAATCAATTCAATATCGCAAAATTACCATAAGCTTGCAATTCGTCTCATATCTCTGCCACTAGAATGTATGCAAAATTGTGAATCAAAAAGGACTTTTTCCTTTGGTTGTAATGAAGGCTCTTTGGTTGGGGTATGAAAATATGGATAGAGTGACTCAAACTCGAGCGTATAGACCGGTGAGCATATAATTCATCTACATTAAAGCTCAATATGCTACTCAAATCACCTCTCATTTTCACCAACTCTTCTTATCTCCATCCCCTTTCTTTCTTTTGAGAATTACCTCAAATTACAATCCTTAGCCCCCAAGTTATCAATGAAAACTCACATCATAAAATCAAAATTTTTTTTTCCGACTATTTTATGAATTTTCAACACTTCTTTCCTCCTCATTTTCTTCCTCTTTTGTTCCCATCAACCAATTTTTCACAATTATTCAACTTGTCAATTCCAACCCATTCAACCTCATTCAATCCCTTTACTCAATGCTATACGCTCGAGTGTAGGGTAACAAATATGTCAAGTTAAGGTTTGAATTGTGGATATAAAAAAAATAGGCAATAGGCTCAAATTGGCTAACTAGGGATTTCAACATCATTAGGTAAGCAAAAGGCTAGAAAGGCTAACAAAGATGGCCTTTTATCACATTCACAATTTGCATACAACATGTGGCTTCGACAGAGATACCCTAGCAAGTTCTAGAATTTTGACAACATGAATGATACCCTCAATCACAACAAGACTGCAAAAAGATATAAGCGAAAAAAGGCTCAAAGCTCACAGGCTTGTCAAAAATGTAATTCAAAGCATCAAACCAAGTTTGCATATTAACATGCTTAATCTCATCTATTCAAGGCTCAATCAACTCATACTCATCATACAATTCCAACAATACAAATCTTTCAAAATCACAACACAAACAATAAGTTGCAAAAAGAATAGGTCAACTCACTATCTAACCACTAAGAAAGCAATAAACGTCTTAAAACCATAAACATGCTCTAATGCAATGCCACCTAGAATGTTCTAATGCAACTATATGAATTTTTTTTTTGTATCCACACTTTTCATATATTAAACTACTATCTCTCCCCCCCAAACTTGAATGAAATTATATGGTCCTAAGGGGAAAAATAGAATTTCAATAACGAAAAGTGGGGATATACCTGAATCACTGTGGTGGAGGCGGTGGGAAGTGGCCTTGGGAAATATGCCACATTCGTAATTGTTGGAGCACTTGCCACGTCTCCTCAGAACGCTGATCATAATGCTCGCGGAACGCGAGAAAATCAGCCTGATGCTGCCTCAAATCCTCCCCTTGCTGCCTTATCTCGTCTCCTTGACGACGCAAATCCTCCCCGAAGGCCAATAGCATATCCTGAAGATCAGTACCACTCTGGGCGCCGCCGCCATGAGATGTACTGGGGCGATCCCGGCTATGTGAGCGGCGGGTGTAAGCATCGCCATGTGGGGACTCGAGGATGGCATGTCCAAGTTGAGGGAAAGGAGGTTCCACCCCCATGTCTCGTCGTCTTAACTCCTCTTCTTCCTCAACCAAATCTTCCTCATCCGGAAAACCATGAATTCAGCGCCTTTTTCTCGTTTCTATAGCCTCTGTAATTCGGTCATGTGCGTCAGAGTTCATTAGGAAGTTGGTGGTGTCCGCCAATGAGTCAACTGTGGTGTATGTGGGGTTAGGCAACGGAAATGCAACACCTTTCTTCTGTAGAAGTACCAATTGGTTGTCTTCGTTTGCTATGAACTTCATGTGGTGCAACGATGCCAAATTAACCCGAGTGCTGCCCGGAATAGGCTCCAAGCCTCGGAAATCGACGTTGAAATGCCGGGCAATAGGGGTAATGAGGTCCCCTATAGAAATCGTACCCCCTTCCCGCCTTACCAAATGTTCAACTTGCTCTGCGAAGTAGGCGGCGGTGTTGTAGGGTGTATTTGTGAGCATACACCATAAGAGATATAACTCCCTCGTTGTCATTCCCCCAATATTTTCCCTGGCGAAGACGGAGGACGCAGTCACACGTTGTATGTATCTGAAAACAGGATTCCGAATCCATGAGGCTTTAGCAGTCCGGGCGGCATACAACATAGGCCCTGTTTGTGGTGTTTGGACCAACATTCTCCAAAAATCGTATTGATCATAATGGTCCATGGGCCGGAAACGAGCATTCGTGGGAACTTCGAAGATGGTGTTCAATTGGGAAATAGATAACTGCCGTCGTTCATTCCCCAACTGAAAGTTTATCTGATATGGCTCGAAAGCTCCCCCTTGTTTGAGTACTTCCACAGTACTCAAGAATTCCAATGTATAGCGTTTGAATGTCGGCCACCGTCGGCTCATAAAATTGGTCCACCCAACCTTCGCGAAAAGACGCCAAACGTCCTCATGTATACCCAAAGTGTGCGTGCAATCATCATCGGCGTAACGAGATGGAGCGACTTGGCAACCAACTAAGCGATTCCACCGCTCTATGTCATTGGCATTCGTCAATACCACACCATAGACAGCTGGACTGTTCGGGTCGACTTCTTGCGGTGCCTTGTTTCTTTGGGCTGCTCCGTGCACACGTCTCCGTCCACCTTGGGGATTCCTTCTTTCTGCCATGAATGATTTGTACCTGAAATACATTCGATTAGCATCCCACAAAGCATTATTATCAACAACGAAGTAGGGGAGTGAAGCTAAATTATTAGGTGATGTACATACACTTCCCTACATCCCTTTGATCAATCAAGCAACCCCAACCAAGCAAGAATTATGGCCATTCTAATAAATTCTTAATCAAAAGCTCAAGCCAGCATTGGCCATGCCCCAATCATTCATATGACATTCAAATAGACTAAAATATATAAGCCCATCAAGTGTTTGATAAATTGCTTCAAAGAATATTTCAAACAATTCATAGCAAAACTATCAAAGTAAACACCTATCATGATCCTCAATACGTAATTGACAAGAAATTCACAAGGAGAAATGGTGTTCTTACCGGAATTCTCGAAATGAGACTTGAAGTAGACAATTGGAACCCTAGGTGTTCTTGCTCAAAATTCTTCAAGCAAACTTGAATTCAATGCAATTTGGAGTGCAATTGGTATAGGGGAGGGATTAAATGGACAAATTTGAGTGATATTTGGAAGGATTTTTGCACAAATTGGAGAAAATAAGAAAAGGGCGCGGTTGGGTGTTTGATAAGATTATGAAGAGCAGTCTTCGAACTGCTCTGTTTTATCAGTTTCCCGCATAGCTCACGGGTGGTGTGCCACGCACGGGTTACCCGTGCGCCACCCCGTAGCAACATTTCTTGCTTGGTGGAAACACACGGGTCGTGCGCCAGGCGCACGAGTTACCCGTGTGTCATGCCGTACCACTTCAAATTATCCCCCCAGGTAGACACGGGTAGTGCCCATGGCACGGGTTACCCGTGCATACCTGTACAACAAAAATTATATATATTTTTTATATATTTTTTTTTGAATAAAAACACACAAAAATGAAACAAAAACACACAAATCACACTCATTAATAGAAACACGCATATCAAATCACTCAAATCACACAAAATTGAAACTAAACACACACAAAAATGAAAGTCACACGAAAAACCGTTGGGTTGCCTCCCAACAAGCGCTATATTTAACGTCTTTAGCTTGACACATGTTTTGTTAAATTACGGGTCGTGCAAGGTGGTGGATGTCACCTCCTCTTGATTTCCTCGGTGGAAGTAGTGCTTAATCCGTTGGCCGTTTACCATGAAAGTCTCACCTTCTTTTGTCAACAATTCTACAATCCCGGGTGGATTCAATACTTTCTTATCACGAATGGCCCCGACCACTTAGACTTGAGTTTTCCCGGGAAAAATTTAAGGCGTGAATTGTATAGGAGCACCGGTTCTCCCGGTAAAAACTCTCTTTTCTTGATCATCTTATCATGCCACCTCTTGGTTCTTTCCTTATAAATTCGGGAGTTTTCGTAAGCTTCATCCCAAAACTCTTCCATCTGATTCAAATGGAGCAACATTTCCTCGCCGTCTTTCTGAAAATCCATATTTAGCTTTTTGACTGCCCAGAATGCCTTGTGTTCTAACTCCACCGGTAAGTGGCACGATTTCCCGAAAACAAGTTGATAGGGGGATGTGCCCAATGGTGTCTTATATGTTGTCCGGTATGCCCACAAAGCGTCATCCAATTTTAACGCCCAATCTTTTCGGTTGATGTTCACTTTGTCTTTTCAAGGATTTGTTTGATCTCCCATTAGCCACTTCCTTGTCCATTGGCTTGTGGATGATATGCCAATGCAACTTTATGTTTGACCCCATATTTTGCCAACAAGTTGCTCATCAATTTGTTTACAAAATGTGACCCTCCATCACTAATTAAAGCTCTTGGAGTGTCGAATCTAGTAAAGATGTTTTTCTTAAGGAATTGCATTACAACCTGAGCATCATTTGTTTTGGAAGGAATCGCCTCTACACAACGGGATACATATTCCACAGCAAGTAGAATATATTGATAACCCGAAGATGATGGAAATGGGCCCATAAAATCAATCCCCCACACTTCGAACAACTCCACTTCGATTACATTGGTCATTGGCATCTCGTGTCTCCTTGAAATGTTTCCCATTCGATGACACTTGTCACATTGTTGCACAAACAAATAACAGTCATTAAATAAAGTGGGCCAATATAGCCCACTTTGCAATACCTTTGTTGCGGTGCGAGTGGGGCCAAAATGTCCGCCAGAGGGAGCGGAATGACATTGTTGTAGGACTCCCTCCCATTCTTCTTGAGGCACGCATCTCCTTATGATTTTGTCCGCGCACCTCTTAAAGAGTAGGGGGTCATCCCACATGTAGAACTTTACATCATGTAAGAATTTCTTCTTTTGATACGGTGATAGATCCGGAGGTAGAACTCCAGTAGCCAAGTAGTTGACAAAGTCCGCATACCACAGAAACTTTGCCTCAAGCATGAGTAATCGTTCATCAGGAAACTCATCTTTTATTAATCCCGTACTTCCTTATGCTCCCTCTTGATTTCTAATCGAGACAAATGGTCTGCTACCACGTTCTCGCATCCTTTCCGGTCCTTGATTTCCACATCAAACTCTTGCAATAATAAGATCCATCGAATCAACCTCGGTTTCGCATCCTTCTTGTCAAAGAGGTATTTGATAGCCGCATGGTCGGTATGCACAATCGTTTTCGTCCCGATTAAGTAAGATCGAATTTATCGAATGCGAAAACAATCGCCAACATCTCTTTCTCGGTTGTGGTATAATTCTCGTGAGCACCGGCCCAACGTTCGACTTGCATAGTAGATGGATCTCGAACAACTTTTCCCTCTTTTGACCGAGAATGACCCCTACCGCAAAGTCACTTGCATCACACATCACTCAAATGGTTGACTCAATCTGGGCGACGAGTATATGTGCGGTCACCAATCTTTGTCTTCAACGTTTGAACGCCCGCAAAACATTCATTGGATAAAATGAAAGCAACATATTTTTCTAGCAATTGGCTCAAGGGCTTAAAATTTTAGAAAAGTCACGGATAAACCTTCTCAGAAAATCCGGCATGGCCCAAGAAGCTCCGAATGGCTTTCTCGTTTGTAGGAGGTGGTAACTTCTCAATTGCTACAATCTTTGCCCGATCAACTTCCAAACTGCGGAAGAGACTCGATGACCCAAAGACAATACCATCGCGTACCATAAAATGGCACTTTTCCCAATTGAGTACCAGGTTAGTCTCCTCACATCATCCATTTGTAAGACTAAGGAAAGATTGTGAAGACAATTATCAAAAGAATTACCAAACACAGAGAAATCATCCATAAATACCTCCATAACCTTTTCAATTAAATCATGAAATATAGCCATCATACAACGTTGGAAAGTGGCCGGTGCATTACATAACCCAAATGGCATGCGACGGAATGCAAATGTGCCATAAGGACACGTAAATGTCGTTTTTTCCTGATCTTCCGGTGCAATCATGATTTGATTGTACCCGGAATAACCATCTAAAAAGCAATAATAGTCGTAACCTGCCAAACTATCCAACATCATATTGATAAAGGGAATAGGAAAATGATCTTTTCGAGTGGCGTTATTAAATTTTCTATAATCAATACATATTCGCCACCCAGTAACAATTCTAGTAGCAATTTGTTCCTCATTCTCATTAGTCACAATCAAGTATTACCCCCTTTTTCGGTACCACTTGCACGGGACTCACCCATGAACTATCAGAGATGGCATAAATGATCCCCGCATCTAACCATTTCAACACTTCATTCCTAACCACATCTTGCATAATAGGGTTTAATCTTCTTTGGTTTTGCACTGATGGTTTATAAACATCTTCCATCCGAATTTTATGCATTACAATGGATGGGCTTATGCCTTTTAAATCAGTTATTGACCATCCGAGTGCCGACTTGTGTTTTCATAAAACCCTTAACAATTTATCAAGTTGAGTGAGAGTTAGAAAGGATGAAACGATTACCGGGTTTGCATTATTCGTCCCTAGAAATGCATATTTGAGATGTTCGGGTAATTGCTTGAGTTCCGGAGTCGATGTCTTTGTTTCAGGGAAGTGCACGGGTTGCCCGTGCTCAGGCACGCGGGTCGTGCATGGCCCCATGTCTTCAAGCTTTCCTTCGGCATCAAGCACTGGTTGCCCGTGCTCTAGCACACGAGTCGTGTGCTCTTCAGGTCGTACAACATTTTCTTCGGCATCACGCACGAGTTGCCCGTGCGCCAACGCACGGGTCGTGCATACCTGCAGTTTTTGCTCCTCATTTTCCGACTT
The DNA here is from genome assembly GCA_016081115.2 of Rehmannia glutinosa. NCBI lineage: Eukaryota > Viridiplantae > Streptophyta > Magnoliopsida > Lamiales > Orobanchaceae > Rehmannia > Rehmannia glutinosa. The sequence continues at coordinate 576,712 of JABTTQ020001859.1, read as the reverse complement.
TGCATTCTCGCCTCTTGCGCTCTTGGGTAGTTCCTGCATATGATCTAAGGCACAAACATAGTCGTACAAATCTTGGTTATCAAAATCAAGCCAAATACTCGACATCGAGCATGAGTGTGTTAGCCCAAATTCCAAATCATCTATAGACAACGCATGATCAACATAATCCTCGATGCACGAACTAACTATATCCAAAAAATTACAATTTTCCACCGAATCATGAAATTTCATTGCCTTATATATAGAAAATAAAACATGCTCATCATTAACACGTAATGTGAGCTCTCCTTTTTACACATCTATTAAGGCTTTACCCGTGGCTAGGAAAGGACGTCCAAGTATCAGTGGAACGTCTCGATCTTCTTCCATATCCAGAACCAAGAAATCCACGGGGAATATGAATTTATCAACTTTTACCAATACGTCTTCAATAATTCCCCTTGGATACGTAAGTGATCGGTCCGCAAGTTGCAATGTCACCGTAGTTGGCTTAACGTCGCCTAATCCAAGCTTCCTGAAAATGGACAAAGGCATCAAATTAATACTTGCCCCCAAATCACATAACGCTTTATTAAAGAAATTACCACCAATAGCACAAGGGATAGTGAAACTCCCCGGATCTTTCGATTTTGTGGTAGCTTTCTTTGGATAATTGCACTACATTCTTCCGTCAAATTCACCGTTTCAAAGCTTGTCATCCTCCGCTTTTTCGACATAACATCCTTAAGAAATTTCGCATAGTTCGGTATCTGTTCTAGTGCGTCTGCAAAAGGAATGTTAATGTGCGATTTCTTAAATATATCAAGGAATTTGGCAAATTGATCATCAAGCTTTTTCTTTTGAAATCTTTGAGGAAAGGGAAGAGATATAGGCAACTTAGATATGTTCGAGTTAGATGATGATTTTAGCTTCTCGGCCTTGTTTGTTCTCGCTCTTTGTTCTCTTTCTTTCCTATTTTCTTCAATATCATCCTTCATCACGGATTCTCCCGCTTCCGCCTTGATGCTTCATCCGAAAGTTTGATTCCCGATTTTTCTTTAGGCCCCTCATATTCCGTACCACTCAGTAAACGAATCGCCTTGCATTGTTCCTTAGGATTCATTTCCTGTATTACTTGAAAATTGACCCTTGTGATGTTGACCCCCACAATTGTAGCGAATTGACCCACTTGAGTCTCCGTTTCTTTATCGAGCTTGTCACTTGTTGTTCCATCTTATCCATCCAAGAGTCTTGCCTAGCGAGACGGCTCCTCGTGTCATTCATGAATGCATTAGATTGATTTATGAAGGAGGTGAGTGCATCTTCCAACGACGATTTGCCTTCCCAATTCCGCTTCCACTTAAGGCATTAACTCCTACGAGGTTGTAACACATTCTTTGTATTTGCGTAGGAAAAATTTTCATGATTTCTCAACCCCGGATGGTAGTGCGTTGGGTTTGAATTATTCCGTAAATTGTTGAAATTCCGGTTATTCACATAATTTACCTCTTCCATCGGATATAGAAGAGCTTCACTACCCATGCTCGTGCTTGCTTCTGGTCCTTTCGTCAATACACTCAATTGAGTTGTCAAAGCCGCCACTTGTGCCGTCAATACTTTAATTGGATCTGCATCCGAGATTTCGGCTACTCGTTGTACATTAGATCTTTCAGACGGCCACTGGTAACTGTTCATAGCCATTTCTTCAAGAAGGTTCAAGGCATCTTGTGGAAACCTTGCCAACAATGCTCCTCCCGCTGCGGCATCCACAAAGGCCCTCGTTTGCCCCATTAAACCATTGTAGAAGAAACATAACTGTTGATCCTCCGGAAACCCATGTTGTGGACATCTACGTAACAAATCCCGAAACCTTTCCAAGCCTCGTACAAAGGCTCTGAGTCGAACTGTCGGAATTGAGTAATCTCGCTTTTGAGCTGTAAAGTTTTGCTCAGTGGAAAGAATTTGAACAATAACTTTTGGCTCAGTTCGTCCCATGTGCTTACACTGCCTTGCGTCAAAGTAACCAACCAATTTCTAGCCTTATCCCTTAAAGAGAATGGGAATAGGCGCAATCTTATGGCGTCATCCGAGACCCCATTCATTTTGATCGTGTTGCATATTTGGATAAAATGTGCAAGGTGAGAGTTAGGATCTTGATTCATAAACCTCCAAATTGGTTCTGTTGTACCATATTGATCAGCGTCGGTTTGAGCTCGAAATTGTTGGCATTGATAGGAATATGGGCAATACCACCGTAATTACGATTCGTTTGTGGTCGAAAGTAATCACGAATGGCTTCTTTGTTGAGCCGATCGAACTCGTTTACTCTATTGTTACCCTATTGGTAACTCATTCAAATCCCCGTTATCTAATTTTGTTGTCTTTCACCCGTCGAGTGGTAGAGATCGATTCTTCTTGCGAAAGCCTCAACTTCCTAGATATAAGCGGTATCAAATCCCCTTGCCTCGAGCGCGTGTTCATGCACTACCCGGACCAAACTAAAAGAATCAAGTCAAATAATGAAGAATTAAAGTGAATCCAAAATATAAAAATAAAATTGTCTAAATTAAAAATAATTCTATCTATCGCAATATTAGCACCAGAAATTGTATTAGTCCCCGACAACGGCGCCAAAAACTTGTTCGCCTTTATGTTTTTAGCTCACCGCAAGTGTACGTTATAGAAAAAGGGTAGCAAGGTCGTATCCACGGAGACTAATAAATTTATGCGCTAAGTATCGAACTAATATAACTTTATTTTTATTTAGACACTCGTAATTTAGTGATTGTTGTTGTAAGATTAAAACAAAATGGACTACTAAAACACAAAATTAAGAGAATACAAATTGACAGAATTATCAAGGATATGAAATGGATTTCCGAGTTAAGGTTTCGATTAATAATTCTCTTGTTGTACGATTTAATCCAAGCCAAGTTATTATCGCTATTCCTATAAGACGATCACAAAGATATTTTATCGTCCCTTTCGAGATGCATATAAAATGTAGATTGAAATACTTATGCTAGCATCTCTACTCAACATGAAGTACTCAACTCCCAAAAGTTCAAAAGATCAAATGTCTTTACAAATATTTACAAACCTCTCGATTCATGCAAATATTCATGTCAAGTACTCAAGATCTAATATTGAAACTCATCTCTCGAATTATGAATCAATATATCAAACAAGTTAAATCATTGATCAAGTGATAAAACAAGAATAAACTCAAAGTACTGAAATAGGCTTCAAGATAATAACTTTAACTAAAATCAAAACATCCAACAAGAATTCATTAATCTACTTCCAAAACCCGGAAATCTAAAGAGTTTAGCTACACATGATCTCTAAACAATCCAAATACAAATTGTTCAATGCCATGACAACTAGAAAATGAAAGATGAAAACTACTAGAGAAGCAAGAAAACTTAGGGAAGTCGACAATCTCTCGATATATCTCCGTTCCTTGAGCTCCGATGCAACCCGATTATCCCTTGATGTCTTCTTCCAAGAATATACTCTTGTCTTGTGTTGTAGATCCCAAAAAATGCCAGAATGTCCTTGTGTGCGCCCCCCAAAAAGCCTTTTTATACCCACCTTTAAGTTTAGGGCAACATGCTGCAGATTGTGGGATTCCAGCGCAGACGCACGGGTCGTGTGCCCCCTGCACGGGCTACCCGTGTGTCATGCCATAGCGAAGACTTTCATTTTTACCAAACACACACGGGTCGTGTGCCCCTTGCACGGGCTACCCGTGCGTGATGCCGTGGGTATATTGTAATTCTCCAGTGGCGCACGGGTGGTGCGTATAAGCACGGGCTACCCGTGCGCCATGCCGTAGGCTCAGATATTCTTTCTTTAGGGACACACGGGTGGTGCCTATAGCACGCCCAGCCCGTGTGTCCTCTGTATTCTTCTTAAACGCCTATCTTTCGCTCCTTCACGCTTCACTTTCCGTATATTCACTCCATTTACAATGCTTCCACTTTGCAAAGTTCACATTTGTACTCAATTTGCTTCAAATATCATGAAATTTTTATAAAACACGCAAAGTATAATATCTTTTCCAAAAGGAGTGAATACATGACATTTTACACGAGTATATGCATGTTTGCTCATCAATTTAGTTATCAATATGCTCCAAAATACATGCAAAACTCACACTTATCAATATGTCAGATTGCTTTTTAGGAGCTCTGGATTGCTTTTTAGGAGCTCTGGAATTCTTAAATCTATGGGATAATCAACTTTCGGGTCATCTAACTCATAAGTTTGGAGAATTTAAAAGTCTTTTGGGCCTGTATCTTACCAATAACTCATTATCCGATGTAATTCCAAACAATATAAGGAACTTATCTTCCCTTGAAGTTTTATACCTGGATAGTAACAAATTGACAGGAAATCTCCCAGGGAGTATGGGTAACCTTTTTAACTTGACAAATCTTTCTATTAAAGATAACATGCTGGAAGATTGTGACTGGAACCCACTTCGCCCATCTCTCAAACTTAATAGGTTTATCTGCCTCTCGAAATAACTTGACTTTGAAACTCATAAACCCTAACTGGATTCCACCCTTCAAACTAAGTGGTCTTCAACTGAGGTCATGGAACTTGGGCCCAGGCTCTCGATTCTCTCATGGATTGAAACACGGAAGAATAATATGAACCACCTTGATTTATTTAACACTGGAATATCCTGTAATGTTCCCAGTTGGTTTTGGAATATCCGTATTCTTAACATCTCGCATAACCAATTCCATGGCAAGATTCCATTCATAAATGGCCCTAAAGATGGTTTTTCTAGTTCGGTTCAATTAGTATACTTGAGTTCCAACAAGTTCAGTGGTTCATTGCCTATGATAGGCAATATGGTGGAAGAATTAGATCTCTCTAATAACTCATTTTCGTGAGATATATTTCACTTTATCCGTCACACGACGACAAATAAAACTAATGGATTGAGGATTCTTCATCTAGGAGGAAACCACTTGAGTGGAGAATTACCTGAAGATTGCTTGATGAAATGGTCGACATTGACAATGTTGAATTTAGGCAATAACAACTTGTCTGGAACTATCCCGAATTCCATTGGTTTTCTGGAAAATCTACAATCTTTGAATCTATACGGCAACAACTTTTCTAGCCATATACATTTTTCAACGCAAAACTGCAAGCAATTAATGAAGATTGACCTTGCCGATAACAATCTTGATGGTAACATACCAACATGGATGGGAAGTCTCTCGAATTTGTTGTTTCTCATTTTACGCTCAAACAAGTTGAGTGGTGAAATTACTTCAACCATATGCCAACTAAACTCTCTTCTGGATCTTAGATCTCTCGGACAATAAATTTTAAGGGACAATACCTAGGTGTATTAATAATTTTACTTTGCAATGACAACCACAAAAGATTTGTATGACCTCCGATATTCTCGCTTATTCGACATTTCTAGAGAGTGCATCTGTCACCACAAAGGGAAGTGAACTCAACTACGACACCATTCTCCGATTGGTTACCAATATTGACCTTTCAAAGAACAATTGTCTGGTGATATTCCAAAAGAGATAACAAGTCTAGTGGAATTGAGATCACTAAACAAATCATTTAACAGATTGATTCCGGATATCATTATGTTTGGTTTTATTTATGGGATGTGTTGTAAAAATTTATATGATTATTAGTGTCCTTCTGTTTTTATTGTTATAAATTGTTTTTACATACATAATTATACTGTTTTTAATATCTGGATGTATATACTCAGTGCATTCCAATTTATTGATGAATAAAGAATGACTCTTTGACTGTGTATTATTTGTCCAATTTCACTAGTGTAGCAAATCGTTTAATAACTATTTTATAAACTAGTTGAATAATAATTAAACAACATTACAAACAGTAATGAGTTCGAATAAGTTTTTTTAGTAATTTTAAAAGTATAAAAACTTAACATTCTAATGTTTTGTCAACAGATTACAGAGGTTTGGTGTTGTGTCAAATGGAAGAAGGCTTTATTGAAAAAGTGGTCATGTGCTAGCAATTTTAGTCCTGTATATATATATCTTAGGTTGCAATTTTGTTCCAGTAATATTTTGATTATGTGCAATTTAGATCCTATAAGTTCTAATTTGTGCAATTTAAGACCTATAAGTTTGATTTTGTGCGACTTTTGGTCGTAACTTGGCTTTTTTTCCAATATTTTTACCACAGTACTCTGTCTTTTAGCAAAAATACCCAAAATACATATAACAGTAATAGGATTGGAATTGCTATTTTAACAAAGAAGAATTATTTTTTGCTTAGATATGGTATAGAGCTCTGATTCCATTAATATCATCTTGCCCCAGAACCTTTCTGAATTCAGGCCCAATAGTAGGGTACATTATAGCACCAGAATCAGTTGAATGCCCAAGTCCAAGAACATGCCCCAACTCATGCAACCTTGTAGTCTGCAAATCAAATTCACCTGATGCAACACCATCTATCCACATTTCATCTCCATCATAGTGAAACCTACCATCAGTTGGGCCAAAATCCCCCTAGGCCCGTCGAACGAGTCGCCGTCTCCATGATCCTTGACTTGGAAGCTGATCTTTATATCTGCATGATCATAATTTGAAATGTACTTGAACATGAAATGTGTCACATTAGCCCATTTTTCGGTAGTGTCTTTGATTGGCTGCATAACGTCGTTACGTGTGCTGGGAGGGAATGAATATGTGAGGGTTGTCTTTGTAGGTGGCCATTTAGGCTCACCAGGGAAAAATGTATAGTGTGAACATATAGTTTTTTATTATAATAAATTATTTTTTACACACATAAAGATATATATATTCCCAGATTTTGGTTAGAAGTTTAGACAATATTTATCAATGGCAAAGACAGTTTTTCTAAGAAGCACAATGGCTTAGCTTAGTGTTGCAGATTATTTACAAGTGCAACTGGAATTAAAATTATTTATAAATAAGTTTGTAGCAGTTATGTATGTTATCACCTCCATTGAGTTCTAAGTGGATGTAAGATAATCAGATAAAACCATGGAGTATTGCACTGATATCTGCATTACAATAATATAAAAGGGATAATCACAAAAAGAGCCCTGAGGTTTGGCCTAATTACAAAAGAATCCATATATGTTTCGAAATTACAAAAAGCCCCCTCATGTTTGATTATGTGTTAAATTTAAGGGAGGTAACTGTAATATTCTATAGTGATAAGACAATGAGATCTTGAGGCTACACAGTGGGGTTTTGAAAAAGGGCCTGGAGCCCCATATCCGAACCGGACTGGGGGAATGGGCCTAACCCGAAAAGGTGGACCATTGATCTCCCTGACAACATGGTACAACACCACCCTTCAGATGATGGCACTTGGCGCAAGCACATTCGCCAGAGATATCTATAAATATCATGCTACAGTAACTTGATGGTAACTATTCATTCTGTCACTTTTACTATTTACTTTTACTCTTACTGTCTTCGTATCCCCGTACCTCACGAACTCGATCTGACTTAGGCATCGGAGGGTCTTAGCCGGGACCACCCCCCGGCTAGCCTGACGTGTGTTCGTCTTTTTTAGGTCACATAAGAACTCGAACCCGGTTACCCGCAAGTCCACGACCCGAAGGTAACTTACTGATCCAAATCAGTTGGCGCCATCTTTGGGAAAGTCTTTTCCCTTTAACCCGAAACGAGGTACGAAAGGATGGAGACCCCATTGAAGCATGTTCAAAAGGGGGTGCTAGAGACCCCCAGGAAGGATAAGGAGGTGTTGCAACCCGAGTTCTCTTCGTCTCAATCTCTGCAAGATCCTCTGGACATGGGAAAGAAAGACCCGGAACATATGATCTCGATGAGAAAGGAGGACTTCGAGAAATTGGTCATGGAGAGGAGCCAGCAGCTCGCGAAGGAGAGAGAAAGAGAGAGGGGGATACCCGACCACGACCCCATAACAGGTCTGGCCAGAGACCATGACGTTCACAAACGAGTGGGAAAGAAGGGAGGCCCAGGGGGTCTTGAGCAAGAGGATGAAGCTGAAAGTCGGACCCCACCCCCAAGACCCATATCCCCTGCGAAAGTGGGATTAGGGGTCGAAGGGTTTGGGGTACCCATGTCACGAGTACCATTAGGCGACAACTTGCAAGAGCTCAGTGAGCAAATTGAGCTCGCTACTAAGAAGTTGGAGGAGATGAAGAGAAGGAGAGTTGTTACGTCCGCTCTGCAAAAGAGGGGATCTCTTTTTTGTGAAGAGATCGATGGAGGTAGTGACCCCAAATTTCAAACTCCCGGACCTACCTCGATACGATGGAAGCAAGGACCCCCAGGAGCACCTAACAGCATTCGAACACATGATGCAACTATATGGACAATCGAATGCTATCAACGCCCGTATCTTTATCACTACACTATCGGGTCGAGCTCAAGAGTGGTTCACGAGCCTCTTTGCCGGCATGAGTGGTGTCTTATGAGCAGTGTGAGGAAATTCCTCTTTCATTTCGCTGCAAAAAAAAAGGCTAAGAGGTCGACTCACGCCTCTTCACTATTCGGCAAGGGGAGGAAGAGCCTCTTCGAGACTTCATTAATCGGTTCAACAATGAGGTCTTGGAGGTCGATGAATTAAGGATTGATATGATGATCAGAATCATGATTCATGCTCTGAAAAAAAGACCTTTCGCATCCGCATTAGCCCGAGAACCCCCGGGCGACGTGGAGAGCTTGATGGAGATGGCGCAAAGGTACATACATGAAGAGGATATGAACTCCCTAAAAGATCGCGAGTGGTCCCAGAATACGAGGACCAGGGACAAGAAAGAGTCCAAGGAGCCGGGGCGGCACAGATCTGAAAAAGATCGCGACAGAGATCCACCTAAATCGGACGGACCAAAATTTCAAAACTACACTCCCTTGAACGGCCCCAGGTTACGCGCATTGATGGCCATTGAGAAATCAAGATTGGTAAGGTGGCCAAAGAAGATGAGATCCACCCCGAATAGGCGGAATTCGGATAAGTATTGCTACTTCCACAAAGACCATGGGCATGATACGGAGGATTGTTTCCAGTTGAAAGACGAGATTGAGAGGCTCATTCAACAAGGGTACCTCCAGCACTTTAAGGCACAAGGTGAACTAGCTCACAAACAAGACCCGGCGAGGAGGTCCTACGAAAGAGAGGTCGCCGAGCGTAACAGAGCGGGTCCTGGATAAAGGAAAGAGACCATGACGAGCACCCCCCCACGGGCAAGATAACTTGCCCCGCAAGGGAGTTATACACGTGATAGCCGGGGACCAACTAACGGGGACTCGCAGAGAGCTCGGAAGAGGTACGCAAGAGCTTACAAACCAGAGGATGCTAGAGGTCATCAGGTCAACACGATCCAAGGTCCCTCGATCACCTTTGATCAGGCGGACCTTCAAGGTTTGGACCTAGAGCATAATGACCCCATGGTTATTACGATGGATGTGGCTAATTATGCTGTGCAAAAGGTTTTGGTGGATAGTGGTAGCTCGATGGACGTTATATCCTGGGCGTCTTTGAAAGATGGATCTTGGGATAACATCGATTATACCGGTGGGGACCCTCTTACGGGGTTCGGAGGTCGGAGGTCGTACCCACAGGTACAATTGACTTACCCACCTCTCAGCGGCGAGCCGTGTAGAAGAACCTTCATGATCAAGTATTTGGTGGTGGAGCGCCTTTTGCCTACAATATAATATTGGGAAGACTGGTGAACCTATTCCAAGCCGTGGTATCTACTTATCACCTGAAAATGAAGTTCCCCACGAAGTTTGGAGTGGGGGAAGTCCGGGGTAACCAGCAGATGGCTAGGGAATGCTACAACTTGTCTCTGAAAAGAGCGAAGTAAAGAAGGACCACCGGGCCCCCGAGGCGGTGTGTCTAGGGAGAGACGAGCTCGGGTAAAAAGTCCAAATCAGGAGATTATCGAATGGAGCCGGTGGAAGAGTATCTCGTTGTCCAGCTGGACCCAAGCGACCCGGCGAAAACAATAAGAGTCGGATCACAGATGACCCCGACCCAAGAGCTCATGATGATCGAATTCTTGAAAAAGAATTGCGACGTGTTTGCTTGGGAACCGGCGGACCTGGAGGGTATAGACCCGGAGGTCATTGTTCACCGCCTTAATATCAATCCCATTTGTAAACCGCTTAAGCAAAAGAAGAGAAATTTTGGAAATGAGAGGAACAAAATAATAGAATCCGAGGTCAACAAGTCTGCTTCAAAGTGGTGTACATAGTTGAGGTACGTTCACGGATTGGCTCTCTAATGTCGTGATCGTACCAAAAAACAGACGGAAGATGGAGTATGTGCACCGACTTTACTGATTTGAACAAAGCATCATCTGAGACCCATATCCTCTCCCTCGCATTGATCTGTTTGTCGACTCAACCGCTGGGTGCGCATTACTTAGCATGATGGATGCATACCAAGGTTATCATCGATATCAATGGCAAAGAGGATAGGGAAGACCTCATTTGTAATGATACCGAGGTCTCTTTGTTACAAGGTCATGCCGTTTGGGCTCAAAAATGCGGGAGCCACCTACCGGACAGGTCAACATGATGTTCAAAGATCTCATCGGGTAACCATGGAGGTATATGTGGATGATATGTTGGTAAAAAGTGAGCAAGAGGATGATCACCTAAGCCGTGCAGGCGAGTCCTTTGTGGTACTAAGGAGGTATAAAATGAAACTCAATCCGACAAAATGTACCTTTGGGGTCAGAGGTGGCAAGTTCTTGGGTTACCTTGTCAATGAACGCGGAATAGAAGCGAATCCCGAAAAAATTAAGGTTGTGATCCAGATGTCATCACCAAAAAGCGTCAAAGAGGTCCAGAAGTTGACGGGAATGGTAGCATCCTTGAATCGCTTTATTTCTAGATCCGGAGATCGTAGTCTACCCTTCTTCTCTACTCTTAAAAATGTGAAAAATTTTGAGTGGACGGATCAGTGTGAGAAATCTTTTCAAGAGCTCAAGGCGTACCTGACCTCACCCCCTTTGCTCGCGGCCATTAAAGGAGAGCCCCTTTACTGTATCTCGCATGTCACCTCGGCGGTGAGCTCTGTCTTTGTAAGGAGAATAAGGGAACTCACCAACTGGTTTACTATGTCAGCAAGGTCCTACAAGGGGCAGATGAGCGATATTCCGAGGTCGAGAAGCTAGCCCTAGCTTTGATCACCTCGGCTCGGAAGCTCCGACCTTATTTCCAATCACACGTGGTCATCGTCTTAACCAACCAGCCACTAAAGTAGATCCTGGGCAAACCGGATCTTGCAGGGCGCTTGGTCAAATGGGCGGTGGAGTTGGGAGAATTTGACATCAGGTACCAAGTTAGAACAACTATAAAGGCTCAAGTCCTAGTTGACTTCCTGATTGAAATGTCGAGCCCGATTGAACCCATCTCAGAAACATGGATGCTTCATGTGGACGGTTCAGCAGTAGCGGAGGGAGGAGGAGCCAGAATTCTACTGCAAGGTCCTAATGACCTGGAACTCAAAATTGCATTAAAATTGAAGTTCGGGATGACTAACAATGAGGCGGAGTACGAGGCCCTGATAGCAGGCATAAAATTGGCGCAGAAATGCCAAGTGAAGAAGCTAATAGCTTACACAGACTCCCAGTTGGTGGCAATGCAGGTCCAGGGAGAATATGAGGCCAAAGAAAAGACCATGGTAGCATACTTGGAGCGAGTGAAGCAACTAATCGAGAGCTTCGAGCAATTTCAACTTCACCAAGTCCCAAGGGCGGAAAACGGGCGAGCCGATGCGTTGGCGAGATTTGCGAGTAATATCACAGGGGTCAGTTCCAGAAAAGTGGTCGTCCTAACAGCCGAAGGACCTGAGATCGGGTCTGAGAAAGATCCGATTGGCCTATGCCCTACAGCAGGTCTTGTGCTCAAGATCTCATGCCCCGAGACCTGGATGGAGGACATAAAAAACTACCTCATGCAGGGTCACTTGCCAGAGGACCCGCTAGAGGCAAAGCGCTCCGGGTAAGGGCATCTCGCCTCGCGATTGGCGAGAACCTCTATAAGAAGTCGGTGGCCGGGATCATGCTCAAGTGTTTAGCTCCAGAAAGAGGTATGTACGTGATGCAAGAGATACACGAGGGGTGTTGTGGGAACCACTCGGGTGGAAGGTCATTGGCTTTGAAGGTCACGCGCCAGGGTTATTTTTGGCCAACATTAGCTCAAGATGCCATTGAGTACGTCAAAAAATGCGAAAAGTGCCAACTATACTCGAACTTGCCGCATCAACCAGATGTACCGATGACCTCAATACCTATAACATGCCCATTCGACCAGTGGGGGATCGACATCTTGGGGCCGTTCCCACTAGCCCTGCGCAAAAGTTTATCATTGTTGCTGTTGAGTACTTTTCTAAGTGGATAGAAACGGAGGCCGTGGCAAAGATCACAGAAACCGAGGTCATGAACTTTCTGTGGAAGAATATAGTGTGTAGATTTGGAGTGCCTCGGATCTTGATCTTGGATAACGAAACTTAGTTTCAAGGAAAAACGATAGTGGATTGGTGCAAGGAAATGAAGATCCAACAGAACTTCACTTCAGTAGGGAACCCGCAAGCCAATGGGCAAACAGAGGTAGCGAACCGCATAATCCTACAACACTTAAAAACGCGCATGGAACAGATGAAGACCTATTGGGTTGATGAGCTCTCGGGAGTACTGTGGGCTTATAGAACGACCCCGAAGACGGCTATGGGTGAGACCCCATTTTTCTTGCTCTACAGATCCGAAGCCGTGATCCCGGTAGAAATTGGCGAACCCACTCACAAGATTGAGAATTTCGATAGAGAGCAGAACTAAGAGAACCGAGCAGCTGACTTAGACCTCATTGAGGAGAGGAGAGAACGTGCTTACGGGAGGATCCTACTGGCTAAGGCAAGAATGATGAACGAGTACAACAAAAGAGTGAAGAAGAGAAATTTTCAGGTTGGAGACCTCGTCCTGAAAAATGTTGAGGTATCTAAGCACGTGGGAAAGTTAGATCCCAACTGGGAAGGCCCGTACAAAGTGGTCCGTGTCTCCGGAAAAGGGGCTTACCGCTTGGAAGACCTGCAAGGCAAGGAGCTTCCCAGGCCTTGGAACGCCCAGAATCTGCGAAGGTTCTACGCTTAAAACGGGCGATTGGCTCTTTGTCGACTGTTTATCTTGGTATCTTACTAAAAGTAGGGGAAATTTTATAACCCCATGTTTTGTTAAAAGTTATAGAGGTCACGAAGTATAGGACCTAAACTTATTTAGCTCTCTATGGGCGTTTTTTGTTAAAAGAGGGTAAGGGGCGCGTGCGCGTAAGTTGATATCCCTTCACCCCGTATTTTGCTAAACGTTGTGGAGACCAAGTTATTGGATCCCTTATTTGGAAATTGAAATGATGTACATATTCTATGATAAATTTTGTGTGCGCAAAAGGTTCATTCCGAAGAACTCAAGTTCACAAGTGAGATCCCGAGATCTCAAAAAACTTGTGCTAAAAATAAAAAGGAGGGATCCCAAGTGACCCCCCACCTCACAAGTGAGATCCCAAGATCTCAAAAACTTGTGCTAAAAATAAAAAGGAGGGATCCCAAGTGACCCCCACCTCACAAGTGAGATCTGAAGATCTCAATAACTTGTGCTAAAAATAAAAAAGACGGATCCCAAGTGACCCCCACCTCACAAGTGAGATCTGAAGATCTCAATAACTTGTGCTAAAAATAAAAAAGAGAGATCCCAAGTGATTCCCCGGATCTCACAAGTGAGATCCCAAGATCTCAATAACTTTGTGCTAAAAATAAAAGGAGGGATCTCAAGTGACCCCCACCTCACACAAGTGAGACCCAAGATCTCAAAAACTTGTGCTAAAAATAAAAAGGAGGATCCTAAGTAATCCCCCACCTCAAAAGTGAGATCCCAAAACTCGGGGAACCCCGTTCTCCAAATGAAGGGCAAAATCGCGAGAGCCATCGGGCTCATGAGATAAGGTCACACGAACTCGCGACCGAAGAGGAAGAGTTCGAAAAAAAAAGGTAGGCATGAACCAAAGCAACTATATAAGGCATGAGATACTCATTAGCTAGAAAGTGCAACAAGGTCTTAAGAAGTGCATAATTACAGTTGTTCAAAAGCAATTGAAATAATGCGCAGTTACACTGACCAAGGCAAATTAAACCCGGGGTCTACACCCCTTACAAAAGAACCCTATCTCCAGAAAGAACAAAAGACATGCCAAAATGAAGGTCAGAAGAAGGGTAAATGTGGCAGCTCACGAGGTAGGCCCCAAGTTGGAAGAAACATCAAGCATGTCATCACCTCTCTCGGCTTGGCCCGCTGTTTCTTCTTGAGGGAGCACTTCTTCATCTTCAGCTGCGGGGTTCGGATCTTGAAGTAGAAACCCGAACTCATGACCCTTGAGGTCTTCCTCCTCATCTCCTTCGAACGGAATTTTCTCACCGTTGCCATCAAGCTCGGGGTCCAATCTACTAGGATCGAAGTCAACCTTAAAACCCCCAAACTTCTGCAACTGAGACTGGCACTTAAAGAACCCCATTACCTCGAACTCGGCAGCCTTTTCAACCATTAGCCGATTAAAAATGGCAGAATTTTTGAATTCTATCGCCCCCTTAAGACGAGCTTCTTTAAGTCGGTTCGCATATTCGGGTGAGTTGAGGACCTCTTGTCTCCCAGCCTCCTGACCAACAATAAAACTTTCCTGGCTTTCACGGGTCAAGCGCGAGATTTCATCTTGAGCAACCTTTAGGGAAGCCTCGGATTTCATGGTTCGAGCCTCGAGCTCGTTAACCTTGGATTCCACGAATTTAACGCGAGCCTCGTACTCAGACTTGGTTTTGGCTTCTATGACGGCCTTCTCCTTTTCAAGACGCTTTACATGGGCCTCAGCGTCAGCACAACGCACCCGCCAGTGGTGACCCCGAAGCGTCAAGTTGTGCGCCACATTTTCAGCCTGGATAAAAAACAAACAAAGTTACCGAAAAAGCTAAACACGCGAAGAGTGGAGAAAAAAAAATGTGTAGTTACCCTCATGAGATCATGCGCAACAATGTCCTCCAATTTGATATCCAGCATCGAGCCAATGGCGAACTGATCCATGGGCAACAGACAACTCTGATAGAGCTCTAATGAATCCTCCCCGGCTCGGGTCTTCAGGATCGAGCTCTTAGGTGAAATATTCCAGC
Organism: Rehmannia glutinosa; assembly: GCA_016081115.2. Classification (NCBI taxonomy): domain Eukaryota; kingdom Viridiplantae; phylum Streptophyta; class Magnoliopsida; order Lamiales; family Orobanchaceae; genus Rehmannia; species Rehmannia glutinosa. The sequence continues at coordinate 561,526 of JABTTQ020001859.1, read as the reverse complement.
TGGGAATGAGGCGGGTTCCAGAGAACTCTGGTCGAGGTCGAGAGGTCTCGACACGCACCTGCTCACGAGCTTCTAGTAGCTTCTTTTGGCGACTCGCGATCTCGGCTAATGCCACCGAAATTTCTTCGTTAGTAGGTTTTTATTTCTCAACCCGGGCCTTCTTTTTTTTTGTTTGCTACTTCCAGAACCCTTGCTCTTACTGCCACTTCGACTACGATCCTTGTTCTTCTTGCTCTTGCTCTTGCTCTTCCCTTTCCCTTTGGGGTCTATAGCTTCCCCTACTTCAATGGCAAGCAAAGGGTGGGGGCTTTGATGACGAGGGTGGAGATCATGGGCGGGGCTTGAGCCACCGCAATCGGCTCACCACCCCGGATACGCCTAATGGAGCCGTGGGGGTAGCCGAGCTCGGGTCATTTGGAGTGAACCGCGGGGAAGGAGGATCTGAAACCGAAGACTTGGCGCGACAACAAGCTTTTCCTTTCTTTCCTTAATCATCTTGCAACCAAAGACGACCTAACAACCATACGAAAAAGAAAAGAACACCGGTAAATTGAGCGGACTATTTAAAAAAAAAAAAAAAAAGGGGCGGGGGATGCAGATTATTAAATTACCAAGTGTCATGGTCTTGGGAACAACAACAAGACTTAAACCCGCCAAAGACAAGACCTCTTCTTTAGTGAGCTCCCGGATATCATAATAATGGGTAGTTAATTTCTTCATGACAAAATCCTCATCCCAAGTACACTCTCCTAAAGAAGGAGTAAGGACACGAGGTTTGGAAAACCACCACCGCTAGGGATCTTCCAAGAAGCGTCGCGTGGTGCTTCAATGAAAATGAACTTTGCGCCAATCGCCCGAGGAAGAGGCGGGGAGGTAAGAAACTTACAGTTGGCCCTAGGGGTCACGTAGAAGAAGCCGCGGTCATTGGTCCTTGTGGAGGTGGTGATCGAGTAAAGAGATAAAAAATGGGCTACTGAGGGTTCGACCTTAAGGTACTTCATCAGGATAATGAACCCAACTATGTGCCTTATCGCATTAGGAGCGGATTGGGTGAGGCGACGCTGGCCGAACGAGAATCTCCTCTATGGCGGGGTTGAAAGGAAACGCAACCCCGCATCTAAAGCGAAATGGAAAGAAAGGCAATTGGGGGGATTGTGCATACGATCCTCACGACTAGGAATTATTATTTTATATTCGGGGGAATAAAGTAGCGGTATCTAATATGTGAACTATCATCGCGGCGTACTAAAGACCCGATGATCTCCCACGGTCTCGCATAGACAGTCGAAAGGCACTGCTTGGATCTAGAGCCGAGACGCATCACTAGTTCTACAAACAAGGCCGGTGAATCTTTGGGATCGAGCTAATCGGGTCGGTCTACTTACATCATGACCCGGCGTCTGGGCGATTACATCACCACTAGAAGAGCTCAAACTTGATTGGGAATCGGAATCAGTAGAGCTCGAAAGAGCCGCATTTATTGGGTTACTACGAGAGTGATCCGAAGTGGTTCTAGAGCCCATTTATTGCTAAGAAAATAATAACGAAACAAAAGAGGGAGAGAAAAAGGGGTAAAAATCTTGAAGAGGAAACAAAGCTACCTGGAAAACTGAAGGCGGCAATCTACCTAGGGCAAGTCTCAAAATCGACGGGTCTCGAGGTCGCGGAGATAATCTGGAGTCGTCTTAGAGGAGGTCTCGAGGTCTTGGGAGATCTTATTTTTACAGTGAAAGGTAAAAAATGAGTGGATTTTTACTAAAAAAGTCCTATATATATATAGGAAGGTTGAAAATGCCTGTCATTTAATGACAAGACAGGTGACGGCGGCAATTACGAGGGTGTCAAACCCTAGAGGACGCGTATCTTCGGAAAAACAAAAAAAAACTTGGCCTGGCGTGATCTTAAGCTCGGCTCGGCAAACGACCTCGTGATCTCATGACCTCGGCCTCCGCAAAGGCCCTTGACTGGCGTGATCTCGAGCTCCACGAGCGTGTTTGACTGACGTGGTCTCGAGCTCCGCGTGACCTCGAGCTCCGCGAGCGCGTTTGCCTGACGTAATCTCGAACTCCGCGAGACCTCGAGCTTTGCGAACACACTTGACCCGCGTGGTCTCGAACTTCGCGAACCCCTTGAATGGCGTCACCTCGAGCTCCGCATAACCCCAAGATCCGCAAACAACAGCTGTTGTGTAGTGGCCACCTGTCAAAGTGGTCTGAACTTAAATTGCATGCGCACCTCAATGGTTGTGTAGTGGCCACCTGTCATAATTGGCCCTAAATGTTTCTTGGGGTGTGAATTTGAGAATTTCAAACTGGGCTTTCTTCATATATTAAGTAGACTTCCAAGGTTGGGCTGACATGGTATAAACATGCGCGATCTCGAAGACCATGAATAACCTGGGCCTGCCGGGGCGGAACATGGAGCACCCGAGTGACCTTGGGCCCCCAAGCGATCTCGAGATCTCAACCGCACAGTCACCAAGAACGAAGTGCATGGCCCAAATTATGACCTCTAGCACGCGTAACAAATGACAAGGTTCACGAAGTAGCTCGCAACCACGAAGTTCCTAGAGAAACATCCTCAAAGCCCCGAGCAACTACGTGAACCGGGGGAATAATGATAAGACAATGAGATCTTGAGGCTACATAGTGGGGTCTTGAAAAAGAGCACTGGGCCCCATATCCGAACCGGGTACCGGGGAATGGGCCTAACCGGAAAAGGTGGACCATTGATCTCCCGACAACATGGTACAACACCACCCTTCAGATGATGACACTTGGCGCAAGCACATTCGCCAGAGATATCTATAAATATCATGCTTCTGATAAGAATGATGGTAACTATTCATTCTGTCACTTTTACTATTTACTTTTACTCTTACTGTCTTCGTATCCCCGTACCTCACGAACTCGATCTGACTTAGGCATCGGAGGGTCTTAGCCGGGACCACCCCTTGCTAGCACTGCGTGTGTTCGTCTTTTTCAGGTCACATAAGACTTGAACCCGGTTACCCGAAAGTCCACGACCCGAAGGTGACTTACTGATCCAAATCATATAGATATCAAGAAGGTTTTTGAAATGTTTGTTGCTCATGAAGGGGAAATATAAGATGGAATCAAACCGCGAAGGGCTTTTTTTTTTGTAATTTTCAAAAAAAAAAAAACTGGAGTTTTTATAATTAGCCAAACCTCGGGAGGTTTTTGTAATTATCCCTAATATAAATGAAACGCTGATACTTTATTTGAGATTTGGCTTAATTGCAAGGTAGTACACTTACTACTCCCGATATCAGATTTTTTTTTTTTGTTCACGCTACAACTGCAACTATCCATACGCGGCAAGGGAATACGTACCAAGTAATGGTCTTTGATCGTGATATGATCCATATAGCCGACCTCACAAAGTGGGAAAATGCGTATTTGTTGATCTCTTGAGCCCCCCGTACAGACGAAAGCAACCATATCTTGGTTATCCACGGATCGGTCCAGACATGGATTTTATCACCCTTGCCAATCTGCCATTGAATTTTAGTTTAAATACAATGATTATGTTGAAGTTAAACTTTACGAATGCAGGTGAAGTATATAGAAATCAAAATAAATTGTATTTGAAATAGTTGTTTTTTCTATTTATTTATAATTTGTGTTTAAAACATGAAAATAATAATAGCATAACAGATGATCATACTCATAGTAATAGTGTAGGACTTCCTCCAAATCATTGAAAACTCTGTTTTATTAGTAATACTTGTTTCCTGGTGTGAAAAGTAATACCATGACCCATGCCTACTCAGAAATTTATGGTCTTGACTCCAAAGTTACGGTCATCATTTTCTTTCCACAATTCTATTTTCTTTCTATCATCATGATGAGATAAGTCAACACTTGTTTGTTGATATATCAGATACAGTGACAGAACATGTGAGTGTTAAACATACATTTGAGACAAAATAAGGGATCTTTTTGTAATTTTGAAACATCTTGGTGTTTCTTTTGCAATTAGCCTAAACCACATGGGTGTTTTTGTAATTAACATAAATTCTGGAGGCATTTATTCTCATGGGCTCTTTCTTTGCCTATGCTATTGTCAAAATGATCATTGAAGGGCTGGATAACATTTCTTTTGGAGATATAATGACATGCATTTAATCTTCTAGTTAACATTTTCTTCGTCAACCCAATAAGTCTTTGGACAAAAAAAAAAAAAAGGGTATGCATCTACTGCAAGTTGATACATGTTTCTTATTGTGGAAAAAGAGTATACCATGAGAGATACCTACAAGAAGAATTATGGTCTAGAGTCAAAGTCATCGTTGTGGTGGTCTTTTCACAATTTTCTTTCCATTCTAAAGTATATAATTAAAATAAGGGATAATTACAAAAACATCCCTGATGTTTGAGCTAATTACAAAAAAAAATATTGATTTTGTCTTAAATTTAAGGGGTAACTGTAATATTTTTATAAATGTGAGGAGAATTTCTTCTTTTGTTGGTGGGTCATCCCCTTTGGTAGAACTTGTCCTGCAAGATAATTAGCAAAATTTGCAAACCAAGGAATATCAATTGAAATTGAGTTAAGGGCAAAGAGTTGCTCATCCGGGAAAGAATCGTTGATATGTCCATTGTCTTGCTTGTTAGTACCGGAATGCTCAAGTCGAGATAAGTGGTCGGCGGCAAGATTTTCGGCACCCCGTTTATCTTTAATCTCCAAATCTAATTCTTGGAGTAAAAGACCCATCGAATCAACCATGGCTTTGCATCATTTTTGTCAAGCAAGTAGCGTAAAACGGAGTGATCCGTGTAGACAATGGCTTTTGACATGATCAAGTATGAACGAAATTTGTCAAAAGCGAAAACCACTGCAAGTAGCTCCTCTTCAGTAGTGGTATAATTGGATTGAGCAGGATTCAGAGTTTTACTCGCATATTAAATTGGCCGGGAATGTTTATCTTTTCGCGCCCGAGTACCGCACCTACCGCATAGTCGCTGGCATCACACATGAGTTCGAACGGTTGAGACCAATCCGGGGCCACCATAATGGGAGAAGTGGTGAGTTTTTCTTTTAGAATGTTGAATGCTTGAAGGCATTCATCATTGATATCGAAAACTGCATCCTTCTCTAAGAGGCGAGTAAGTGGCTGGGCGATTTTTGAAAAGTCCTTGATGAAGCGCCTATAAAACCCGGCGTGTCCCAAAAAGCTTCGGATTGCCTTCACCGAGGTGGGTGGTGGCAATTTGGAGATTGTCTCAACCTTGACCTTGTCGACTTCAATGCCCGTGCAAGAAATTTTATGTCCCAAAATGATTCCTTATTGCACCATGAAGTGGCATTTTTCCCAGTTAAGAACCAGATTAGTTCATAAAAGATAAAACCTTAAAATTAATCATGAGAAGTGTATGTTCAATGGATAATTTCTGCTGTCAAATCAATATGGCGACCGGTCGTTGTGTTAATAATTCGAATTTTAAAGTCGTTGAAAAGTGTTTTTGACACAGGATGTTGTAGAGGTGACCAGTCGATGTATAGAAGCGACCGATTGCTCTAGGATAGTGATTTGTTCAAAACGTTGAAACAGAGAAAAGCAAAAAAAAATAATTTTCTTAAGGCACTATAGAACGACCACGCATCGCCTCCCCAATTCCAACATTCAATTTGTTCTCTGTTTTGTGAACTTTCAGTGCACGGGTTTCCTTTGTAGGGCGATATGTCGCCTTTTCACTTTGAGAAGTTATCGATTTTTGTCAAAAATAAAGTTCAAAATCTTCAAAACTTAGTAAAAATCATTGAAAATGTTTTGAAGTATTTTGACAACATTTGGGGACATTGTTTTGGTATAAACCTCATTTATCTGAAATCATCAAAATCAAAATAAAAACATTGATCTAACATAATCTTACAAATATAATATTATATATTCAATTAAAATATTCAACCACTACCAAATTTTCAAATTATTACATACATAAAAATTCTATTTCAAAACTACCCAATCAAATACAATCCCAAACTTACATAAAACTCATTCTCATTCATTCATCTAAACATAATTCCAGTTTCACGCGAAACTAATAAATTCTCGAAATTCATTGGAAAAACACTAGAAACTGGAAATGGATCATGGAAACATAACCATACAAGACCTATGTGTTTAACAAATATTTATTACAAAAGCACATACGAAAGTCTATTGTTAAGGGGCTAACACAAAGGGCAATCATCAAAACCAATCAGAGGTGCAACCCAACTTCCATTCCTGATCCGGGAACATCTCACCGGTCTCCTTATTGACAAATTCACCTGTCTTTGTAAAATTTATAAATAATTTATTATTTTTGAAACTAAATTAAGTTACATTTATTTATAAATATAAATTTTAACATTATTTTTTCAACTTTTGTAAATGAATAGTTTTTAGATTTTACGAAATTATTCAAATTATAAAAAATTTAATTTTATTTATACATTAAATATTTTTTTATATTTAAATATAATTTTTAAATACTTCTATTTCCTTCATTTTCATGTAATACCACATATGATGCCTAGTCGACAAAAAATAATGCAAAAATAAGGTTTGTAATTGATTGTGAATATTTTTCCAAAATTTTCATTTTGGAGAGAAAATTTTGTAGGATATGTGTTTGTTTGTGGAAAATTTGAAAATATTTCAAAAATAAATCTTAATTCTCTCCAAAATTAAATCATTTTTCTCTTTCTCTTCCACACTTACCAATACCCAATTATACAATTTATTTCTTACTCCACTATGCATATAATGAATTCGATAATTTTTTTTAATTTATTAATATTTTTATTATTTTTCTTTTAATCTTGATAACAAAAAATATAAATTGAGATCCATATTGCCTATTTTCGGTTTAATTTTTTTTATTCTATTTTCTTACATTATATTTTACACTATTATTTTCAATAAAATTTCAAAACAATCAACATTTTTAAAAGATTTTCCATCACATCATTCTGATCGTTACATTTTCTTTACACATCCAATTTCAACTTTTTAAAATATTCAAAGACTATTCTCTCATAAAAGGAAAGTAAACGGAATGAAAGTACAATCAATCACATCCTAATATTCTTTTTTAAAATTTTACATAAGCCCAACATTAGGGGTGTGCACGGTCCGGTCCGGTCCGGAGATTTAGAAATCTTGAATCGGCTCCCAAGTTCGGAGATCCCAAAATTAAATCTCGAATCCGAACCATAAAAAAATCTCCGTCCCAACAGTCCCGAAAGTTCGATGCGGTTCGGGACGACAGATTCGGTTTTAATGAGACGATGCATTTTAAGTTGGGGCGCAGTTCGAGAAACGGAGATTCAAATATTTCACAAATAAAATACACAAAAAGGTGAAAAGAAAAATCGTGTAAAATCATTAAACGATTATACTTTTGATCTTTTTTTTGTGCAATTTAAAAAATACATACTAAAACTATTAGTACTATACGAGTTTAACTTTTTGATATTTTATATTTAACTTATACATAAAATTTCTTTAATTCATATTTAAGTGCTAAATTTTTAATATTGTAATTCTAAATCTTTCTTTCATTATATAGACTATACTACATATTAGTTTAATATCAATTTAACTTTTAAATCATCTTCATCTAATTTATAGTTAAAAATATTGATTTTTCTTTTTGGATTTTAACATAATATGTTTCAGATATTATGTTATTCACATTAGTAGAAAAAGTCTAGAATCTCAACGAATGACAAATTTAGTAGCCACTATTACACAATAATATTCTATAATGTTGGCACATTGCCATGGGCTATTGACTTAGGAAAAATATAATTGACTAATAACTTTGATAAACTAATACAACAACAAGACAACAACAACAAACTAAGCCTTAATCCCACTACGTGGGGTCGGCAACTTTGATAAACTAATATGAAACAAAAATCTATAGTCTCAATGTCTTAATTTTCTTGATTAGAGGATGAGTCTAGTTATAATCCTTAATAAGTAAAATATCATCAAATTTAAATATTTTCTACAAATCAAATAAGATTTTATAATTTAATTTATTGGGTTCATTTAAATAAATTAATATGACGTAACTATTAGTGAATTAAATATATATTCAATTATACATTTGATATATTAATAATGTATCCCAAATTTTTAATTTAATAATTTTTAGTATTATATAGTATTGAATTTCAAAGGAATGTTTAGTTAATTCAATATCAAAATATAAATAAGATAAAAATACTATATATGTATATATAAAAATATTTTAAAATCGGTTCTAGTTTTGGATATTCGGTTCGATGACGGTTCGCTTATGGTTCTCGATGACGGATATTTGAAAAATCTGCAGAACCGTACCATGAAAATTTTCGGACGATTCGGTTCGGGAAAGTCAAAAATCAACGGATATTTCCTGTTCGGATATTTTTCGATTCGGATATCGGTTCGGATTCGGTGATCTCCAATCCCCGCACAACCCTACCCTACATGTTATTTTTACATGTTGTAATAAGTTGCAGGACCAAAAAGATGAAAAATGTCAAAATTGAAATAAATAATGGGACTAAATATATTGTGTGATCCATTTAGATTAAAAAAAAATACAATTTTGCCTATTCACATCTATGACTATCTACATGAAAGTCCTCCCAAGTCGCGACCCCAGCCTGTCTTCACGCTTCGGCATATCAGTCACTGTAAGCTTTTTCTTTTACGATTCCAATTTCTGATACGTTTTATTTAGTCTATTTAAGAGAGGCAAGAGTTGATTTTTCACAGTAGCAGAGGAAAACAGATAAAAAAGGACTCAACAAACTAAGAAAATGGAAATTAAGGAAAATAAGGGTAGTTGACTTGGACTTGGAGCATATAAACAATCTTTACTTTTCCCAATAATTATTGTGGCTTTATAAGCTGGCCAATTAGTCATCTTCTTCATTTCAGATTCTAGGTTATTACTTATTGCGTAAATACATATCTGTAAGTTGTAACTGAGAGTAGGTGGTATTTAACCAAAATTGTCTAGAAAAATGTTTGGGGTAATTACAAAAAACGCCCTGAGGTTTGGGGTAATTACAGAAAAAAATTCTAAAGGTTGCAAAAATTCCTTGAGGTTTGATATGATATTCACAAAAATATTACAGTTATCCACTTAAATTTTAGATCATGATCAACATGCCATTGTTCTTCATGAGCAGCAACAAATTTGTTGGTAATTATTGGCCCAATATTAAATTGTTGGCCCATTATCATTTCTCCCAAGCCCAACAATCCAACCCATGTGTATTGTGCCCTTGAATTCCACCAGGCAATTATTTATACCTCCCACAACACTCCAGCCGAAAGCAGCCAAAAGAAAACATTCTCTCATTCTCTCTGGTTCTCGTTCTCTGCTGCTAGTTCTCTGCTGCTATTTCCCAAACAAAAACAAAAGTGCTTTGTTCTTGTCTGGATTGTGAGAGGCTACCTTTCGGGCCAACACCTTGCATTGCTCGACTGTGAGAGGCCGGAATCAGCGGCTATTTCGGCATGCGGCGGGGTCGATACCTAACAGTGGTATCAGAGCTCCTCCGCTGTGGTGGTACGAAACTCTTACCGTAGAGTTTCGCTCTGGTAAAGCGGCTTGAACCTCTCTTTCTTGCTTTTAAGCGTAACCGCTTGCCGCGGGTTTATTGCTTTTGTTTTGTAGCGGGTTTATTGCTTTTGTAGCTTAAATACCGCTTGTAGCGGGTTTATTGCTTTTGTAGCTTAAATACCGCTTGCGGGTTTTACGTATTGGGATTACGTCTTTGTAGAATATTTTAGGTTCTTTGTGTGAACCTTCATTTTTGCTATAAGAGCTTCTTTGTCCATTTGCTTGATTTTCAATTCTCTCATTTTTGTGGCCAGTTAATTGCTTTTGTATTCTCTGTATTTGTGTGGATTTGCCATTTTTTGTGACATTGTTGACTTTGTGGTTTGCTATATTATTAATCTGTTGTGTTTAATATATGGTGTCTGGTTATCATCTTGAACCGTTTAATGGTAAATCCGACTTTTTCTATTTGGAAACAAAAAATGAAAGGTATTTTAATTCAAAAAAAGGTGTATAAAGCTATTAATAATTCTTATACGATCCACCGATACTAAAGAAACCAAAGTCAAACCGATGAATATGCATACTCTTCTATTATCTTGAATCTTTCGACTTTGTGCTTAGGAAGGTTGGTCAACCGAAATCTGCTAAAGAATTATGGGAAAAATTGGAAGAATTATATACGGAAAAATCCTTGCCTTTAGTAAATTGTTTTTGCTAGAAAAATTCTTTAGGTTTAAATTGGATTTAAACAAAGATATTGATGAAAATCTTGATGTGTTCACCAAATTAATTCAAGATATTAAATTGATAGTGATAAGAACATTGATGATTACACCCTATTGTGCTTTTAAATGCAATTCTGAATCGATAAATGCGAGTGATGTTAAATCGGCTATTAAGTATGGTAGAGATTCTATTACTCTTGACATTTGTTGTTAATGGCTTAAAAAGCAAGAACTTGATTTAAAAGTTAGTAGAGGTAGTAAACAAAGTTAGTGAAGTTATGCATGTTAGGGCCGGTCTCAAACGAGGTTTAATAACCAAAACCAGTCTTTTGGTAAAAAGAAGGAAAGAGCAAAAATAGGTCTAAGTCAGGCCTAATAATAATAATAGGAAATGTTACAATTGTGGCGAACATGGTCATTACATTAGGAATTGTCCTAAAGGAAAGCAAAATCGAGAATTTTAATAATTACCAATCCAATGATCAAAGCTAATATGGCTTCAACTAGTGGAAGTACGGGTGATGTGTTTATGGTTTATGATCTATGTGATTATGTGAATTTTGTTTCACCTAAATCTACATGTCATAGTTAATTGATTCTCGCTTGTACTTTTCACATGACACCTTTTAGAAATTTGTTTTCTAATTATAAAGAAGTTGTGAATGGCTCTGTTTTGATGGCTAATGAAAAAAAAGAGTAAAATTTCGGATTGGTGATGTATGCTTAAAATTCGAATCTGGATATGCTTTAACTTTGAAAAATGTGAGACATGTGCACGATCTTTGTAACAATTTGATTTCATGTCTTTGCATTAGAGGATGATGGGTTAGAAGGTAGATGGGGCAAAGGAGTTATGAAAATTTTGAAGGGAAACCTTGTTATTTTCAAAGTCAAAAGAAAAGGAACTTGTATGTTTGCAATCTTGAATCAACATGAATCTTATGTGCATAATTTCGTGAATTACATGTCAAAGCGATAAAACGATCTATGGCATAAAAGGTTAGGTCATATGAGTCTTTAAAGGACTTGAAATTTTGCATAAAAATGGTTGTTTTGGAAAAGACAAGTTATTATCTTGTATGCCTTTTCTCGTGATTCATGTGTGCTTGGTAAACAATCTAGAGTCAAGTTTCCTATTTCCCCATTCCCAAATCGGTATGTGTTTTGATATTCTTGAATATTTGCATGCTTTGATGTGTGGGTCCAATAGTGAACCCACCCAAGGTGGAAATAGATATTTTCTATCTATAATTGATGATTTTTCAAGAAAAGTATGGGTTTTCTTAATGAAAAACAAATCAAGTGTTTGAAAAATTTAAAATCGGAAAATGTTGATTAAGAATCAAATCGAAAAAGGATTAAAACTCTTGATGAGATAATGGGCTCGAATTTTGCAATAATTTGTTTGACAACTTATGTCTTGAATTTGGTATTCGAAGGCATAAAATCGCTTTTATACGCCTCAACAAATGGTGTTCTTTGAGCGTATGAATAGAACCTTACTTGAAAGTCGGAGCATGCTTGCTTCCTGGACTTTCAAAAAGGTTCAAAGGTGAAAAATTGTTCATACGGCGCTTATTTGATTAATAGATCACCATCTGTGCCTTTGAAAGGAAAATGTCCCCAATCTGTTTTTCCGGTAAAGAAATTGATTTTCAAACTTGAAGGTATTTGGTTGTCTTTGCATTTGTTCATCAAAGGTTGATAAACTTGAACCAATATCCAAAAATGTGTTTTTTTAGGATATCCCAAGAGGTGAAAGGATATAGGTTGTGGCAGGGTGAACCTGGTTTTAAAACTATAACCAAGCAGAGATGTCATTTTTAATGAATCGATTTTCCTTGCTTACTCTTGCTTTGCCTTTATGCGAACCGAAGGTGTGCTCCAATAAGGTGGAGCAATTGCCTGTTTGAGTCATATTGATGAATCGAAAATATGCATGTTGAAACCGAAAGTTTGCCTGGAAATCAACCTGTTGCGAATGATGTGCACGAAAATCATGAAGATGTTGTTGTGCATGATGATTTAGTTGATGTGAACGAAAATGAAAATGTTGATTTGCATGATTATCAACTTGCAAAGAGATAGGGAAAGACGAAACTCTGACCGCCATCTAAATTTGATGATTTTCACATGGCTTCATTTGCTTGTAGTGTGTTTGAGTCTATTGATAATGTAACGAACCTAAGTCTTATCAAGAAGCCTTAAAGTCGTATAAATCTGGCGATTGGTTAAATCTTTATGAAAGATGAGATGAACTCTTTGCATGTTAACAATACTTGGATTCTTGTGCTTAAACCTGAAAATTGTTCTTTGTGGATCAGAAATGGTCATTTAAAATCAAGAATGAAAATGAATCGATTAGATATAAAAAATAAGCTGACTTGTGGCTAAAGGATTTACTCAAAAAGAAGGGATAGATTATACAAAAATCTTTGCTCCTGTTGTTAAGTTTACAACTGTTAGGATCATGCTTGCATTAGTTGCTCGATTTAATTGGGAGTTAAAACAAATGGATGTTAAAACTGCGTTTTTGCATGGGGAGTTAGAAGAAAAGATTTACATGAGACAAATGAGGGCTTTGTTGTGATAGAAACCCGATCATGTTTGTTTGCTTAAAAATCCTTGTATGGTTTGAAACAATCTCCTGAAACGGAACAAGAAATTTGATGAATGCATGCTCTCTTTAAAATTTAAAAGAAGTAGTTATGATCATTGCTTGTATTTTAAAGAAAATGCTTCCGTGCCTATTTTCTTGTTGATTTATGTTGATGATATGATGTTGATAAGTTCTTGCATTAAATCAATGGAGCATGTTAAAAATTGCTTGAGTCTTTAAATTTGACATGAAATATCTAGGAGATGCAAATAGGATTTTAGGAATGAACATTGTTAGAGATAGGAAAAACTCAACTATTTTTCTTAACCGATTTCTTATGTTGAAAAGATTTTGAGTAAATTTTCTATGTCAACCGCAAATCTGTGAATGTTCCCTTGCTTTGCCCATTTTGTTTTGACTAAAGAACATCTCCTAAAACCGAACATGATTTGAGTTGTATGAAAAATGTGCCTTATTCTAATCTTTATTGGATCCGTGATGTATCTTATGGTTAAAGACTAGGCCTGACATTGCATATCTTTGTTAGTTGCTTGAGTAGATACATGTCAATCCTGGTATGGTACATTGAGTGTCTTTGTTAAATGGCTTTTAAGGTATTTAAAACATTCTCAGAACTTTGGTTTGAAATTCGTAAATCTCCCGAATGTGTGAAATTGGTAGGATATGTGGATTCTAATTACGCAAATGATAGGGATAACGAAAATCTACAACTTCTTATGTGTTTACATTGTGTGGTTCATGCATTAGTGAAATCTCAATTACAACACATTGTTGCACTTTCAACTACCGAATTTGAGTATGTTCTTTCATCCTTTGAAGCTTTAAAAGAAGCTTTGTGTGGTTGAAAGGTTTAATTTAAAATTGGTTTTCTTAAAGGTGAAGTTGTTGTATTTTCTGATAGTCAATCTGGTATCCAACTTTGCAAGAATCCTGTGTTTCATGATAGAACTAAGCATATAGATGTAAGATTTCATTACATTCGTGATATTGTTGCTAAAGGCTTAGTTAATCTTGAAAAGATTCCTTCTGAGTTCAATCCTGCAGATATGGGTACGAAATGTTTACCGGTGAGTAAATTTCTTTCATGTCTGAAAATTTTGAACTGTGATACAGGTGACTGATGAACAGATACTACACTATTTTGTTATAGCTTGCTTCGTGCTTGCTATAACTTGATTCCTACTGTACTTTGTGTATAGTGAGGAAGGTTTAGGCGATGATGAATCCTGTGGTGACTCTCATGTCTTGTGAACCGGTATTGGGCCAAAGGTGGAGAATGTTGGTAATTATTGGCCCAATATTAATATTGTTGGCCCATTATCATTTCTCCCAAGCCCAACAATCCAACCCATGTGTATTGTGCCCTTGAATTCCACCAGGCAATTATTTATACCTCCCACAACACTCCAGCCGAAAGCAGCCAAAAGAAAACATTCTCTCATTCTCTCTGGTTCTCGTTCTCTGCTGCTAGTTCTCTGCTGCTATTTCCCAAACAAAAACAAAAGTGCTTTGTTCTTCTCTTTAAGTTTCTAAGTGAAACTTGGAGCCTTTTGTGAGTTGTATTTGATTCTTCTCTTTGTGAGGTCTTTCGGAATCTTGTGGGAGGATACGCAGGTCGGCACTTTTCGTAGGTGCACGTCGGCTCGGTCAGTCCCGGTTGGTTTCGGTCAGTCCCGGTCATTTTCGGTCAGTCCCGGTTGGAAATCGGTGTTCTAGGGCAATCGTGTATTTTTGGGTCTGGATTGTGAGAGGCTACCTTTCGGGCCAACACCTTGGATTGCTCGACTGTGAGAGGCCGGAATCAGCGGCTATTTCGGCATACGGCGGGGTCGATACCTAACAGTAAATCTCTTCACGAAAATGTTATTTTGGTATCAACTTTTCTCGAGGATTTTCCAGGAGAGGCAGTCAACTTAGAAGCACGAATCACAATTGCAGCCAACGAAGCAGAAGATATCACCGAGTACCATATTTTGGATGAAATTGGACATCATAACTGGCGAAGGTTGTACGGAGAATTACAAAAGGTACTAAAAGAAATTGATTCCATTATGAAAGAAGTGATGCAGATCAAAAACTGCTATAAAAGCAAAGATCTGATGTCAACTCATAATTTCTCTAGTTCTTTTTCATCAAGAATTGCGACTAACGACAAAGAATCTGTGGTGGGATTGGATAAAGACTTATTGGAAATAAAGTCTCAGCTCTGTGGAGAGTCATCTGCACTCCAAATCATCCCGATCGTCGGGATGGGTGGTATTGGGAAGACAACTCTTGCCAGGTATGCTTATGATGACCCTTTAACTTTGCATCATTTCGATGTTCGTGCTTGGTGACAATATCGCAAAATTATAAAGTACACAGAATTCTTTTAGACCTCGTGCATTCTATTGATGCATCTAATGAGGAAAACGCGAATGGATGGATGAATCATTAGTACAATATGTGTATCAATACTTAAAGGGGAGGAGATATCTTATAGTGATGGATGATATGTGGAATACAAATGTATGGGATGATGTAAGGAGGATATTTCCAGATGACCGTAATGGGAGTCGGATCATAATAACTACGAGGGAGTTAGCTGTGGCTTCATATGTTAACTTTTCGAGTGATCCTTATCTGATGCATTTGATGGATGTGGATCAGAGTTGGGGTTTACTCAAAGAGAAGGTGTTTGGGGAGAAAATTGCCCACCTGAACTGGAGAAAATCGGGAAGCTCATTGCAGAAAACTGTCGAGGGCTTCCGTTGGCAATTGTCGTGATTGCTGGATTTCTGTCCAAGGTGAATCACGTGCAAGAATCATGGGAAAATATTGCGAGAAATGTAAATGAAGCTGTAAACACAAGCGATGAGCAATTTTCAAAGATATTATCTTTGAGCTATACACACTTGCCACATCATTTGAGACCGTGTTTTTCGTATTTGGGAGGTTTTCCAGAAGATTCAGTCATCAATGCCTCAAAACTCATCAAATTATGGGCAGCGGAGGGTTTTCTAAAGGCAAATGGATCTAAACATCCGGAAGAGGTGGTAGAGGAGTATTTGGAAGATTTGGACAGGAGAAGTCTCGTTTTGGTCACCCACAAAAGGTCTAATGGCAAAATAAAAGCTGTCAAGATGCATGATCTCTTGAGAGATCTTTGGGTAAGAATAGCTCGGGACGAGAAGTTTCTTCATGTCACTAATGAGTTTTCGCATAGTTCTTGGGGAGTTATTGGGAATTCACGCCGCCTAAGTATTTGTTCACGTATTTGGGGTGACTTTCCACAAATTGAGGGCTCACCCATGCGTACTATTCTTCATTTCCAGCATAGGGCCTTTCATTTTTATAAACATTGTAGACTTCTCAGGATACTGGATGCAACGAGTAGAATATTTGGACAATACCCTCGTTATATGGATGAACTATTTCACTTAAGATACCTTGCTTTAACCTTTCGACTTGTAAAGAGGTTAATTTTGTCTTTGCGCCCTGCATCTTTGTCCAAGCTTCAGAATCTTCAGACCTTAATCATTAGGCTGGAATTTTCTGAAGGATCAATACGTCTGCCGTTTGATATTTGGACAATGCGACAATTAAGGCATCTTATTTTGTTCGACGGTCGCTTACCTGATCCTTCTGAAGGAACTTGTGAGCAGATTTTGGAAAACCTGCAAACACTTTCGCGTGTAGAAAGCTTTACATGCTCCCAAAGGATGTTGGAAATGGTGCCAAACCTAAAGAAGTTGGGAATCATTTATTCGATCGGAGACATTGACGAAACAGGATGGTCAGAGTATTGCCTAAACAATCTTGTCCATCTTCAAAAGCTCGAAAAGTTGAGTTTCTATGTAGGACCCCATGACTACTCCCAGAGTAATTTGTCCCATAACCTTGCTTTCCCTGTTACACTGAAAAAGTTGACCTTAAGTGGCTGTGGACTTTCATGGAAAGATATGGCCCTTGTCGGGTCATTGCCTAATCTTGAAGTGCTCAAACTGAGAAGAAATGCGTGTTGTGGATTAGAGTGGGAAACAACTGAAGGGGAATTCAGTCGACTAAAAGCGCTTGTAATTGACAGAACAGATCCCCATGACTGGATAACAGAGAGTTCCCATTTCCCGATTCTTGAGCGCCTATTTCTGCATGGTTGCAATACGCTAAGAGAGATTCCGTATGGTATTGGAGAAATACAAACGCTTCAACTGATTGAGCTGGATTCCTGCAACTCGTTCATTGTGGAATCTGCAAAACGTATACAAGAAGAAGTAGAGAGCTTTGGAAATGAGCTACAGCTTCGTCTCCTAAACAATATATCACAACTGGAACCTGCACTAGAAGAAATCTGAGCATTTACCAGGTATTAATTTTGATACTCATTTCAGTTTTCACTTCGCCGATCCTTGTTATTAGCTATTTATACAGTTTATATATTAAAATCCTTATGTTCTTTCATATGTATATGTATGTATCGGCATATATATGCCTTCGAAGCCGATCATGTCAGAAGATATATATAACTACAATCGATCACTATAAATTCAACAAATGCATGAATTATTGCTACTGTAACATATTAACCTGCCAACGGTTGTTCGTAAGCTTTGTGTTTGTCCAGTAAGAGGTTCATTGGTATTCTGAGAAAATTAGTATCCTTGAATTGCATGTTTATAAATATCGACAAATAAGCTGATAGTTATAAGGAAATGAAAAACTCGACAGATGATATAATTTGTAAGGCTTATTAGAGGTTTTATAACAAAAAGGATTATATAGGCATAAACTGCTTGTCTTGAAGATTGAGGATTATGTACCGTACAAATGCTTCTAAGCTTTCTTTCAAAAGCGATCCTTTTTCTGTTGATCTATTTCATGTATACAGTTGGATTTTCGGCTCTTGAATCATAATCTATTAGACTGATTTTTTTACATTAGTTCGTCTTGATGCTGGATAGCTAGCTAATAGATTAGACTTCAAATGACTGAATATAGACACGATTGGCATGCTCTATTTTCATAATCAGTGTAATAGTTCTTTTCTTTCTCATGATGTTAATTCTACGATTTTCTTGCTGTGTTTCTGAAAATTTTCTAGATTTAATACGAAATACAGCATCAATATGTGTTTGTTCGAATTCATCAGCATATATATGCAACGTCGCCAGCTTGATGGACACGCAGAAACAGGACGGAAAGCCATATAGTGTAGGAAATAATTCAGAATGGATGGAGTGTGGGCTATTGCATTGGTTGATGTTGCTGATATATTTGGTTTTCTTGTTGTTAAATGAAATGTATATTTCATCTCATTTATTGTATGTTTCCACAAGGGTTGTTTTTCAATTCTCAGGGACTGGAATGTTTCTGTAAATGATAGATTGAAGCTTTGCTAATATCTAATACTATCTGTTGAGTGCTGTTATTCTATACTAGTTATTAATGAGGCAGTGAAACCAAGTGCGATCATCTATTCCATTTAGTATTTTATCATCTATTTTAAATCTACATGATGACATGTGGCATTTACACAATTCACACGAGCATACAGTAAAACGCTAAACGGAATAGAGGATGCTATATGCCGAAACATCACACATGATTTTCTATTCCAAACCGTGTCATCTCATATCCCAAATAGAATCACTGCGCATTACATGCCAAATGTTTGGTGACATCATGGATGTAAACTTGGTGTATATTTAAGATCTTGGAATACGGATGAAACACATTTGGAATAGATGACTGGCGCGACTGAAACATGTGCTTCTTTTTACCTAGTTTTGATCCAGTTGATTGGTAGTCACAATACACTCTTGATAGTTTCATTACCTCAAAGTTAAAAAATGACTACAAAATGAAAGGTGGGTTAATGCTTTGTAACTTTAATAGGTATTCTTAGAAACATGTTTCAACGTCGGAATAAAGTAATTTCATCAGTGATGCAGCATATTTCAACATATCTCGTATAAGCTCTAGCAACAACAGTAAGGTCAAGCCGTAGATTGTGGAACTATGGGATCAAGTTTTGATTGGCCAATACAAAGAGTAATTCGAAGTAATCATTTTTTGTAATTTTCAACATAAATACAAATTAAACAGTTATCACTGCCTTAATTATAGTCAGAACGAGATTGAAGGTGACACTAATTTCAACAATAAACAAATAAAAATTGAGTTTTTATAATGAAATCTTCACACTTTAATCATAGATGTATTATATAGATTAAGGAACTAATCATTTATATACACTATATGCCCTATATAAATTCATGTCTATGTGTTATTTTACAAATTCAGTGAATTATAAATTTAGCAAGTTGTCCCCTAGTCAGGACCAGATAAAAATATTATTTTAGCTAAATTATTAATTAATAATATATTAAACTATAAATGTTATATGTTGGGAATAAATATTAGTCTACTGGTCAATGTGAGGTAATTCTTAGTCTTTTTTTTGTGAGGTCAAGAGTTCGAGCCTCGGTATAATAGTAGAACAATTAATTTTGCGTATTCACATCTATGACTATCTAGAATTTGATAATTATTCAGTGTATTTAAGGGGGGAAGAAGTTGATTTTACAGTTGCAGAAGAAAGGAGATAAGATCTCCACAGATGGAGGCTCTGATAAGCAGCTTCATGTTTTGAGGTACAGACATAAATATAAATTCAGCTCAAGTACAAACATTTTTTTTTTTTGAGAATAAGTACAAACAATTTTGAAGCGCCATTTTGTGCCAATTAATTAATGAAATAAAAAGGAAAAAAATTAAGAAAATGGAAACTAAGGAAAATAAGGGTAGTTGAAGCATAAAAACAAGGGATAATTACAAAAACACCCCTGAGTTTTGGTTTAATTACAAAAAAAAAAACCCAGAGAGTTTTGTGTAATATCCTCATTTTATTTTGACAACATGCCTATCAATAATGAAATCTGAAAAAGATAGACTGAAATGAACCTGTCGAGATGTCCTTGTTGTAGTTTCCATTAATGGAGGCATCTGTCTTCTCAGTGGGCACACAGCTTTCAATACTCTCGACAGTTCAATATTATTTTTCAACCCTAGACATTAAATTTCTGCTATCTGATTTCTTCTATGGTCCCCATTAATTTATTTTTCATGTACAGTCACAATTAAGGAACATAACTTGATGTACCAAAAATGTTGGCCCAACCACAATCCATTTACCGTTGAGACTTGAGAGTGTACTATAAATGTCAAATCTTATAGGTCAAGTATATATGGTTACTTGTTTAATTGAGAATAGTTTTAATTTGCAAGTAAGGGTTTAAACAAAGTATTCGATCTGCAATAAAAGTTTCAGATATTGATAAAAAGGTTTTTTTTTAAAAAAAAGAAGATATTATAAAAAAGGATAAAGAATTAATGTAGTATTTCTTGGAATAGGCCTTGTCATCTCAATTGAGGTCCCCCCCATTTTGTAATATTTGAGATATGTAAATTATGTTTATTTTAGTCAATCTCATTTAAAATGTTTTATTTTCAACTTTTTATTTCCAACCTCAACCATATATTCTAAATTCTTATACACACATATGCTCAGTTTCAACCACTGTTTAAATACCGGACGGCCTCGGCTTCAACCTAAGATTATCTTGAATCTGGTGGTCGGACCAGTGCGCTAAAGCCTTAAATATGAAGCTTAGACAATCAATCAAATAATTACATAATAAAAAATAAGAAATGAAAATATATATATAACATTTCTTTTTATATCGATATATTGCATTAATATTTTATATAATATAATTAAAAATATAATTAGTTTTATTAAAATTGGTAAAACCTATGGTTGAACCAGTCCCGCCAGGATGAATCGCTATCGGTGGCTTGACCGGTTTGATCACACCACCGAGTGACGTTATTTAAAACATTGGTTTCAACCATATTTATATATATTACATAAATGGGAGTACTTAATTACAACCATTACATACCCAATTTTAATATTATATTCTATAGGGATAAAAACATTCAACCCCCAAACTATTCGAAATTTTACACTTAACCATACGAACTTTAAATCGTTACACTTAACCCTCCCAACTATGCGAAATTTTACACTTTGCCTTAAATTACAGATTTACCCCTAGCTATATGAAAGTTGTGTTATAGTTTACCCTCTAAACTTCAAAGTTGTTGCACTTTACCACCTATGCCATAAATTTTATTGTATGATCTACGTTTACTCCTCATGGTCTTACGATCCTCGAAAATGGTATCGAGCCTATGTTTATTAAGAACTTTTAGTTAAATTTATTATATTTATGTAATTAACACTTGGTGAGGAGAATTTACTCCGAGATTATGGATCCTACCGATGTCCTAGATGTACCCGCTACAGACATATCGTCAAATATTGATGTATGCACAAGAACACCTTGACCAGGTTTCATATCGGGAATACCAACATGAAGAAAAGGAAACGGGAGCCGAAGAAACCTTAAGCAAGCGCAATGCAAAATGCGAGCGAAATATTATAAGCGATTCCGGATGCTTAACCGGACCCTATATATTCACTTGATGAACCTTCAAGAAACGGTTCATGAAAATACCCATCGAAACAATGATTCCCGATGGAGTACCGAGTGGAACGAGATACTTCCAGACAAATCTAAGATCTCCGAAGATCTTAGAGAAATCCAAAAACGGTGCGACTTATGGCAACCACCATATTCATCTACCAAAGACAAGTTCATCGAGATCCAGAACCAGATGGAGACGATGGTGAAATATCGAAAAACTCTTGAAATCCTTCATGATATTGAAACGAGTCGAAATCCGGAGGATGGGCCAAGTTCATCCTAGGAAGGAAACGTATTGATTTTGGGATCGGTACCTATTTACACCAAAAGGGGAAACCAACCGCGAAATACGAAAGATGACGATGAGAAAAGCTCATTGCTCTAATCAAAGGAAAATCCATCAAAAATTAAAAAGATGGATATTGAAAAGATGAATCTCAAAGATCTACATGACCGGCGAAATCCTTCGGCGGGATTAGGTATTGTAGATTTAAAGATGAACGCAGTGAGAATCGACTTTGGTTACCTATGATCCACAAGGTAGACCAATTCCTCCACCACCGCCACCACCAATCCTAATGTCGAAGAAAGCGGGTTCACATCATGGAGCTCGGGGCGAGAGGATGCCATATCTTTGGGGATTTCACGACCGGAGTGATCCACTTTCGAGGGGCGGAGGTCGAAACCTCTTTGCGGGAACCGGACAACCTACCTAAGGAAGGCGAATGTTTATCGACGCCTTATGGAAGATCGCACCTCGACCCAATACATCCGTATGGGTTGATGTTAAATCTGGACATCCCGATTTTAAAAACAGAAGTTCTCATTGATGAATGGGCTTGACTATGAGAATTTCAAAGAAACCCTCGATCTTACAAAGGATTCATTCATTTTACTCCTTGAAATGAGTCTTGAAGGATCGGTGAAGATTGCAGGATATGACCGATGCAAGTACGAAAAGTTCGGTCCACACAAAGCAGGGAATCACTTAAAGGAATTGTCGATGGAATGGCAAAACTATTTAAAATCCAATTCATCGATGCAGGTTACTTGAGGATTAGAGGATGAAAAAGAAAGAAATATAAACAAGCCCTCTATAGCCTTGAGTTCTTTGGATATTTGTCATATTGACGAATATATCAAGTTATTCACCGAATACCTGGAAATCCAAGATTGAGGAGAAAGAAGCGGCACTATTCTTTTTGCCAAGATTCCGAGTCCCCTGGAGAGAAATGCTTATCGGGGAATACAAGGTGGAGAGTCAAGTAGAAAGCGTGGCGAAAAAATGTCTTTCCTAAAGGCGAGTTATCCGAATGGTGCTTTATCAAGCGTACTCTGCCGCACAGAATTACAAGAGATTAAGAGGAATTAACAAAGCGGTTCCTCATGTTGCGTGGATAATGATATCCCAACAGTTGTGGGAGGTCAACCAAGCGACACAAGAAGAAGGAGAGAAACCATCCATACCGCCGAGGAAAGCAACAACAAAAGAAGCGGTCTTCATGGAGACCTAGAAGGTTAGTCAAAACAAAAAGCCCGGTTATAAATCGGGACAAAGACCAAAGACTGGCGAGGAGTAGAGCCTCATCATCGAGGTTCTAATCAAGCAAGTACGGCCAAAATCCGAGGAGAAGAACTTTCAGCGTGCTCACACTAGAGCTAATGAAAGTTTCAAAGACTATAATTGGCTGGACATGCGGAGCAAGAGGGCATATCTCAACGGATTGCCCGACAAATCAAAAACGAGTCGTCGACAATTCGAGGCCACACCGAAATCGAAGAAGTTTATCTATTATCAAGATTTAATACATGTGTATCAATTCGAGGATATTCCCTCGGATGAAAGCATCTATGAAGAAGAGATCTATTCGATGATGGAAGTGACTCACTCGATCGAGTGAAGAAGAAATTCTTGAAGAAACAATCGGGGAGGATATGTCGGGATTCCTCTCTCATACGACTTAAGCTCATAAAACTCTTATGAGAATCATGAAGGAAGATCCAAAGCTCCAAGTCTATGATGGATTTACAATCGGAGCTATGGAAAAGGCATTGGATAAGATTGGGTTTCGTAGAAGAAAACACCAAATTATTCACGGGGTAACAACCGGAGAATTAGCCATTCCGATGGAGTTTACCGAACTTTGATCGAGATGCGCTTGGTCCCTATTAGAGAAATACGGGAGATCAAAAGCGAGTTAAAAGAGAAGTTGCAAATACACTCTCATGGATTCACATTGGAGCCATAAGAGTCATTATTAAGGCAACATTCAAGGAAGGAATAGATTCGCCACTCAATCTTGCTATTTTTGACAAGCGAATCTCACATCTCAAGGATTCATGCCTTGGAGCGGTTCTGAGGAAATTTGTATGCGGGAAATTGGCATTTAATGTCTATCCTAGAATTGCATACAATTTGGGAGATCGAGATTTCAAGAGAGTCCTAACCCTTCATCAAGATTTCAAAAGAGTCGATTTGATGAAAGAAGGAAACAGTGCCTTACTCGATCACATACAAGATTTCCTATGCTCTCTCGAATACCCATCATTCAAGTATTCTTGAGAAAGGAATTTATTGAAGTCCCAAGAATCTTTGAGGACTTTGCGAGTGGTGTTACGAGAAGTCATTGAATCTCCAACTATTAAGGAGATTGATATGATAATTCAAGATCAACCATCTTCAACAAAAGTCGAAGTCTTAGAGTTGAGCACAGAAGGATGTCTTTCCAAAGACGAGAATGGTGAGTAGCAGCCGTTGGGAAGAAAGGAGACCAAGTATGCGATTCAACGCATCCCGAGATGTTTTTAAAACAAACAGAGAGAGCTGAAATGTCGAGAAAGGATGGCGAGAGGTTGAAGTAATATTCGACATCACTCAAAAGGATAACATTTTTCCTTGTGATGTTCTATATTATCTCCAACAACCAATCGTTGGAAGGTATCGAAGCCCAAGATAGGAGAAATTGAGCTTACTATCACAGGAGTTGCGGGAAAGATCCCGGAACAATTAATACCGGGAATTGAATTTCTTGAGGAACATAAACCTTGGAAAAGATTACAAGACGGAATGGAGTTCACGATGTGGCTAATAAAAGATACGAGAATTAGATGACCACTAGTCCATTCTCCATATACATTTCTATTAGAATGTTATATGCTTGAATACAAGGCCGAGTATTTCGCCGCCTATATTGATTCAGTCTTGGAATATGTACTTTACAAAGCTTCTGATGTTTTTCCTAAAGAAATTGGAGAAGATTTACCAGCTATTGCGGAAGAGATTTCTCTAAAAGGATTCTTATCCTTAACGAGGAATTAAACAAGCGAAATAATGATCGGAGGAGCGGGCGTTACCCGTGGTACAAAGTAAAGACGCCACCAATCTATTTCCATGATACAGTGCGAGATATTTTGCTAGGAAACAATTTCCTATAAACATTCAAGAGGTTCACACAAGAGAACGAGACGAGAAGACTTATTTTCACAACCTTATGTGATCATAAGATTATTGTCCGAGATCTGGAAAGCATTTTACGAAAAATGCCCATTATTTTTCGCGAGCAAGCGTGGTGATGAAGCCAAACTTCGCAATCCAAAAATGGCGGATCGAAGGAAATTTGGTGAAGCTTTATTATCCTATAGACAATTTGGTTCCATCCGGAAGGATCGAAGATATGAGATAATAACTTGTATTCATTCGAGTACAAGGAGAAGAACGAGTCACTCCGGAAGCCATTGCGGGAATTATGGATGAGTCTAATGGAGAGTCCGCAGAGTGACGTGACCCTGGAGGAACAAATATCACTCGAGGACATCAAGAAGATCCAAAGGAATTACAATGAAGATCATTTGGCTTGGTGGGATAAGAACGAGCTTAAAGCTTCCTTAAAGGTTAAACCTGGAAAGGAGTACGAGTTCGTAAGATTCAAACCAATCCTTATGAACCAGGGAAGATCGTGAGGATATGCAAAAGATACTTAAGGAACATCTTGACCTTAAGTTAATTTCACCAGTGTCTCCATACAATGACGATCCGAGGATTCTTAGTAGTAAAACCATGGAGAAATCAAAAGAGGAAAGCGAGACTTTTATTAATTACAAAGGATTAATAACATTTTGGAATCGACGGATACTATATCCCAAGCGAGAGAACATCCGTTAATCGTATCAAAGGTGCCAAGATATTCTCAAAGTTCGATTGCAAGTCCGGATTTTACCAGTTAAGATGGATGAAGAAAGCGAAGTTCACGACTTTCTCTACACCACAAGACACTATATTTGGAATGTGATGCCTATGGGATTGGCCAATGCACCCCGATATATCAAAGAAAGATGGATAATCTATTCAAAGATTATTTCGATTTCATGTTTGTATACATCGATGATATTCTTATCGCTTCAAAGAACATGAAGGAGCATCTCAAGCATTTGGAAATATTCTCGGATGTTTGTCACAAGAGAAGGATTAGTGCTTTGAAAAAGAAGGCGGATTGCAACAAGAGGCAGTTGAATTCCTAGGAATTGAGATCGACGAATCTGGAATTATCCTACAAAGTCATATTGTAGAAAAGATACAGGGGATTTCGGATACATTAAAAGACAAGAAGCGGCTTGAGTTTTCTTGGAGTTGTTAATTTTTCTTTGGAATGTTCATAAACAATCTAGCACATTACAAGGAAGGTGTTTAGCCCATTGCTTAAAAAGGATTCGATATTCAAATGGGAGAATGAACATCGAAGGAATCAAGCAACTTAAGGAAGTTTGCAAAAATCTTCCGAAACTTGCAATTCCACGGATGAAGATGAACTGGTTCTTTATACAGATGCCGTGATTATTGGTGGCGCGGTACTTACAAAAAGCTACACCAAATGGAGAAGTGCCATGCAGATATTGCGGTGGTTTATTCACACCCAGTGAATCGACTTCGGTGGCATATCAACGAAAAAGAATTCTTTGCGATCGAAAAGGCTTTTAAAAATGGCCTTTATTTTCTTGGCTAAAAGTTTATCTTAAAAATTGATAATTCAAGTGTTAAAGCTTTTCTCAAAAACAAAATTGAATCAAAACCCAGAAAAAGCTAGAATACTTAGATGGCGGTGAATGCCATATTATGATTATGATATTGTCATTATAAAATCTCATGAAAATATTCTTGCATTTTCTAACAAGAGATGGAGGAATTGAAGCGATTCCATCCTCACCGCATCAAGACATCTTGGAGACCAAACGAAATGCTACTCCGAGAATTTGATACCCTGGTCATCAATCTTTGATTTGGTAGGAAATTACAAAGGAATGATCGGGACAAAGTAACCGATCGTATACGAGCATGTGTCCGGTCTCACTCTCGATTGAGAACGGCATTTCAAGGGCCACTCCTCCGGCCGCTAATAAGCAAACGGAGCGTTTAGAGCGCAGGGCTCCCCACTCGTGCAGGATTCCAAAGACTTACCTCTAGCACAAGTCCTAAGTGGCGAAATGTTGGCCCAGGAAAAAGCGATACTCCTGAGTCAAATCCCGAGATATCACATCAACCCAAAGACGTCCGGGGTAAGGGCGAAGAGATCAATCTTAGGCCTATGATGGGCACTTCTAAGGTTGATACTAACGAGATTAAAGTTTTCTTCTTCTTGCGGGAATACCAGGCAAATTGGGAGAAACTAATTACCAGCATGGGATATCTCCGGAAAAAACAAAGATTGATGTTTCTGAAAAATATCCAAGGGTTTGATGCTACCAAATTCCAGCCCTCAAGAAGTAAAGAGGTGGTACGAGTTTGGGGCTTTGGCCTCGAGTCTATACTACTTCACCAGGATTCCCGAGATCACAAAATTACCGAAGTGGATCCGGGAAGTCTGTTTAACGAATCTTTGGTCCAACAATGACAACCTAAGACGAGGGGATACATTGGAGTCGTATTTCATAAGTGCGAGCCCGTCGGCAAAGGTGGACATGAAGCCTTCCATTACATTGGCCGAAGACCGGATGAAAGAGCGCCCGGAAATATCAAGGAGGCAAGATCGGAAAAAGTACAATTGGCCATGACCTTCATCAAGATCGACACAAGAAGGGCATGGGGATTGTGGGTCTGTCTCACAGAGATGGACAAAGTCAAGTTTCCGTTCAAGTTCTACCGAGATCGGTGAACGGGTCATTCTGTTGAATACCATGACAGAAAAACTACAAGGTTCGCAGAAGATCCATTCGAAAAGAAAAGAAATCTTCTATGGGAAAATAAGGCTCAGGGGAGTAAAGACACTCACGGAAATATTGTAACATGGCTCATATCGGCCATTTAGAACTTCGTCCATCCCGAATGTCAAAACCAGGAAGAACCGGAATTTGGCAAAGGATTCCGGCCAAAAGTCGATCGGAGAAGACCCTACGACGGAGAAGAAAAGTCACGAAGTATCCAAAGTTTGAGGACCACCAAAAAGTAGATTCCCCAACAAAGCCGGTGGAGACATGTGACTCAGGACAGGTAACAACCCACTTAGAAAAAAGACGAAAAGTGGGTCCATGAAAGATGTCGTCCAAAGTATTACAAGACAAAGGGCGAGAGTCAAGGATTTGGAAGTTTTCATAAAGAAACTTCTGATACTGAACAATGGGGCGATCCATGTGAAGAAAGGAAAGGCCAACTAATTGCTGCAAGTGGAAGCAAGCAATAATTCAAAAGTTCGATGTAAGCGGTGGCGTCTTACATTCCAACAAGAGTTGAAGTCCTAAATTGAAATCCGGACTTACATCTATTTAAACCAGAGTTTGAAGAAGGGCCGAGGACATCGAACATTTCCTTAGTCTTCTTACAATAAACTTTCTTTGTAAAATTCTTTCTCATGTGAGCTTAGAAATTTGAGTGTTTTCAATTTTCGATTTTAGTTTTTAATTTTATGTACAAGAGTGTGATAGCCTTTATGAGAGGCTAAATTTAAACTTTTTTCTCCTCCCAAAAGGAGATTACCGATGTAATAAATTTTCTTTAAGTTCTTAATAAAATAAAGGTTGTTTGTTCAACATGTGTTCATAATGTATTATTGATCAATCCCCTTTGAAGAATTACTTTTACGCCTTGGAGTAGAAACGAACCAAGTCTTGGCTGATTTACGAAGGAGTCGGATAACTTGCGGATCATCTTCCCGAGGTGAGGTTGAATGTGAGAGTCGTTTGTCAAACGATCCGAGGCGGCGTAATTTTCCGATCGGTGGCGTTGCGAACCACTTAACCCGCCTTCTTTTCGGCCAAACGAGGTATGAATTTTAAAGGGATTTATTAATTTTACGGAAGCATGTTGGGCCCGATATGGTCGTAATGGACTATTTTCATTTTCAGTCTAAAGACCCAATTTGTATACGGATAAATAGTTGAAATAAGATCTGGATATAAGTATGTCTTGTTGAGTTTATAGGTGAAACCCGACATGATCCATTTAAAACCTACGAATAGAGACTGGATCTAAGTAGGTGTAACAATGCCACGAACAAAACAAGTTACAGAAAAATCGTGTTCTTATTTCTCGAAAAATCCGAAAAACAAATTGATTATGGAGTAAAATTTTCATGTTTAATGATTAATGCAATAAATTTATTATTATGTAGTAGATTGCCAAAATAGAGTTTAAAGGGATAACTTGAACTATTGTTTTAAAAAGAATAAAACCTAGGGGCAAAATTGTCTATATATGGTAAAGTGTAACGATTTTCATAGTTCGGGGGCAAAGTGTCACGAATTAAAGTTTGGAGGGTAAAGTGTAAAAATCAAAGCATAGTTCGGATGGGTAAGTGTATTTATCTCTATTCTATAATTCCATTTACAACTAGGTAGAAGGGAGAATGCCGAAAAACATACAATTCGCTTTAATCGGGCCAAGTTAACGAGCCCTAGAGCCTATCCACCCCCGGCATCAAAGGAGGACACCTACCATGCAAGGGATGAGATCTACTTCTTTAACTTTTCCTATTTCACTTTCTATTCCATATATCGGATGAAAGATACGTGTACAATTGTGACATCATTTTGTACACGTGTCATCATCCAATGCAATGAATATGCAGTGGAATAGAGAAGTGAAACAAGAAATCTCAATCCACCTGTACCACCCATATCATTTTCAAATTAAATATACGATGTGGACCCATCATTATCAACTTCATCCAATTAGATATTATTATTATTAAACAACATTATTTAATGGTTCCACCACTTACATATTTACTACATAAATTATCAAATGAAAAAAAAAATACTAAACAAAACATATTCTAGTTTTACACCCTATAATTCTTTTATTAAAATTTTTATAAGCAAATATATTTCGAGTTTTGATATTAAACCCCAATATTCGAGTTTTGATATTAAACCCCAATATTCGAGTTTTGACGAAGTTAGTAAATTAGGTATACACTTTCCTCCTTTGTATAAATATGTTGAATATATTCGAATCTAAATTAGCACAAGTGCAACTGATGTTCGTAGAATCTATTTTTATAAATTATTATTTTTTATTTTCAGTACTTCAATAAGCATTATTAACACAAGAAAAAACTGAGTTATGATGTCTTACTGATAGAGCTGTCAATTCCAGTCCGGCTTGACCCGGTAAAAAATTCGGACTAGACAGTGTTTTAACAACTCAGGTTTCTTAGTATTTTTTCATGGGTTGGGCTGGGAGGGGTCGGGTTCCGAAAATAGTGGTTCGATCACTATTTGGTCCGGACCAATTTTTGCTCTTGACCCGACATCTGGCCAGCCGGCCCAACCCACTCGATAGCTCTACTTACTAACACAACAAGTATTTTTGTCCATGTTTCTTGGAAAAAAGAAATGAAAAAGTAAAAATAATAATAGAAAGGTATTTACTCTGGGCCTCTGGCCCTGCTGCCCTGCATCATGTACTGAAAAATATAATTGAATGAAGTACGTACGTCTGTGATTCACATGCATGCAAATGCTAAGAAGGGAGCAGCATGGGCCGTCAACTTACTGAAGAAATGAAACCAACTACTTTATCCGCCCCAATCATTAATATTGGGATGAACTAATTAACTATATATGGTTCATATTATAATATTGTCATTTGCATTATAATTAGATATTTACGAGAATATTGTCCTTCAATAAGCCGGTACATTTATTTTAATTCAAACCCCATTGAATGTGAAGGGTATTCACCAATGGCGTAGCCTGGCATTAAATCGATGCTTGGCCGATGCACGAAATTGAGCGAACCACATAAAAAACTAAAAGAAAAATTATATAAATATTAATAAAAGAAGGGGAAATTACATAAAATACAATTTTTTTTGGTAAACATACCACAAAATACGCTTCTATCATTTTTGTACCTATTTTTTTCTTTTTTATGCTCCCGCATATTTTTTGAATATTTATACTTTTTTTTTCATTTTTTTGTTCCTGTATTGCTTTATATGTTATATATGTTGTTTAAATTTGTTTCTATGTTGTTTCTTTGTCGTTTCGATGTTTCAAACAATGACGAAGCTACATTACCCAATGTGGGGACACGTGCCCCATAACTTTATTCCTTCTTTTATTTAGTCTTTGTTGTTTATTTTTGAAATTTATACTTAATTATGTTAAGGGAAAAAATAATTGTGCATTTTGAAAAACAATGTGTGCAATTTTACATTTTTTTTTTAAAATTTTTTAAACTAATTGTCATTTAATTTTTAAAGGTATATATAGTAAATAGGTTAAAAAAATGTGCGCCTGCTAACTGTTTTTGATGTAGTTTATAACTGTATTTATTTTGTGCCTCCTTTCCATAAAATTTCTGGATCCGTCCCTGGTTTCAAAATAACTTTTACCTATTTTTTATGCAGTTTTTCATTTATATATTATTTTGTACATTGTTCCTATTATTTCTGTGTTGTTCTATAATATTTTTAATGTTGTTCTAATAATATTTTTGTTGTTTCCATGTAGTGTTCAATGTGTAAATACAATTTTTACCTATTTTAAGCTCTTTTATTCATGTGGTATTTTAAATATTTTTTACGTTATTTTTGGGTTGTTTTCATACCATTTTTAATGTTGTTCCGATGTTTCTTTGTTGTTTCCATGTAGTTTTCGATGTTTAAATACAATTTTTACCTATTTTTAACTCTTTTTGCTCATATGGTGTTTTCTATAATGTTTCTGGTTTGTTTCTATTTCGTTTCTTGGTTGTTTCCATGTTTTTTATGTTTTCATGCATTGGATCAAAAATTGAATTGTGTTTTTTTATTCATGTTGTTTCTATAATATTATTAATTCCTTTGGTTTTAATATGTGTTGTTTTATGTGTATATTTCTTGATTTTTCATAAGACTTCGAGTATAAAATGGATTATTTAACGGGGGCAAAATTTATTTTTTCACCGAAATTTTATTGAAAGAAACATGTTCGAAACAATCTTGAAACAAAGCGTAAAAAGTCCAAAATTTTTCGGGAGCGTAAATTTGTGAAAAAAAAGGCGCGGGAGCGTAAATTTGGGCAAAATAGTACCGGGAAGCGCAAAAGACTGATATTGTCTCCAAAAAGTGGGGCATTTATGTCAATTGCCCATAAAA
Source organism: Rehmannia glutinosa (assembly GCA_016081115.2). NCBI lineage: Eukaryota > Viridiplantae > Streptophyta > Magnoliopsida > Lamiales > Orobanchaceae > Rehmannia > Rehmannia glutinosa. The sequence goes on along the minus strand of JABTTQ020001859.1, from coordinate 529,498 downwards.
GAATTTACCTAATAATTTTTTTTTTAAAAAAAAAGGGTGGGCCAGGCCCAAGTCGGTCCCCTAGCTCCGCCAATGGTATTCACCCTCATTTGACCATTTTACTAGCTAGGGGATTAATTACCCAAAAAAAAACAAAAACAAAAGCCCCCATGTTTTTTCAAAAATCTCTATGGTGTTTGTTTTTTTTTTTAATTGAAACAACATCCTAAAGGATGGGGGATTGAGGCGGGATCTCCTACCTATAGATTATATAAGCAAACAAAAGGATCATACATCGTGCCAAATGAATGTCATTTATCCTTGTGATATAAATGAATGTCATGGCTAGCAACACCTAACTCGCCAAACGATCGGTGGTCAATTTCTCTCTCTGTGAATGTGAGAAATCATGATGAGAGTATTGTGTTATTTAGATTGAATGGTGATTCCGATTGAATTTACTATCAAATGTGAGGCGAATGAAGCAATTTGGAAAACCCCTGGAATTTAGGATGTAAACCGTCTAAAACAACGGATAGGATACTCTATTACAAACTCGTGTTTCATCTCGAGTGTTAAAAAAAAAGCTCAATCATATAGTTTGGATTGCCGAAAAATGTTTATAATCACCGAAAAAGATCACATTAAATAATTTGAATTGAAATGATGGAAATAATATCGACAAGTCATAATATTCTCGTTATGTATTGAAAAACAGTAGCAAAATTGGCCACCAACCGTATATTGGGCTAGACGACTTTAATTTTAGAAGCTCGAAAAGAATCCGTTTACTTTGGTCTGCACAAACGGCACAATAAAAATACACGTGTTGGGTTGGGCCGAGCCACAAAAAGGCGGTCAGCACAACTTTAGGCCCGGCCCGGCCAACCCATTTTCAGTTCTAGATCAGTTTGTAGGTTTTATATGTTTTTTTGGGAGAAAAATAAGTAAATAAAATGCATATTTTCATTTGAGAAATTAGTCGAACAAAGTTCCTGACTTTTTTGAAACACACGCGCTCATATGAGATACATCAAATTCAAGCCAATTGACCTGAATGTACAAATTTCTACCATTGAAGCACAAAGGCGATTTGATCTGTGAATTAATATAAAAAGAGAAAAAAAATATTTTTAGAAATAGGAACAAGCTAGCTGCAGGACTCCGAATTGGACTGCAATTTTATTAAACAATAAACAATCATGGAGCAAATACTCCAAAAAACAAGTCTGTAGAATTAGACTACAAACATAAATCATGAAAAGGTAGACCTAACCAACACTTAAACACGACTCAAATAATCTTCATCAGAAGAAGTATCTTATTCTCGTGCCACCACAGTCCACACAAAACCCTAAAAAACCAACAAACATTTAACTCATCCCATTTACAACTTTCTTTCCCAGCAAATAATGAAACGAAGGGCTACAAAAAGTGCCATTGAGGAAAGAATTGGTGATGACTCTATACGCGGCCTCGGTCAAGTGAGCCCCGTCCCAGTTAATGTACTCGACGGGTCTGGCGCACGAGGTCGACGCGCCCGACCCGCATGTATTGAAAACGTCGAAATTGTAGGGCCCACCGCCGTAGCCACAGCACACCTTGTACTGCTCCTTGAACCCGTATTTGGTTGCATTCTTCAGCAAGGTCAAGTGGGCGTTGTAGTAGTCGGCGTGAGACGATGACGGATTGTGGGTGTTGTTTTCTCAGAGCGTTGAGTCGGGTTTGGAGGGCGGCGTTGTGGGCCGACGTTATGCGGTTCATGCTGGCGACGCAGCCCATTTGGTCTCTGTCGTCGGGGAGGAAAGGGAGAAGGAGTATGGTATGCAACCTGTTGGGGGTAGTCCTTGGACGACTATGTATTTTGCTCCCTTGTTCAGTAATGCCTGGTGTGGAAGAGAAATTATTAGATCGGAAATAGAAAAACATAAAAACTTGTGTAAGATAGTCTCGATTCTATTTAAATAGAATTTCGACCCAAACTCATATCCTTAAAAAGGAATCCATATTGAAAAGAATCCATATTTTTGTATGTGTTTAGAATCTGTCTCATGAACTTAGATCCATGAGACGGTCTCACATAAGACCTCCAAAGAAAAAAAAAAAAAAGTATGAAAAGATTTTGCAGATGCAGCTGATGAAGTATAAGATTTTATGAACTTGTGTACTGGAATGGTGTCATAATGATTGGGGGACGAAATTTATTTTCTCTTTGTAATAGTAGATAAAAGAATGTACTTTTAGATTTTTAAAGGAACATAATTTTAAAATTTAATTATATAAGTTCGCTACAAGAAATTAATTTTTTGCTGACAGAAACAGTCTGTCGCGGCAATTACCAAGAGAACACCGACAGATCTCCGATGTATATGCCCAACTTCAAACTGTAAAGCACACATCGACGGATCAAAGAATATAATGACGGTATATATATGTTCTCTCGTTAATTTAAAGGTAAAGTTCCCGAAAATTCTGTGGCCCAAAACTCTGGACAAATTAGGGATGGATTTCCCACTAATCACTTACCAACATATAAATTCGACGTTATTTACTGATAGACTCATGCTGTCGGTATGGATTAGCGACAGATCAGTGAAAAATTTTAGAAATTATATGAAATTAAGGATTGACAGTGCTCTCGGAACCCTAACCCAATGTACCTTGGGTTGCAGGTTATGCACAAAAGAATGATGAAGTACGTAGATGATCTGCGAGAATTGATTGTAGCTCAGTTGATTGATCATTTGTAATTCAGACCATTTAATTTGGATCAAATCTTACCAGTCCTACCCGTCCCAGGATCTTGTACTAAAAAAATTAAAAAGTACATGATCATGCAAGAATGGGCCGGAGCAAAAATCTTAATTTTGACGGATGAAATTGAAGTATTTCTCATAAAGAACGGCCAAAAATATTTTTTTTTTGGTTACTAAAGAAAATACAATTTTGTTATTTTAAAAAAATCAAATCTTGAAATTAAGTAATTAATAAATAAAATTTATGTTTATATTGATTTGAGGGAGCTCTCTCTTTGATTATAAGTGAATATATTTTGGCGTGTAGCATTTTAAATTCAAGTTATTAGATTTTCAAATTGCATAGATGGGATCAATTAATTTTTTCCTAGTGAACTGCGCATGCATGTATAATTAAGGCAGGGGAATTAATTGCACTTTCAGGAGTGTGGGTCATTATCACCTGTAAGAAACCAGCAACACTATTAATGGCAAGATCTTGAATGATTTTGCTTGAAAGAGAAGATCCAAGGCTGCAGGTATAATCATTGGCCCCAATTTCACCAAGCCAAATCAAGGCATCACCTAGAACACTTTTACACTCTCTAGGGGTACTTTTTAAGTCCTTGCACCCTTTACTTTCCAAGATCTTGTTGAACCAAACAAGTTGAGTTTGAAGTGATTGAGGGACAAGGTTAAATGTCACATTGTTCTTCAAAAAGAAGCCATGCCTAATGGCAGTGGCCCCACCGACCGCGAAATCGACGCCGTGTGATTGGTCGGCCTTAGGGTTTCGGTAAGGCGGCAAAAGGGGCAACGATAGGGCTTCGGCCACAAAGTCGATGACTATGCGGCCGTCGGAGTATCTATTCGTGGGGTGGTGGAAGAATGTGACACCGTAAGGATGGTTTGAAACGTAGTTGAACGCGGTCGGACCAGTTGAGGTCTTGGTGTTACCGGTGTCCGTATATGAGTCTCCGAAGGCGTAGATTTTTTTGAAAGGGGAAAGGGGAGAGGAGGATGCATGAGAGGAGAGGAGAATGAAAATAAAGGTGAAAATTGTGAAGGAAATGTTGAAATAGCCATTTTTTTGATGAGTAGAAGAAATATTATTGGGTGGTGGACTTGTGTGTTTTTGGTAGGGTTCTGTTTGGTGTTTATATAAAAGATTGGTAGTGGTGTTACATGTTCCATGTCTCATCAAAATCAAGAGTTGCAACTTGCTAGGGTATGTTTTATTAGTAGGTGGTGATGGTTGATAGATGCTAATATATATTTATTTCTCTTGTTCAGTTACCAAGTTAGGACTTACATGCCCTACATCTTGTAATTAATTAAATATATTTTTGGGATAATTACTAAAATGCCCTTGAGATTTGGGCTAATTACAAAAAAAAAAGAATTAGAATTTTTTTTTAAAATTACAAGAAAAAAACTTGAGGTGGTTTAATGATTTTGTCTTAAATTTATAAAAGGGTTAATTGAAATATTTCTATAAAATTTAGGAAGATTTTTGAAATGTTTCTTGCTTATGAATAAAAAAAATATAAGACAGAATCAACCTTAATGGGTGTTTTTTAATCTGTAATTAGTCCAAACTTCAAAGGAATTTTTGTAATTATCCCTATATTTTTTTATTTTAGTATAGGGTGGCTGTAAATGTAGAGACTATACAATATTATTGCACAAAAGCTGCATTATTTTGTTTTAGAATTCCACAAAAATACTAAATAGAAAGTTATTTCGTTTCACCAGATTTTTATGATTAATTATTTACCATCTTGTATTCTAACTCAATCTCGCTTTACCTTTTATACTCTTATTTTTCTCACTTAATTACCCCCTTAAATTCTCATCTAGTCCCGCTTTACCTCAATTTCATTATTGGTTAACGGTTAGCAGCTTTTGCAATCATTTAAAATATCCAAATTGCCCTTATTAATAACTAACCTGTGTACACCTATTTGTACGACATTTCATTATTTCAATGTATACCCAAACTTATGTGATTTTCTTTTCATTAGTTTATGTTATTTAATAAAAGAGTTATGTTTTAACCAGTCTTTTGAAAAGTGTTAAGCGCATCCAGTATATTGGGGCTTAATCAACGCCTAGGTGGAGCTGAGCGAGGTTAGGTGAGACACAGACGGGTTAGAGAGCCTAATCGAAAGAATAATATAGGTGACAATGATGAGAGCTGCAGTAAGACATAGGCGGTAACTATGGTTTTAGCAAGTCAAAATGGAAAGGAGAATGTAAAAGAAGTTTGAGTTGTACGTTAAGCTAATCTACCATGAAAAGATCATTTTTTAGTGTTGCCTTTCCTTTTCCCCTAAGGTAGTGGGCTTGTGCAAATTTCAGATATAGGCCATTGTGTTAACTGGAGTGGTGGGTTTCCTTATGTTCAATTACCAAACAACTAATAACTTCACTAATTCAATTCATCTAATAACAAATAACTAGATCAATTCAATGCAAGAAAAAGATAATAATAAAAAGAATCTGCTAAGATAATTTAAATATCAACAAGTACACTGTTTCCATCAATGTTTACACCAAACAACCAATGATATGTCCAATTTATCAAGCAGCCAATAACTTTATTATTTCAATTCATCAAAATAACAAATAATTGGATTATTTCAATTCAAATGGAAAAGATTTTTTTTTTTAAAAAAGAACCTCGCCCAAATCAATATCGGTTCTTCACTTTCTATTCAAAAATCCGTGCAATATAAAACTTCGAAAACTTCTTGTTGACACAGCTTTGGCTGAAAATTATATCTCCCAGTCTTGTGGATCATTTTATTACCTGGAACGTGAAAGATTTTGTTATGTAATCATCAAGTAATATAATAGTAGTTGGAAGAAGTAAAATATGATTATTCTTAATTTTAGAACTTTGGAACGACGTGGTTTAAAATACTCAAGAAGACAAAAAAACCAATGATAATAAAAAAGCAAGAATTGTTTTCAGAATACCAAAAAAGGAGATAAATCGGGCATACCTTTAAGTTCGAGGAATGGAGTACTCTCACAATTAATTTAAGGGTTAAAAACTGGGGTTAAGCCCAATGACCACGGGTATTACTTTTTTCAGTGAAGAAGCTTGGTTCGAGTGTCTACAACGACAAAGTGACCAAATCTTTTAAAAGAAAAAGAAATTAATTTAAGGGTCTTGATGTGAGGGGAAAAGGCCTTTTAGTGATTGTAAACAGACACAATTAATCAGATTTAAACCCACAAAAAGTATTAACAAATAGACTTAATGGAAGTTAATGAAATTGGGGTAAATGAGGTAAATTGAGAGTCTAAGGGTAAAGTGAGATTGAGTTAAGAGTATTGGGGTAAAGAGATATTTACCCATTTAATCAATATGCAAATGCTATACCTTTTTACACAAAGAGTCAAAGATGTTTTTTTACATCTCTAAAGAAAAAAAAAAAAAGTGGACTTTTTACTGATAGCCTTATAGATCTCACGAGAAAATAACCATCTTAATTGGTAGACTCTTAGGCCTCGCAAGAAATATAGTGTGTGTGTGTGTGTTTGTTTGTTTGTTTGGAGTATTTTGTCACAGGAAGGTTATAAATACATACACTAAACAATATATAATATGGGATGTAAATCGAAACAAATAAATAAAATTTGGATATTACGTTCTATTTCAACTTACAGAATTTCTTATTTTTATTTATATTTCTAAGGATTGTATTTTTATAAAAAAAGAATCTTTTAGGTTGCACTTGGATGGAATAATATTAATTAGAAATTATTTTCAAAACATATTAATTATACACATTCGACAACTACCATTAGATATGTTCATTCTCTCTCAATTGTTTACACTTTACATAAAAAAAATGTTTAAATTTTTACTAGAACCATGAAAATTAGTATTACAATGACAATATATTTCACGCACAAGATATATACGACTTTTCAGCAGGTCTCTTGTTAGACAGTGCGAGACCGTGAGATGGTGATACTTTTAGTGTAACAAATGATATTTTTAGTGTAAAAGTGATACTCAAAGTAAATATACTAATTTATGTGTATTTAGACAAATATCACGTTTTACACTAAAAGTATCACTGTCTCACGGTTTCACGGACTTTCACCGTCTCGCATAAGTTTTTGCGATGATTTTTTCACTACAAGAAAACAATTAAATTCCAACGGAATAATTCTAATGGAATAAAAAACTGTTGGAATTTTCAAAATCCCAATGGAAATTCCAATCTTCAAAGATACCATTGGAAAAATCCAATGAAAAGTCCAACAATAACCAAAACCATTTGAGTCTTGTTGGAATATTTTTTCCATTGGAATTTTCAATGGAATTTTGTCATTCCAACTACCATTATACCAATGGTGCTTTTCCATTGGAATTTTTGTTGGAATCGATAATTCCAATGGAAATTGGCCAAATACTCGAATTTTTTTCGTTGGAATTCCCTTGTTTTCTTGTAGTGTTTTATTTAGAGTAAATAGCTAGACAACATTATTTATTATGAATGGATGATCACCTCTCCTAAAAATTACATGCATAGGATGTCTTGTTTTATTTTCTATTCCATTGAATGTTTCAAAACATCTAGATGCAACAACGTGTGCGTGATGATGTCATTTTGTACACATCGACCCATCTAATTATTTATTTAAACATTAAATGGAACATCGAAAAGGATCTCGCCATTTTTTTTTAGAAAGCCAAAACATATTAAAACAACCATTAGTAGAATAAACTTATTGAGCTACTTTATTGTAGATATATAATAAAAAGTTTCTTATTAGGTTATCATTATTAATGCAATCATTTCTAGTTTTTTTAAAAAAAAATCTTTAAAGAAAAGGAAACTGGTAACTTTTTGGTGCTAGCCTCATAGACCTCACAAGAAGATAACCATCATAGTGATAGACTCATAACTAGCCTGATCACAAGAAACTTTGTGCCTATATTTTTGTTAGAGGGCTAGCTCATTTTTTTCACAAGAAACTTTTGAAAACAAATTATGGAAAAGTAGTACTGTTACTGTCGCCTACTTGAAACAATTAATGTTTTTATTATATAATTTGCAAAACTTGCACTTGTATTAACCTTCTGTCACGCGGACAGCTCGATTTACAAAATATTGCTACGAACTTGTATCATACTTTTAGAATAAGTCAAATTTGTGTAATCATGCCGTTTAATATCCATAGAAGTTTTGCAAATATATACAATTGAAATAAAAAAATGTAATGAAAATTAACCTGATTTTATTTTTATTCCACTAATTAAAAGTCATTTTGAATAACTCCTCCTGTAATATTCCATCCATTTTTGCATTATCATAACGGTTATCATAAAAGGGTAAATTGTAATTTTAGCTCTCCAATTATAGGAGTGTTGCAAAATTAGTCATTTCGGATTATGTTTGGCAAAATTGCATAAACACTACTACAAAAGAACTTCCATTTTACCGACATAATTAATAATTTTATCACCGATTTTCCGATTCTTTGCGAATCGATACAATAAAAGGTATTATTTCCACCCAAACTATACCGACCAATTACCGACAAATCACCAACATGTTTTAAATTTACCGATAGAAATATTGTAGGTGCATGTTACCAAAATGTTTTAGATTTTTTTGTTAAATATTTACCAATAACGATTTTACTTATACTTTACATTTATCTTTATATTCAACTATATATTTTTCATTAGGTAAAATAGTTTTTCTTGTAGTAATAAAAAACTCTCGGGTCTAGTCCTCAATTTACATGACATGGCATAAGAAACGATCGAGAAAAATTGTCTTTTTGGAACTTGAAGGGAATTACAATCGGACGGGGTTAGTGTCATTCGAGGAATCAAAACTTTATGACCAAAGATTGGTTCCCGTGAGAATTTTACATTCAAGTACATGTGTGCTAAGCGCCGTAATGACCAACCTCGCCATTGCACAACCCAAATGAATAGTCTATGTTCCAATTATAAGTTATCAAAAAATCCTACATGAGTTGCATTTGAATGCAAAAAATAGGGAATTTCACTCAAGTACTACTACTAAGAATTACGGTTTTCATTGATGTTGTTGACTTGTTGGTAAGGTGTTGAGAAAACCTCAATTTGACCTAATATTTGGATGATATTTGAAAATGTCAAGCTTTTTATGCGTTCACATGCGACTCGCGTGAGATTTCAGGGGCGAATTTTCTCACGAATTGAGCTAGGACTACTTTAAAGCTTAATTTTTTAATAATATAGAGTGAATTTGCCAAGTAAAATTTCAAAATGACCACATATAATTAAATGACTAATTGCAATTTACCATACCATTATGCATGAAAACCCAATTACACAAAAATTCACAATCCTCCACATGAAATTTTCATCTTTACTGGAGCAAGTGAGCAACATTAACACTAACCTGCAATAGCTACAGCTCAAATGGAGTATTGCTATACTTTGTTGATTTATTTGAAGATTAGAAAGTTTAAGCCTCAGTTTTGGTTTTAGTTTTTGTGTTGTTTTTTTAATTAGAAATATGCTAGAAAAAAAGCATAATAGAAATGTAATGGCATTGGATCGAATATGAAAAAAAAAAAAAAAAAAATTGTTTTTAAAGGTTGGATATATATTGATTGTGAGTCATCTTTTATTTTCATATAATTAAGTTTGATGTCTGTCATGTGCTATTTTGGATTGAAGTTTTTGTTTTAACGACTGAGAGTATTCATATACCTGGGTTAGGGTCACAGATCTCACTATTCCTTCGGATTATGAGGCATCCGTCCTTCCCAAATATGGTCTCAATCTCTAATTTCCTATTTCAATCTTGACAAGCTGTCTATGTACTATGCATAAATTAGAGTCAAGTTGAGCAGCATGAGTATAATAATTTGGTCCATGGCATCAGATAAGGTATATAATTGAAATATGGCCCAATATTTATTACCCATATAAATGGATCATAACACAAAAACTCTGTCCCGACCGTCTAACGGTGCAGGCGCATTAAACGGATCGACCCGCGGATCCGGTGGCATTTTCGTAATATTAGCAAGATGGTGTTGTAGTAGTTTTCGGGAGCACCATGTATTAGCGATCCTTCTAAAATGTATTAGTCGTCCTTCTAAAAAGTATTAGCGATTCTTACGAAATGTATTAGTAATTTCAAAGAGTTTTTAGTATTTCTCCTAAATATACTCCCAAATATATTAGCAATCCCTCAAAAAAAGTATTAGTAGTTCCTCGAAAAAAAAAGTATTAGTAGTTCCTTGAAAATAAATTATATTTTTTTCCCAAAATGTATTAGTAGTCCTTTTCAAAAAGTATTAGTCGTCCTTCTAAAACGTATTAACGATTATTCAAAATGTATTAATAGTTCCCTGAATATAATTAAATTTTTCTCCCGAAATGTATTAACAATCCTTCAAATGTATTAGTCGTCCTTCTAAAAAGTATTAGCGATTCTTCTTAAATGTATTAGTAGTTCCCAATATAATTAAATTTTTCTCCCGAAATGTATTAACAATCCTTCGAAAAGTATTAGTCGTCCTTCTAAAAAGTATTAGCGATTCTTCCGAAATGTATTAGTAGTTCCCCCTGAAGAGTTTTAGTATTTCTCACGAATATACTCATGAAATGTATTAGTTGTCCATCGAAAAAGTATTAGTAGTTTCTCGAAAAAGTATTAGTAATTTCCTAGAGAGTATTTTCGTAGTGCTCCTATAAAGTATTAGTTTTTCTTATAAAGTGTATTAGTATTTCTCCATAAAAGTATTAGGCCGATCTTATACTAATACTTGTATCATTGGTGTTGGATTGGGACAACACTCACACCCCCATAGTCGCTTTGAGGAACATTGTAATGTTGGAACTCATGATTACCAATGTATCCTCATTAAACTGACATGAATTATAGTCATCAAGGTCCAAATACGGTGGATATCGGCGTCGCAAGTGGAGCAGAGGTAGGCCAAATCTGCGCGGTAGTAGATGGTGGACGCGGCTGCTCGGCAGGTGTCGCAGAGGACGGGACACCGCTTGTTTGTTTGGCGACGCCGCCGTCTCTCACGATGGTGTTTTTCGACCTTGAGAATTTTCGGTTTGATTTTTACTCGTTTTGTCTTCCTCGTGCACGTTTTTTTTTTTTTCGCGGATCCGGGTTAGGTTTGCGAGATGGGTAGGATATTTAGATCCGTCTAACGGATCTAGATCCATTAGATCGGCCTGACGGAGACTAGCTCGGATCATAAATGTATCCGATCTTTCTTAAGGTGCGGATATTAAATTACATATTGCATCAACATTTCAATTAGTAAAAGCAACATATATTTAAATGCATAGCTGTAACTTAAAGGAAAATTACGAAAAATCCCACAAGATTTGGGCTAATTACAAAATAAAAAAGAGATTTTTAAAAATTACAAGAAAACCGTTTTTGTAATACTTAAATTTTAAGGTGGCAACTGTAATATTTTGATAAACGTAAGAGGAGTTTCAAATATATTTTTGCATATGAAGGGGAAAATGTAAGATGAATCAAATCGAAGGTTTTTTTTTGTAATTACCAACAATTTCTGGGTCTTTTCGTAATTTGCCCGAACCTCAGGGACATTTTTATAATTATCCCTAACTTAAATATCCATTCTTTATAGTTCCAAATTTCAATATGCAAATTACTGTTAAAGTGATGGCCTTATTTTTCATGTATTAATAGAACTGGCCCGTTCTATTTAAAGTAAATAGTTTCCATTTCTTTGGTAGAATATTTCTGAAACTATGTACAAATATGACATAGAAAATGTTGCCCAGAGGCTAAATTAAAAACATGGGCCCACTTTCACTGCAGGAATATTAAATTAAACACGTCCCCATCCCTCCAACTAAGCAGGGGAACATTGTGGGACGTCAATATAGTGAAAAGTGAAAAGACTCAAAATAACATACCCATCTCTTTCTCATTCTCTATATATCTATATTTATCTAATATCTATCTATCTATCTATCTATATATATATATATATAGCAAGGTTATAAAAAATGTTGGGAGCTAGCGGATCGGCGCCTAACGTCTAAACGAATTTTGGGCTCAGTTAAGTGGAACCTAATCACAAGAATAATTTAGGCGGACAATATGGCCTATTGCCTGGAATGACTAATCGGATTAGACGGGTATTTTTAGAAATTAGAACAAAGATATATAGTGTGCGTATGTATATGCCTTAATCTCTTGCTCGTAACTCGTAAGTATAAACACTACAAGAAAAATGATCTATCCGAACACAAATTTAATGACGCTACCAAAAGCGTCCTTATAAATAAGTATTTAATTATGACATTTATTAAAAAACGTTGTAAATTATAAAAATTAGTGACATTTACGAAATCGTTAGTATTTTAGTCAATTTAATGATACTTTAGTGTCATTACCTTAATAAAATTATCGACTTTCTTTTATAAGTGTCACGATAATTATATAATTTACTTGCGCTTTTTTATTTGTGTCCTTAAAATGACAACGCTAGTAAAAAAGCATCATATAAAAGACACTTTCTATTTTGCTTACGTATTTTTTATTTATCGCCAATTTTTTAAAATTTGCTTACGCTTTTATTGTTTGTGTCATGAAAATGACGACACTTATTAAAAAACTTCATAAAATTTTGTGACTCTTTCTATTTTACTTACTTTTTTTCTTGCCAAATTTTTAAAATTTACTTACACTTTTATTGTTTGTGTCATTAAAATGACGATACTTATTAAAAAGCGTCACAAAGTTAAAAATTAGAATATCTATCCCACATCGAAAGATTGAAGTGTAGAGAATGATATTGAAAGTTAATAAATAGTGATCATTTGGTGCATAATTGACTAACAATAAATATATATTCAGATCAAAAATTAAATGTTACGTTTAATTTTTTAAAAAATTAATAAATAATTTATCTCTAATAAATTTTATAAAATCTAAAAATGTAAAATTCATCGCAATTTTAATGATACTAATTTTCAAAAGTGTCGCGAGTTTAAAGACACTCAATAATGTCCCTAAATTTAACAACACTTTTAGCGTCATTAAAATTTTATTTAAAATATATTAAATCTTTAATAATTATGACAAAAAGTAGTGTCACCACATAATGATGCATTTGATAAAAGCATGATCCGGAAATGACTTTTACCTACGCATAGATCTTGCGTCACATATATTTTCATGACATCAAATTTAACAACGCAACTCATGACGCTTTCAAAAGTGTAGATAATGTACCTTGTGGTGCTAATAAGCGTCACCAAGTGAAAATTTTAGTTTCACTAAACACAATTTTTTGTAGTGAAATTTTCATTATTAGGACATCCACAATAAAGAACACTGAAAGAAATATGAAAGAAATATTATCTCCATTACCCTCAAGTAGTATTCCCACCAGTGTGAGAATACTATTACAGTTGCATTGGATATTGCAATTTCAATTTTTTTCTACAAAAACATATTTATTCGAGTTATTTATTTGAAATATAAATAAAGTTATTAAAAGTTATAGTTGGTCCAACAAAAAGTACTCCTCCATCCCACTAAAATAGGTAATGAGGATAATTGATACAGATTAAAAAAACATAATAAATATAATTGAGATTATAATCATTTTATTTTATCTTTGCATTTAATGAGCCCAACTATATTGAAAAAAATAAAAATTATTAAAAACAAAGTGAATTAAATAGAGGTATTTTAATCTACTTGTAATATAATTAATACTCTCAATAAGAAAATATGTCTATAATTTGGGACGGCAGAAAAGAAATTGTGGTTTATCTTAGTGGGATGAATGGAGTAGTCGAATGATATTTGAATGGAAAAAAATTAGAAGAAAAGATCTTAGAATTGTGATGTGGCATGCATAACTTACTTAATATCCCCGTAGTAACCCATAGAACTGTCAAAATTATCCTGGGCCGATGGGCGCTCCAACTAGCCCAATAAAAAGGCAAGGCCGAGTGCGATTTTAGAGGTCCGATTAGGGATGATAATGGGGCGGATCAAAAATCCGTTCCACATTGAACTCGCCTCGAACCCGCCAAATGGGTCCGGCGGGTCTTGGACCCGTTTTAGAAACCGTCGGGTCCAGGGCGGGTAATGGGTCCTTATGGATCCGCCCGAACCCGCCCGTATACAAATAAACTAGTCAAATTTTATATTAATTTTTAAGTCAAGTTTGAGTCATCTACTATACAATGCTACTTATTTCTTAAGCTTGCTTTGTGGCTTTTTTGCGAGTCTATATTTATGTTTGCAGAATTTTAGAGAATTGAAAAAAAATTATCAATTAATCAACTAATGGGCGCAACCAATATACACAGGCACAACCTTGAATTTTGATTGATAAATTAATTATAAAAAATTTAAATTGTAAATTAGATTAATCAACAAAGTCATATGTTAGAAACTTCGAATCAATTAAAAACAGAGCCTGAATGACCCAAGTGCAATTGAAAAGTCTAGCAGCAGACAACGAAAAATATTTCAGTGTAGCGGGTCCGCGGGTTGAACCCGCTGGGTCCCGGGTCCAATGCGGGGCGGGTTCCGGGGGCGGGTCTCGGTCCAAGATTTTTTTCGCGAGGCGGGTCCTGGGTTTGGCCAAACCCGTCTCGACTGCCTCTTCTTGCCATCCCTAGCCGATGAACCAGGCTTATTGGCTAAAACATCGGCTCAACCCGACTATTTTAGTTGTTTTTTCATGGGCTAGGCTCCAAAAATAATGCGGCTCGATCGGCAACCCAACTATTTTAGTTGTTTTTTTACGGATCGAGATCGGGTTAGTTCTGACTCAAAAATAGCAGCTCGGTCAACAAATATTAGAAGGTCTACAAGTCAGTCATAATTCGTGTATTTTTCTTTTTTTTTTTTGATGAAAATATGAAAATGTCATTAAAAGATGTAAATTACAAAATAAAAGGGGCATACCCCAAGAAAGAGAACGTGGTAATGGACAAACCCATTAAACCACTGAGAACAGTCAAAATACTGTTTTTTATAGGATTAATGACACATGTAGAATTAATCAATTATGTATCATTCACTCAAATTGAATGAAAAATAAAGCAAGAAATGAAATATGGACGTGGAACATAAAATCTGATCAATCGCCACGAGTCCCATGTTACTTAATTCCATTTCAAAATATACAGAAACCACGAATTTATATATGTAAAAGAAACTTGAGAGAAAATAATAGAGGGAAAAGAATAGGTCATACTTTTTTTGGAAATCAAGGAGAGAAAAAGTCAAAAACATTGAAGGAAGTATTTGGATTGTGGATCAAACCCCTTCCATTGAAATTGGGTTTGAGCCGAAATGACGAAAATAGAACAAAGATCATTGTTATATATGTTCGAATTTTAGCAAGTTACTTTCCTTCCCTACAAAAATTGTAAATGGTCCGACAAAATTAGCACTAAGTCACATATAAATGAATTCACGATATTAGATCAAAATGAAAAATTAGTAGATGTGAATGTGATACTAATCTATATTTAATTTTTCCAAATGGATATATTTATTATGTGGGTGATATAGACCTCATAATATAAAGGTATTTAATTTTCCTTCATCATGGATTGTAAAAATAACTAAAATCCATTTCCCACTTTTGTGGCTTCAAATTAAGAGAAATAATAAATGGGCTTGACAACGTGAGTGTTGTTTGATGAATGACAAGTGAACTGAAGCACATTTGTTAAACGTGAAGTTTTTGTGCATAGATGGAGACAGGATTGGAGCTAGGCACTTCATGTTGGGGGGCTAATTAACTTTGGGGAGACTAAATTACTAAAAAAAGTAAATGCTTTAGTACTAGAATTAATATTTAAAAACAAAATATATAGATATTAATTATTTTTTTTAAAATTTTGGGGAGGGGGGGTCTAATACACCATGAGGGGACGCCCTGGATCAGGGGCGTAGCTAAGGGGGCCACCCCGCCCCACAAGACCCCAAATTTTTTTTTCCGTTTTTTCTGGAAAAAAAATGAAAAAAATTATATGTATTTTTTAAGGGAAAAATAATTGAAGTGAAATGGGGGAAAAGATTTTGGTAGGGAGTAGCAGAACTCAAATTTATTACTACACCCCTGCCCTGGATGGAGACATTAACCCTTTCAATGGCCACACAACATTCAATATTCCAACAGACCAGATTTAGTCGTCCTATTCAAGCTTTGCCATGATAGTCCCCTTCCATCCCCACCCAACATTATGTTCTAAGAGGATAGGGGAATCGTCAAATTGGTTGGATAGTGGTCGAGTGGTTAAAATTCTCAATACTACACAACACTTTCAGTTTACCAACATAAATGATTTTGTCAATATATTTTACAGTTACCTAAATAATAACAACAAAATAAAAAATATTATTTTCCCCAAACTATACCGACCAGTTATCAATAAATCAACAACAATTTTTAAATTTACTAACAGAAAAATTATAGGTATGTACCAACGTTTTAAGATTTTATTGGTAAATATTTATCCACAACGATTTTACTCCGCACTTTACAATTATCTTAATATTTACCTACATATTTTTCTCAGAGGTAGATTGGTTTTTTGTTATAGTGTGCAAGCTTAGACTAGAGGTTTAAGATTCGACTCACATCACTACTCATCTCCTTCACATTATGTTCTTAGAGAAAGTGAAAGTTTTAAGTAATTTGAATCAAGCAGAAATATATATATATATATATATATATATATATATTGTGATTGATTGACCTTTCGTTCGCTTTTTTTTTACTTTTAGAGAGAATAGTGCGAAAATTTTATTTTATAAAAATGAGAATGGATTTTGAGAGTGTGATTGAATATAAGATGAAAATGTGATGATGATAGTTGATGTGATAGTTTTTTTAGTATAATAGTGATTAGATTTGATTGGTGATTTGAAAAATATGAGAAAGTGAATAGTGTATTTGTAATATGATTGTATAATAATGATAGTTGATGTGATATTTTTCTTGTTTAAATTATAAGTGAATGTGATTGATGATTTGAAAAATGAGAAAAGTGAATAGTGTATTTTTTGAAAAATTTCACAAGCAATCACATGTTAATGCAAAATTTTGTCCAAAAAGTGGAAGAGGGGAAATTTTTTTCACAGACAAGCACTTCCATTATTTGCCGAGACAAATACTTTTTTTCCAATGAATTGTAGAATATATTATCAAATGAACTTCCTTAAATTCTCGGAAAATGGGATTTTTAGTTCAACCATGGTTTCTTATCGAGTCGAATTCGAGCTCAACTTATTGAATATATTGATTGTTCATGAGCTTAATAGAGTCTAAACTAGCTTAATAAATATTATTTAGAAATTAAATTATTCTTCAATTTATTACAAAAATAAAATTACATATTTCTAAAATACATAATTTATATACTATCTTATTCAAACAACTCAGTTTATTTAAATATTTTTATATTTATCATAAGTAATGTATAAAAATTTAAAACTAAAATCAAGTTATTAGTTTAAATTATAGAACTAGCTCACGGGCTTTACTAATGAGCTTGTTCGCAAGCTAGCGGGTTAAATATCTCTAAACTTGAATTTGATTCATTTATTTTAACGAGTCTCACTAAACGAGCTTATATCGTGCCGAGTTCCGAGTAGCTCACGAGCGGTCTGGTCATTTGCAGTCCCAGAGGAAATACGCTGACAAAAAATTGAAAAGGAAAAAATTAAGTCATCAATATTCAATTTTATTAATTTAACTTTATTTCATTTGATATTCACTCTACATGATATCTTTTATACACGATCTACCTGCCGTCTGTGGCTCAAAAAGGGGTCTTCTTCAGAAGTGACAATCTAAATTAATTTGTGTTCTTCCAACCACATGCTTCCATTGATTTGCAAAGGTAATAAGAGCTATCTAATTTTTAAATTTTCGGTAAATGTCAGAAATTGATGATGCTTGTGGATGGTGACCCTTCTCTTACAATGTTTTCTGCAATTCTTGTCAAAACTTTTAATATTCTTCCAACCAAACACGTTTTTAGTTTTACTATTGATTGGATTACCGTGGTTTTTGAATTTGAAATTGAGTGACATTTTAATTGTCTGTCCTGCAATATATTGTGGTTGCTCGTGTCCGATTTTTGTTGGTGTGTTGCGATTGTTCGGTCAAGTTGTCTCCTATAAGGGATGACTTAGTCTACTCAGATATGAGTATTTTAGTCTTTTCAATTTGTAGTTCTCTCCTTGACAATTTGTAGTTTTTTCAAGTCAAATGTTAATGTAAATGTCTCAGCAAAAATAAAATTTGGAAAAACCTAGAATTTTGGACAACAATCAATCATCAAATCAACAAGAGAAAGGCCTAAACCTTAACAATAGGCCAAGACCTTTTAGCAGTAATTAAGCCTCAAAACAACAGAAGCCTAAACAATTCTAAAAACAACTAGGTGACTAATCATACAACTCCAAACAAAGCATAGATCAAGTCTAGTAATTAGTTTGGAGTTGGCCATGAAATAAGTTTGATTTTGGTTAAATTTTGTGGACTTATAATGATGGGTCATGGGTGATTATTTTTCTCCTAGTTAAATTTGCTTTTGCATAAAATTTATCATTAATATTAAATTCTTATATATTTTCTTTAATGGTATTAACTTTCCAAAATATTTATTTTTCGCAAACTCCCACTTTTAGGTGTGGCAAAAAAAAAAAAAAAAGTTGTTTTTTTTTCCGTCTTTCATAAAAAAAAAAAATTATTAAGAAATGGGGTGTTACAACACGAAAATGGTCTGAGTGACGTGAGTCGAATAGAAAATTAAAAAAAATCATATAAATTCCAACTTAAATTTTTTTAATTTATAAGGGATATCAAAAATATTTCGCGGTAATAGGCCAAATTGGTCACTTGTGTTCTGTGAAAATAAAAAATAGTCATATTTTTCAAAAACATGTTTTTTAGTCATTTTGACTAAAAATTACTTTGTGTTCCTCCAATCACTTGCTTCCATTGATTTGCAGACGTAAGAGCTATCTACCTTTTTAAATTTTCAGTAAATGTCAGAAATTGATGATGCTTGTGGATGGCGACCCTTCTCTTACAATGTTTTCTGCAATTCTTGTCAAAACTTTTAATATTCTTCCAACCAAACACGTTTTTAGTTTTACTATTGATTGGATTACCGTGGTTTGATATTTGAAATTGAGTCACATTTTATTTTTATTTTTTTGATGCAAAAATTGAGTCACATTTTGTTTGCCCCGCATATGTTGTGGTTCTTTCGTCGCGCTTTTTGTTGGTGTGTTGCGGTTGTTCGGTCAAGTTGTCTCCTATAAGGGATGACTTAGTCTACTGACTACTCATATGTGAGTATTTTAGTTTTTCAATTTGTAGTTCCCTCCTTGACAATTTATAGCTAGTTTTTTCAAGTCAAATGTTAATAATGCCTCAGCAAAAATAAAATTTGGAAAAGCCTAGAACTTTGGACAACAATCAATCATCAAATCAACAACAGAAAGGCCTAAACCTTAACAATAGGCCAAGACCTTTTAACAGCAATTAAGCCTCAAAACAATCCTAAACAATTCTAAAAACAACTAGATGACTAGTCATACAAAGCCCAGTAAGTTTGGAGTTGGCTATGAAATAAGTTTGATTTTGGTTAAATTCTATGGACTGTGATGAGTCATGGGTGATTATTTTTCTCCTAGTTAAATTTGCTTTTGCATTAAAGTTAACATAACTATTAAATTCTTATTTGTTTTCTTTAATGGTATTAACTTTCCAAAATATTTATTCTTCGCAAACTCCCACTTTTAGGTGTGGCATCCAAAGTTTTTTTTTCCGTCTTTCATAAAAAAAAATTATTTTATTAAAAAACGGGGTGTTACAACACGAAAGTGGTCTGAGTGATGTGAGTCGAATAGAAAACTAAAAAAAATCATATAAATTCCAACTTAAATTTTTTTAATTTATAAGGGATATCAAAAATATTACGTGGTAATAGGCCAAATTGGTCACTTGTGTTTTGTGAAAATGAAAAATAGTCATATTTTTTAAAAACATGTTTTTTTAGCCATTTTGACTAAAAACTTACGGGCATACCCTTCGTGTATTATCTGATGAGGTACTTAGCCATTTTTCAAAAAATTGATGCGAAACATAACTCCGTCTTGAGTTATGTCTTAATCCCAAAATATGAAAAAAAAAAAGCCAGACATTTGACTCAAAAATGGCTAAAAATGTATTTTTGAAAGACATGGTTAAAAAACATTTTTACTACGAAGAAGTGACCAAAAATCTGACAGACTCAAATATACAAACAAAAATCGGGAGGGGGTAGCATGCCCTCTCCTAGCTCCGCTAGTGGTCATCACCACCCACTTCACCTCCTCCTTCTCCTTGTTTTTCTTCCACCACTTGGAGAAGAACAGGCAGATTCATGAACCACATATATAGCCTGTTTTTACGCAAAAAAGTTGCAGCAAAATGGGTATCATTCTGTTCTTCTCGACGAGAGCAAATGAAGATGATGACCGTGCTCCATTGAAAATGGCTTTTTTCACCATCCAAGATGATACAAATGAGAAAGTGATTGGAGAAGAGAGAGTTTTATCATAAATAGTTGAGTATCTCTTGGAATCAGAACAAAACCAATTCTGGCAAAACAAATACTCTCTCCGTCCCAAATATATAGTTCACTATTCATTTTTGAGATGTGTCAAATATATAGTCCAACTTTCTATATTTAATAGTACCTTTTTCCATTCTTTTACTATTATAATCCTATTTAATATGCATTTTATAATTTACACTTTTCATTAAATAATGGTAAATCAAGTAAATATTCAACATATTTGCAGTTTCCAATACTTTTCTTAATCTGTGTGAAAGGCCAAGTTGGAATATATATATTTGGGACGGAGGGAGTATAAGAGATGGTTTTGTCCATTCTACACTTAAGAGGAATACTCCATGTAGATAACTACCGTAGATTTATTGTACGGTAAATATTGTGGAGAGTTTTTTCAAAGATATTTTTTGCTCAACTTGACAAAGTGAAAACAAAAACAGTAACATGAGAAGTTTTTTGTTAAAACATTTGTCAACCAATCACCACTTTTGTCAAGGCGAATAAGACAAACAAAAGTAAAACATCGGATACACCTCTGAAAATATGTCGCTCAAGTAATAAGATAGTCAACCAGAACCCATTTTTGAAGTTTAAAGTTAAAACTCTGGTTACTTACATCGAAAATTAAAAAAGAGAAACTAAAATAAATATCGAAAAAAGTTTAAACTAGATGGTTTTCTGTGCTAATATCGAGCTGCTACGCATGTAATCAGCTTTCATTTCGTTTCCCCAAATCTACTGACCCACCAACGATGTTCGAGTTTCCAAATGGTTGCTGTTCAAAAGGGGTCGGCAGGTTGGCAAAAGTTGATGGATGATCGTATTTACAAGCAGGTCCATACTTGCAAATGCCATAACGCTGATAGTGTGCACAGATGGGCTGATCCTGCATTATTAAGAATTCAGGGGCCGATTATCAGCTGAACGGTTTTGTTGGATCGTTCAAAAAATGTTCGAGTACATCACGCAAATACAGGACAAAAGATTACTTGTATAAAAGAAAGGGGTAATTACAAAAACCTACCCAGAGGTTTAGCCTAATTATAAAAAACTCCAGTTTTCTTTCAAAATTATAAATACCATCTTAAAGTGTTACATACACCTGTTTATGTTTGTATTTACCTAACAAATATCCCCTCTTAAGGATGCAACTTGTAAAAGAGAAATAAATATGAATAAGGTGTTTGTAATTTTGAAAGATAACTGGGTATTTTTTTAATTAGACTGAACCTGAATGGTATCTTTTTGTAATTAACCCAAAATGACATTAAAATTACCCTTACACAAGAATACAATTTTTGCTTTGGATAGTGCCTGTTAAAGATTAATTACTAAGAAAATTCAGATGCATACATATGGTTTAGTTTACGTTAGAAACCATTAACAACCATGACAAATCAAACTTACAGGTCTAAGAGGCAGTCCTCTGTCATTGAGAGCACATGAGTTTGCCCTCGGCTTGGAGAAACGATTCTTTGGATGATGAAATTTGCAATTAGACTTGAATTTGCAGTCTCCGGTCTTCAAGAAGAAACTGCACTCTGGTTCACCAGGACGTTCCGGGTATTCCTCGATTACCATATCATGTAGATGTTGCATGGCGAAGTTGATCTCAGTTGGTAGATTGTTTATGGCAAATGCTGGAGGTGTAGGTAAGCTCCTCTCAGTAGTTGGGTAGGTTGCAGCCTCAAACAAGTCAAAAATGAAAAGGAAGTAAATAAGACATAGCACAAGAGGCACGAGTGGGTAAGTCATCAGTGCATTTTCAAACACGCACACAAAAATGACAAATTGTTTTCAGCTAATACTCTATCCCTTGAAAGCACAGACAATGAGAGAGAGATAGCAATAACAATCAGAACTCTGCTTTACATTCACCATATCGCCTATATAAGTATAGCATTAAGTTAAAAACATTACGCAGCAACATTTTTGCAATCAGACCCTGTTTACATTCTTTAACTTACCTGAATTATGATACCTAGTTGGGGAGTTATACGAGCACCAGCATCAACACACTTAGTATTATAATAAAGACCATCCTCTCAACCGATCAAAAAAAAAAAAAAAAAAGACCATCCTCTCAACTATATGACAAGAAGTTTTCAATGAAAAGTGCTAAAACAGTGAAAACAAGCTGACACAATGTTTTTTAGTGTTCAAGCTCACTCCTCAATTTCTAAGCCAGGCATGAGCTCAGCTTGACTGTTAAGTAAGCCTGAAAGACAATATGGCATAGCCAATGAAATTTCCAGAGAGCTCTTAATCCGCATTAGCAACTCTAGCCTTCACCAATCAAATAGAGAATATTTTGCCTTTTGCGACTATAGACAAATATACTCGAGGAAAGGAAATGCACAAAATTTATACAGAATATTCAGCACTTTGATAAGTATGAAAGCGTAAATACAGTATTGGATAAAATGAGTGACCAAATTTATGAACTATAGGCAACAATTTGGTACCTTGTGGCCAGTGGCCCAAGCCTATTTTTCTGTAGAGATTGAAGTAATATGGTATTTTTAACTTGACCAATCACTTTTTCTGTTGTACAATTAAATCTTGAAAATAAAGCATGACACACAGTGAAACTTATACAAAGACCCTATTAAGTCAAATCGCACTATCTTTATGGCTTAGTTATTAACTGATCTAACTTTGAGATTAATCACAGGCCTACAGTAATAGAGAGATAAAAGCTTGATAGACAATAAAGATTTACGATTAGACCTAATCCCAGGCCCTAGTGATTGATCACCAATATTCCAGTAAAAATAGCAACTCCACCCCCATTAGGAGCCAACCCAAGCTACCCATTTCCAAAGTCCAAATGCATTTATCACCAGATAGAGAAAATAGGTGAGTTTCAATATACATCATGAGCAATGGGTGTAGGCCACTCAATAACTTTATCCTAGTTTTATGTCAAATATAACTTAAAAAAATGATTTCACAAAATTATGAATATTCCCTTGGCAACAGCCAATTCCTTACCAACCTCCTTCCCCTTCAAAGAAAACCCCAATATTAAAAGGAAGGAAAGAAACCCCCTCCATATGGAACGCCACGCCCACAAAATTAGGCAGCACCAGGACAAGATCAAACTGAATTTGGAATCTATCTGACCAAGACAGTATCAGCTTGTTCAATTGATTCTAGCAATTTATCAAGGAGCAACAACCACCTCCCATGTGCCAGTTGACTAACCAAGCAACTTGCTTATTTTAAGAAATCAATAAAATATACAGAACCAGAAGCAATTTATCTCCCAACCACACACCCTTGCTTCCTGAAAAGAATTATAATAACCCCCATCTCCCGAAAACAAGGATACTAAGCAGTCAACACACACACACACGCACACACACACACGCATATATATATATATATATATATATATATATATATATATAGAGAGAGAGAGAGAGAGAGAGTTAAAACTCTGTAATAACTACAAGAAATGTAATCTTGACTAATTCCTGAATATCTTACCCAAGGAAAGAAACAAAATCAGTGGATAGATAGATATGCGAAACACAAAAAATGCATAAAACTCAATGAAGATAAAAGAACAATATCAAGAAAAGATGATCCATGCATTAACATGAAGAGTACTAAATTACCTGATAGCCATTCCACTCTGGATTTGAAGTTGCCTGGGTTGGAGGGAACATTACAGGTGTAAAAGAAGAAGTCTCATTAAAGGCCCTAGGCGAAGACCATGAAGAGACAGATGATGAGGAAACAAGTTGCGATGGAATAGAGCCACCATTGCCATATCCAGAAGGGGGGTCAGCTCCAACCACTGTGGTAGGTTCAGGATGATGAAACCTGCAGTTTGACCCATATTTGCAGGACCCAGTGCGCATGTAATAGGGACACTCTTTCTCTCCCTGTGAAGAAGATAACTTTTAGTATTTAGGACTCATCAACAGATTGATTTGTAACAAAATAAATAGTGAAGAATGAGAACTAATCAAATCTTTGCTTGGATGTTCTTCAAAAGTTTCCGAATAATTTTTAGGCCTTTAAATTCAAGTGTTCAACCACTAGTTTCTTTGAGCAGTTATATTGTTCAACCCAGTATCCATTTGCATAGGTGGATTAGCTTCATATGCCCCTACCTTCATGAAATTCAATACTCCAAAGCATATATAATTTTCATTCCCCTTTCAAATCTGTGTGAAACACTGACATTTAGATGTTTTTTAAGTACATCAAATCTCATTATTGTGTTTAATTTGAAAGGAGAGAAGAAATTGTAAAATTGCATCAAATCAAAGCCTAGATCAAAAGGAAAGATAACCCAATACATAAAGTAAAACTTCAAAATATGAAGAGAGGCTATACTGTTCGTATTGGCAATCCTAAGAAGTTGAACTCCAGAACATGGGACTTGGAGATTTTGTCTGAACCATGAGAGTATTTACAGTCCTTTCCATATCTGCACCCACCTGATGTCAGGTAATACTGCAGTAAATGCAAGTTGTTGCATCAGATAAGCATCGAACTCTAGAACAATCAAAATGGCATAAAAAAAAAATTACCTACCAACATATGGAAAAGATAAGACAAAGCAGCATATCAAGAAAATGATGCATTTTTTAGCTACAGGAAATGTAATAGACATAAGAAAGAACAAGACAAACAATGAGGGTTGGACACATAACATAATTCATGCAGAAAACACATGAGTGCAGCCTTTACTTCACACTGTAGTGTTCAAATATTCATAATAAGGGTTGAGTCTTGCGAGCAAAAGAGAAAAAATTCAATTTATCACAGTATATCTTGAGGTCATAGGGAAGAAGATATCAAAAAGCAAATTGGAGGAAGCACATACACATTGTGATACATACCAACAAATCATTAGCTAGGAGAATTATGATTGCATGCACTATTAATGATATTATATCAATGATCCAAAAAACAAAAGGAGTAATAACCTTGCATTCAGTCGGCCCTGCCCTTTCCGAACTTTCTTCACTGTAATTTGTTCTCTCTTTAACACCCTGATAAATCGAATTCATATTTAGAGGGGGGGAAACTAGTTTTTTACATGCAGCAAATGACAATTACTACTAATGATTCAAAACAAATAAATGTAACCCATACAATATCATGAACTATACACAAAACCTTCCTGAACATGCACAATCCACCTATGCATACAGACCTGGTTCTTTCTCCTAGGAGGGTGATTAAACTTGCAATTCAAGCCAAATTTGCAAGACCCAAACTTCATATAAAATGCACAATCCTCTGCATCAGGCCTCATTGGATAGTTAATCCTCCTATGATTATTACTTTGATTATATCTCCCCAACTTCGCCACTGCATCCCGGGACTTACTTCCTACATTCCCCTCATTCTCCTCATCACCCCACTCATTCTCATTTTCATCTTCAACACTCTCTGCATTTTTTCCATCATTTTCTTCATGAAGATCATCTCGTTGCAATGTTCCCAAATCCTTCTCTTCCTCCTCATCAGCGGCTTCTAATCTCTCACGGGCTGTCTCGATTTCAGCCTGCTCAATAGTTAGCTGACATAAATCTCTCTCAATGGCATTCCGCCATTCCACCTCTTCATCGGTGGCCGCAATTTTCTCCGCCATCACCTCCGCCGGTGAATCACTTTCTCCATCAGGGACATTCTGGGAGGAATCAGTGTGCTGGATCTCAACAACTTGACCGGTGGGAGTGATTGGATTAGACGAAGTCGTATCAGCGATCAAAAGCCCCAGCCCTAGTTCTTCAATTGGGGGTTTTTCAGAGGTTGATTGTAGTGATTCAGCCATGGTGGTCCCTCCACATTTCAGTCCCAAATAAAACCCTAGTTTAAAAAGCTTTTGGTTTTTTTTACTACTATCTGGTTTTTCCAAAGGTTATTAAAAGTGAATAGGAAATGTGTGTGATACTGTGTGCCGTGTGCGTGTATGTGGTATTTACGGACAGTGAGGACGAGGGAGGTAAATGGTGGGACCCTGGGGCTATGTTCTCTCTCTCTATGTATATTATGTTTATGCTTTCAAAAAACAAATGTATATTATATTTATGTATGTGAGTGAAAATTTAACTTTAGGATATTTTGTTTTAGAAGAGTTTAGTGATTACATTTTATCATATAAACAATTTTTCGTTACACTTTACCATATAAATTATATAAAATTTTGTATTTTGCTTATATGGATGTTTTCATTTTTAAAATTTTATTTTTCTTGAAATAATAAAAATAGCCCATTACGATCATATCAAACCATCATGCTTTCGTATAAAATATTAATAATCTGTTAAATTTTTACATTATTTGACTGGAATGAGGTTGAGTATTCCTGGTTAATGACTAATCTTTTCATTGTTAATTGACTAAAATTGTATTGTTTTTTTAATTGGTTAATGGCGAATACTTAAAATTGGTCGTTAATGTCTAAACCTATGGTGGTTTTTTTAATAGCAATATTTAGCTTTTTTGTCATGTCGATATGAACTATTGTGATATCTCTTAAGGTTGAGTGTAAGGAGCAGTCATAAAACTGTATGTGTGAAGAGCAACCCAAAAATTGACTAGAAATATCTAGCTACATTTCATTTAACAATGTATGAATTTAAGAAATATTAATTTTATATACGATAACATGATAAATTTGATGATTATAATGAACTATTTTCATTATTATAAGAAAACAATTTTTTAGGTGATGACAAAGTGCAAAAATTTACTTAGCTTTTATGGTAAAGTGTAATAAAAAATAGTTTATATGGTAAAGCATAAAATACGAATAATACAAGAGGTTTAGTGTAATCTACTCTTTGTTTTATTGTGCTTTTTTTGATTTTATTATGTATATTATATTTGGGTATGTGAGTGAGAAATTAACTTTTGCATACTTTGTGTTATGTTGTTTGTTTTGATTTTATCACATTGGAAATTTTTCAATATTAATGTTTTTAAAGTATTTTGATGGAATATATATGTCTAATTAATTCAAGAGAGAACTTAACTTATAAGTCTAGTGAGCTAATCATTTTATAATCAATTAGTTTTAGGATGGAATCTCATTAAGGGTTGTATTAGAGTTTGAGGACTCACAAGTGAGGGGTGCGTGATAAAGTATGTCGATTGTAAGTTATCTCACATTGATTATTAGAAAGAGGGAGTCCCACACTCCGAAAGAATTCAACACCAACAATGTATATAATTAATCTCACATTCCTCCTGACAGTTACAATCTAGTGATTAAAAAGAAGTAAAATTATAGTATCAAATGTAAAATTATTTATTTACTCATTGGACGACTATAGGAAACGACTATAATTTTGTTGTGTAGCGCCTTTCTTCCAATTACCAGTGAACTTGAATGGGCTCATACGGTAGTTATACGGTCGCATATGTATCTAACATGCCTTGAAATATGCATATGCATTGATGAATTGGTGGTCAAAGTTGGCCGGGGAATGAGCCCATGTGTCTTCCACAAGTGACCCATCGGTCTAGAATAGAAGGTTATTGGTCGACTTGACTGTCAACAATGTGATCATGTATGATATCATTTATTATGATATAAATGAGAACCGGGCTCTGATCTCATCCTAAACAACCTGTGAAATCCAGTCTATCTCCTCATCTAGGCTTCAACTCAAACGAGTAACATGTTCATCAAGACGAGTAACCTCATCCTCGAAACGCCTCTTCAAGCGAGTAACATGATCGTCAAGATGTTCTTCTATCATAGTATCATGTTCAATAATTAGTATGTCTCTCCAAATGACCAATCTTTTCATATATAACTATCCTCAATGTCGCCAACATATTGTCTAAAACATGTAGCTCAACATCACGCACTCGATATCATCATATTAGGGGTATCTTGAGAATCATCAATGGCCGGGACTAGCGAATCATTTAGCTATCGGTCCGAGAGATCATTGAGATGGCGGATGAGGATTATTTGGTTGCGATCCCCGACGGACATGTCCTAATCCGCCTATTTGCGAGGATGACTCGTGGAGGTTGTGGCGAGGCGGCGGTGGAGGCGATGGTCCCGCCTCGATCGCTATATATATATATATATATATATATATATATCCGTGGTCGCATGGGGGCATTTCCCATAGTGTTGGTGTTGGTTGGAACACTATGATCCAAAACAAAATGCACGAACCAAGGACCTGAGAAAATATCGTATAGTAGACATATAAATCTTGGACACATTCAACGTGTCAGCTAGTGTCATGCACGAAAGATATCATCATAAAAAAGATATCACAACCTCTCAGCGGTGATACAACCCTCATGCGACGAAAAAACTCGTTGATGTACACTTGACTTGGGTAGCCCATATGCTCCAGTAGGAACAAACATCAACCCCGCAAATCTCGGACTACTCACGAGAGCGTACTTATATAGAGAGATAATCAATTCTCCCAAGGCATGGAACCAACACTAATGATCCAGACACTTGGGTCGGCATATATCTCTTGCCACGGTACCATGTTATGAAGTTCATAACATGGATTACTGTAAACTTATCGTCTTACTAAGGTTTCTCCTACTATATATATCGTGGTAACATAAACGTGGTACCAACAAGAAACTCAAAACGAGTACAAAAAGAACAAATTTCTCATTTAAATATTAAATACAACTCATACCATCAACAAAACGAACACAACTAAATCGATGCAAAACAACACAAATGCAAATACAATCGGATATTCATTACCAAAGCCCTAACCAGAACGAATACAAGAAGTCGAATGAATATTGCCCTAACATGTTTGAAGGCGGCGGGGAGAGGAACTGACGATGCCAAGAGAGGAAATAACAACAGTTAGACTTGTCAAAACCACCGGATCGATGGGTTGGCGAACGAATTGCACCGATACGGGGCGGGCGGGTCACGATTTTATAAACCCAAAAAGATTTTGGCCTATTTGGCCCCGTCATTAGGCAGAAAAATATTGTGTCGACCTGGTCGATCCGGTTGGCCCATAGCAAATCATGTTTATTTTTAATACACAGGCTGGACTAAGCTCCCAAAATAGTGGATGGAAAAAATTATGGGATCGACCTGTAACGACTGGTGGTTATCCCAAATGGATTCTTTCCTTAAAAAGTTTTTTGGGGTTTCCATCCGCATCGCCACTCATAGACTTCCCGCCCCTAGAAGTGAGTTTCATGATGTCTTTCCTCACACTCCAACTTAAGACCTCCAGGCTAAAGTACTGAGTTCTAAGAGTGTGAGTACTGGGTTCGAGTGTGGGGTGTGGGGAAAGGCATGAAACCCTCTTCTAGGGGTGAAAAGTTCATGAGTACATCGACGCTGATGGAAAGCCCAAAGGGAAAATATTTAGGGATAAAGACACAATTACCTCGCTTTTCTAGACAAAAGATAAAATATTATATATGCTTCCCAGTGATTTTTGGACAAAATTACGCTCCGCCCCATTTTTGGACAAAAATACGCTCCTGTCAAAATTCTCGAACTTTTTTACGTTGTTGTTTCAAACATGTTTCTTCTTATCAAAATTCAGTGAAAAAATAAATTTTGTCCCATTAAATAATCCATTTTATACTCAAAATCTTATAAAAAAATAAGAAATATACACATAAAACAACACATGTTAAAAACAAACAAATTGAAAATAATATAGAAACAACATGAATAAAAACAAAATTCATTTTTTGATCTAATGCATGAAAACATAAAAAACATGGAAACAACCAAGAAACAATATAGAAACAAACCAGAAACAATATAGAAAACACCATATGAACTAAAAGAGCTTATAAATACGTAAAAAGAAATGTATTTAAATATCAAAAACTACATGGACACTGCAAAGAAACATAATAACAATATTAAAAAGGGTATGAAACAACCTATAACACTACAAGAAAATCGCAAAATAGCGACGGAAATTTCCGTCGCTAAAAACCCATAAAATCCGTCGCTAAATATTTTAGCAACGGATTAGCGGCGATTTTTTCCGCCTTTATTTTGCTCGTCGTTAATTGCTTAGCGACGGATAGTCTAATCCGTCGCTAAATAGCGGCGGAAAGATCTCACTAAAATAATAAAAATCTGCCGCCAATCATGAATTAGAGCGACAAAAATGGACGATTTAATTAGCGACTTACTTAGCGACGGACAAACTCCGTTGCTAAATTTAGCAACGGAATAATCCGTCCGCTAAATTGCGTCAAATAACTTTTGTTTTTAACATTAGCGACGGAAATTTCCGTCGCTATTTTGATTAAATAGCGACGGATTGTATCCGTCGCTATTTTTACAAATTTTTTTTTATTTTATTTTTTAAAATTAAAAACCTGTAAAAACAATTCACGTTCAATTTATAAAAAATCATTTACATAAACTATACAAACTATCAATAATAGCCAATATAATATCTGTTTTACGAAAAATCCATGCCAAACATTTATAGTTATAGAAATCCGCAATACATCCATATATAATCTATAATATCAAAAATACAAATGTCTATAGATACTATACTTGAAAATTTTGGTAATATATAGGGCATTAATCTTCCAGTTGTATCCATCTACAATTTCTTGAACTGCCTTTGCATACTCCATCATCATCATTTCTGAAGGGAATCGACATTCATGAGGCAAATCTAGAAATAGAAGCTCGTCGATAACGCCACTACAAAACTTGATTTCGTTAAGTCTGGGGAGTACTTCAAAAGTTGCTTCTGTTAAAACCAAAAAGGAAAAAGTGAAGAAGTTTAGAGAACATATATAGATGTGGTTCAACCTGCAGATGGAAAAGGAACTCAGTAACCAAATTGGTTAAAAACTGCTACATGCTCTTTGAACACCAAGTTGAACCCCTCTTCTCATTTGCTCTTTGAACACCAAGCAGCATGAATTTTTGTACTTTTTTACTGCTTCGATCACCTTGATACAAGGCAATTCTTAAGAATCTATCATTGTTCTCCACCTTCCCTGGGATCTGAGCAACTTTATTGGTGTGTAGATTTACAACCTAAAAACACAACAACAGAGAGACATGTCATATATGAAAACTGAAAGACTTTATATTGTAGATTGTTCAAGAAGAAAATATAGAGTGCTACAATTTCATCATACTATAATTCAAAAACAAGCAGAAAAGATTAGTAACACTAAGATGACATTCTGAATCTAACATTAATTCCAAGAAGGGTGGATATATAAGGAAGTTGGAACTTTCATCAAACACAACATTAGGTTGGGGTGAATTTTTGTTTTTTCAATTTCTTTTTCTATAGCCTTTCGCCGTCCGAAATCAATAGCTTCAAGCCTATATAGAGGAGCATCACTCCTCTGAAGATCTCGGCAACCTAAAGTAGAAAGATGGATAATTATCATAAATATGATTCAAATAAGAATATATATAAAGGAAGTGGGTTAACTATTACCTCAAGCGATTCATCGTATACACGCTCAATTTTCCAGCGCAATAAGAATGAGTCGGGCAACAAGGCCTAAGACCCCAATTCAATAACCAGAAGACATGGGCTTACAAAATGAATTTTAAGAGGAAGAAAAAGAAACAGCAGTAAAAGCATGAATGTAAAAATGTTAGTCATCACCTATGTTATGCATCCCAAACAAATAAAACAATACAAGAGCCTTGTGATATATCGTCAGAAATTTTTGCAACCAAATAACATAATGAGATTGCCACTCATTAGGCATCTATATATATCCATCTAGAATTAATCAAGCCCAACAACAAATCACAAACAAACAGACCCTTATCCTTTTAAAGAAGCCCTCAAAAGCTTCTGCAGTCTAACTAGGAGCAAAATGATGTCCTGATTGATCATGTACAAAACAAGACCATATATCTGAACAAGTTAGCCCAATAAGGAGCTAATAGAGCACTCTTGTTCTTACTAAGACCAAATGAAAATATAAACAGCAGAATACAACACACTCATAGCAGCACAGACCAAATTACACCATTTGCAAGATTCTTTATTATATATTTACAGCATAATGTTCTCAACTGTCTGATTTATACACAGACGTACATCTATACACACTCGTATCTGCAGCAATTAAAAGTTTTTTCATAAAATCCTTTAGAAGCAGAGGCTTCTCCAAGTAACTCAAAGCATTTTGATAATCCAAAGCTTGTGTTTTCTCATATGAAGATAAACAAGAGACGGACCGATCAAATTCGCATCCGCAAGACGTTTGCAAAGCGTAAGATAAGTATCCAGATTACCTTGTTGTTGAATTCTTCTACTCAGTCCCTGCACCACAGCAACTCTGTCCAAGAATTCAGGATACAATCCTGAGTCGAGCATTTTAGTGATAAGGGTCTTTTTATGCACGTTTTATGTGTATATTTGAGTAGAATTCGAGTTATTTTATTGTTAGTTTTGTAAATTTTTGATTGTACATAGTTCATATTACTCCGAGGTGCTTTTATTGATGTAGATTGACCATTCGGGGCTAATTTTGGTGAATTTCGGACCATGGATTCATGTCAAAACATACCGGGGAGTTTAAGGATGCAAAAACGCTCGAAATTCCAAGCCAAACGCGTCATTTCGGGGCCTTTTTGGTCCAACACGGGCAGGGGGTGTCGGGCAACACGGCCGTGTTCCGCCGGGAGCTAAAAACTCGATTTTTTCGCACAAAACAGCCTCCGACACGGCCAGGCCGTGTTCCCCAACACGGCCGTGTCCAGAGACACGGCCTGGCCGTGTTGGGAAGCACGCCATGTCGGCGAGTCCCCGTGTGATAAAAAAAAGCACGGCCCGGCCGTTCTGGGCGACATGGGCGTGTCCGGGACCTCTTTTTGCAACTTTTCTTTGCGGAATTTGGGGAAAACTCACCAACCAACCCATTTTGGCCACTTTTGTACACTTTTAACACCCTATTTTGCTGAAACATGTCTCCATGTCCCCTCCCTCATCACTTGAATACAAGAATTCACCAACCAACAAGGAAAATGAGGGTGATTGTTTAATAAAAGAGAGTACTATCAATGTATTGGTTGCTATAAAAGCCAAGGGGTTGAAATTGGGAGATTCATTCATTAGATACTCAGAAATATTCATTGTATTCATTTCATTAAGTAGAATTGGGATCAAGGGGTCTTGGAGGAGAAAGCTTGGGGCAATATTGGAGAAGAAGGCTTGGAGCAACATCATCAATCAAGAAAGAAGTCAATTGAGATTTTGAGAAAGATAAGTACACCATGTCTACAATACTTAAATCTTCTTGTGTAATTTATTCTTTGGTCAAAATCATGTGTAGCTAAACTCCTAGTGTTTGAATGTAATGAACTCTAGAATGGATTTGTGATTAAGGTGTGTATGTTTTTAATAAAATCTTCATATTTTGTGTGATTCACTTATATTATGCTTCGCTTCATTCGAATTGATATATGCGCAATATTGATTTGAAGTTTATTTTTCATCCGGAAATCGAGAGATTCATGGTGAAATAGAACCTTTATAAGTGAAAAGAGTTGCATGCAATCCTAGATATAGACGACATAAATCTTCCGGATTAGGGTCAAACCTAATATGGGAATTCACAAATCATTATAATGTTTGTCTTGGGGTTTTAACTAGAAAGAAATTTGCTTAATCAACTTGAGATTAGAAGTTTTTCGCCTTGAGAAAGGGTTTAACTTAAATTGGGAATTTCTACTCCACAAGACATGAGATTTTATTAAAAGAGGTTGGTTTTTGCTAAGGGCTTACGGTTGTATTTTTAACTTGTCAAATCACAAAAACATTCTGTAGGGATTTACATTCAAACACATTTCTATCTCTTGATTTCTTATTTTACAAATCTTCCTTCATTTTTGCAATTTATAATTTGTTTTCCTTTTTCATCAAACAAAAACTCTGAAAATTGTTAGATTAAATAACAAAAAGACGGTAATTATTAGTACTTACAATCCTCGTGGGAATGACACTCGGTACTCAATAATCTATACTATAAAACGATAGGTGCACTTGCCTACGGTTTTAAAGGTAGCTTTTGAGCCATCATTTAGTATCCGCTGAAATCACAGTATCATATTAATGATTGTATTTCATATTAATGATTGTATTTCATAAATTTTATTGGCCCCAGGTGTATCGCATCAAAAAATTATAGGAAGGTATAAAATATTTCAAAACCAATCGTGCAAAGTAACTGCACAGTTTAGCTTCACATCATAATTGAAAGAAGAAGATACCTCTCTTGATAGTGCACAGTTTAGTTACTGAAAACAAATTTCTGTTGTTTCTGAGTGATGTGAAGGTTCTAGACCATAGTGTAAATTTGAAATTCATTCCAGCTAAAATGCCAGTTTAGATGTCTAACTATCATTAGCACAATTACAAGTTAACTAAAATCAACAACATTTACATATAATACAAGTGCTCAGACTAGAGGTGGCACATGGATTTGCATCTTGATTGAGATGTCACAAATTCATGTGGTTATCTTTTCAAATGACAACTGACTTTTAACATTGACCTTCAAATTGAACACAACTCTTGTAACTTTTTGACAAATCACTAAAT
Source organism: Rehmannia glutinosa (assembly GCA_016081115.2). NCBI lineage: Eukaryota > Viridiplantae > Streptophyta > Magnoliopsida > Lamiales > Orobanchaceae > Rehmannia > Rehmannia glutinosa. The sequence continues at coordinate 494,585 of JABTTQ020001859.1, read as the reverse complement.
AAATTGCATGTAACCTACAAAACCTCCTCTTTTATAAGATAGAAAATCTTGAGATTCACCAACCTTTCGAGTCCCCATTCAGTGACTAAATATTAAAAGAACTACTTACTTCACAATGAAATTGGACGAAGAGTATGTAAACAAATCAGAATTGAAGTTGCCAAAGATAAGTGAAACTAATAAACCTCTTGACTAGAAATTTAAAAATAACAATGAGTAGAGTAAAAAAGAACAACTAGAATGACGTCTTTGAAATCTAAGTCAGCAAATGCACCATCTGTTCGACAAATTGTCCAACCAAAATCCAACATAAACCACCTAACAGATTAACCAAAATTAGAAAACCAAAATTCATTATTACAACTCAAATACCTACACTACACTGCTTTGGCCCGTCAGTTAATGCCCCGGGTCTCCTTGCCCAAAATTCCGACAACCAAATCTCCACAAAACAATGACAATAAGAGGTACTACCTGGGGAGCGGCACAAGGCGGCGGGGAAGGGCGGAGGTGGGGCGAGTCTCCAGCGGCGGTCAGGACAGGTTGGTCCGGTGGCGGTGGGAATAGGCGGCGGCGAAGAGCTGGGAAATTTTTGCAGAATTGAGAAAGAAAATTGGGGAGAAAGACCTATTCTGGCTCGATCATTAACGCACAGTTACTAATAACATGTTAATAATTGAAATATATAGCGACGGATTGTAACTCCATCGCTAAAATATTTATATTTTAATTATTTAGCAACGGATTTTATATCCGTGGCTAGAAAGGAAACTGAAATTTAAAAATTTGGGAAAAACTTTGGCGACGGATTACATCCGTCCGCTAAAATGTTAAGAATTTAACAATATAGCAACGGATTTCATATCCGCGCTAAATTGATAATATTTTAGTTATTTAGCGACGGAATATATCCATCGCAAAAAAAAATTCCCGATTTTTAAATTCTAGTTATTTATTAGCGACGATTTAAAATCCCGCTATATAATTAATAAAATATTTTTTGGTTTAATTCCATTGCTATTTAAGTCGTTGATCCGTCGTTATTAGCCACGGCTTTTTTCCGCCGCTAATATCCGCCGCTAATTTTCATTTGAACTATTTATTTATTTTATTGGTTTATTCCGCTTTTGCTAATCCGCGTTGATCCGTCGCTATTAGCGATGGACCTAATCCGTCCGCTAATATCCGCCGCCATTTGGCGATTTCTTGTAGTGTAAACAACGTAAAAAATATTAAAAACACCACATGAATAAAAAAAAAAAAAGAGTTTAAAAGTAGGTAAAAGTGTATCTACACATTGAAAACTACATGAAAACAACAAATAAATTATTCAAGAACATTAAAATTATTATAAAACAACACGAAAACAATAGAAACAACGTACACAATATACGAACAAAAAGCAGCATAAAAAATAGGTAAAAAAATATTTTGAAACATCAAAACAACTAAGAAACAACAAAGAAACAAATTAAAACATCGAAACAACATATATAACATATAAAACAATTCAGTAACAAAAAAAAAACGAAAAAAACGTAGAATTAATTAGAAAATACGCAGAAACATAAAAAAGGAAAAAAACAATTGATAGAAAAGTGATAAGAGCTATTTCTACGAAGCTAATATTAGAATAGGGTAACGTAACGGGACCAAAAGTATTATTAACCCTTTAAATGTCCATGAGAAAACAAATACAAACTATACATAGCCGATAACTTATGCATTCATGTTGGGCTTTCCCAAGTTCCTAATTTAAGACTAAATCTTTAGGGCTTTATATACAAGCCCAACATCTAGCTAACAAACCCACATAAAAATTTCTCGAAAATTAGAAACATGACCACGTTCACGTACGATAATTCTGTTCAAAAGTCGTTTTATCTCTTTCCTTATAAACAGGTAAAACTTCTCACCCTGATAAAGATAAAAACTACTACCTCAAAATTGCTAATTACGTGGGACAACTGACTTCATCTTACATCCCCCACCCCCACCCCACCCACCCCCCTCTATATATTCATACATACATCAATTATAACCAACCCTTACGTAAAACCGCCAAAATCCAAATTCTCCAAAAAAACCATGGCAATTTCCAAATCCAATATTTTCTTGATGTTTCTCGTTATATGCTCGTTGTCTTATGTGGGTCATTCTCAAGGTGATTCGCTGCCATGCGTTCAGAAACTGTTGCCATGTCAGCCCTATCTGAAGGGATCGCCGTCGCCACCGCCGGCATCGTGCTGCGTGGCGCTGAAACAGATCATCGCCGGAGATAGCCAGTGCCTTTGCGGGGTGTTCAACAACCCGGACTTGTTGAAGAGTCTGAATGTAACGCAGGATGATGCTCTTAATCTCGCCAAGTCTTGTGGCGCCAATGCGGATACGTCCATTTGCAAGAAAGGTTATTTGTGATTTATATTGATATATGTTGGGAAAATTACAAAAAAAAAGGCCATGTAAGGTTTGATTATGTGTTAAATGTAAGGAGATAACTGCGGAGCCAATAGACCCTAATAGAGTGGATCCATACACCTTAAATGGGGTAGACCAAATAGGAAATCCAAGAAAAATAATACAAAACATAACTATATTTTCTTTAAAAAATATTTCTTGCTAATATTTTTTTCAAAAAAAAAAAAGAAGAAGAGGGATGAGCCTAGGGGCGGAACTAGACGTGTAATGTTGGGGGCTAAATCAATAAAAAAGAATATTTAGTATTAAAAATTAATATTTTAAAATAAATTATATATAGAAATTATTGATTTTCAAAAATTTTAGGGGCTAAACACCCCCTCCCGTCTAAGGAGGATACGCCCGGGTGAGTTAACCTAGATCCACCAGTGTAAGAAGGTGATTGAAATGTTTTTATAAATGTAAATGGGTGCTTGAGATGTTTTTGATTATGGAGTAAATTAAGTGTAATACATAATCAAACCTCACAGTTATTTTTGTAATTGCCAAAATTCTATGGATTTTTCTGTAATTAACCTAAACCTTGGGGTATTTTTGTAATAATTCCTATATATAATGGTTTTTGTTTTCCTATTTTTCTAGTATGTTTGGAATTTTTGGCATATGTAACTGTGTTACTCTCTCTTGTCTTTTTTCCCCCTTTGGTGCATGTGTTTTATGTAGATTTACAATATGTTTGGTGTGTCAATGCGTGAACCTTTTTGTGTTGTTTTCCCCTTCTTCTTCTAAACCACGATAGTGGCTATAGGGACTTTTTTGTGTGATTAATGTTTTGGTTTCATATATGATATTGTATTTTATACTTTATATTTTTTTATTTTTGTACGTACATTTGGCAATGTGTTGGAACTTGGATACAAGTGTTAAAATAAAGATTCTAATAATAAATATTTAGATAAGAATCAATTACAATAATCCTTAGTAATTAAATCAAATCACTAATTTAAACACGATTACTAAGGATTTATTGAAACTTATCTAAAAATTTATTAGAATCTTTATTTTTAGCAAGAAGTTCCTTGATTTGAGATTTTTATCCAGACTTTTTTGTTATAGTGCTGAGTTTGTGGGAAAGTTGGAATGATGTTTTTTTCTTAATTAGTTTAATCATTGGCCCTTTTGTTTTTTGTTTTTTGTTTAATAAATGCAGTGAACTGTCATTAGGTCACTATTAGCTAGGCAATGAATTAGTTAGGATCATATTATGTGTATTTAGATCACATATGATGTGCATTGATTTTGAAATATTTGCTACACATAATATTTTATAAAATATTAAGATTATATCCCTTAGAAAATTAAAATATTTTTCAAGAAAACAAAATGTTGCCTCAAATCTTTATCTTCTGAATTTATATAATTGAAAAACAAAATAGGAGAATATCCAAACATGATTTTATTATGGAAATCTATCTGGTTAGACATGATTGTTCTTGGTCTTTTTAAATGTTTGATACAATTAACTAACTTGAATTTCTCTTATACTGTCATTTTTGCTAGCAGCTGCTACACCATCAACCTCACCCTCTACTCCAGCTGCACCTTCTGCTAACAGTAAGTTTTTCAATTGAACATAATTTTATTCCTCATTTTATTAGAAAATGACAAAATAAGCAAATAATAAGAGTAATAACGACACTTGTAATGACAAAATCTAATTATAATTTTCTCTAATTTTGCTTTCCCTTTTGCCTTTGCTTTTTAACATAATTAGAGAAAAATCCATTTATATTTCAAAATTACAAATACCCATTTTTATATTTATTTTTTATTTTACAAATTGCACCCTTATAAGTGGAGGTGTCAAACGGGCGGCGGGCCAAACAATGATTGGATCACTAATTTCATAGCCCGATTCGGCCCACCATGGAAAATACGCTAAAAAACCATACTTGACCCGATTTTTCTGGGCTTGGAATATTACAACCACTGGTAAAAATATCGAGCCGGGTCTAAATTGACAACTCTACTCATAAGGGGTGTATTTGTTAAGCTTATACAAACTTCAAAGAAATGTTTGTAATCCCTTAATAGGGTATTCACAATATTGAAAGATAACTGGATTTTTATAATCACACTGATCCCGAGGAGGTAGTTTTTGTAATTATCCCTTAAATATATAGCTTTTTTTTCAACAGCAAAAGCAAATATCCCTTAAATATATTGTTATGAATTTACTAATTTGGGGTCTGAGAAATGTTTTATATTTCTACATTTGCATGGAGTGGAACATCTCATGCATGCTAGGGACTTGAGTGGTTCAAAGTTTATGAAATCGACCCATATATGAATATAATCAAAAAAATAAATAATATTTAAATTAAGGATTATTTATTGTGGAAAAATAAATTAGCTTCAATAAATTAAATATATCTGATAAAATTTGTCCATTAATGTGTTAAATAGGTTCGACAACGAGCCCACCACCTGAGCAGACAAAAAGTTCAGCCACTACGATATCTCATGTTGGAGGGTCTCTGGGCCTCGTAGCTGTTCTTAGTTTTATTGTTTCATCATTCTAAGTAATTTCAATTTTATTAGAAGGGCATAAATTCTCTAATTTATGGAAATATTGTGGAGTTGAAGCATTTCTATTAATTGGAAGCTTTTCATATATAGTGTGTTATTAATTCATTTATTTTTTGTTTTTTGGTCCGTTAATTAGTTCTACTAATTTTTTAGTTTGAATGTTAATTTTCCAATGTCATTGCACAATTAATCCGGTTATAAAAAGGGAAAGAAATTTTTTTTTGCCACCTGAACTATGGCCGACCCTCTTTTGGACTAACCTAAGCATTCTTTTATTTAGTTTGACAATTTACAACATAAACTATACATGTTTTGACTTTACCTCGAAATATACTGCCGATATTTCTTTACGTGTCGTGCACGTGGAGAGCTAAACCGTCAAATCATTTGTGTGTTGCAAAGTTGTAAAAAATTATCATACTTTGTCATCCAAACTTTACATGAGTTTTCGTTTCAACTCTTTGTATTATTTTTATGGTTTCTGTTTATGTTTTTTTATCTTCAATTTTGGTTGGAAAGATAGAGCACGCAATGGAAATTGAATTGTTTTGATCAGGGATGAGAAAAGCTTTTTTTTTTTTTTTGTATAAGTTACTTTATAAATTTGTCTACTAAGTGTTTGATAAAATGTCTCAAACAATTAACATAAACTATAAACTTGAATTTGTTCAGCACCACCTGAAATATGTGATTCCAGTGTTTCCTGCGGTTATAATGTAGCACAAAACTAATGCGATTGAGGGGAAGACAAACTATACCCCACTCCATAATCATATTTGTTCTTTATAGGAAAAAAACAGATTGAAGAAGAAGAAGAAGAAATAAACAGGAAAATGAATCTTCCTTACCCAAGATTTACATTTTACACAAGATTTGATGGCTGTTAAGTGTGGCTGCTTAGTGTGTCTGCTTATACTACGGAGCAAGGCTGATGATTCTTTGGAGTTAAGAGAGGTTTTTAAAGCTAAAACAGGGGAGAATTGCACAGAACTAGAAACGATGACTAGCTTGGTACAGGATTTCCCCATAATGGCATTCCCAGCGAAAGCCACTGGTTACGCATAAGTCACGGTTCTACCACAGCCTATACAATACATAGTTTCAAATGCTAAAGACAAAAGTGAAATATCTCAACTTTTCCAGCACATTAATGGGAACATGAAAGTTAGTCAATTGATAGAATTTGAAGGCCCTCGTATCCTAGCATTTCTCGTTCCTCTTTATTTCCATCGCTGAGGTCAAAAGGGAATTACTTTCACCCCATATTTTGATCAATTGAAGCGTTGGTATTTCTGCAAACCCTATTGGGACCTCCCTTAGGCTCAAGCTTCCAACAAGTAGTGTCTCAAGACATGGAAAATGTGTGTTGTCTGCTTCCCAAATCTCCAGCTCACACTCCTCAATTAGCAGAAATTTCAGTCGACAAAATCCCCCTTGATCAATTAGATTCCACTCTTTGCCTTTGGCAGCACGTCGGAGCAATTTCAGAACTTCAAGATTAGGCAACGAAGCAACCGTGGACGTGATATCGTCCCAAGAAATCATGCAATTATGTAAGGCCAACTTTCTAAGTGAACTTGGGAAAGTGATGTTGTCCGAGAAGGATGTCCCGCTACGTGAAATTGTCCCGTGACACGAAAGTCTAAGTGATTCAAGTTTACGAAGATGGACAAGATTGGTTAGATGACAAGGTCCAAATCCCATGGATCTACGAAAATAAAAACTTCTCAATTTTTTTAAATTTGGAATTCTTTTGAATACCATTTCAGCACATACGAATTCTACGACTTCTGAAAGCGTCTGTAGATTTTCAAGAACTATGATGTTTTGGTCGTCCATTTGCGCGACTGGTGGAGGGTTACTGAGATAAACTTTACTGACCTTCACATGTCTAAGTTGTGGCATTTGCCACATTTCAGGTGGTAAAATTATGTTCCCAGAAATAACTAAGGTTTGTAGATTCCAAAATAGGGACATAGTATCCCATCCTAAGTTTAGGCAACCAATGAATGCAACATATCTCAAATTAATAAGCTGTTTGATATCTATTGCTGAATATTGATCAACCACTTCCAAGACTCTTAGTAACCTAAAACTACGAGCAATCGGACTTGAATGCCACGTAAAGAAGCTTAGCAAAGAACGATTATGTATCGCTGATTGCAAGGCCTTACATGTCACCTCTTGCCATCTACTAGGATGAATACTGAGACGTCTCTCGCTCTCTATGCACGGTGAAGTGCGCGGGTTATTTATATGCTTTGCGATGCGTAGAAACTTGTCTTTGCGAGCTTCTCTCCTGCATAGGTCTCTTAATAGATCATGAATGTTGCACGTCTTCACTTTTCCACTACTCCCCCGTTTTCGGACCAAAATGAGATTTCTGTCAATAAGATCCTCCAAATACTCCTCCGCAACCTCTTCTAAGCTTTTAGCTGTAGTTGGTTTAATAAATCCTTCGGCAACCCACAATCTGACGAGCCTGGACACACGAATTTCAAAATCTTCCGGAAACATAGCCACATAAAGGAAACATGGCTTTAGATGTACTGGCAAGTGACTATAACTCAATGATAAAATCTTCATGAAGTACTCGTCATTTCCATAGTTAACGACGGAAGTTACATCCCCTTCGACATTCTCCCAATGTTCTCTTGTCCTTTTGGATTTCGCAAGAAGCCCACCAATCACAACAAGCGCCAAAGGAAGTCCGCCACATCTTCTAGCGATTCGTTTTCCAATTTTCTCCAATTCAACGGGGCAATTATATTCTTGTGTGAATACCTTTTCGCAGAGTAGATCATAACTTCGTTCCTCGTCTAGAAAATTCATTCTATAGGGGATAAAAGACCCCAAATCTACAGCCAAATTTAATAACCTAGTCGTTACCAATACTCGACTTCCATTAGTATTAACTGGGAGGAATCTTTTTACCTCGTCCCAAGCCTCAACATTCCACATATCGTCCATTACTATCAAATACTTCCTCTCGAATAATTCTTTGTACAATAGTTCTCCTAGTTGGTCATCTCTCTTCTCTTTTTCGTTCGGATCTGTATTACTAATCTGATGCAAAAGGGCCAAGAAAATTCCTCTAATGGTATATTCTTGAGATATTGTAATCAAGCACGAATATGAAAGTGTTCCACGATAAAAGGATTGTCATAAACATTTGTAGCGAGGGTAGTCTTACCAATGCCACCCATCCCAACAATAGGGACGATTCGGAGATTAGATTCGTCTGTGGTGAGTGCACCCATTATTTGAATCAAGTGGTCGTCGAATCCCACTATGGTGTTCTTGCCACTAGAAAGAGGAGTTGTTGTGGGGTTTTGTGTTGCAAATCTCCTAAACCTTTCTTGTATTTGATCTTCACCAACTCTTTCTCGATGGAATGGAATTTTTCTATTACCGATTGTATTTCGTCGCTCTTTTTGTTATTGGTTACAGATTTCGCAAGAATTTGGTTCATCACATTGGATTCAATGATATCCTCTGCTTCATAAGTTGCATCTGCTATCTTCGTCTCCAAATCTTCAATTTCTCTGCAGCGTTTACTGGAATAATTTTCTAGAAAATCTATCAAGAAGCTAACTTTTTCTTGTAGAGATTCAATTTGTTCTGTATTAATAATGAAATGACATGAAGGAGGAGGGTTTAGAATCGGGTTTAGAATATGAGTGAGAGAAACTAAAGATGCATAAGCAGCCATTTCTGCTTTCTGATTCTTAGACACTAACAGATTATGGAAATAGTGTTAGAGCTAAAATTTGGTGATTTCTTTAATAAACATTAATAAAGAAGAGTAAAGAAAACAGTTGCAAGAGAACTTGTGTCTGAAAGTAATTATGGGCTCCTCATATATGATTCACAACTTGGTCTTAATTATTAGAATTCATTATTAATGTGCCTGCCAATTAGATAGAATATATGCTACAGTCACTTAAGTTTGGGATAGTGTAATTTAATCCATGTTGTGATTGTTGTCCAATTAACCTGATCAATTAAATTAACAACTTTGAGGTCATTGTCATACACCTACCACGTACCTCTCAAATTTGAAAATGTCAAACTAACTACACATTTCAAAGTAACAGCCGACCTGTGTCGGAAAGCAATCCATAGGGCCTGTTTGTAGGGTTGTAAACAAACAGAGTGTTCGTTTCAACTACTTCGTGAATTTTCGGATATTATTCGTTTATGTTCGTTTATTTAGTTAAACGAACATAAACGAACAAATTTTAGGGCTCGTTAAATAAACGAACAAAGCTAGAACAATCCTATACTGCGTTCATTAATAGCTCGTGAACAAGCTCTTTAAGTGTTCGTTTATAAATGTTCATGAACAAGCTCGTTAAGTGTTCATTTATAAATGTTCATGAACAAGCTCGTTTAGTGTTTGTTTAGAATTGTTCGTGGGCTTAACTATTAGCTGGATTATTATTCAATAAATAATAAATAATGCTATTTAATTTAAATAATACTCGTTTAAAAATATTTAATTTAAATATTGATGTTTGTTTGTTTGTTCGTGAACAAAGTTATTAATTGTTAACGAGCAGTTTATGAACACAAATTTGAATATGAACAGGCTCACGAACATGTAACGAACACGAACTCAAATATGAACATGTTCACGAACATGTTCGTGAACAAATTCGAACATTACAAAAATTAAACGAACAAACACGAACACAAATTTAACAACCCAAACCGAGCTCGAGCTGAGCTCGAACAAGGCCAAAAATAAACAAACATTTGGCAAATAACGCTCGGCTCGGCTCGTATCATTTACAACCCTACCTGTTTGTTTATGTTTTCATGGTTCATTTTCAATTTCGTTAGTTGCAAATAAAATATTAAGAATTTATTGGTTTTTTTATAGAAATTGAAATTATGTTCAGATGAATGAATTGAAATGTATTTTACGTAAGGTTGAAAATGAGATTGTATTTGAATAATTACAAAATCTAATTTTATAAATATAATATTAAAAAATTCGATAATGGTGTGGTCCACTTTTAATATTTTAATTTAAATACATAATATTATATTTATAAGATTATAGATGTTGGGTCTCATTAGATATATTAAATAGATAGAGTTGATAGTGGTGGGTCTCATATGTATAATTTAATTAAAATAATAGAATAACGATTGATGAGTGATATAAGATAGCGTATAGATTTAATAATATAAATTATAGATTTGAAATGTTTTATGTAAAAAATAAAAAATTGAAATAATAATTTCTATTGAAAATTTTATAGACAAATAATTCCACTTTTATAAATAATTAGAAAATTGAAAGAGATTTTTGGATACAAACAAACAAGACCATAGCTTTTGATGGTTCTAATTACGAATTAGATTAAAGTTTTGGATTAGATTAGATTGAACTTTTAATGGGTTATATAGGTTGATTTAGGACCACCATTTAAATTTTTTTTAGCCAAATATATAATTCTTTGTTTGCCATTATGGATTTAGTAGGATAGTAATATCAAGTGTCCACAATGCACTTTCAACGGTTTGGGAGTATACACAAATATTTAGGGCAAAAAAGAGAAATTACATTAATCTGATGTTGGGGAGTGTGCATAATTCTCGAATAATAGGGGGAGGTGGGTTCAACAATCAATTGATATTTGGTTCATGACCCCATACCAAAAAAAAAAAAAGAAAAAAAGATAATCCTTGGCTTTAGCTCATGGCATAAATTTATGACACGATTCGATTGTCCAACACGAATTTAACACAAATTTAACAGGTACAACCCTTAACAGATTCGGGTCAAATACAGTTAACACAGAAAATAAATAAGTTAGGTCAGATCGACCGTGGTTCGAAACAATTGACATACGTAACCCATTTAATTTTATAATGATATATTATTTTAATATTTTTGAATGTTTTAGTTATTACATGATGACGGAAAAAATATTAAATACATCTTTTAAATATTTTTTTTATTTGTAATTTCAATTTTTTCTGATTTTTTTTGTATTCGTGTAATGTTTAAATTATACAAGTTTTTCATGTCGTGTCAAATTACCATGTTATAAACGGGTCATATTCGGGTCGTGCATCTTAACACGAATAATTAAACGGGTCAAGTTTAAATTCGTATCAGACTTGTAATACCTGTATAAAAATATGACCCACGAACAAGACACGATTAACACACTTAACTTTAGTCACAAACCAAAAAAAAAAGACTTGATTGTTTATGTTTCCAAACCATCATTTCCAATTTTCAACTATTCATAGAAATAAAATCATGCTTTTTTTAATAAATTTTCCAATAGAAATCATCATTTTCACTTTTCATATATAAAATATCTCAAACATATAATTTCAATTTTCAACCATTTACACTACTCTACATCACTCATCAATTATTATTCTCATTTTTTGATCCAAATATATATGCAAGAACCTTTCATTATTAACTTTATCTATTTAAAATAATACCATATAAATCTAATGGGTCCCACAAATATACAATCTAACAAATATAATATTATATATTCAATAAAAATATTCAACCACTATCAATTTTTCAAATTATTATATACATAAAATACAATTCAAAATTACTCAACCAAACATAATCTCATTTCTAAACCTACATAAAACTCAATTTCATTCACTCATCCAAACACAATTCCAATTTTTACACAAAAACTAATAAATTCTCAAAATTTATTTTTCAACACTGAAAATTAGAAATGGTCGACAAAAACATAACCATATAAGGCCAAAGTGTCCAAAATTTGATGGAAAAAAAAGATAAAGACATAGATATACATATAATTTTTTAAATTGATGTGACAGTTTAATTACCAAAAATTCAGATGACAAAATGAAATTTTAATGAAGTTCAATAGCTAAATAAAACAACATTTTTGTTTCTGACGATTTATCATATGGACATATAATATCTGATTTTAAAAAAAACAAGAATTAGGGATCAGACTGACGTGCAAATATCAATGTTCAACAAAGCACAGATATACACTGCGCCTCTGAATAGCGGATTCTCATCATATCCCATACACCATTTTTGGTTTAAATTTTTTAATTAAAAAAGAACACGATAAAATAGTTTTACTATGCTAGATTTAGTTATGAAACACATACCTCCGGAAAGCCAGTGAACGCTTAAAATTTCAAAATATATAATATCTGATTCTATTACGGTCTCTCAAGGTTTCCCTATTAGTTCACGCGGGTTCTTTTCAATATATTAATTGTTCCAATATGTAATCTTGTTCTTATGCATACAGGTCAAATTCTTTAAAAAAATAATTGAAAATTAGAGTAATTGTAGTTATGAAAATAAGAATATGAGCCACAACGTGGATAGTCTCATCTCATGGGTTAAGAGAAAAGAATCGAAAGACGAAAGGCGGCTCAATTTCTGTAGCTTATGATTATGTTAAGTGCTGCCTACAAATTAAAACAGCACTAGACCGTCAATAAGCACTCAAATATCTATTATAATTAAAAAAATGAAAAGGGAATTTTTTTTATCTTGATAACTATAAAAGTGATTGTCATGTCCTTTTTTAGAATTATCACATTTGTGATTAACAAGATAGAAAATATCAAACATGAAAGCCAGCCAAATAATGCAATTCATCAAATATTTAACAAAAAAGTCATCTCCATCAAATATAAATACGGGGTTATCTCAAGAAAGTTAAATCATAAGTTGTGAAAACGAAACTCAATTAAGAAAAACGGCGAAAAAAATTCTCTCAAGTTAAAAAATTAAGTTCAAGAAGATCAAATGTTTTTATTCTAATAAAATGTTCATCAGAAAATACACAAAAAAATTTAACATCTAAATCAAAATTAAGTTGTTAAACCTTCTAATCCTCATTGGTGTAGTCCAAATTCACATTGCAGAGATCAAATGATAAATTTCATCAAGAAAATCTTAAAGAATTCTAAATATTTAATCCAACCAAAATTCACTTTTGATCTAAAAATGATTTTTTTCTCTTTTTGCAAATCTCAATGGAAAATCAATTGACATAGGAGAAAGACGGAAAAAAGCCAATAACAGATCAGAAAACGAATCATCACAAAATAAAAACAGAAACACATCGAAAATCAAAATATATTTCAAGATTAAAGGAGAAATTTAGGGAAAATAAAATATAGGAGCACATTAGTGCACGAACCGTACAACAATGAAGAACGGCGCATGCAAGCATATGATGCTCGCAATATATCGGCAACTAAAAGGACTGATATCGCTATTCATCGATTTGTGAACGCACCAGTGACACAAACGATTGCCTTTCTCTTCTTTTTTCATCACCAAAAAAGTTTGAGCTAATAGAAATGACGAAAAAGAGGTTGATTAAAAATTAAATGAACATAAACATGGATTTTTTCATATTTTAGCTGAAAGAAAAAAATTCTGCAACTCTATTTGTACTGATGAGAAGGCGGAGGTTCTAGAGGCAAATAACTCTGTTTATATAGGTGAGATTATGAAGGTAAAATGATATGGAGCCCTAATTGTTGAGGGAAGGCCCATCTTGAAGCCCAGCTATAATATTTGGGCACTGGGCTTTTTTTTTTTTTTCCGGTCTACGTTGTGATGGCATCTTGGGTTTTGCTTGATAGCATATGAAAGTCTTGGAATTTGATTCAACAAAAAAATGTATGGGTATTTGTTTTTTTCTATTTTAATAATTAATTGTTGACGTTAAGTAATTGATTGATAATCGTTGATTCCATTAGTTAAAATGTAATGATATTTTGATTGTTTTAGTATTAGTATAAACAAAATTTAAATACATTTTCAAATATTTTATGCAACGATAGTCTTAAAATGAGGTACATACTTCCATTAGTTTGGTTAAAGATCGATAACATCTTAAACCACTATGAGTTTGGATTAACTTTGTAAGCACCAAAATAAAAAAAATAAAACGTTTTTTCCCCATTTGATGGTAGGAGTATTAAAAGTTTTTTCATAAAATCAAACAGAAGTAAAAGCAGAAATCAAAAACACCTCTCTTTAAAGAGATTCTAATTAAATGAAATAAAATCAGAAGCAGAAGTTAAAATTTGCACACAATTTGTAGATTTTTTGGCCAAAAACTAATAAGTGCTTTTTTTAGTGATTGCAAACACTCCCTATATCCACGTGTCAACTAACAACTCAAACTGTAACTTTACAATTTCTTTACACAAGCATTTTCCAAATGGAACCAATCAAAGAATAGAAATCACAAAAAATGTTTCATTTACAGTTACAGTAAAGAATAGGGGAACATCCCAAACCAAAAGAATGAAATGAATATGGAAGCAAACAAAGAAAGGGCAAAACACTAGATGCTAAAATCATGACCTTTATCTTACAAGAAGAGACGATAAGGTAGACTTGGCATGGAATTCTTTCAACAAGCCTACAAAAAGCTGAGGAGACAATCTTTTCGAGAACGATTTAAGTTTCCATGTTAAGAGATCCGAAGCTAATTGATGTGTATTCTGAAGCTAACGTAGTACACAGGCTATCCGAAGTGTTAATTACCTGCACAAAAAGTATCACAATTTCTTCACTAAATTCAATTTGAACTTCACAGGATGGGAACAACCGAACAAGAGAGGGGAAAATAGAGGGCTGAAGATGTTTTTTAGTCATATATAAAGATGTAAATACATGCTAAAAATATTATAAGAAACTATCCAAATCCTTCTCAGATAGCTAATTAGACTGTAAAGATAGTTGCAATACAAAAAAATTTAACTTCCAATCTAAATAGGTGAGGGACTCTCAACAATGTGAATGCTAATAATTATAATCACATGTAGGAGGGTGGGGAAGAAAAAAGGAAACCATGTAAAACTAATAACCCCTTTTTGTTTTGAAAAAACATAATACAAGATTTGCAAATAACATTCAACCTCAATTTTATCATTTATTAAAATAAAAAATAACTTATATGATGGAAAATTCTATTTAATTTATCTGTTTCTTTTTGGTCACTTGAGTAATATCTTTGAATATACCAATGCAGCATATATCTTTTTTATTAGTAATATATGGTTATCTTGAAAGATATAAAATAATATGGGTTTCTCTTATTACATTTTTTACTTTTTGAAATCACATAAAACAAAGTAATATTATGCTACACATTTTAATGATTTACGTTACATGACATGATTAATAGAAACATGACAAGAAAACTCTTAAATATCCACTACATTGCATATGCATATTGAAATTCATTATGCTATGTATAATATATTATATATATATATATATATTAGTTTTATTTAAAACATAAGTAATAAAACCTATAATAAAAGGAAACGTTTATTTTATATATCTTAAAATAACATTCAAATTAGTAGTAAATATATGAAACTACAAAAATGTATTTAGTAACTAATACTTTAAATGATTATGAACTTTAAATAGTTATTAACACTGATAAAATAAAGTAAAATAAAAATATGTATAGGTGTATGTTGGCCATTTCAAATTAAAAAAATGATAAAAATTAAGGTTGAGTGTTATGCGTTGTTCTGAAAACACCAGGGGTTAATTAGCAATTTAGTATCTCACAGGGGTTTTGCTGTTTTACCATCTCGCATGGTATAAAATGCCATTTGCGTATTTGCCTAAGGAAGTTCCCTAAAAATTAAGAGGCTAAAATAATTTCATCTAAGCAATGAAGTATCACAAGCCAAATTGAGTATAGCCTAAAGTTCAACCAGCTCTTTGATAGTAAGAGAAGTAAAAAATTACCATCTCAGAGACATCAGCAATGGCGTAACCTGAATCCAGCCAAAAATCATAAGAGGAAAATGCATTCTCAAAGGGACCAAACTGCATGAGATCTTCAGCTTAGTAGTACATGCCCTTCAAGCAAGAACAGAGATCTTGGCTGCCACAATTTGTCTGGCCAAATGGAAAGGCAAACTAGAGGGAAAAATAAGAAAAAAAACGTGTCACCAAGTAGCCATTGTAAGAAACTTCATGTTATATACAAAGACAAGCAGAAGCATAAAGCAAATCTCTAGCCAAGAGCTCATACCACAATAAAGCTAACCTGACCCATGTACGACTTCTGTTTGCTGCTCCATAGTACACTTTTCCTGTATATGGAGAGCAGAGGAAAGTAGTAACTACAACAAGTTCAAATACCAAAAAAATGTCATCAAGTTGGAGAATAATGGCACTTGCAGCTAACGTATGCTAATAGTGGTATGACATTACAGGCTTCCTAGAATATAGTCATGCTATACTGTATAGGTAAATAATGGGGAGGCATATAGGAACCGGAAAAAAAAAGGAAAATAATCTCAATCGACATGATGATTAGACATTTCAATTACAATAGTTAAATGAGCAAAACTTCACCTTTCATTATATCCTGATCTTTCAGCAAACAGACAAATGCACTGGACGATTGGCCAAAAAATCTCATTAACCCTACAATCAGCCACATTGGAATTAAAATAAGTCGCAATGGAATCATATTTTCCGTCACTTGATGTATTGAACACAGAATTAGTTCCCCTGTAACACTGGCCAAGTATAGAGGGGAATCGCGGTCCTAATTATTTCAATGTAGTCAAACTCCACAGCTCACTAGATCAACAGATTTCTTGTTCTTCATGTACAATGTCACTTTGGCAGGTCTCTACGTGGTCACTGGACTTCTTCGATGAGTCAGTGTCACCGTGTACATCCTCCTCCTCTGGCAAGGAGATCATTCTTTTCCTGGGTTTTCTTCTGCGTTTTGCCTTCTCCAACCAATCAGGTTTCTCCTTGTCAAATCCTAAACTCGCATCATCATGCATAGCATCAGGGAAGCTACTGCTGCAAGGAAGGGCGGAGGTTTCCAACTCTCCACCATCAATGCTGACAAAATTTCCTTTGGCACAAGGACTTGACATATGTGTTCCATTTTGCTTCGACGCCAAAATATTGTCATGATATGCATCACCTGCGCCAAATCTATAAGAAGCAACACGAAAACCATTGTGACCCATTTCAGATGAATTATCAAAAACAGAATGATCAACATGAGTCGCTGAAGGGCCAAAGTTTGCAGAATCATCTTCACTACAACTTGTGTTGCTGTCAGAGGACGCCACTGAGAAAGATTCAGCAGATAGCTGCAAAAATTCTTCTTCTAAATTGCGGCGTCGATGTAAAATGTCCTCTTGGTAATGAGGCGGAGATCCTGGGCAAGCTAATGATAAATGGGACTCATTAATGTCATTTAATGAAGTTGAAGGGGATGCTACATTTTTGGTGCTCACACTGTCCCCTCTGGGTACTGCAAGGGAATTAAAGCGCGAGTCCCCAGCATCTGCAGACACACTCCCATCATTGTTTAATAATCTCAGCTCTTCCTGATTCACATTATAATTTTTCACACCAGACCGGTCCCCAGCAGCATGTCCCATGAAAAATCTTGAAGCTGCTTCACCAATTTGATCGAAGTACCTTTGGGCACTTACAACAGTAGATGCATCTGCAAAGGAGGTCTCAGATTCTAGAAGGATTGTGCTACTTTCATCTCCAGAAAGCTGAAATGAATCGGAAATGTATCTTGAGGTCTCGGCAAGGTCTTCATCTTTTATCTCGCTCTTCAAACGCCTCTCTTCAATATTATTTAAGATAGCACTCCTAAATTTATTACCATCAACATGATTTTCAGATGTTTGATTCATCCATTCTTTAAATTCCTGCAACCATAGAACGGAATGATCCTTCTTCATAAATTCAATTCTATTCATCAAATCTTCTATTTCAGCTGCTTCATCTGTATTGGCATTCCCATCTTTGCTTTGAATCTCATTATCACATGACAGTGAATCCTGATCAGAACACATATATGTGCTCTGATTGTCATTCTCAATACTGACAAGACGAGAGATTCGCTTCTGCAAATCATTAGAACACCAAAAGTATTTGGTATTAAATTTCTCGATTCAGTAAATGGTTCAAATTATAACATCACGGAATTAAGGATTTGTTACCTACAAATGGTTTCCTACCTTTCTTGTGTTTATACTTTCTTCTACATCAGCATCTTGGAGAGGTACATAAAATCCAAAGCTTGCAGGCTGCTTCTGCCTGCTTGCAACTATGACTTGCCGCTTCCAAAACTCACAAATTGAGATTTTCTTCTCATCCAGCGTAAGCTAGAGCACATGCGAATATAACATTTATACAAATCCAATATAAGTGTAAAACTAGTTAAAGTGAGATATTATATATATATATATATTATTCAGAAATCTGATAGAATATATATTCCAATTGATACGTTCCAGATCCAAATAACCTGAAAAACGCTACATAACAATATCTTACTTGGTCCGGATGAGAAAAAAGGCTGAAAACTTGAGCACGGAACCATCTAGCATAGCAAATAGGATTTCCTTCTAACCACAAGTTTTGAAGAGACGGAAGACCAGCAAGGATCTCTATCTCAGAGAAGTTTGAAATAACATTGTAGGATAGATCAAGCCCTTGCAGTGACTTTAAATTTTCAATGCCATGCAATGAAGTTAAAGCGTTGTTCCTCAGTACAAGTTTAACAATCTGACAGGAGACCTGCACAAACCAATCATTAAGCCGAAACGTATTCCCTGGATAGAAGGATATTCATAAGTCACAAAGCACTTGGTTCCACTCAAGGCAACTCAAATTGACTGAAAAAGGATTTAAATCAGATGATAAAGGCTGCTTTTTTACTTTGCATATTCGTTACTTCTGCTTCTTCCTTGTGAAAATGAGCAATTCTACTTAAGGCCAATGTAAGCAAATTATAGCAAAAGGTAAGACACACACACACACACACAGACAGATAGAGAGAGGGAGAGGGAGAGAGAGAGAAAAAGAAAAAGAAAAGACACAACTTTGCTGAGAGTAGAGAAGGAAAAGGGGGGAAGCTCTCCACTCCTATACAAAACGCCTGCACCTCAGCACCCGGTGCAACAGATTCTGATAAGTACTTAGGAACGAAAGTAATGTTTAAGGCCATTTGTGCAATGCTTTATAGAAATGTTCTGTGAGATTAGTTTTGTAAGATTGTCTCAATTTTTATAGAGAATATAATGTCTTTGTACTGCCCAGTTGCAATTCGACTTAAGGCCAATGTAAGATTGAAGCAAATTATAGCAGTTCTTTTCTGTTTCTCTGGAATGGGGTATAGAAATTAAGCTGTATAATGTATACAAAATATGTATTGTTTTTTAAAATGTTTTAGTAACAATTTGAGAAAATGATAAAAAAAGAACACAAAACTTGGCTGAAAATGTGTGAACATTGTGACAAAAAATTAATCCAGACATGCACAAAGCTTCTATATTTGGATTTTGGAACTTATTACATAGAGTTCTTTTCTGTTTCTGATGACACTAAGATCAGCATATCATATTTTGCAAACCTAGTGTGTCGGAGATCCAATCAGACTTATTTTGCAAACCTAGATGCCATTGAATAAATTTCCCACAATAACGGCCAATTACTACTTCCTACCATATTTCAATGGGTAAATTTGAAAGTTGAAACTCAGAATCTTCACTGAAGTATACAACACTACGCTGAAATAGCATACTTAATCGACTGTTATAAGCATCTTCTTTCAGTTGCCCTCTGCTTTTCAATATCACATAAAAAACAAAAGCAACAAGAAAAAAAGCAAAAAACAGACAGAAAAAAAAATCAACTTTTCATTAAGTTGATTAACAGAGACGTTATCATGCATATATCTGTTCAGACAAACTTCTTGCCAGAATCTCCAGTGAAGTAAACAATTATCACTGAGCCCAAAATCAGGGATCAGTAATCATGAAAAAGAAATTGCATTCAGCTGACCACTATAAGCTTACCTCACTAAACGATGCAATACTTCTCAGGTTATTAAAGCCCAAATCCACGTGCTTCAATTTGGTGCACTTCCTGAGATTATCTACCTTTGCAAACTTGTTCCTACTCAGATCAAGGGTTTCAACCACAGAAAGAAGCCGCAAAGACTCATCCATGAGAACCAAGCCGTTACATGCACATGAAACAAAAGATAACCGGTTCCACTGGGGTGAATCCTTTATATCCGCAATTCTACTCGCAAATACATGCCGCAGTGCATCCTAAGCCAATTGTGATGAATAGAATACCAAAGCTCAATTGTGATGAATAGAATACCAAAGCTCAGCAATATATTGGATAAAATAGTGGTTCTATCAAAATTATCAATTCTTTGTGCGGAGAAGAAGAATAAATACTTCATTGACAATTGACCTCAAACTGTTCGATATTGAGTAATTCTATTTAGTTCACCTATTTCAATTTCTCCCACATAAAGATAAAAAAGGAATATAGAAAAAACTAAATTGTCAAATTTTACTAAAAATCATCATTTATCTAGCATTCTAAACTATAACCTCATATCCTACGGTAAAATACAACATAGGGAAGAAAGAAAATAATCGTTTTCTCCATATAAACTTCCCTTTCTTTAATTTCATACACAATTTGAAGCAATTACTGCACGACTAAAACCAAATTCTTTAATAACTAAACAAAAACCCAAGCTGACCAAGAATTCAAGCAGGAAAAAAATCTATGTTAAAGGAAGAAATTAGCACTCACAGTTGAGTTATGGCATATCAATTTCTCAAGCGTAAACCTCAACTCAAGTAACCCCTTCGCCGCCGACGTCGACAAATCACATCCACGGAGTTCCAAAACCTTCAACCTCCCAAACGGAATCAGATACAACGGCGACGGATCCCTCCCCAGAGGCGGCACCACAGAAACCACCTTCAACGATGGAAGCAGGCGGAGAATTCTACGTAACTGCTCGAGCGCGCGATGATCACCCAAATCGGAAACATACGCCCGCAAATAATCCACCGGAGCTCCAGCCAACAAACTCTCCAGCTCCGCCAACGCTTCCAGCCTAGATTGCACGTACCGCAAACCCACGGGATTCAATTTCAACACCAGCGTCCCTTCGATCAATTTATCCGCCTGATTTTCCACGAATTTCACGAGTGATTCGAGATACCTGTCTCCCGTGACTATCGCCATAGCGTAGAAAACTAGGGTCAGAGTTCCTGAATCTGTAATTGGATTATGGGAAGGGGGTTTGGGCGGGATCGAAGGGAGGAGAGAGAGAGCCATGGCTAGTGTGTGTTGTGGGTGAAAATGTGGAGCTTCATGATTGATTGATTTTGGGGGCGGGGTGGGGGTGGGGTGGGGGAGGGGAGGGTTGGTTAATGATGATTGGAGTTAGCCAGTGAGTAGACATGGGATGGTGACAGGGACACGTGGCGGATGTAAGACCGGTTTTTGGGGGACGGTTTGCGTTGATTATTAATTTTTGGGATTATTTGTTATTGTTAGGGCTCCTTTGGCATTTTTGATTGGATTTGATAAATAGTGTGAACTCAATATAATTGTATTGTTCATTTATTATATAGGTTGATCTCGCTTGTTTGGGAAAGACTTTTGAAATGGAATTTTGGATTTAAAAGTTCATTTCAATAAATTTTCATATTTGGTGGTTATTTTGGAATGAACTTTTGGATAGGTCACTCTTCCAAAAAGTCCATTCAAGAAGGTTTTAAGAGGCTTTTGAAGAAATTCATTCTAGATAAGTTCATTTTCTAAATGTATTTTTCCATAAGTGCTCCCAAACAAGCACGATATAATTTTGTGTTTGGGAAGTAGATCTACTTGTTTATTTTTTAAGATTTCTATGCATTTGTCCTGTTTTGCATATATAATTATGTAGGATAATGTTATGACGTTATTGAATTGCCCTTACATTTTGTAAAGTAATAACCAGTGTTCTAAAAAGAATTCGAGCGATGGACAGGGGTTTAGTGCCTACAAGGACTATGCCGGGGCCTAAAGGTGGAAATGGGCCAAGCCTAATGCCGGCTTTGGTTGAGAAAAGGCTTAGATCTGCTTTGTTAAGTTTAGGCTAAGCTGCTAACCTATTATATGTAGTAGCCTTTTTTTTATAGCTCAACTCGAGCCTTGTTTAAAGCTTTTTAAGCCTATATCAAAGTCAATTTCAAAAAAACATTGTAAAATACAAAAAACAGACGACTATCTATTGATGTCGATCAAGATTCATAATGAAAACAACAAAATGCATGACAATATAGAATATGCTACGCTACATCTCTAAAGAAAATCTATATATATATATATATATATATAATAACCAAGTCACTTATAAATAGTAGTAAAATTTTTTCCCGCCTAAAACACCATTCTAGAATTAGCAAAATATAATTATAACAAGTAATAGTAATTTTGGTAATTAGTAAGTTAAATATGGAAAATCAATATGTATAAATAATAACAAACCATTATATAAAAATAAGTTTTCCAAATATGTGTGTATACTTTGCATTAATTATTATATTTGTCTTTTTTTATTTTCTTTTGTAGAATTTAACAATTTTTTATACATTTTTATCCCTTTTTGACGTATAATATATCAAATTAATTGTCTTTTTACGATCATCAATTTGACACCCATATTGCATATATAAAATAAAAATAAGCATAAAAAGCAAAAATATATAAGATATATTTACTAAAAATCTTATTTTGTAATGGGCTATAATAATTATAGAATTTGGTCATTGGACATCAATTTGTAAATCCATGTATTTTGATATTTGTTATATATGTATAGTTGTTATTTTTTCATAATTATATAGAATTGTATTTAAGTTTATTAAATTCAATTCAAATGCAATTATATACTTATTTTAATTGAAGAAAATATATCATAATATGCATCCAAATATTATATATATTACATATATACATATATAGCATTATATATATTTATGTATAATAAATTAAATTTGTATTTCACATAAAAATATATTCATAATAGTGTTATATATAAATAGAAAATTATTTTTAATATTTATTAACGTACTTTTCATGATAATATAAATTATTTTTGTATGTATCAACATATTTTGATATTCAACTTTCAAAGTTGTATATTTGGACTATTATATATGAATTTGTTGTTTGATATTTTTTATATACGTTTGTGTATATATATATATATATATAAATATGTTAATTTTCACTTTTTTGGAATGTTTCATTTTTCCTACAAATATGTTGCCAAATATAAACCATGATTTTCTCTTAATCTATATATATATATATATATATATATATATATATAGAGAGAGAGAGAGAGAGAGAGAGATAGACAAAAACTTGGGTTAGACCGTCTAACGGGTCTTTTTCGTTAGACGGATCCAACTCGGCCCAAGTTCTTTTGTAATTTCATGCACCAGTGGTATTTTATAATATTCTAGGAGGTGTCAAAGGATCTATGGACCAATATTAGCAATCCCTTAGAAATGTAATAGTAATCCACCTGGAAAAGTATTAATAACCCATTGAGCGCTTTTTTAGTAATCCTCATGAAAAATATTTATTTTTTCCTGCAAAAGTATTAGCATTTCCCCTAAAACGTATTAATAATCTTATTGAAAAGTTTTAGGTTTTTCCATTAAAGGTATTTTAGTATTTCTCCTGAAAAGTATTAGTAGTCCTCCAAAAAAGTATTAGTATCCCTCCTAAAAAGTATTAGCAGCGGTCAACGGATGTTGTTATGGTGGTGTGAGTGGTTGTGCGGGTCAATAGGCGAATTGACCGATCATGGGCCGGGTATTTGGATCGTCTAATTGATTAGATCCATATAAAAAAATTAATTATATTTCCATTTTTGATCCTGTTTTTGGCATATAATATATCAAAATAATCATTTATTTACGATCTTGATTTGACACTCATATTGCATATATAAATTAAAAAATATGTAATAAATAAAATCATAATAAATATTCATTACTTTTTTTTTGTAATTTGTAATGGGCTTTAAAAATTATACATTCGATTTATTGGACATCAATTTGTATATTCATATATTTTGGTTATTTGTGATATATGTATAGTTGTTATTTGGGTTTAGTTGATTTCTTAGTAATTATATAAAATTATATTTAAATCGATTAAATTCAATTAAAAATAGTTATTTTAATCGAAGAAAATATCTCAAAATATGTATCCGATTTTTATATATCAAGATATTCATATATATATATATATCATTATATATATCTATTTAAGAAGAAATTAAGACGTATTTAATATGAAATTATATTCATGATAGTATTTTTATATATAAAACTATTTTTTATATATTAACATACTTTTCGTTTAACATAAATTATTTTTATATTTATCAACATAATTTTAATATTCAAGTTTCAAAGTCGTACATTTGGAATTAGATATGAATTTCTCTGTTTTGATAATTTTTTCTTATATGTGTATATATAAAAATAAAATAATTTTTGCTTTTTTGAAATGCTTCATTTCCCTTAAATTGGTTGCTAAGTATAAAGTATATTTTTTGTTTAATTTCTTTAATAAATTTTACAATTGTTTAATTTTCTAAACCCCCAAAAAATTGAAATTTGAAATGACTTTATTATTGATTGTATTAAAAATATAATTTATTAAATATTTAGCATTGGGATAGTAAAAAAATTCAACATTGGGCGCTTAAAACACTTTTCAAACTTTTACTTTCCTATAAATAAATATGTTCCATAAATGATACAATTCATATTCACACAACCAAATATTTTGTATTTAAAACGATTTTTATAGTTTATAATAATTTATTTATAATGTTTAATCGTATGATTTATAATCAAATTAATTATCTTTATATTATCATTATTTTTTAAAATTTTAAATCTTTTGTGTTCACTATTTTTTTAAACATAGAAAAACATAAATCCAAAATTTGTAAAATAAAAAATTAGAATAAATAAAATTGTAAAGATTTATGAGTCTAAGTTTTAGAATTAATAAAATAAAAATTTATAAATAGAATTAATATTAATATTAGGTAAATACAATATGTATATATATATATTCGGGAAGTGGGGAACGAAATGGAGAATGCCCTTTTTATCTAATCATAATAGGAAGTGGGACGGAAATATAAATATCGTCCATGTCTCATCCCCAATTCTAGAGAAACGGACAATCCTTTTCCACGCTCCCATCCCCCGAATTAACCATCGCTTCCTATCCCATTTAATTCATTACCAATGGGAATGGTTCCCCATGGGGATGTTGCCATCCTTAAATTCGGAGATATAATTCATAAGAATTATTAAAAAAATATACATGTAACAATACAAAACAGATGCCTAACATATATTCATTCTCATGCATCACACGGGTAAAAGACTAGTCTATATATATAATAACAACCGCTTCGAAAATAGTATGTGAAGATATTCCGTTCATTTTTTGTGCTATAAAAAGTAATAAACATATGTATAATAATAAGAAATGACAAACTTTTGGTATTTTATTGTTTTTAGTAGTCAACTTTCTTTAAATAATAACTTCCCGTTAATTCATCGTGTTTATTTTTTTTTCTTTTTTTAAAAGCAATTATTAACTTTTTTATTTTTGATCCATTTTTGATGATATATCAAATTAATCATTTTTTGTGATCTTGATTTAACACACATATTGTATATATGAATAAAAAACATAATTAATAAAAATATATAAGAAATATGTATTCATTACTTTGTAATTTATAATGAAGATTATGCATCCGGGCTATGGACATCAATTTGTATATTCATGTATTTTGGCTATTTATAACATATTTATAGTTGTTTTTTGAGCTTAGCACATTCCTTAATAATTATATAAACTTATATTTAAATTGATTAAATTAAATTAAAAATTACTTATTTTAATTGAAAAAAATATCTCAAATTATGTATCCAAATTTTATATATCACTTATATCCATACATAATATTATATATATTTATGTAAGATGAAAATTAAAATTTATTTAATATAAAACTATATTCATAATAGTATTTTATATATAGAAAAATATTTTTTATATGTTAACGTACATTTTATGTTAATAGAAATTATTTGTTATATTTATCAACGTATTTTAATATTCAAGTTTTAGAGTTGTACATTTGGAATTAGATATAAATTTGGCTATTTGATAATTTTTTATATATGTGAATATATATAAATAAAAATGTTTTTATTCTTTGAATTATTTTATATTCCCTTAAAAATGTGTTGCTAAATATAAAACATATTTTTTTAATTCTTTTAGTAATTTTTATAATTATTCAACTTTCTAAACCCCTAAAAATATTCAAATTTCAAATGACCTTATTATTGGTTGTAAAGAAAATTTATTAAATATTCAACATTGGGGTAATGATAAAAAAATAAACATTGGTCAGTTAAAACGTTTTTCAAACTTTTACTTTCTTATAGATAAACATGATCTATAAATAGATTTAATTCATAAAATTACACAATCAAATAATTTTGTATTTAAAGAGATTTTTTTATAGTTTATAATAATTTATTTTTATTGTTTAACCATATGATTTATAATAAAAATAATTATTTTTATATTTTAATTAGTTTTTGAAATTTAAAAATTAAAGCACTCTTTTTTTAAAATACAAATAACATAAATCCATAATTTGCAAAACAAAGAATGACAAAGAAGTAAAATTGTAAAAATTCTCGTGTTAGAATTAATAAATAAAAAATTAAAAATAGAATTAATATTAAAAATAGATAAATATAATATGTATATTCGGGAATGGGGATGAGAACGGAGAATCCCGTTATATCTAATCAGATTAGGAAGGGGGCCGAGAATACAAATATTGTCCATATTCCATCATCAATTCTAGAGAAACGAGAAATCTTCATCCCCACCTCACATCCCCGCTCCATCCATGAATAAAATAGGGATTCCATGTCACATTCTATTCAATTACCAACATACATTGTTCCTCGGAGGATGTGTAAGTCCAAGCTCACGATAATCTGTGGGGGTGAATAGATTATCTCAATCTTTTCGATTTTACCCTCTTTTTCGAATCGAATGCTCAAAGACAATAATAAAGGTGCGGAATGTAAACAACACACGCCGATTTATAGAGGTTCAACCCACCTGGGCCTAATCCTCTACCACCCCAATATCCTGATGGATTTCAAAAAGAAAAAGAATTTTTTTAATTATCAAAATTTAATACAACACCAACTTACAACAACACCTTGAAGAGCACCACACTCTTCTTCAACACCACCTTTGAGATTACCACAATCTCACTTGAAGATTACCACAATCTCCAATCGGCACCTTGTGAAGATTACCACAATCTTCAACCTTGAAGAATACCAAATTCTTCAACACCTCAACAAGAAGATTACCACAATCTTCTTACACCTAACACATAGATCACCCAAGTGTGTTCTTACCGCAAGAACACTCACAAGGATATCTTGTGTTGAATGATTACCCAAATTCAAGATTACAACTCGATAATTGATAATACAATAGAGTGCAAGTGTAATCAAGAAAAGCCTAGACCTCAAGAATATGAAAGTGAATAGCTAGGCAAATTACAACAAGAAATAAGACAATGTAAGAACAAGTGTATTCTTGAGTGTATCTTGTTGTGTTGTAGTTTTCTCTCTTATATTGTTGGTTCAATTCTTCCTCTATTTATAGAAGATGTCTTGTACATGATAGGCTCCTCTTGGGGACATGAATTTTAAAAAAAATTGCAAGACAATTGAAGAAAAGAGTTGTTAGAAATCAATCCCACAAATTAAGGAAAAAGATGTCTGATGCACAACGGTTACATTTTTTTGTTAAACTTAAGGACGACCGTCGTCGAGAAATAGAAGTTTGAAATAAAGTAACAAAGAATTTTACACGGCGACGGTCGACGTGCACTCGACCGGCGACCACTTACTACAACCGGGTCGCACCGCATCAAAAATGAAAGCGGTTCTGTTTCGTGAAATGAACTCCCGGTCTGTGTCGGCCTCTTTGTCGATCGGTCGACCTCTAAATGCAATGTTGTCCGATTTTTGACGAAAATAAACCTCAAAAATACTCCGAAAAATTCGTAAAAACATTTTAAACCGATCGGGAGTATTTAGGACAACATTAGAAATATGGTTTTGAAGAAATAAAACATTAACACAAAAAGTGTTGTCCGATATTAATTCCAATAAATACTCCAAAAATAGTAAAAACATTTTAGATCAATTGGGAGTATTAGGACAACCTTTAAAAACATTGTTTTGGTGTAAAAACAAAATCATCAAAATCACGATAAAACCATTTATCAAACAATCTCCCCTTTTTGATGATTACAAACCAAAACAATTCAACAAGACCGATTTTGAAAACAAAACAATTTTTCCGGTCAAAAACGAAATCCGTTTGAGAGCGACAACATTCCGTGCAATATAAACGCAAGGATGGGAGTAGAGATATTCAAACACATATAGCAAATGCTCCCCTATCAACATGCGCAACAAAGTTAATATAGAAGTAACTTCAACATAAGCTAAAATCTTAGCTTTTTCGATATTGAGCTTAAGTATCAAAAACTTAAAAGCTCCCCTGTCAAAGAGACATCATTAGAACCGTATATAAGTCCATACTACAACCAATGGACCATGATTCATACATAACCATAATGCACCAAGTGGACTAAATATGATCCACAACTTATGGCTTTATGAAGCCATAGCTTATAGCTTCTTTTCGTTAAGCTTATCTTAGCTTCTTTGAGCTAATGAGCTTATAACCTGTTTCTCCCCTTTGGAATCATCAAAAGAATGTTAGCATGATAAAGACATCATATATCATATCAAAGTGCGCAACAAAACCGATGCATCGAGCTATTTGAACATTGAAGCTTATAAACCAAAAGGAGGTAAAAGTCGAATCATACGACTTGAAGAAGCTTATGAAAACTCATTTGATAAGCAAAACATGATCTCTATAAATATATAAGACTTTTGAAAACACGAGAAACATGTAAGTGATGAATTTTTCATTCAAACATTTTATCGAACACTCATGGGCGTCAAAATTAGAAAATGATATATATAACCCTTGTAAATGTAATCATGCCAAGTTTTTCATCACAAAATTCAATTTAGCAAATATCATTCATCAACAATCAATAAGCTCATCACAAAAATATATGAATTTCATCAAAAAAATACATATAAGCCACAAACTCATGGTTCAACCCAATTGAGCTAAAGAGAGTGAAATTCTTACCATTCAATCGGTAAAGATGAGCAATGATGATGATAATCGAGCTAGACAATCCCCAAAATATATAATTTATGCAACAAAACACATTTGAAGTGAATTGTGTGTGAAAATGTCAAAGGGGACGAAAATAGAGTTGAAAGGGCCAAAATGCCAAAGTCTGGAAACGAAACAATTTTAACCAAAAAATCTCTAGGGCGCGGCCGGTCCAGGGCATGGGCGGCCGAGCCGGGTGGGCGACCGGCCGGCCCTTGCTCGTAGCCCACTATTTTCGATTGTTTTGAAATCAAATTTGATCCAAAATCCGATTTTTGCCCCTAAGTTTTAAAAACGTGCAAAATGCATACGTGGACCTCATTCAATATACATTATGTCATAATCAAGCTCGAAATGAGGTAAAATACTCAATGATTAATGATCAAAAAGTCCGCGAGTTATCCTTGAGACGAAATTAAACACATCTCAAGTTTTTTGTTAAAAATCGCAATCCCCAAAAAAAAAAAAAAATATCGAATCTCAATATGTTTAGTTTGATTATGACGAACCAAATTTTGAATACGAATAACCGTATAATAGATACCCAAATTGTTATCCCGAAAAAATAAGAACGTTTTAAAGCTTTGGATACAACAAGTCATAAGAAGAAGTGCCTTTCAAATATTTGAAAATTTCTTTTAATGGCACTTTAATGAGATTCGTTGGATAGTTTTTGAAGTCGAGCATATAGACATAAGGCATATGGAATGTCGAGTCTATAGGAATAATACAAGAAAACATACCACGAATTTGTTTGTCGACCGACATGCCTTTCTCAATCTTTGTCAATCTTTAGCCATAGAGGTTGAGATAGTTCTTCTTTCTTCAATGCCTAACTCCTTCAGGAGTTCTTTTGAAATATAACCATCTTCTCGCATTTGAATAATTTGAAGTCCAAGCAATAAATTGAGCTCCACATCATGCTCATCTCAAGCTCACCTAGTATCAACTTAGAAAACATATCTTCGAGCTACTAACCTCGTCTTAGTTCTACCAATGTTGCCTTGGTCATCGAGTTTGTTCCGAATACCCTTTTGTCTTCTTCATCACAATCATCATAGGGCATCCAATTGATCTAAGGTGTTCATAATAGAACATTTACATCCAAATATTTTGAGGTAACTAATATTTGGAGTACTTCATTTCTCATCTACACAACTTAACAAACTCATTTCCTAACATTGCTTATATAAGCAAGAAAAAAATAGCCAAGTGAAAAAAACATGCCTCAATCATCAATTACAAAAATATTTTGCATAAGAGCATAGTAGAAATAGACACTATATATGTAGACCATGAAACAAGAAACACATACTATGCATTTAGAAGATCATCAAGAGTCTAATAAATCATGCAAGTTCAAATAAGCTTAAGAAAGCTACAAAAGGTCTCTTTTGAAATTTGAAAATCCGATAGCATATAGTAGAGACCTTATTTAAAAGAAGTATTTGAACAAGAGTTGACAAAGCAAATATGTGCAAAAATATCGAATAGTGTCTTTCAAAGAATCTAAAAATCCTCTTAATGCCACTTGTATGAAATACTATGAAAAATAAGCACATAGGCACATGGCAATACATATATCGAGTCTATAAGAGTAAGAATAACATAAGTAAACGTACCTCGATAATTTATGCCTTTCTTGACAAATAATGACGTAAATGGCCATTTGTGAAAATATGTAAATCCTACATAATACTTAAAACAAATCTAGCACAAATCACAATGATAAAAATGTAGGCTAAGGGATATCACAAGTAAGCTCATGCCATAAAAATTCATAAGAGATGATAACACACTTTAGTCTACAAAAATGCACAAGAGTTTTAAAAACATCATATAAGGTATCTTTTTTTTTAAAGAATTTTAAAAACACACATATATATTGAAGATCTTAATTTAAAAAAAAATCAATACTTGAAAACTCATGTTGCAATAAAGACACAAATAAAAACATGCATTAACAAAATAGAATACATATTTTAAATGGGGAGATACGGGTTACCAATTACGTCATATCCATGGGTTGTGTCGTTCCCATTGTTGATGATATCTTCCTCGAGAAGTCACTTTGTTGATGGTGACTTCTTTGATTACTCCATTTCCAAGGTTTGTTGCCTTCCCATTGTTGAAGGTCTCTTCTTCTTTGAAAATCATCTTGTTGATGATGTCTTTGCCATTTCAAGGATTGTGTTCTTCCCATTTTTGATTATATCCTCTTCTTGAAATTGCCTTTGTCGGTAAAATAGTTTCTCCTTCTTTGATCAAATGAAACGGTCATTTGATGCCTTCTTCGCGGTATGAATTTTCTTCGATCATTATTTCACGGTACCTAATATGACATTATTTTGTGGTACCGATAAGTGTCATTTTGTACATATTTTGTGTTATTAATTCAATAGTTTTTGAATTGTTTTGTTAGAAAAATCATAGTTTCTCAAGTATTTCAGTAGCATTTCATCGTGTGATGTGTTTAACATTATAGGTGGAGCAATTTGGAGCAATGTGAAGCCAATATTAATTGAAAAAAGAAAAAAATCACTCAACATGACTTGGGATGTCAAGAACATGGCCATGTTCAAAAAAGAAGGAAATAAATTGGATAA
This sequence comes from Rehmannia glutinosa, assembly GCA_016081115.2. Classification (NCBI taxonomy): domain Eukaryota; kingdom Viridiplantae; phylum Streptophyta; class Magnoliopsida; order Lamiales; family Orobanchaceae; genus Rehmannia; species Rehmannia glutinosa. Next base: position 462,719 of record JABTTQ020001859.1, on the reverse strand, counting down.
AAATTGGAAAAAGGGTCCAAACGGCCAAACCGTGTCACCAAACACGGCCATGTTGAAGAGGATCAAAAGAGGAGGAAAAACGCACAAACAGGCCCGAACACGGCCTGGCCGTGTTGTCCAACACGGCCGTGTCGTCGGCGTTTTCTCGGAATTTTAGTGCAAAGACGACCACCATGCCGCCTTTGCCACGGGCGTGTCCGGACCTCTTTTTGCAACCTTTCTTTGCGGAATTTGGGGAAACTCACCAACCAACCCATTTTGGCCACTTTTGTACACTTTTAACACCCTATTTTGCTGAAACATGTCTCCATGTCCCCTCCTCATCACTTGAATACAAGAATTCACCAACCAACAAGGAAAATGGGGATGATTGTTTAATAAAAGAGAGTACTATCAATGTATTGGTTGCCTATAAAAGCCAAAGGTTGAAATTGGGAGATTCATTCATTAGATACTCGGGAAATATTCATTGTATTCATTTCATTAAGTAGAATTGGGATCAAGGGGTCTTGGAGAAGAAAGCAGGGGCAATATTGGAGAAAGAAGGCTTGGAGCAACATCATCAATCAAGAAAGAAGTCCATTGAGGTTTTGAGAAAGATAAGTACACCATGTCTACAATACTTAAATCTTCTTGTGTAATTTACTCTTTTGTCAAAATCATGAGTAGCTAAAATCTTAGTGTTTGAGTGTAATGAACTTTAGAATGGATTTGTGATTAAGGTTTGTATATTTTTAATAAAATTCTCATGTCTTGTGTGATTCACTTATATCATGCTTATCTCATTCAAGTTAATATTTCCTAGGTATATTAATTTGATATCTTTTCTTCATCGGGTAATCGAAAGATTTATGGTGAAAAAGAAATTGTATAAGTGAAAAGAGTTGCATGCAATCCTAGATATAGGACGACATAAATATTCGGATTAGGGTCAAACCTAATATGGGAATTCATAAATCGTTATAATGCAATCTTGGGGTTTTAACTAGAAAGAGATTTCGATTAATCAACTTGAGATTAGGAGTTTTTCGCCTTGAGAAAAGGGATTAACTTAAATCGAATTTCTACGGTCCACATAACATGAGATTTTATTAAAAAAGGTTGGTTTTTTGCTTAAGGGATTACGGTTGTATTTTTAACTTGTCAAATCACAAAAACATTCTAGAGGGATTTACATTCAAACACATTTCTATCTCTTGATTTCTTATTTTACAAATCTTCCTTCATTTTTACAATTTATAATTTGTTTTCCTTTTTCATCAAACAAAAAAAAAAAAAAATTGTTAGATTAAATAACAAAAAGACGGTAATTATTAGTACTTACAATCCTCGTGGGAATGACACTCGGTACTAATAATCTATACTATAAAACGATAGGTGCACTTGCCTACTGCGGTTTTAAAGGTAGCTTTTGAGCCATCAAGTTTTTTGACGCCGCTGTCGGGATTGTAATATTAAGAACACCTTATTTTTGTTAATTTAATCATTTTTTTCATCAATTGTCTTTCTAGGTATCTATCTTTGTAAGTCTTGGATTATACTTATCCTCCTTGTTTACTACATTCATGCCTACTCGTCGCCGAATTTGGAAGCACGAGACCACCTGGGTAGCAACACGAGGAAAATATTAGTACAGACCACGAGAGGATACTAACGAAAGCAAAGATCCCGATATGGCGGATGAACAACAAAGAACCATGTACGACTCACGCCAAGCCATCTATGGACTGATGCGTCGTCCTAGTATCGTAAGGCCCGCCATTTGTGCGGACAATAATTTCAAATCAAACCGAATGTCATTCAAATGGTGCAACAATTTGTTCAATTTGACGGCTCACCGGACGAGGATCCAAATAATCATATCGCGAATTTCCTCGAAATTTGTGATACTTTCAAAATAAATGGAGTCTCCGACGATGCCATCCGCTTACGCTTGTTCCCATTTACTCTTCTGGGGCGGGCTAAACAATGGCTAAACACTTTACCGAAGGAACAATCACAACATGGAGCATTATGGCGGAAAAATTCCTTCTAAAGTATTTCCCACCCGCTAAAACCGCACGATTGAGGAATGAGATCTCTTCATTCACTCAAGAGGACGATGAAACCTTGTACGACACTTGGGAGAGATTCAAAGAATTGCTGCGAAAATGCCCACATCATGGTCTTCCCATTTGGATGCAAGTCCAAACATTTTACAATGGGTTGCTCTCATCGACAAGGCGAGATGATTGATGCGGCGGCGGGGGGACATTGAACAATAAAACACCCGGCCGCCAAGATCTCATAGAAGGAATGGCCATGAATGGCTATCAATGGCAATCCGTGCGAGGAAAAACCAACAATCAATGGGAGTATATAATGCGGACGCTGTGGTTACACTAGCCGCACAGTCGAAGCTCGACTCGAGAAAATCGACGGGTTGGCGCCCCAAAACTACCACCACAACAAGCCTTCTCATGCGAAACTTGTGGAGGATCGCACAACCACCAAGATTGCCCTCATGCGATACCACCACATGAACAAGTGGATTATCTAGTAATCAATCTCACCCTTTCAAAATAATCCTTATAGTAATACCTATAATCCAGGTTGTCAAGGCCAAGACCCGAACTTTAGTTGGGGCAATCAAGGCCAACAAGCCTAATCCGAATGCGCTCACCAATTAAATGCATTCTCCCGGTTTCCAGCCACAAAACCAAGTTTAGAGGACTTATTGTCTAAATTCGTCCAAACTACGGAAACCCATTTCACGGCCACCGAAACATCCTTAAGGAACCAAGATCCATTCGCAACTTGGAAAATCAAATTGGCCAAATTGCCAAAATGGTCTCCGAAAGGCCGCAAGGGAGCTTGCCTAGCAATACCGAACCGAATCCAAGGGAACAGGTAAAAGCAATCACTCTAAGGAGTGGAACAAAACTAGATGAGGTGCGGGTGCCGAGGATGAGCCAACCCCATACAACAAAAAGATGAACATGTACTCAAGGAAACAAAGAAAATGGTACCGAAATTCCAACCACCTATCCCGTATCCAAGCCGATTGCGTAAGGCAAACATGACGACTAATTTGGTAAGTTTTGGATTTGTTTAAACAATTACACATCAATATTCCTTTTGTTGAAGCCCTTTCACGATGCCAAAATATGCCAAGTTCCTCAAAGATCTCCTTTCAAATAAGGAAAAGCTTGAAGAAATATCCATGGTGCAATTAAATGAGGAATGCTCGGCAATTTTACAAAACAAGTTACCTCGAAAATCAAAGATCCAGGAGTTTCACTATTCCTTGTCATGTCGGTAATTTGACCGCTGATCGGGCATTGGCGATCTAGGGGCTAGCATTAATTTGATGCCTTATGATTTATTCAAGCAAATGGGTCTAGGGAGCCAAAACCAACTAGGATGAGCTTGCAATTATGGGACAGTCCATTAAATATCCTAGAGGCATTGTTGAAGATGTTTTGGTCAAAGTCGATAAGTTTATATTCCCCGCGATTTTGTGATTCTTGATATGCATACTGATGTCGAAGTCCCCATGATCCTGGGCGTCCATTTTTAGCTCTTGCTAAGGCAATTATTGACGTGCATGATGGCAAACTAATTTTAAGAGTCGAAGATGAATAAGTCATTTTAAAATCGCTACATCAATGAAAAATACGATAGATAAAGATGACTCTGTTTTGCTATTGATCTTATCGATATGGAGATAACCAACTCTCTACCAAGCATGATTTCTAACGAATTCTTGGAGACTTGTATTGTTCAAAGTGCAGGTATATCGGATGAAAACCCCTTTCTTAAGGAATCAGACTGCTTCGCATTGGAGGAAAATGCACCAACAGAATCCAGGCAAAAAGAGTTTGAAAAAATTGAAAATTCTCGGTGGGGCATAACAAACCATCCATTGAGGATCCACCACCGTTGAGCCGAAAGAGCTACCCGAACACTTGGAGTATGCGTTTCAGTCGATAATTCCAAACTTCCCGTAATTATTTCCTCCAATTTATCCTCACATCAAAAAGATAGATTGTTGGAAATATTACGGAACACAAAAAGGCCATCGCTTGGAAAATCTCCGACATTCGAGGGATCAATCCTTCCTTTTGCACTCACAAGATTCTTATGGAGGAAAATTTCAAGCGGTTGTTCTACCTCATCGCCGCTTAAATCCAAACATGAAAGAGGTAGTTAAAGCGAGAGGTAATCAAACTACTAGATCTTTGGCTCATCTATCTAATCTCCGACAAGAGTTAGGTAAGTCCATTCAAGTGGTCCCAAAGAAAGGTGGGATGACGGTGGTACCAAATGAAAAGAATGAACTTCTTCCGATGCGAACGGTATAGAGTTGGCGAGTTTGCATCGACATCGATGGCTTAACGATGCTACTCGCAAGACCATTTTCCCTTACCTTTTATTGATCAAATGCTTGAACGCTTTATCCGTCACCTCTATTATTGCTTCCTTGATGGCATGTCAGTTATTTTCAGATTCGATAAGACCGGAGGACCAAGAGAAAACTACTTTCACTTGTCCCTACATCATTTTCGCCTATCGACGTATGCCTTTTGGGTTGTGCAATGCACCAAATTTTCAACGTTGTATGCTTGCCATCTTCGACGAGCTTGTAGAAGAAATTATGGAAGTCTTCATGGATGACTTCTCGGTTTTTGGGGATTCCTTTGATCTTTGTCTTGCAAATCTTAAAAAGTCCTTGTTCGTTGCGAAGAGACTAACCCGGTACTTAATCGGAAAATGCCACTTCATGGTACAAGAAGGAATTGTTTTGGGGAATAAAATTTCTTGCAGGGGAATTGAAGTTGACAAAGCGAAAGTTGATACAATTTCCAAATTGCCACCGCCCGCCTGTTGAAGGCTATCCGAAGCTTTTTGGGGCACGCCGGTTTTATAGGCAATTTATCAAAGATTTTTCAAAAATCGCCTGATCGCTTACTCGCTTTTTAGAAAAGGATGCGCTTTTTGATATCAACGATGAATGTCTCCAAGCATTCAACACTTTGAAAGAAAAACTCACCACTTCTCCCATCATAGTGGCTCCGGATTGGTCTCAACCGTTCGAACTCATGTGTGATGCTAGTGACTATGCGGTAGGAGCGGTACTTGGGCAACAAAAAGATAAACATTTCCGCCAATTTACTATGCAAGTAAGACTTTGAATCCCGCTTAATCCCACTATACAACTACCGAAAAGGAACTACTTGCAGTGGTTTTCGCTTTGACAAATTTCGCTCATACTTGATTCTATCCAAAGTCATTGTTTATACGGATCACTCGCTTTACGATATTTGCTCGACAAAAATGACGCAAAACCACGACTAATTCGATGGGTTCTCTTACTCCAAGAATTCGATGTGGAGATCAAAGATAAACGGGTGCCGAAAATCTTGCCGACCACCTATCTCGGCTTGAGCACTCCGACACCGATGAGCAACACAATGGACATATCAACGATTCTTTCCCGGATGAGCAACTCTTTGCCCTCAACTCAATTTCAATTGATATTCCTTGGTTTGCGATTTCGCTAATTATCTTGCGCAGAAAAGTTCTCCCAAAAGAGATGACCCATCAACAAAAGAAGAAATTCTTTTCGGACCTCAAGTATTATATTTGGGACGATCCCCACCTCTTCCGAGTTTGTGCGGATCAAATCATACGAAGGTGTGTTGCACTTCTGAAACAATCTCCATTTTGAATCATTGTCACAATAGACCCACCGGTGGACATTATCAAGCAAATACTACGACACGCAAGGTCCTTGAGTCGGGCTTTTCGGCCTACACTTTTCAAAGACGCAAAACGGTATGTTGAAACTTGTGATAGTTGTCAACGAACAGGAATATTTCTCGAAAAATGAAATGCCCCAAAACGGTATACTTGTTTGTGAAATTTTTGATGTTTGGGGTATTGATTTTATGGGACCTTTTCCTGCGCCGTTTGGTAACAAATATATTTTGGTGGCCGTTGACTACGTGTCTAAGTGGGTAGAGGCTCAAGCTTACCTAAAAATGATGCTCGAGTGCTTTGGTGTATTTTCTCAAAAATTTTTACCCTGGTTTGGTACACCACGAGCCATCATTAGCGATAGAGGCACTCACTTTTGTAATAATCAATTTGATAAGGTTTTAAAGCGTTATGGTGTCACACACCGAGTCGCGACCGCTTATCATCCCCAAACTAGTGGTCAAGTCGAAGTGTCCAACCGCGAATTAAAACGAATTTTGGAAAAACGGTTGGGCACTCTCGCAAGGATTGGTCCATCAAACTCGATGATGCCCTTTGGGCTTATAGAACGGCTTTCAAAATGCCAATTGGGACTACCCCATACCGACTGTCTATGGTAAGGCATGTCATTTGCCTATTGAGCTTGAAAATAAAGCCTTTTGGGCTATTAAAATGCTTAATTATGATTTGTCAAGTCAGAAATAACCGTTTATTGCAGATTAACGAACTCGAAGAATGGCGAAATTCGCATACGAGAATCGAAAATTTACAAAGAACGAACGAAACAATGGCATGACAAGCACATTAAGCACACGAGGGAATTCCAACCAGGTGATCAAGTGTTACTATTCAATTCCCGACTTCGCCTATTCCCGGGTAAGTTAAAATCCGGTGGTCCTACCATTCACTATTACTCAAGTGTTTCCTTACGGGACTATCAAATTATGCACAAGAAATGGGCACCTTTAAGGTAAACGGACACCGTCTTAAGCTTTATTTTGGGGCACCATCGATGATAATTATAGAGATTCCCTCAAGCTTGAGGATCTCCCAAATACATCACACAATTAGAGGTGAAACAATCCACTATACGACACTAAAGCGCGCTACCCGGAGGCAACCCGATGATTTTTTGTCAATTTGTTTCCAATTTTTACTTAGGATTCATTTTTACTCGGAATGATATAAAAAAATTAGCCGGAACACGGCAGTCCGTGTTGAAATTCCCATTTTTCTTAAAAAAAAAAAAAAATTGGCCCAACGAACACGGCCGGGCCGTGTCGCCCGACACGCCCGTGTTCGGCCCAAAATTTTATTCACCAAACAGCCGAACACGGCCAGGCCGTGTCGCCCGACACGGCCGTGTCCGGTTGTACAAAACCAGGGGGGTCGAATTTGGGGCATTTTTTTGAAATTTTTCATCCCAAACCCTAAAAACCCCTCTTCTTCACCAAAAATTTCCCCCAAATTCACCTCACTCTTCCATCTAAACTTAAATTCTTCCACAAAAATACCATCTTGCCTTCATTACGAACACTTCTACCGATTGATTTCTCAAAAATTGGGTGTTTTGTGAGTTTTCAACATCTATCTTGTGGGTCTCCAATAAAAGGCATGGGTTTCATTTTTTTTTGAGTGATTCAATTTTATCTTCCTTTTTTAATTGTGTTCTTTAAATTTTTTTAGGAAATTTGTTTTGTTTTGTTTTTGAGATTATTTGCAATTTTTAGGGGTGTTTATGTTTAAGTGTTGGAAGCATGAATTCTTGAGATGATACTTTGGACTACATGAATTTATCTTGATAAAATCATATGAATTCACTTGTTGGCATCCTCTTGTTCAAAAATTGATGACATAGGAATATTATGAATTGCTAGAGGAATTGTTATTATTACATGATAAGTCTTATTACCATGTTGGTTTGTTGGTGTTTGCTTGATAAAATCAAATAATGATCATGAATTGACGACATACCTTAGTGTGGTTTTGCTTGCCATCGTGATAATGTACATTGAGCCATGGAGAATTTTTGGTTGCTGCATTTGAACATATACTATATGAGTTTCATAGACTTATTTGAGGCACTTGTTTCTCTCGTTGTGGCTATTATTGGTGTATACTTGGTTGTTATCAAAGTTCCTTTTTCAGACTACCATGTCAAAACGGCCGAAGTTACCGCTTCTTCCGTCCGGGGACCTTCGATCTCGCCGCCACTCCTGGCTAATCCACCAAGTAATCGCCACGGCATTTTTTCCTCGATGACGAGCAAGCAACCCGATATCAACAATTGTTGAGTAAACCATTGCACAACACCAGGTATCCTGACGCCATGACATTAGAGACCCTCAGTCGCAAGAAGATATTAATTGGATGTTCGAGCAAGTTGGTTGGGAACAATTCATGGGTGCGAAATCACCAACTTATGAGCGCGTCACACCGGAGTTCCTTAGCTCATTTAACGCCGAAATCCTCACGGAACTCATGCTAGGGACGGCCTCATCTCTTTCCGCTTGTTCAATCAAGAATATACATTGACTCTTGCCGACTTCAACCAAATATATGGTCTTCCAATTGATGGTAACAGACGTTTTCCTAACGACTTTAGTGCCCAACATTTTTGGAATGAAATAGCCCCTTCATGTGAGTATGTTGCTTCCCGTGCTAAAGTATCACGCGTAATAAATCCCTATTTTTGTTATATGCATCGTGTGATGGCCAAAGACACGTTCGGTAGGGGGAAAGTGACGGAATTTGAGGAAGGATGAACTATTGTTTTTATGGGCTATGGTCTACTAGCAAACACCTCGATCTGGTCTCATTTAGCACGCCATTTTCGTAAAATCGGACGGGCGAATGTAGTAAAATTCTTGTTGGAAGCCTAATTACACCAATTGCTCTTCACTTCGAGCATGACTTAACGGATTTACAACAAGTCGCGAGGAAGACGCGTATTGATCTCGAGGTATGTCTTCGCTATAAAATTAATTGAAAGAGTCAATAATCAATTTTGCTTGCTTTTTCGACATACATCCCAACGCCTACTACTTCCCGACCAGGCACACGAACTACAATTCATAATCGGGACAATTGGTTGATGGGTATACGACGAAATTCGGGGATGACAGAATTCTCCTCAATCTACCTCCCATGAGGATGATGCTCACGAATCCCCATCTCCTCCACGAGTTCACCACCCCGTTCTTCATCTCACCCACCACCACCGCCACCGCATGAACAAGTTAATCTTCAAGCTATTCTACAGAGCAACAACACCAAAGAGACATGCTATCATATCAACAAACGATGCTCGAACGCCAAAGAGAATATGCTTGACCGCCAACAACAAATGATGGAGCAACAATTTGGCGTCATTCGGGATATTCGAGAAGACCAACAACAACAAAATGCCCTTTTCTCTCAACTCCATCAATGGCACCTCTCTCAGACACTTCCCACCACCGTCATAAGGTCGTATTTGTCTTTGTCTTAGTTTTCGCTTCCTTTGCTCCATTTTGTATCCCATCTCCTCTTCACATTGGGGACAATGTGACCCTTGAAGTTGGGGTGGTGAGATTTGTTAGAACGCTGATTTGAACTATTTTCTTTAGCTTTGCGTATTTTAGCTTTCTTTGTGGATATTTCGTTTTCTTTTTCGCACCTTATCAATACCTTGCAAACAAACATGAGGTAATTTTTTTACAATTAGATAGGTTAGTTGTGGATTGGTTATGACCATTTTTATCCCGAAAAAGTCATCTTTTTGAAAACTCAAATTGCCAAAATGTTTTTAAACCTGCGTGACTCTAGTAAAAGGATGAATTTGGCCAAAAGAGTTTAATGTCATGAAATTAGCTTGGACTTTGCTTAAATCTAGATACTTTGTGTCATGATCACTAAAGAAACCATAATTCGGGTTTAAAAAAAAACAAAAAAATGAATATTTGTTATATAAAGGGACAATTCGAGGTTATATTCCTCTGTTTGTTGTTGCTTAGTAACTAGGAGCATTCATGAGCCCCATGTTTGTCTCTTACGTAAAACGGCGACACAAATATGAATATGGGACACCACCCTAGGAGTTTTTGAAAAGACATTCAGAATTTAAACCTAGTGGAAGTTTGCCTCAAAAATGTCCCGATTTTATAATTGTAAAAAAAAAAAAAAAACGACCCGAGTTTTGGACTTCTCCTTTTATCATTACATTTTTGTATTTGATCTAAGCATATGAACGACAAATTTTTCGTGATATGACAACTGTGATGTTTTGAACGATTCCAATTATTGAAGTCACTCTCTTTTCAACAAATTGGTTGATTTGAAAAACGGATGGATTGGCTTAATTGGGAAGGAAAAGGTTAGCAGTTCACTTCAATCATGTCGAAATTGTGAAAATAGATATCTCTTTTTGTTTTCAACCCATCTCTTTGTTTTAAAAATTGCTTGAGGACAAGCAAAATTTACAAGTTGGAGGCGGTTTGATAAGTATCATTTTGTACATATTTTGTGTTATTAATTCAATAGCTTTTGAATTGTTTTGTTAGAAAAATCATAGTTTCTCAAGTATTTCTGTAGCATTTCATCGTGTGATGTGTTTAACATTATAGGTGGAGCAATTTGGAGCAATGTGAAGCCAATATTAATTGAAAAAATACAAGAAAATCACTCAACATGACTTGGGATGTCAAGTAACATGGCCATGTTCAAAAAAGAAGGAAATAAATTGGATAAAAATTGGAAAAAGGGTCCAAAACGGCCAAACCGTGTCACCGAACACGCCATGTTGAAGAGATCAAAAGAGGAGGAAAAACGCACAAAAGGCCCGAACACGCCGTGTCGGGCGTTTTAGTGCAAAGACGGACCGACTGGCTTTGGCCGTCACGCGTGTCCACGACCTCTTTTTGCAACCTTTCTTTGCGGAATTTGGGGAAAACTCATCAACCAACCCATTTTGGCCACTTTTGTACACTTTTAACACCCTATTTTGCTTTGAAACATGTCTCCATGTCCCTCCTCATCACTTGAATACAAGAATTCACCAACCAACAAGGAAAATGGGGATGATTGTTTAATAAAAGAGAGTCTTATCAATGTATTGGTTGCCTATAAAAGCCAAAGGTTGAAATTGGGAGATTCATTCATTAGATACTCAGGAAATATTCATTGTATTCATTTCATTAAGTAGAATTGGGATCAAGGGGTCTTGGAGAAGAAAGCTTGGGGCAATATTGGAGAAGAAGGCTTGGAGCAACATCATCAATCAAGAAAGAAGTCCATTGAGGTTTTGAGAAAGATAAGTACACCATGTCTATAATACTTAAATCTTCTTGTGTAATTTACTCTTTTGTCAAAATCATGAGTAGCTAAAATCTTAGTGTTTGAGTGTAATGAACTCCGGAATGGATTTGTGATTAAGGTTTGTATGTTTTTAATAAAATTCTCATGTCTTGTGTGATTCACTTATATCATGCTTATCTCATTCGAGTTAATAATTCCGGTATATTAATTTGATATCTTTTCTTCATCGGGTAATCGAAAGATTTATGGTGAAAAAGAAATTGTATAAGTGAAAAGAGTTGCATGCAATCCTAGATATAGGACGACATAAATATTCGGATTAGGGTCAAACCTAATATGGGAATTCATAAATCGTTATAATGCAATCTTGGGGTTTTAACTAGAAAGAGATTTCAGTTAATCAACTTGAGATTAGGAGTTTTTCGCCTTGAGAAAAGGGATTAACTTAAATCGAATTTCTACGGTCCACATAACATGAGATTTTATTAAAAGAGGTTGGTTTTTGCTTAAGGGATTACGGTTGTATTTTTAACTTGTCAAATCACAAAAACATTCTAGAGGATTTACATTCAAACACATTTCTATCTCTTGATTTCTTATTTTACAAATCTTCCTTCATTTTTACAATTTATAATTTGTTTTCCTTTTTCATCAAACAAAAAAAAAAAACAAAATTGTTAGATTAAATAACAAAAAGACGGTAATTATTAGTACTTACAATCCTCGTGGGAATGACACTTGCACTAATAATCTATACTATAAAACGATAGGTGCACTTGCCTACGGTTTTAAAGGTAGCTTTTTGAGCCATCAAAACCCTCAGTGTTTGGGTCCTTTAGGATTAGCTTTGAGACTTTTAGGTCTCCAATAATGATTAGAGCTATTTCTAGCCCGACAAGTATTAGTCGTATGACCCTTTTACCGCAATAGAAGCATGTAATAATTCTAGGAGCATAATGACCAACGTCTTAGAGACTTGATTCTTTTTCATGTGATTGATACCCTTAGGCTTATGATCAAGTTCTAGTTTCGAATTATCACAACAATCAACAATATCGGTCATCCTATTGGTACTCAAGTTGGATTTTAATAAATCTTTTTCATGCAATCAATATTCTCAACAAGAGTACTATTTTCTTTTTTCAAGGTTTCTAACCTTGTCAAGTGTGGTGGTGTGTGAGCACATGATAGTGATGTTAGATAAATGTTTTTATCAAGATTTTGATGATTTTGTTTTAATAAGATTTTATACCAAAACAATGTTTTTATATGTTGTCCAAATACTCCTAAATGATTTAAAATGTTTTTACTAATTTTTGGAGTATTTCTTAGAGTTTTTAATTTGATAAAAATTGGACAACACTTTTGATGGTTTTGTTTAAATTGGTTTTTACACCAAAACTATGTTTATAAATGTTGTCTAAATACTCCCAAATGATTTAAAATGTTTTTACTAATTTTTTTGGAGTATTTCTTGAAGTTTATTTTTGAAAAAAATCGGACAACATTTCAAGAAAGGGAAGGTCGACTCTGGGCGCCCAAAGTGGTCGACCTGGCACCAAGATAAGAAACACGAAACAGAACTTACAGTCTTAAAAAAGAGGAGGGGGGACCGGTCAAGGGAGGTCGACCGGCCGCACCCTGGCGACCGGCCGCACCCCACCTCGACCGTCGCACCCCGCAACCCCTACCGGATCGCACTATTTTTTAAAAAAACGGTCGAAATCTTCAACAGGCAAACCGCCTATGTTATTTTTTGACAACAAAATTCCAACCGTTGCAATTTGTGACAAGATTTGCTTTTCAATTTTGTACAATATTTCTACATCTTGTGATCTTCTTTTTGTAGACAAAAGTGAAGATAGAGAGCCTATGTTGGTGAAGCTTCTCTATAAATAGAGGATGAATTGAAGACACAAGATATACAACACATACAAGCAAAGTACACAACAAGAAATCAAGCAAATTGTTCAAGCTTTCATTTTTACACTCTTGTTGTAATAGCCTAAGTACTTTCACTTGCACATCTTTGAGGTCTGGCTTTTGATTCTTGATTACACTTGCACTCAATCTTTGTATTAGTTTCATAGAGTTGTAATCTTGAATTTTGTCCATCATTCAACACAAGACATCCTTGTGAGTATTCTTGTGGTAAGAATACACTTGAGTGATTTAGGTGATAGGTGTTTGAAGAGTGTGGTACTCTTCAAGGTGGTGAAGGAAGATTGTGGTAATCTCCTCAAGGTGTTGTAAGAGGATTGTGGTGATCCTCAAGGTGTTGTATTAATTTTTGGTAAATTAATAAAATCTTTTTTTCTTTGAAATCCATCCCTAAATACTTTGCGGGTGGTAGAGGATTAGCCCTGGTGGGTTGAACCTCTTTAAATCAACGAGTGTTGTTTAATTTCCGTATTTACATTCTTGTCATATACTTGTTGATTCGAAAAAGAGGGTGATTTGCGAAAAATCGGCATAATCTATTCACCCCTCTAGATTATCGTGAGCCACTGGACTAACAAGTGGTATCGAGCCAAACTCTCTCTAAACTCGTTCCGAGTAAAGGAAAAGATCCATGGCTACGAATGAAGCTTATCTCACCACCGCGCCCACCAACAAGCCACCACTATTCGACGCCAACAACTACGCATTTTGGAAAGACCGCATGGAGTGTTTTCTACAAAGATGCGATTTGATATTTGGAATGTGGTCATTGAAGGAGTTGCTCAACCAACAACAAAATTGGAGGATGGTACCACTACTCCCAAGCCATTCAAGAGTACGATGAAAATGACAAGAAGGCTTTCTCTCTAAATGGTAAGGCCTTAAATATTTTACATTGCTCTCTTTACCGCCACCGAATATAATCGCATAAGAGGCATACGGTCGGCACATGAAGTTTGGGAAAAATTAGAAACCATTTATGAGGGCACAAAGAAAGTAAAGCAAGCAAGAAAAACAATGCTTGTGAAAGACTTTGAAAATTTCAATATGCATGATGGTGAAAGCATATCAAAAATGGTGGAAAGGCTTGACAACATTGTCAATCCTCTTGTGGCTCTTGGAAAGGTCATCTCCGAAGACAAGGTGACCAAGGTATTAAACGCCTCTTCCCGGCTCATGGTCCGAAAAAGGTGACATCAATCACGGAAGCTCAAAATCTTGAGACACTCAAGTTTGATGAGCTCATTGGGAATCTCCTCATTTATGAAGTATATCTCAAGGAGAGGAAAAATTCTCAACCATCCACCTCTAAATCGGGTACGCAAAATATTATTAAAGGCTTATCATCTTCTTCTAATAATGTTTATTATGCTAGTGATGAGGATGATGAAGAAACGCACGCTCTCTTGTTAGAAAATTTGCAAAATTTGTAAACAAAAATAAAGCAAGAAAGCCAAGAGACAATTCTTGCTTCAAATGCGGAAAATCCGGCACTACATAGCCGATTGCCTAAAATTAGCGGAAGAGGAACAAAAAGAAGAAAAGCCTTTTCCGAAAAAGAATGCATTAAATGTGGACGTCAAAACTTGGGATGAATTACTTGAAACAACCGACGAGGAAGGAGAATCCGAACATGGTCTTATGGCCGTAGACGATGAAAATACCAAGGTACGCTCTAATGCTTCATCTTCTTCCCTAGTTGATGAATTACAATGTGATTTTGATGAATTGCAAAATGAGTTTCAAAATTTGATTGTTAAATACAAGAATTTGAAAAAGGAGCATAAAGAGCTTAAACTAGAAAAGGATAAATTATTTACTTATGACTCCCTGATAAAGCTCATACTATTACTTTTACTATGGTCCGTACTCTTGAAACCGAAAAACAAACGCTCACAAATGATATTGAAAATTTGAAAAAGGATGTGCATCGATTCAATTTAAGTACGGATAAAGTCACAAAAATTTTAGATGCACAAAGAGGTGAGCATTCTAAATTAGGACTTGGTTATAAACCTTTTCAAAATATTTTTAAGAAAAAGACCAAGGTCCAACCTTTGTACGTGCTAGTAGTCCTCGTATTACTACTTGTTTTTATTGTGGTAAGAATGGACACTATGCTAGCAATTGTAAATTGAAAAATAATTTTAGTTATTATTGGAGACCTAAAGGTCTCAAGTTAACCCCCATGGACCCCAAAATTATAGGGTACCTAAAAATAATTCCTTTGTAGGTTATAGGGCTATAACAACAATGGAAGATTCAAAATGGCTCGTGGACAGCGGATGTTCACGCCATATGACCGGAAAGAGAGAACTTTTTACCAACATCAAGCTCCAAGAAGAGGGTATGGTCATGTTCGGCATTGCAAAGGAAAAATTCTTGGAAATGGAGAAATTGGTAACTCTTCTTTTCTCTCTTAGTAATGTTCTTTTAGTAGAAGGGCTTAAGTTCAATTTGATAAGTGTTAGCCAACTTTGTGACTCAAATTATAATGTTGTTTTTAATAAAGAAAAATGCCTTATTTCCAAAAATGATAAAATTATTTGTGAAGCAATTAGAAAAGGCAATCTTTACAAAATTTGTACAAGTGATTTGGTTAGTCAAAATGTTTCTTGTCTTGTCGCCAATAATGATTTAACTAGCTTATGGCATAGGCGACTTGGACATGTTGGATACAAAAATTTGCAAACTATTTACAAAAACCAACATGTAAAAGGACTACCCAAATTGAATTTTGAAAATATTGGCTTATGTGACACTTGTCAAAAGAACAAATTAGTTAAGAGTAGTTTTAAGCCCAAAATGAAATTTCCACTACCAAACCCCTACAAATGCTTCATCTTGATTTGTATGGGGATATTGGTACGGCAAGTCTAAGTGGAAAACATTATACTTTTGTTATAGTTGATGATTTTTCTAGATATACTTGGGCTCTATTTCTTACTAATAAAAGCGATGTCGTTAATGAGTTTGTTAAGTTGTGTAGACTCATTGAAAATGAAAAGGAAGATACTATTAAGTCCATTCAAGTGATCGAGGTGGAGAATTTGACGGCGAATTTAGAGTCTTTTGTGAAACCAAGGGATATAGTCATAATTTTTCGGCTCCAAGGACACCTCAACAAAATGGAGTAGCCGAAAAGGAAGAATCGGACACTTCAAGAAATGAGTCGGTCCATGCTCAATGAATTTTCACTTCCAAAATATTTTTGGGCCGAAGCGTAAAACTACCGCTTGCTATGTCATTAATCGAGTTTATATTCGTCCTAAAATGAATAAAACTTCATATGAGCTTTGGAAAGGAAGAACTCCAAATATTAGTTATTTCAAAATATTTGGATGTAAATGTTTTATTTTGAATACTAAGGATCAATTAGACAAACTTGATCCTAAGGCCGATGAAGGAATATTTATGGGGTATTCAATCAAGAGCAAAACATATCGGGTTTATAATAAGACTAGTGGGGTTGTTGAAGAATCTATCCATGTCAAATTCAATGAAGCTTTGGGTGTTGAAAGGATACCCGATGATGAAAGTGGTGAAGAGGATATCGTTGAAACCATTGTTCAAGATGAAACTCAAAATGATCAACCTTCAAGCTCAAATGTTCCTCAAGAAGATAAAGGTGATACTTCTAATCTTCCCGTAGCATTGAAATTTAAGGAGATCACCCAAAAGATCTTATTATTGGTGATCCCCTTGATAAAGTAATGACTCGAGGAAAATTTGCCGAGAAAGCTCTTATATCTCAAAAAGAGCCTAAAAATGCTAAGGAAGTCATTGAAGATGAGGATTGGTTTTTAGAAATGCAAGAAGAGTTGAATCAATTTGAAAGGAATGATATATGGGAATTAGTACCTTGTCCTCCATCTCAAACCATTATTGGTACAAAATGGGTATTTTGAACAAGCTCGATGACCAAGGCAATATCGTCCAAACAAAGCAAGGTTAGTAGCTCAGGTTATTGTCAAGAAGAAGGTATTGATTATGATGAAACATTTGCACCGTAGCACGTTTAGAAGCTATTCGTATTTTACTTGTCTATTCTTGTTTTAAAAATTTCAAGTTTTACCAAATGGATGTAAAATCCGCATTTTTAAATGGTATTATTCAAGAAGAAGTCTATGTAAAACAACCTCCGGGTTTGAAAATTTTTCTAGGCCTAATGATGTTTATAGACTTAAAAAGGCCTTGTATGGTTTGAAACAAGCACCCCGTGCATGGTATGATAGACTTAGCTCTTTTCTTTTGCAAAATGGTTTTACAAGAGGTAAAGTTGACACTACTCTCTTTGTTTTTGAAAAAGAGCGAGATTGCTTGTTAGTGCAAATTTATGTTGATGATATTATTTTTGGTGCTACTAATGAATCATTGTGCAAGAAATTTTCTAAGTTAATGCAAGGTGAATTTGAAATGAGCATGATGGGGAGCTCAACTTCTTCCTTGGACTTCAAATTAAGCAATGCCAAGAAGGAATTTATATTTCTCAATCAAAATATACAAAGGAACTCTTGAAGAAATTTGGCATTGAAGAAGGAAGAAGCTCTCTACCCCAATGGCAACAAACGCAAGATTGACAAAGATGAAAAAGGCAAGTCGGTTGATGAATCCAAATATTGAGGTATGATTGGTAGTTTACTTTATTTAACCGCAAAGTAGACCGGACATTCTTCATGTCGTATGCCTATGCGCTCGTTTTCAAAGCAATCCCAAAGAATCTCATTTAAGTGTCGTTAAAAGGATTTTTCGATATTTGAAAGGCACTATTCAATATGGTTTATTTTATCCAAAGAATGAAAATTTTTCTCTTAAAGGTTATAGTGATTCGGATTATGCGGGAAATATTGATGATCGGAAAAGTATTTCCTGGATCATGTCAATTTCTAGGTGATTGCCTAGTTTCTTGGTTTTCAAAGAAACAAAATTGTGTTTCACTTTCAACGGCCGGCCGAATATATTTCCGCGGCATTTTGTTGTACACAACTTCTTTGGATGAAACAAACCTTAGCGGATTATAAATGTTCTTTTGAAAGTGTTCCTATCTTTTGTGATAATATTTCCGCTATAAACATTGCTCAAAATCCGGTTCATCATAACCGTACTAAACATATTGAGATTCGACATCATTTTCTAAGGGATTGTGTCTCAAAACGAAAAATTGAGATATCTTTTGTACCATCTCAAGATCAATTAGCGGACATTTTTACTAAACCGCTAACTTCCGAGACTTTTGCATCAATACGAGCTCGGTTAGGCATAATGCATATTGAATGAGGTCTATGATTGCATTTTGTACGTTTTAAAACTTAGGGCGAAATATCGATTTTTGGTTGAAAATTCGGATTTTGGAAATTTTATCAAAATAGTGGGCTGAGGAGGTTGAGGGCAACCGTCGCCCTCAACGCCGACCTGGCCGCCCTCAACCATGACCGGTCACCCGTCACCAAATTTTGGTTAAATTCGGTTCTGTCTTGATTTCGACCATTGTGGCTTATTTTGTCTATTTTTCGTCCCTTTGCCAAATACACTAAAATTTCACTTCAAATGTGTTTTCTTGCATATGTTTTATATTTTGGACTTCATTAAGCTCGATTATCATCATCATTGCTCATCTTTACCGAATAAATGGTAAGAATTCTACTCCATTTGCTCAATTGGGTTGAACCCTTGAGATTTTGACTTATTTGCAAAATTCTTGATGCTAATTTCATATGAATGTGATGAGCTTAATATTTATGATGTATTGAATGTTGTTTGAACTGAATTGGTGATGAAAATTTTTGGCTTAAATGAATTTCAAAGGCATTATATACTTCTAGTTTTATTCGACGACGCCAAGTGTTCGACAAAATGTTTCAATGAAAAAATTCATCACCTACATGATTATCTCGATTTGAAAAGTCATATAAGTTTATAGAGATCATGTTTTATCAATCAAATGAGCTTTTGCAAGTCAATTGATCAACTTTTCCCTTTTACTTGGAATTTAAGCTTCAATTTTCAATAAGCTCGATAAATCGATAAATTTGCGCACTTTGATATGAATATATGATGTTTTTATCGTGCTAACATTCTTTTGATGATTCCAAAGGGGAGAAACAGGAAAAATGCTCATACGCTCAAAGAAGCGAAAATAAGCTTGCAAGAAAAGCTATAAGCTAGTGGCTCTTGAAAGCCATAAGTTCAGAACAATGCTTAGTCCATTTGATGTATTGTGGAATTTTATGCTTGACTAATGATGTTTTGTGACAGGGGAGCTTATAAGCTCATGGAATTCAAGCTTAAGTTGTGAAAGCTAAGCTTTTAGCTTTTAGTTGTTGCTTGTATACTTGTTCTTTATATGCATGTTGATAGGGGAGCTTGTGCAAAAATGATTTTGAAAAATCTTTGCTCCTATCCTTGTGTGCTTGTACTTATGATGTATCTTGTTTGTAATTGATTGTTGTTTTAAGACCGGAAAATTTGTTTTGTTTTAAAATCGACCTTCTAAAAATTGTTTTGGTTTGTAATCATCAAAAAGGGGAGTTTGTTAGATAAATGTTTTTATCAAGATTTTGATGATTTTGTTTTAATAAGATTTTATACCAAAACAATGTTTTTATATGTTGCCCAAATACTCCTAAATGATTTAAAATATTTTTACTAATTTTTGGAGTATTTCTTAGAGTTTTTAATTTGATAAAAATTGGACAACACTTTTGATGGTTTTGTTTAAATTGGTTTTTACACCAAAACTATGTTTATAAATGTTGTCTAAATACTCCCAAATGATTTAAAATATTTTTACTAATTTTTTGGAGTATTTCTTGAAGTTTATTTTTGAAAAAAATCGGACAACATTTCAAAGGGAGGTCGACCGGTCGCCCAAAGTGGTCGGCCGATGCACCAAGATAAGAAACACGAAACAGAACTTACAGTCTTAAAAAAGAGGAGGGGACCGGTCAAGGGTGGGTTGACCGGTCGCACCCTAGAAATGACGGTCGCACCCCACCTCGACCGGTCGCACCCCCCTGCAACCCCTACCTGGATCGCACTATTTTTTAAAACGGTCGAAATCTTCAACAGGGCAACCGGTCGCCCTATGTTATTTTTTGACAGAAAATTCCAACCGTTGCAATCTGTGACAACAAGATTTGCTTTTCAATGTTGTACAATATTTCTACATATTGTGATCTTCTTTTGTAGACAAAAGTGAAGATAGAGGAGCCTATGTTGGTGAAGCTTCTCTATAAATAGAGGATGAATTGAAGACACAAGATATACAACACATACAAGCAAAATACACAACAAGAAATCTGCAAATTGTTCAAACTTTCATTTTTACACTCTTGTTGTAATAAATTTAAATACTTTCACTTGCACATCTTTGAGGTCTAGGCTTTTTGATTCTTGATTACACTTGCACTCAATCTTTGTATTGGTTTCATAGAGTTGTAATCTTAAATTTTGTCCATCATTCAACACAAGACATCTTTGTGAGTATTCTTGTGGTAAGAATACACTTGGGTGATTTAGGTGATAGGTGTTTGAAGAGTGTGGTACTCTTCAAGGTGGTGAAGGAAGATTGTGGTAATCTCCTTGAAGGTGTTGTAAGAGGATTGTGGTGATCCTCAAGGTGTTGTATTAATTTTTGGTAAATTAATAAAATCTTTTTTTCTTTGAAATCCATCCCTGAGATCTTGGGGTGGTAGAGGATTAGGCCCTAGGTGGTTGAACCTCTTTAAATCAACGAGTGTTGTTTAATTTCCGTATTTACATTCTTGTCATTTACTTGTTGATTCGAAAAGAGGGTGATTTGCAAAAAATCGCATAATCTATTCACCCCCTCTAAATTATCGTAGCCACTTGGACTAACAAGTGATTCATAGGAAGTGAATAAACTATCCTTATCATTTTTCAAAACATTGAATTCCTTTTTCAAATTTTTGTATTTAACAAGTAAGCTTTGGAATTCATTTTGTAGTTCATCAAAATCATTTTGCAAATCACTATAATCATTTTGAATGACAATATCATAGGAAGTAGAAGGTTTAAGACATACCTCGTTTTCTTCTTCGATGCCCATAAAACAATATTCAACTTCTTCATAGTTGGAAGTTGTAAGAAGCTTGTTCCTTAGATTTGAATTTGTATCCCTTTGAGAAGTAGATGCTTTTGTTTGACTCCTTTCATTTGCAAATACTCCATAGATGGCTTCTAATTTTTGCAATACTTCATGTGCCAATCGAATTCCTACAATATGTCCATATTCCAAATTAGTAAATGAACAATACAAAATATTGAGAGCTTTACCGTTTAAGGAGATGGTTTTCTTCTCTTCATCATTGAGCTCTTTGAAGCCTTTGGAGGTGTGTGGTGTATCTTTCATTGGAATGGATTCTCCATTGATGACGATGTTCCAAATGTCAAACCCGCAACTTTGTAAATAACATTCCATTCTTTCTTTCCAAAATATAAAATTTTGGAATCAAATAGTGGTGGCTTGGTGGTGGAGGTGCCGGTAAGATGAGCTTCGTTAGAGCCGACGATCGTTCCTCTTCACTCACGATGTGAAACGAGCTTGCCAAAGAGTTTGGCTTTGATACCACTTGTAAGTCCAAGCGGCTACGATAATCTGAGGGGGTGAATAGATTATCTCCATCTTTTCGATTTTACACTCTTTTTCGAATCGAATGCTCAAAGATAATAATAAAGGTGCGGAATGTAAACAACACACGTCGATTTATAGAGGTTCAACCCACCTAGGGCCTATCCTCTACCACCCTAGTATATCCGGATGGATTTCAAAAAGAAAAAGAATTTTATTAATTATCCAAATTTAATACAACACCAACTTACAACAACACCTTGAATAGCACCACACTCTTCTTCAACACCACCTTTGAGATTACCACAATCTCACTTGAAGATTATCACAATCTCCAACGGCACCTTGTGAAGATTACCACAATCTTCAACCTTGAAGAATACCAAATTCTTCAACACCTCAACAAGAAGATTACCACAATCTTCTTACACCTAACACCTAGATCACCCAAGTGTGTTCTTACCGCAAGAACACTCACAAGGATATCTTGTGTTGAATGATTACCCAAATTCAAGATTACAACTCGATAATTGATAATACAATAGAGTGCAAGTGTAATCAAGAAAAGCCTAGACCTCAAGAATGTGAAAGTGAATAGCTAGGCAAATTACAACAAGAAATAAGACAATGTAAGAACAAGTGTATTCTTGAGTATATCTTGTTGTGTTGTAGTTTTCTCTTATATTGTTGCTTCAATTCTTCCTCTATTTATAGAAGATATCTTGTACATGATAGGCTCCTCTTGGGGACATGAATTCTGTAAAAATTGCAAGACAATTGAAGAAAAGAGTCTGTTAGAAATCAATCCCACAAAGTAAGGAAATGATGTCTCGCCGCACAACGGTTACATTTTTGTTGTCAAACTTAAGAGATGACGGTCCGCGAGAAATAAAGTTTGAAATAAAGTAATAAAGAATTTACACATGCAGGCGACCGTTGACGTGCACCTCGACCAGGTCGACCACTTACTACAACCGGTCGCACCGCATCAAAAATGAATGAAGCGGAAGTTCTGTTTCGTGAAATGAACTCCCGGTGCACGGTCGCCTCTTTGGTCGACCAGTCGACCTCCTAAATGCAATGTTGTCCGATTTTTGACGAAAATAAACCTCAAAAATACTCCGAAAAATTCGTAAAAATATTTTAAACCGATCGGGAGTATTTAGGACAACATTAGAAATATGGTTTTGAAGAAATAAAACATTAACACAAAAAGTGTTGTCCGATATTAATTCCAATAAATACTCCAAAAATAGTAAAAACATTTTAGATCAATTGGGAGTATTAGGACAACCTTTAAAAACATTATTTTGTGTAAAAACAAACTCATCAAAATCGGATAAAACCATTTATCAAACATGATGTTGCCATTCCAAAATGCGGATGATGGAATTCATATAACTATTGAAAAATGTACATGTAATAGTATAAAACAAATGTCTTATTGATATATCATCCGTGCATCGCATCGCACGTAAAAGACTAGTAAATATAATAATATAATATCTAATTCAAATACAAAATAAGTGTTTCATTAGGGTTCTAATATTATATTTATATATAAGATATATGTAATATTTTTATATTGATATCTTCAATATGTATATAAAATATATTACATACATGTATTATTCTATATAATACTTTTTGTTTCTATGTATTATATATGTACTATATATAATATTATATATATTATATATGTAGGCCTTAAATAAATCGGTTTGTTGAGCTTAAAAGGCTTTTTTAAAGGTCCAGTGTCCACTCAACTATTCAAATATGCTTTGTAAAAGGCTTGAGCCTGACCCAATTGGGTATAGGGATGTCAATGGGGCGGGGCGGGGACGGGCGATCGACCGCGATCGCCCGTCCCCGTCCCCGCGAGACAAACGGGGAAAATTTCCCCCCATCCCCGTCCCCACGGGATTTCCCACCCCACGCCAACTTTAATTGGGTAGCTCGACCCATTTCCACCCCTAAGTGGGGCCTAGGCGGTGGGCTTAAAAATATATATATCCAATTTTATGCATATATAATTTATAATACATAGCTATAAGTTATATTTAAACTTTTTCTGAACAAATATAAAATTTAAACTTTAAAGTAATTCAACAACAATAACCCATTAAAATTTATAAATCATCTACAATATAATACTTTAACAAATATTACATTGATTCATATAACATCAAATCATCAATCGAAAGATTTTCGACCTAAAATTTTGTTTCTTTTTATTAAGAAAATTATATATTCAGTTTCATTTACGGTGAACTTTGGAGTCATCGGTGCTATTTCACTAGCCGGAGTCATTTTGTTAGGATTTCAGAAAATATAATTATATCTGGCGTCGCCAGCCCGCCTAGATGTTTCCTAGTCCGCCTAGTTCTCCTAGGCGCCGCCTAATCCTAGCATCGCCAGGCCGGCCGATTAGTCAAAAATGGCAAACAGTGTCCACTTAGCGCCTAGGCCACTAGTAATAAGTAATAAGTAATAACAGTCATGGAGAATTAAATGGCGTAAATGAAATTTTATGTTGAAAATCATGATATTTTATAAGAACACCCTTGGGTGTGGTACGCAATCAATTGAGAATATGATATTTTCATGGGTTGGGCAAAACTCATTTCCTCTTCTATTAGACTTCCTAAGGGAGAATGTTTGAAATCGGGATTCAATAGTGTACGCCATGGCATTGCTTCACTTTTGTAATTGTTCTAAGATTGTAAAGATCATATACCCAAAGAAAAAATTGACATGGGAGTGCGATTCTATCTAAAATTTGTTGTTTTATATATGACATGAGATCCAAGCGTTTCATGAATACATGACATTCAATGAGGTATTAAATATTAAACATTTAATAATATGGTATGAGATGTGACATAAATTGATGAGCGTTTCAAGAATTGCGAGAACCAGTTCGCGATTTTTTCTGAATAATGCAGCTTAATAATGTGCTTGTAAATTAGAAACAAGTCAAATGTACGACCTACTAAGATCAGTGTTCTATACAGCAGTAGACATGTGGTAAACTGGGGTCTAACACCTAGTGGAGCCTGGGCAAGATTAGGCTAGGTCTGAGCAGGGTTAAGCGGGACCTAATCGGAAGAAAAACATAATCTGACAAGGGGAGTCTAGCGTTTAGGCGTGGACTAATCGGAGCTAGTGGGAGATTTTTAGAACAATGCTAAAGATACCGCAGGAGTTACATATTAATAATTATGTTCATCTTCAAAATTCAAATCAATAAATTGATTATCTAAAATGCTTTCTCGATTGTTAGTTATATGCACTTCGGATGACAAGTGCATACCAAGTGCTTTAGAGTGAGAGATAACATACTTTGCTAAGATAATTGAAAATATAAAGGAATAAAATTTACAATAAAACACTCTACAAACAATAGAGCAATTGCATCTCGAATAATTGGGAGTAATTTCTATGATACTTGAGGCAGAAGATGTTTCAAACTTTTGCGAATACACCTCTATCTTATTATAATTCAAAGGAAAAATTACACAAATTACCCTTTAGGTTTGGCCTAATTATGAAAAACTCAATTATCTTTCAAAATTATATTTATCCCCTTAAGTTGAATTTGGATGGGAGGCTTTGGATTCAAATGATTATTAGAGGAAGGGTTTCAAATGACTCCAAATAGTATAGATTTGAAATTCCACCACAATGATTCAAAAAACAACACAAATATAATATAAGGATTTGAAATCCATTGTAAAATGATATTATCCAAATAAGTTTAATGGATTAGTTATTATGAATTTGGAATCTATAACTTTAAATCTATCATCCAAATGAAACTTAAAGTATTACAAACATACACCCACATGAGATTTGTATTTAATAAATGTCCCTCAAATGCAATTTGTAAAATAGAAATAATTATCACGTGTATTTGTAACTTTTAAAAGATAGTTAAGTTTTTATGGAGAAATATAGCAACACATACAAAGTTTTTGCAATAGAAGTTTCAGATTAGATTCGTCCTAAACACAAAGAAGACACGCATGCAATTTCGGTTGGGAAAAATGCACAAGCATATGACATTGCAATGGCATAGTCGAAAATATTACGGGGTGGGTGTTGGATATTTTGAATAAAATTACTTATTTAACCTTTTAAATAGTAAAGTGTGGATATATTTTGTCTTTTAAATAGTAAAGGCCAATTTGACCTTATCAATAGTAAAGGGCAAAATTTTGCCTATAAATATGGGTTATTTTCCATTTGTAAACACACAACAAATCAAACACAAAATTTTCATCTCTCCCTAAAGCTTTTGTAATTTTTGGTGATAATTTTCGGGCATAATTTTTCATTCGCCGGAATAGGTAATCCGGTTTTCGTCTTATCCTGGGAAACAGACGTCGAGCATAGGGGGCGAATCTGCTTTTAAGGATAGTGTGTTGAATACACGATTCGAGCTAATTTTATTTTGCTTACTTTGCAAATTTTATCGATTCGGATTTTCGACTCATATAAATTATACTAGAAGAAATACTAATATTTTCCTACAAACTTAAAGCGATTATGAGAAAACTTCTAGTACTAAATACGTTGCCATTTATCCTGCTTTTTTAAAATTTTGTCTAATGCTCAAACTATAAAAACCCCGACGGTAAAATTTTGGGAGCCGATTATTTTGTAATTTTGTTGGGTATCAATATCATATTCGGATCAGGTTTGCTTTTTATTAGCCATTTGGTAAAGTAGTGGTATGTTGATCTATAAGTTGTTTCCACTTTATTACATATATTTATATATTAAAAAATATTTGGAATTCGAACTTTGATTCACCAACTTTTTGCAATTGTAGCTTCATATAAAGGTCCGTTGATTGGCTATCTTAATATGTTAGATAGTTTGGCTTATTAAGTGGATTATGCCATATTAAAAACAATATGCTAATGTTTGTGTGAAATACTTGAAGTTCATATTCAATTTGGATGATTATCAGGATATTAAATTGGTTCGAATATTTATTATTTTGTACTAAAGCGATTAATACCCGTGCTATTTGAAGCGAAAGGAAATTGTAATTTGACCGGACTAATTTTGGGTGATTGGACTAATTTTGACCGATTGACTAATTTTTTGAACCGATTGACCGTTTGGACTATTTTGGACTGTTTGGACTAATTTTTGGACTGATTGGACTAAAGTTTGGGCTGATAGAATAGATTCCCTGTGCTTATTTGGAATATAAGGAAATTGCAAGGACCTTATACTAAATAAAAAAGAATTTGAAGTTTCTAGACACTCTCCTCCTCCCGCTCCTCCTCCTCCGCCGCGCCGCAGTTGGCTGTCCCTCCAAGGCTGAGAATTACTCTAATTTCTCTGTAATGGCATCTGAATCAAATGTGGTGGTCTAACCCGCAGTGCCAACACGATTTTGTACCAAACAAAGATCTTTGGTCTAACTCATTGTGTGCCAGGCTTTTGTAGCCAACCCCACGTTTAATGTGTCCATTAATCATGGTGAAAATCGGAAAAGTTTAACAACTTGAATTTTAAGCGTGTAGCAAAAAATATTTTTCTACTTGACCACATTGAACTTGACACAGTTCTTGAAGAAAGATCATCCACAGCTTAGTGAGGATAAGACTGATGCACAAGCGTTTAACGCTTTGGATGCTTGGATACATGTTAATTTCTTGTGTAGAAATTATGTCATGAATGACCTTGCAGATTCGTTGTACGTGTATAGCTCAAAGAAAACTGCTAAAGAAGTGGATTTAAAATAAATGAATGTGATAAATGTGTCATGTTAAAGAGATCGAAATGACTATGTCATTTTATGTCTTTATGTAGACGACATGCTTATCATTGGAAGTAATGATAACATAATTAAATCCACTAAAGATATGTTGAACTCGATGTTTGATATGAAAGATATGGGTTTAGCTTACGTGATCCTCGAATAATGATTTCTAGAACTTCAAATGGACTAACACTTGATCACCACATTATGTGGTGATAAGGGTCTTTTTATGAACGTTTTATGTGTATATTTGAGTAGAATTCGAGTTATTTTATTGTTAGTTTTGTAAATTTTTTATTGTACATAGTTCATATTACTCCGAGTGCTTTTATTGATGTATATTGACCATTCGGGGCTAATTTTGGTGAATTTCGGACCATGGATTCATGTCAAAACATACCGGGAGTTTAAGGATGCAAAAACGCTCGAAATTCTAAGCCAAACACGCTCATTTCGGGGCCTTTTTGGTCCAACACGGGCGGGGTGTCGGGCAACACGGTCGTGTTCACGGAGCTAAAAACTCGATTTTTCGCACAAAATAGCCTCCCCGACACGGCCGTATCTAGAGACACGGCCTGGCCGTGTGTTGGGAAGCACAACCATGTCTCCCCGATTCCCTGTGTGATAAAACAGCACGGCCGGCCGCTCGGGGCGACACGGGTGTCCGGCACTTTTCTCGCAACTTTTCCATGCGAAAATGATGGAAAACTCACCTACCAAGCTTTTTGACCACTTTTATACACCTTTAATGACCAAATTTTGCAAACATGTCCCCATATTCCCTCAATCATCAATTGAGTACAAGAATTCACCAACCAACAATGAAAATGGAGGCAATTGTTTAACAAAAAAAAGAGTCTATCAATGTATTGGTTGCCTATAAAAGCCAAGGGTTGAAGTTGGGAGAGGCATTGTAACGCCCCAAATTTAATAAAACCAAAATAGTCACAATAATCCCAATTTCCATAGTACAACACTAAATATTTACGAACTTAAGCCCCACAAACGTATTTATCCAAAAGTACGATAATTGAAAACTTATAATAATAACGGATCTAAGTTTACAAAAAAAAATATATTACCGAGTAACTCCAAGTACATAAACTAAGTATAGTACAAATATTACAGCGGAAGTCTTAACTTATAAACTTAATAATAACAAATAATACATTGAAAAATAGTAACCAAAATTTATACAACTACGCTCCGAAATACTTAGGGCAAAGTCAGAGAAATGACACACGATTCGTATTTTGCGTTACTCTTGTCTTGGTGTCCGCACTCGAGGTTCGTG
Organism: Rehmannia glutinosa; assembly: GCA_016081115.2. Classification (NCBI taxonomy): domain Eukaryota; kingdom Viridiplantae; phylum Streptophyta; class Magnoliopsida; order Lamiales; family Orobanchaceae; genus Rehmannia; species Rehmannia glutinosa. Next base: position 434,081 of record JABTTQ020001859.1, on the reverse strand, counting down.
TATCTCCGAAAATTTTTAGGAAAACGTGGGGTGAGCTAAACGAGCTCGATGGATAGGGAAATGGGAATGCAAGAGTTATTAATAAAAACTTGAAAGAAATTCTTTGAGTTAATAGCTTAGTGAACAAAACTGTTTCATGTATGCAAATGGATGCGGAATTATCAAAACTAATGTTAATTACGACACTTACAAAATAAATATCACACTACACAAGTAAGCAACATTACGAATAAACAAATTATACACGAGTATAATTGCAATGGTATCGAAATGGAATATAAATTGCACTAACCTTACGACGCGTTCAAGTTGCTACATCAAATACAATATTAATACAAATACGGTAAAACAAATTACGGATTCAAGTCAAACTTAAAATGAACTAGGTTCTATGTTCCATTTCAAAAACAAATGAGATACACAAAATAACGCTGGGCCGATGTGGAATAAATAATGCACCCTAACGTTCCAAATCAAGCCTGATTTTAAAACGGACAAGGTTTTATGCCCCATTTTAAAAATCAGCGAGATACACAAAATAAACGCAGGGTCGATGTTGATCAAACATCGAACCTTATTGCGTTCTCCAACTCACCAGGCCGAAGCCTCCCCCGACTCCTTATTCCTCCCAGTGGCTCGACGACTTTAGCTATGGGTTTATACCCGAGTTCGTCATATTCCTAATATACCAATACTACGACCCAAGTTCCCGCGCCGTCTCCTCAGGCCCGACTTAAAAATGGGAATAGGCACATGTGTAGTCGAGCAACCATCAACAAAGACGACTGCTCGATTGATTGCCAAACCACACACGCCAAACGAGAGATAGGAAATGAGATTCATAGTTACTACTCGAACATTATGAAGAAATACGAACATCCCACAACAGTTGTTAAAATTCCAGATTAATAGAGCAATTTTCGAAAATTTACAAATTGACCCCAAGAATTTCCATTTTTTGAAATTACTCCAAAATGAACTTTTAAGACCTACAAAATCCACTCTAGCTTCCTTAAAGGTATAAAACAAAACCCATATCAGTTTTCAAACTCAAAAAAAATGGGGAGGACATCTTCTGGAAATTACAATTTGGCCCCAAAATTCTTGATTTCTATAATATTCATCCCCAAACTCTTGTTAAATTAAAAATTAGCCTCTACTATTCAAGGTAATCAACAAATATCCACAAGTTAACCTCTTTAAAGTTTTAAAAATAGCCCCACAATTTTAATAACTACAAAATTAGTCTCCAAACTTGTTAAAATACCAACTATGAATAATCCAACAATCAATTTGTCAAGCCATCACAATTAGCACATAATTACACATTTAAATGCATAATGATTCAATAAATTTAATGATTTAATAACAATTTTAAGAAACCCATTTAAAAAAATAAAATAAATTTTAGCCCACCTCTATCAATTTTCCAAATTAATCAATCAATGTTTGATCCAAGCCTCCAAGATCAACCTACACCAAATGCAAACTCTTAAACCCATTTCCAACCATACAATTCACTTGCGGGTCTAAAAAAATCTAACTTACCAAATTGCTAACCTCATGTGATGGGTAGTTAAAAACTAAAATTGCATGGATGATCAAAACAACTTTTGGTCTCCAAATGGAGCTTCCTAGCTCACGGTTTCTTTGTGTTTTCCTTCCAAATTGATGTTGAAGCTTACTAAGTTATTAGGTAGTATTTGGTTGAGAGAAAGAAAGAAAACTGAAAGGGAGAAATTGAAGAAACTATTGTCTTATTACTCACTTGGCTCACGGCAAATGAGGGAGAGGAAAAGAGAATTTTGTTTGCTCCATTTTAAAAAATGAGGAAGTGACAAACTAAAGCCTTCATACCATATTTATAGAAGTTGTGGTGGATTTTAGTTGAGACTTAACTAAATTTAATAGAAGAGTTGGAGTTCCAAAATAGGCTCATTAAGTGGGCCGAAAATGAATAACCAAACATATGTTGGCCTAGAATTGTAGTTATATTGTGTTTTGTCTTGTAAAATAAAAGTGAGTTGTGGGTTTGTCAATGATAAGAAAGAGTGATTAAAAGGTTGAGTCATTTTTTTTTTTAAGACATAAATTGTTTAGATAGGCCTCAAATCCTTCAAGAAGGTGTTAATAATTAAGCTAGTTATCACGGAAATATTTTAAAAAATATAATTTCTAAAAGATGAACAAAGTTTAAATGCTTGGACTTGTACAATATTTTAAACTTGTAAAATAGAAGTTAAAATGGGTTTAAGGTAATGTATAAGATAGACTTAACTTAAAAACAAATACGAGTTTATTTAAAATGTACAAAGTGAATCTAAAAATATTTGATGAAACAATTTATATTGAGTGGTTTAGAACAAGAGGAGATGGTTCAAGGAAAGGGTTGATGCATAGGTGACATAACCTAAGTAAAACCATTAATAATCACTACTTACTCTCTCAACTCTAATACTTCTAAAATTAAAAAGTTTAATCAAAATAACTAATATCACCAATATACTATTACAAGTTCTAAATTTCAAAATTCATAGATCAAGCACTAAACTAAATTAAATCCCACTAACATATTACCAAGCCATAGTAAATCAAAGTACTTATATCAATTATTAAAACAACTAAAACTTATATACTAACAAAAATCGAATAGGTATAGATAATTAAAACCCAATTATTTTTTAATCCTCTATTTATATAATTATCTCGAATTTTGGGTCTCACAGGCATTCATTAGATACTCGGAAATATTCATTGTATTCATTTCATTAAGTAGAATCTGGGATCAAGGGTCTTGGAGAAGAAAGCTTGGGGCAATATTGGAGAAGAAGGCTTGGAGCAACATCATCAATCAAGGAAGAAGTCCATTGAGGTTTTGAGAAAGATAAGTACACCATGTCTACAATACTTAAATCTTCTTGTGTAATTTACTCTTTTTGTCAAAATCATGAGTAGCTTAAATCTTAGTGTTTGGGTGTAATGAACTCTAGAATGGATTTGTGATTAAGGTTTGTATGTTTTTAATAAAATTCTCATGTCTTGTGTGATTCACTTATATCATGCTTATCTCATTCGAGTTAATATTTCCTGTATATTAATTTGATATCTTTTCTTCATCGGGTAATCGAAAGATTCATGGTGAAATAGAACTATATAAGTGAAAAGAGTTGCATGCAATCCTAGATATGGGACGACATAAATCTTCCGGATTAGGGTCAAACCTAATATGGGAATTCATAAATTGTTATAATGCAATATTGGGGGTTTTAACTAGAAAGAGATTCCGTTAATCAACTTGAGATTAAGAGTTTTTCGCCTTGAGAAAGGGATTAACTTAAATCGGGAATTTCTATGGTCCACATAACATGAGATTTTATTAAAAGAGGTTGGCTTTTGCTTAAGGGCTTACGGTTGTATTTTTAACTTGTCAAATCACAAAAATATTCTAGAGGGGTTTACATTCAAACACATTTCTATCTCTTGATTTCTTATTTTACAAATCTTCCTTCATTTTTACAATTTATAATTTGTTTTCCTTTTTCATCAAACAAAAACTCGAAAATTGTTAGATTAAATAACAAAAAGATGGTAATTATTAGTACTTACAATCCTCGTGGGAATGACACTCGGTACTCAATAATCTATACTATAAAACGATAGGTGCACTTGCCTACGGTTTTAAAGGTAGCTTTTGAGCCATCAAGTTTTTGGCGCCATTGCCGGGGATTGTAATATTAAGAACGCTTTATTTTTGTTAATTTAATCATATTTTTTATTATTTTTATTTTACCATTATCTTTCTTTTTATCTATCTTTGAAAGTCTTGGATTACACTTACCCTCTTTGTTTATCGCAGCAAAGCATGCCTACTCGACGTCGAATTTGGGCGTGATACCGGGGAGCAACACAGAGGAAAGTACTAATACGGACCACGAAGAAGATATTAACGAAAGCAAGGATTTCGCTATGGCAGACGAACAACAAAGAACCATGTACGACTATGCCAAACCATCTATGGACGGTACGTCGTCTAGTATCGTAAGGCCCGTTGTTGCAGCCAATAATTTCGAAATCAAACCGAATGTCATTCAAATGGTGCAACAATTTGTTCAATTCGACGGCCTACCGGACGGAGATCCAAATAATCATATCGCGAATTTCCTCGAAATTTGCGATACCTTCAAAATAAATGGAGTCTCCGACGATGCCATCCGTTTACGCCTGTTCCCATTTACTCTTCTGGAGACCGGGCTAAACAATGGCTAAACACTTTACCAAAGGGAACAATCACAACATGGAGCATTATGGCGGAAAAGTTTCTTTTGAAGTATTTTCCACCCGCCAAAACCGCACGATTGAGGAATGAAATCTCTTCATTCACTCAAGAGGACGATGAGACCTTGTACGACACTTGGGAGAGATTCAAAGAATTGCTGCGAAAATGCCCACATCATGGCCTCCTTTGGATGCAAGTCCAAACGTTTTACAACGGGCTACTCTCATCGACGAGGCAAATGATTGATGTGGCGGGGGGAACATTGAACAATAAAACACCCGCCGCCCAAGATCTCATAGAAGGATGGCCATGAATGGCTATCAATGGCAATCTGATGAGGTAAGACCAACAGACGAAGAGGTGTATATAATGCGATGCGGTGGTTACACTAGCCAGCAGTCGAAGCTCGACTCGAGAAAATTGATGGGTTGGCGGCTCCAAAACCTCCACAACAAGTCTTCTCATGCGAGACTTGTGGAGGATCGCACAACCACCAAGAGTGCCCCCACGCGATACCACCACACGAACAAGTGGATTATCTAGGTAATCAATCTCGACCCTCTCAAAATAATCCTTTCAAGAATACATATAATCCAAGTTGGCGTCGGCCGACCCGAACTTCGCTTGGAATAATCAAGGTCAACCACGGCCTAATCCCAATCCTAATCTACACACGCCTCCCGGATTCCAGCCGACCCAAGGAAAGCCTAACTTGGAGGAACTTATGGCAAAGTTTGTGCAATCAACGGATGCCCGATTCCGGCGGTCGAAACATCTTTAAGAAATCAAGAGGCATCTATCCATAATTTGGAAAACCAAATAGGCCGTTGCGAAAATGATTTCCGAAAGGCCACAAGGAAGTTTGCCGGTAACACCGAGCCAAATCCAGGGAGCACGTAAAGGCAATCACCATCAATTTTCCACATGAACATGATTATGCCAACGCCACCATGCAAAAATATGTGGAGGACGACAAACACGAAGAAAAGCCCATGAAAAAGGTGGTCGCCGAATACAAACCCAAGATCCCTTACCGGAGTTTAACTAAAGAAGATAGAAGGGAGGACAAATTTGGTAAGTACCTTGAGTCATTCAAGCAACTACATACTAATATTCCATTTGTTCAACCTCTTTCAAAGCATGCTTTGGATCTAAATGACATCATTTCTAATGAAAATAAGTTTAACGAACTATCAAATGTGCAATTGAATGATAAATGTTCTTCCAATAATCTACCACAAAAATTTAATGATCCAGGAAGTTTTATTATCCCTTGTACAATTGATAGTTTACCTGTGATAGAGCACTAGCCGACTTAGGAGCTAGTATCAATGTGATGTCTTATGAAACATTCAAGCATATGGGATTAAGTGAATCAAAACCTACTAGGATGGACATACACTTAGCCGATAAATCGATTAAACATCCTAGAGGTATTATTAATGATGTGTTAGTCAAGATCGATAAATTCATATTCCCGATTGATTTTGTTATTCTTGATATGCATGATGATATTGAGGTTCCTCTAAGTCTTGGCGTTCTTTCTTGCTACGGCAAAATCAATCATTGACGCGTGCATGAGGAAAATTAACTTTGAGGGTGGGAGATGAACAAGTAATTTTTAAAATTCATGTTGATATTGAAAAGGATACTACTTGTTCTTTTGCGGTTCAATTTCGTTGCACGATGAGAAATCTAAAATCTCTTGGAGAAAAGTGTTGTTCAAAGTCCATGTTGGAAGCTTATGCCCGAAAAGGGGACCGAAAAGTTCAATGAGCACATTTTGAAGCATAAAGTTGGAGGTAATACTACTAAATACCTAAGGGATTTCCATAAGTCCAAAGCTCCACCCGACTAATCTCCACATTTGGGTAAACAATCCAGCTATACGACTTTAAAGAAGCGCTAACCGGGAGGCAACCCGGCATTTTGTGTGCATTTTTTTTTACTTATTTTTTTTTTATTGCTTGGGGATTGAAAAAAATTAAAAACAAAAAAACACGGTCTGGCCGTGCTTAAAAAGCACGGCCGTGTTCATCACCCACCCGTGAACACACCCTAGCCGTGTTCAAAAATTCCAAGGTTTTGTAGGAAAAATTTGTACCGAACACGCCCAGGTAGTGCTTTTCAAGCACGGCCGTGTTTTAAAAATAAAAAAATAATAAATTTTTTTTTTTGGCGAAAAAAAAATTAAACCGAACACGCCCCTACCGTGCTTAAATCATTATAAAAAAACTCAAAAAAATTATATTTGATGATTTCACGGTATTCGAGTTGTGTATGAATATGCCGATGAAGGTCCCGTACTAAACAACCCAATGGTCGCTCAATACCGATTTCACTCTTCTAGTAAGGTCGTATTTTTCTTTTCCACCTCTTTTATTTTCTTCTAGTGTGGTTGATTTTTGAGTGTTTTGTTTGTGTTCGTTCATCTCTTTCTTTCACATTGAGGACAATGTGAACCTTTAAAGTTGGAGGTGGGTGCAATTACATTCTTAGTTTGTGTGTGCTTACTTTTATTTTTAGTTTGTCGACAAGAGATAATTTTTTTTTAACAAATTGAGTGTTTGCTAGTCAATAACTTAGCCCCAATTACACCAAAATTAACTTTTTTATTTATGTTTTCAATGTGAAGCAATTGATTGTCTAGGATAGATTGATGTAGATGTGTGCTAAATTTTGACGAGATTTCCAACTCCATAATACTTGATTTGTTAAGGCATTTACGACAAAGCTTAGTGTTATGAACGTTTGAGAATTCATGATTTAGTGGTGGTTAACTAGTTGTTATACCAAGCTTGTGAATAAAAAAAAAAAAAAAAATAATAAAAAAAAACGAAGAAAAAAACCGGACCAATCGAGGTTATACTCCTCTATTTGTTGTTGCTTAGTAGCTAGGAGCATTCATGAGCCTCATGTTTGTCTTTTACGTAAAACGGCGACACGAATATGAGTATGGAAAACCACCACTAGGAGTATTTGAACATAAATTCAAAATATAAACCTAGTGGAAGCATGTCTCGAAAGGTCCCCAAAAAAAAAAAGAAAAAAAAAAGGAGAATGAATACTCCTTGACTTCTCATTCCAATAAAGTTCAAGAAGCTTGGTTATATGACTAGTAAGCTAACTACAACGATCTACTGAATTCTCATATTTTCATGGCGTTATTGAATTGAAGTTGTTCATAACTATCGATATTTATGGAGTGATGATTTCAAGTCGAATAATGCCTGCCGATATTACGATCTTTCTTGACATCGATCGTTTTACAAAACTATGTTTTTACTTAATGGTTAATTCGGGTTGAGAAGGCCAAGAACTTGACTACTTATGTTCAATATGTTGAAAAAAAAATCATCTTTGTATGTTGTGATTTATTGAATCCCTCTTTTTGATATAATGTTTTGCTTGAGGACAAGCAAAGTTCAAAGTTGGAGGTGGTTTGATAAGGGTCTTTTTATGCACGTTTTATGTGTATATTTGAGTAGAATTCGAGTTATTTTATTGTTAGTTTTGTAAATTTTTTATTGTACATAGTTCATATTACTCCGGTGCTTTTATTGATGTAGATTGAGCATTCGGGGCTAATTTTGGTGAATTTCGGACCATGGATTCATGTCAAAACATACCGAGGAGTTTAAGGATGCAAAACGCTCGAAATTCCAAACCAAACGCGTCATTTCGGGGCCTTTTTGGTCCAACACGGGCGGGGGTGTCGGGCAACACGGTCGTGTTCACCGGAGCTAAAAACTCGATTTTTCGCACAAAATAGCCTCCGACACGGCCGTGTCTAGAGACACGGCCTGGCCGTGTTGGGAAGCACGACCATGTCTCCCTGATTCCCTGTGTGATAAAACAGCACGACCCGGCCGTTCTGGGCGACACGCGTGTCCGGGGCACTTTTCTGCAACTTTTCCATGCGAAAATTATGGAAAACTCACCTACCAAGCTTTTTGACCACTTTTATACACCTTTAACACCCAATTTTGCTGCAACATGTCCCCATATTCCCTCAATCATCAATTGAGTACAAGAATTCACCAACCAACAATGAAAATGGAGGCAATTGTTTAACAAAAGAGAGTCTATCAATGTATTGGTTGCCTATAAAAGCCAAGGGTTGAAGTTGGGAGAGGCATTCATTAGATACTCAGAAATATTCATTGTATTCATTTAATTAAGTAGAATTGGGATCAAGGGGTCTTGGAGAAGAAAGCTTGGGGCAATATTGGAGAAGAAGGCTTGGAGCAACATCATCAATCAAGGAAGAAGTCCATTGAGGTTTTGAGAAAGATAAGTACACCATGTCTACAATACTTAAATCTTCTTGTGTAATTTACTCTTTTGTCAAAATCATGAGTAGCTAAAATCTTAGTGTTTGAGTGTAATGAACTCTAGAATGGATTTGTGATTAAGGTTTGTATGTCTTTAATAAAATTCTCATGTCTTGTGTGATTCACTTATATCATGCTTATCTCATTCGAGTTAATATTTCCGGTATATTAATTTGATATCTTTTCTTCATCGGGTAATCGAAAGATTTTTGGTGAAAAAGAAATTGTATAAGTGAAAAGAGTTGCATGCAATCCTAGATATGGGGCGACATAAATCTTCCGGATTAGGGTCAAACCTAATATGGGAATTCATAAATCGTTATAATGCAATCTTGGGGGTTTTAACTAGAAAGAGATTCCAGTTAATCAACTTGAGATTAGGAGTTTTTCGCCTTGAGAAAGGGATTAACTTAAATCGGGAATTTCTATGGTCCACATAACATGAGATTTTATTAAAAGAGGTAGGCTTTTGCTAAGGGCTTACGGTTGTATTTTTAACTTGTCAAATCACAAAAATATTCTAGAGGTATTTACATTCAAACACATTTCTATCTCTTGATTTCTTATTTTACAAATCTTCATTCATTTTTACAATTTATAATTTATTTTCCTTTTTCATCAAACAAAAACTCAAAATTGTTAGATTAAATAACAAAAAAGACGGTAATTATTAGTACTTACAATCCTCGTGGAAATAACACTCGGTACTCAATAATCTATACTATAAAACGATAGGTGCACTTGCCTACGGTTTTAAAGGTAGCTTTTGAGCCATCATGTGGATAAGATTCTAGAAAAATTTAGTAAGGATGACATGTCATTAGCTAGAACTCCAATAGACACAAGCAAACATCTATCGAAGAATAGAGGTGAGGTTGTGTCTCAGTTGAATACTCACGAGTCATAGGAAGTTTAATGTACTTAATGAGTTGTACAAGACCCGGACATTGCCTATGCAGAGTAAATTGAGCGATATACATGAGTAATCCAGGGCATGACCACTTTGGAAAGGTATAGTGAGAATACTAAGGTATTTAAGATATACTCGTGATTTTGGGCTGCACTATACAAGATATCCTCCTTTGTTATTGAAGGATATAGTGATGCTAATTGATATCCGATATTAAAGATTCTAAGTCTACAAGTGGATTTGTATTCACTTTAGGAGGTGCGACAATATCATGGAATCTTCTAAGCGACGATTTATAGCAAGGTCTACAATGGAGTCCGAGTTTATTGCTTTCTGCATGTGTGGTGAAAGAAGGCTTTAATGGCTTGAAATTTCTTAGAAGATATTCCAAAATGGCCCAAACCTTGTGCCGACAATTTGTATACATTGTGACAAAATACGCAATGGCGGGGCACAAAGCAATATGTACAATGGTAAGTCTGACACATATGTCGTAGACACACGATACCATCGACAACTACTCTCAACCGGTGTTATCTCTATTGACTACGTGAAGTCAAAGGATAATTTAGCGGATCCGTTAACCAAAGGGTTGAATCGAGAGTTAGTTGTGAAATCAATAAGAGGAATGGGACTTAAGCCTCTAGAAAAATGAGTTGATACAATGGAAATCCAACCTTGGTTGACCGGAGATCCCAAGATCTAGGTTCAAAGGGACAACCTAGTTGTAAAAAGACTCTATGATCACTGTGGGGGAGTTATCCCTTGTCCATTCCTTAACAATGATGCCCGTGGAGAAGAGGATAAGCAATTTGGCTTTTAATGATTCTTGTGCGTCGGTAAGTCGAGCAAGGTAGTACGGGCTATCTTAAATGAGAATCACCTATGTGAGAGAGAGAAGTGGGGCTGACTTCAAGAGAATTGTGTAAAGTGCTCAATTCTTAGAACCTCTTCTTGAGAACCGGGCGTATGTTCAGGGCCATGAATGAACATAACCATGAGAACTGAAGTATGTTAAGAAGAATCTTGTGTGAGGTATATCATCGTTTACACAAAAGGCAGAACAGTTCAAGGACATCACGTCTACTGATCAGCTAGTAAGGTAAATATGCTTTCATAAGGGAAGGTTCAAAGGGTAATACCTACCTATCCTATGCAGGATTCAATTGTTGGAATTTATCACCAAATTTTTGTATTTTCGAATTTTCTTCATGTGGGGGATTGTTGGATATTTTGAATAAAATTACTTATTTAACCTTTTAAATAGTAAAGGGTGGATTTATTTTGTCCTTTTAAATAGTAAAGGCCAATTTGACCTTATCAATAGTAAAGGGCAAAATTTTGCCTATAAATATGGGTTATTTTCCATTTGTAAACACACAACAAATCAAACACAAAATTTTCATCTCTCCCCTAAAGCTTTTGTAATTTTTGGTGATAATTTTCGGGCATAATTTTTCAGTTCGTCGGAATAGGTAATCCGGTTTCTCGTCTTCTCCTGGGAAACAGATGTCCAGAATAGGGGACGAATCTGTTTTAAGGATAGTGTGTTGAATACACGATTCGAGCTAATTTTATTTTGCTTACTTTGCAAATTTTATCGATTCGGATTTTCGACTCATATAAATTGTACTAGAAGAAATACTAATATTTTCCTACGGTGGGTCAATACACTAATCGGGGTAGACCGGATAAAAAAACTAATAGAAAATTCACATAAAGTTTAACTAATTTTTTTAAAAAAATTTACCTTGAATTTTTTTAAATGGGGGAGCGGGGTCCGGGTTGGCGCCCCTCCCTCCGCCGATGATTACAGTACTCGAACCTCGTTATACTTGACTACCAAATTATGTTTGCCTCTTTCCTCCGAACCATTTGTCTCAAATTTTTCGAGGCTTTCCTTCAAGTGTCTTAGCCGTGTTACTTCAAGACATTGAAATCTCAATATCTTAAAGTTCACATCTTTATTTTCTCCGTTTAAGTCTAAATCAAAAATTAAGCTTTCATAACAACATAAAATTTCCATGAAACTCACCCTGAATTTAATAATCGACAACTATACAACCAAATTTAGTTACTTTCAAAAAAACCAAAAAAATAATTTTTTATCAAGAAATAATCAACCATTTCAAGAAACACGGGAAAAATTAGAGATGTCAATGAGACGAGGTCAAACACAGAATCATAGTAAATTCATCGTGTTCAAACTACTCCAAATCTTGAACTCGCGTATTATTTATTTTTAATTGTAATTACATAATATATTGTTTTCATTTTAACTTAGCTACTTAATTAGCAAACACAACCACCATTTCCAATATTATGTGCAGGGGCGTAGCCAACACGACTGGTTACCCCTAGCCCAAATTTTTTTTGCCCTAGCTCAACTATTTTTTCCCCTTAAAAAAATACATATAAATTTTTTTTCATTTTTTTTCCACAGAAAAAAACGGGACAAAAAAAATTTAGGGTGCGGGGGCCGGGGTGGCCCCCCTAGCTACGCCCCTGATTATGTGTCAGTTACTATTGGTAATTTGGTATCATTTAACAACCAATTTAACCATTAATTTCTCTAATAGTTTATTAAAAGATTATCTGAAAAATCATATTTTAGTTAAATTAAATTAGTATTCCAGGATTAAAATGTAAGAGCTGTATTAATTTTACACTTACTGACAACTGAGCATTTTATTTCCTTATATCATAGCAGAAAATTTACTAACTTGATCGTCGAATAACTTTAATTCATCTCAATTTAATTTTTTTTCTTCTAATACTAATACCATGCGATTGGCAAAAGACTTCCTTGATAGACACTTTCCACATTTTAGTCTAGGTAACTAATTAATTATTTGAGGTTTAAGTCATTAAAGTAAGAGAAATTAACTCAATTCTCAATTGGCCAGTTGTGTGGAATGTCCCCATCGGTTTCTATTTTCCAATTAATTACACAATCAAACATTGCATAGACCAGCACTTTACAGTTATATTAGTGGATAATCATCTTTATTTATATTAATCTATGTACATTTAATTAAGTTACTAATTAGTAGGAATCTTTATTAACTAAGGACTAATTCAATTAGTTTATTATAGCTTTGCAACCACCAAGAAGCGGCGGAGCAATATTTCTTGGCATTCGAACTTCATCAACGACAAAAACGTAGAATAAAATGAGTATAAAAATGTGAGTGACAACTCATAATAACAAAATATAGGTCAAATTTAAAACACTAGAAACTCGCGCTAATTAAGGATTACCAACTTTATGAGTATAAATTCTTGATTTTTATTCTATTCCAAAACCGTGTTTCATCTCCTATTCCAACCGTGTAGATGATTGACACGTGTATTACACTTACCATGTTAGTTTTCAAGCATAAATCAAGCAGAAATTGTAGGGTTCTAAAATGGTAAGTGTAATACACGCGTCAATCATCCACACCGTTGGAATAAGAGATGAAACACGGTTTTAGAATAGAAGATCTCATCCTGTTAGCTAATCAATATCAAACATATATTTAAGTATTTATATCGTGGTGAGTAATTAGGCATGTTTTTTTTTTACAAGAAGAAATCAAATTTCATTAATACAGGAAAAATATACATACATCACGTAATACATCTTCTCTACCAAAATAAAACACATTCTCTCTCACTTTGGCTAAGGGCATCTCCAATGGAAAAAACCCTTCAAAGGTTTTTCCACGTTTTGTGTCTTGCCATGTCACCCGTCACGCGTCAAAAGAAAACTTCACCATCTTAAAAACATTTTCCCACAATGGTTAAACCTATTTACAACTTTTTAATGGTCCCACCATACAATTTACAAAATAATAAAAAAAAAAAAAAAATCAATTTCAATCTATTTTTCTACCCATGGGCCCAACACCTCCCACTTTTTGCCCCATAATCCACCCATAAACCGGTTTGTTGCTACAAACTAGTTTTTCCCAAAACCCAAAATTTCCCCTCACAATGGTAAGGATTTTCAATGACACGGTTTTTATGAAAAATCCCATCAAAATCCTTACCATTGTAGTTGCTCTAAGAGGATGAAGAAAATAAAGAGAGAGAAAAACATAACAAATTTGAAAAATATTGAAGCCCCATATTAGACTCGTGAGACTACAGATCTTTATTGGGTGACTACTCGCACAAACAATAGAGAAATAAAATTATCAAAAGATCCAGATTCTAGCCAAACTTCCAGATCGACAAAAAGAAAATCCCTCATTGTCCCAACAAAGCCACGAAAATGATTGGCCCAACCCAACCGATATATATATCTTTGTGTACAAAATGTCATGTCGTGCTAAAAGATCGGGCCAACCCCGCCCATCGGGCCATTCAAACCGGGCCAAATAGGCTCAACTTTTTTGGGGTTTAAAAAAATGCCCCGCTCATACTTTGGGTCGGACTTATTTTTGCCACCTCTACTTTTACGATCGGGAAGAAATTGCTCCTATAAAAGGAGAAAATCATGAAAATAAAGAAGTTGTAGCAAGAAAAACCAAAAAAGAAGACTATTCCCTTATCCTCATATGTAATTAGGTATGCTGTAAGTTTCTGAAGGGTCATTAGCATTTAGCAAGACTGGGCACCATCTGACTAATCATTTGGGCAAAATTGAAAATCCAACGATTTGCATTGGATGTAAATTTTTGCTTAGGCATTTTTTCAATAAAAATAAAAATACTTATTTGATTACCTCATAGCATACCATAATATGTGTTTTTTTTTTTTCTTTTGAGAATACCATAACATGTATTTCAAGTATAATAGAATATAAACAAAATTATGAAGTAAGCATTGGACTTGATAATGACTTCCTACCTAAGGAAGGTAGGATATTGACAAACTTATTAACACATAACTTTAGATACTATTCAAGAAATAAGATTCTCTCTTCACCAGCTCTTGTGATTTTTTTTTCAAAATTTGCATGATTATGATTTTCCTATTTCTTACACATATAGGTTGGGATTGTCATTAGTGCTATGATTGTAATATATGATGTTAGGTGGGTAGCTAATTAAATAGAATAGTACCAAAAAAAATAGGTGATACCATGTCCTATAATTGGTTTGGTGGTGTCTTTGTGTGACTAGTGATATAGAGCCAAAGTCTTGCTACATGCCTCACCATGTGCATGCAAGAATAAACAAACCATACTAGGCCAAAAATATGGATTTGAAAGCACAATCACATCATATGCCTCCTTTGCAAAATAAATACAATTTTCTATTATCAATTCTATATTTAAATTATCTTGTTCCAAATATCAATTTTTATAAGTGTTGTAAAAATATGCCTAGGCGCTAGTTAGAGTCAGTAATTTGGGCCCTGTTGGCCCGACGATTAGCCAGATCGAGCCATGAATTTGCAAGTCTGAAAAGGACTATGCCTATTTGGCCTGGTCTAACGAGCTCAATGGCTCGGTCGACCTAACTGGCCTGAGAGAGAAAATACACTACATGAGCCATATTAGGCCATGAAATTGTTGGCCTAAAGAAATTTTGGATCGCTCAACCCAACCTAATTGTCAGCTCTAGCGCTAGTGCCCCTAGGTCGAGGCGATTTTGTCCAAATCTTTGAAATATCGTATCCACCGAAAATCGGCGCTAGGCGACCAAAAATTAAAAAAAAAATAGTTGTATTTCTAGATATACCAGGCATTGAGTTGCCACCCCAGTAACGCCTAGCGATTTTTGCAACGTTGTTTTTTTTATCTTTTATTCCTTTTTTGAATGTATGGGATGTGTCTATAATTTGAACGCACTTTATCTGATGAATAGAATTATGAAATAGGTAAAGTAAAACATGAAATTGAAAGTTCACTTCTAGAGGCATAAAACTATACAATTTCAATAGATTGAGGCCATCTATATCAATTTGTCTACACCAATTCTAACCATCTATATCCATTGCACCATTTTTCCCTCTTTATAAAAAAAGATGGTACAATATCTACCTAACTAATTATGTTTTGCTTTTAAATATTTCTAAACCTTCCTGTCAATTGCTATATTTTTTAATGATCCCATTGGATGTTGTTTGCCGAAAAACTAATCTTTTAATGAATATACTTTGATTGATACAGATAACCAACATCATAATTTAGACCTCTAATTCACTCCCACCTTAACTACCATCTGTCATGCACAAACCAAATCACCCTCTCAATATCTTGTTTTGGACATACATCAAATTTTATATTATAAGCTTTAGTGTTGCATGTTACTTCATATTCATCTATTATCTATATATATTTTTGACATGTTTCCTTAAAAGAACTTTTTCAATAATATTAGTGTCAAATACATTTAAATGTGAATCAGTGCAATTTTAATCCCATAATTAACTATGGGATTGGAAAAATTGGTCCTTTCAAAATTACGTTTTGCGATAAATGAAACTCAATTGTTTTCAATTGCAAGTTGTTCTTTTTTTTTTTTTTTAGTAAATGTTCTGAGATAGAAGGATGGAATCGGAACCCCAAACCTCGATCCGGATTTTAGAGTTTTAACCACTCAACTACTATCCAATTTCCAATCACATTTTTTTAATTATTTCTAAAATGTGATAACTTTTACAAGATTAATTTTGCTAGGCATGTCAATGGGTCGGGTCCGCTTTGAACCTCGAGAGTCGACAGTTAAGAAAATACAAGACCCACTGCGTCCGACCCGCCTCATCTTAGATTTGTACCCGCCGACCCATATCCGTGTCTAGCGGGTAAGACCCATTGACCCACCAACTTCATATATTTGGCCAAATTTGTACGATTTTTACTCAAAATAGTGCACTCAAAACTTATGTCAAATGTGATATTTATATAATATTATAGATATTATATGATTTATGAAATAAACACCAACATATATAAATCAAGAGTTCTTGAATAACGCCTCCAGGGGCACAAGTGAGTTGGTAAGTGGCAAGGTGATAAGAGTGTGGTGCTCTAACGTCATGGGTTGAAATCATGTAGTCACGATTCTTTCTTTGAAATATTGCGAGGTTGTTTAAGGTTCGTATCCTATTGGTCATCTCCTCAAGCAGGGGTTGCTACTTTACGTGCATATCCCTCGATTTACATCCTGTCGCCAAGAGGCCTCGGGTTCGTGGGGGGTTTCGCCGGGAAAAACCATTTAAAAAGAGTTCTTGAATAACAATATATTCACTCTATATAAACTATATAAAAAAAGATGGGTCGATCCTACCCTAATCATTACTCGACCGAAAGAATTTAAGGGGGTGAATTAAAGTTGCGGTGAGTGTTGTGCAGTGTTGCCAACACCTAAGATAACACAAATGGAAGACTTTATGGCTAAAACACAATGCACATTAATATGATGTAAGACGAATATAGCAAGATGAAAATGAACACAATATTTTGGTTTTTGCACAAGTATATAAAAATATACTTGTCGCATTAGCCTTTTTAAAGCCAAAAATTCACTAAGTGAAATGTGTACAAAATACAAAGTAAAAACAAGACAAAAGCTCCCTTTAATCTTGCTCAGAAAATTAAAAACAAGACAAAAGCTCCCCTTTGATCTTGCTCTAAAATTACATTCACTATAAATAAGAGATTCCTCGGATGCAATCTATATAGCTCTCCACTACAAAAAAGGCTCTCTCGAAAATCACAAGAAACAAGTTCGAGGAAGGTGTTGTCTCCCCAAGTGTGTCGTAACACTTCGTAACACACCGACACCTTCCAAAGAAAAAAACCTGATCGACTCTTTTTTATGTCCTTAAGCTCTCAACATCGGCTCTACGTTTTTCCAGCCTTTGGTCACTTTATATACATGTAGAAGACATCCTTCCACCTAAAACACATCCAACAAAGTAGCACTATACCAACAAATGTTAATGGATTAGTAGGTTAGCACATGGATAATATGTTAGCACATGGGTTAGTGGAATGTACAAGATAAAGAGATAAACATGTTATGGGTTAGAACATGGGATATGGGTTAGTGGAATGTACAAGATAAAAAGAGAAAACAAGAGTTAGGGTTTAGAACATGGGATATGGGTTAGTTGAATTAATAAATTGTTAAGTGGAAGCAAGGTCATAAAGGCAAAAAATAAATATGGTTGAAATATAAAATTTCAACACCAACACGACCCATACCCACTCGGGTCTAAAAATCAATGCACATTACTCGCACCATACGCACTTATCGCCCATACCCGCCCCAAATGATGCGGGTCTGATTCGGATCCAAATTTTACTGGAACCCCATTGCCATCCCTAAATTTTGCCATCCTTATAACAGGACAATTTAGTTGACACATAAAAGTGTGACAGCTCACAAATGGTCTGATTGGTTTCAAGCAACCAAACTTTATATAAAGTACCATCCCATCCTCCACAAACCCCTCCTCTTTTCCCCACAAACCCCCACCAAAAAAAAAAAAAAGATGGGTAATGTAGCACTATGTGCTCCATCAATAATCTCCAATGGAGAAATAAAAATCCTCTCAAGTGATGGAAGATTAATGATCTACACAAGGGCACCTGTTAAAGCAGCAGAAATCATGCTAGAAAATCCAGGCCAATTTCTCTGTGAATCCAACTGCCTAAAAGTTGGACAAAGAATCCCAGGCATTTGTGCTGAGGAAGAATTGGAAAAAGGGCAGATTTATTTCCTTCTGCCCATGGAAATGTTATACTCTGTTCTGACAAATGAGGAGATGAAGTTTTTAACACAAAAGGCCTCCAAAGGGATGAAACAAGCTGCTACACTTAATTTTTCCAAGATTTTTCCAGAGTTTAATTGTCTTTTTCCTAATGGTGGTGCTAATTCAGAAGGCAAAAAGGCAGGGGATGATATTTCAGAGGAAGTAAATGAGAAAAGGTACTCTAGGCAAAGATCATGGCAGCCTGCTTTGGAAACCATCATTGAAACTCCACCTCATACTTAGGTCTTGATGGGAATTTCTCTTTTTTCTTTTTTTATTTTTTTAAATAATTATTATTTTTTATTTTTGTGATGATTTATTAAATATTTTGTTTTTGGGTTTTTTCTGGTTTGGTGTATTGACATGTTGAGATTATGTAATTATGTATACAGCTGGAACTGATCAAACAGAGTTCTTAATGAACACTAGAGTGGCTTTATTATAAATTACAATATAATGGTTATGAGGACTATATATCATTTCTTTTTAATTTTTATGGTTGTGGAAGTTAAAGCGCGATTGAATATCTTTTATTTTGAAAATTTCATTTCTTTAGAGAATAGTGGTAAAAAAAAATTGGAAAGAAAAAGATGAATTTTGAGAATGTGATTGGATGTGGAATGAAAAAGAAATGATGAAAATTGATTTGATTTAAAAATAATAAAATAATGATTGAATATGATTGGTAGTTAAAAATGTGTGAGTGAGTCAATAGTAAAATTTGTAGGAAAATGTGTTATAATGATTAGTTTTTTTGTGAAATATGTGTAAATGTGATTGGTAAGAGAAAAAATAAAAGTGAGAGAATCTATATTTTCAAAATTTTCATAAACAATCGCATGTTTGGTCAATTTTTTTTTTTAGCGAAACAAAAATGGAATCTCTTCCACATCCAATCGTAGCCTAAGTAGTCATTATTTCAATCTCAATGTGTGATGATATGTTTACTTTTTAGGCTTTTGGTTCCACTTAAATGTGGAATTAGTCTCATAACTATAGGGTGCTACTAATTTTGGTCATGCAAATATTTTAGGTAGTAAGTTTGTTCCGTCAGATTTTGATTATGTGTAGTACTTATCTCATAAGTTCTAATTTATGCAATTTTGGTCATACATAATTTTGTATAAGTTTTGTCTAAATAGGGTTTTTCAATATTTCATTTGTTTTTATATTACCAATGTCCTTAGTTAAATTACCCAAAATACGCATGACCAATAAAAATACAGGATTAAAATTGCTATTTTGACTATGGGTAAAATTGTTTAAGGACTGTAATTGCCACGTCAAGAAGTTACAAAATTAAGATTGTGAGTCCCTAGAGTTATACCACTAAGATTGCAATTATTCGCATTGTAAATGAAATTAAGCTCTTACTAATTTACTCATCTTTATGATTAATTTGATAATTGTAAATGGTCCCATCTTCAAGTTTCACATTTCACAATCGCAGCTGGTTTAAGTATACAACTATACATCATCTAAAAAAAAAAGTATACAACTACACATATATACATGATTTAATGCCTTTCCGATCTAGATTAAATTTCTGATTGTTGTTGTTCTTCAAAATTCAATTATAAAATGATGATTTTGCAATTAGTTTTTTTTTTTTTTTGATAAAATGATTTTGCAACTAGTTAAGTTTATAAAACATGCAGTGGTCGATTATACTTTTAAAACACGGTGGTTTACCGTAAAACTAATTCAGAATGGCAAGATAATAGGATAAAATTTAATGAAGTCCATCAAATTTTACATTAACCAAAAGACGTGTTAATAGAATGTTTATTTTCTTTTCTTTTGTCATCAATTTATGTTTCATTTTTCTGCTAAATTCAGTATAATTTATAATTTGAACCGAAAGACTTATAAAAACTTAATTTTGAAGCTGTACACTCGTTCATAATTTGCTAACTCTTTCTAAACATATTTACCTTTCATACGTTAATAGCAGGCACAACATGAGTGATGTTTTCTACTTTCCAGTCAAAAGAAGAAGACCAAAAGTCTCACCCACATGCACAAAACCATAAAAAGTACTATGTCCACCTGTCACACACAAGCAATAATTATTTAAAACATAATGCTTAAATTACTTCCATAATGGAAGCTATCTAAAAAAATTGAAAAAGTGATATCTATTTTTTTTTCTTCTGAAAATGTAAAAAAGGTTATCAAATGTTTTGAATCTAGGGATGGCGAGAAATTCGGTCACATTCTAGGAGTGATGTAAAACCAGCCCAGTCTGATTGAGTTTGGCCTGACCCGGTTTTTCTTTTTGGTCCAACAGGCCAACACCCGCCTAGCCTGATTCATTTAATATACCCCTACATTCTGATTCGTCGTGCAAGTAAAAATTAAACTTAAGAGTTGCCTTGTTCTACTTTGATGGATGGTTTATCCCGCCCTAATGCTAGGTATATGAAATGATATCATAACTATACATTTTATTCATTCAATTAAATTGAATAAATAAATAGAATACATAAACTATGAGTATGAAATGGATAAACAATTGAGATACTCTATTCTATATAGTATTTTATCTTCTATTTTAATGGTACATCAATAGATGTCATGTATACATAATGACATCATATGATGTATAAGTGCATTTACACTATTCATATGAGACATAAATATACTATGAAACACTAAATAAAATGAAATAAAGGATCTCTAAATTGAGGCAGTTCTTAACTAATACCTTTTCTTTTATATTTTTAATTTTCACTCAAAAATTCACATTGGTATCAAATATTATGAGACCATGGGGCAAATTCAAGAGACAAATTAAATAAGAATAAAGGAAAAAAAAAATGAAAAAGCAAAAGACCGAAAAAGGTAAAAGAAAAAGGTTCCTGGCACACTGTACTACTCTGCACAACACTACTAAAAAAACACTACACCAAACTACACCACCGCTCCACCGCCGAGAATCTACATAGTCCCGCCGTCGCCGCCGGCGATGAGTCTTCCACCACCTCCACCGGAGGCAAAACTCTCCGTCCTCAAACAAAGCCCTCCCATTTCTCGGCAGCTCCTGAACAAGCCCTTCTTCAAGCTCCGCTGCCGGCCCGCCACCACCACCACCGCCGCCGCCGCCTTCTCCAAACCTCCTCTCCACCTCCAAATACTCACCAAGAGATGCCCGTCTGGAATCGCACTCGTCCCTGCACAGCCTCCACCACCGCCGCCTCTGCCGCGCCGCCGCCGCCCTGCTCTTCTTGGGTTTCTTGTTTCTCCGGCCGCCGTTCACGGCGGAGGCGGGGTTTTCCTGCTGGTGGTGCTGGGAGGAGGCCCTGAAGGTGATCGCCTGGAGAGTTACGCCCATTAGGTGCCTAGTGTGGTGCTTCTGTCGTGGAAGAATGAGCCTGTTGACTATATGATTTTTCACAAACAAAAAACCAAACACTTTATTAACTATATAACAATGTGCGTGTCTCTGTGTGTGTGCATTGTGTGTTTGTACCTTTCATCAAAGAAAGAAAAAAATAAAAGTTATGGGTGTGAAATATTAGTGAAAAATTGTACCTCGGTGTCGAGATCAGAAGAGGAGAGGGACGAAATAGTGGGGGAGGATGGTGGTGGTAACACATCATTTGCTGGATTTAACATCACTTTGTGTGTGTGTGTGTGTGTGTGTGTAATTGTGTGAAATGGGGTTTGGGGCAAGATGTGTGTAAATGTGTGAAATAGGTCTTCTAACTGTGTGTTTTCTAGATGTGTTCTTGGGGAGAAAGAGTGTATGTGTGTGAAATTGGGTTTAGGTTAGAAGTGTCAAGTGTGGGTGTGGGTGTGAAATGGGTTTTGGGGAAAGATGCGTGTAAAACAGTAAAAGTGTGAAATGGGTCTTCTCTCACTGTTTGTGTATGTGTGTTCTGGGAGGTGTTTTTTGGGGAGAAAGTGTGTGTGTGCGTGTGTGTGTGTGTGTGAAATTGGGTTTAGATTAGAAGTGTGTGTCTGTGTGTAGCTGTGAGAAATGGGCTTTTGGGGGAAGATGTGTAAAAGTGTGAAATGGGGGTGTGTGCGTGTGAAATGGGGTTTAGATTTTTTATTTTTTTAACTTAACCTCGAACAGCCACGCCCGAGACAACAATTTTCCATTTCATTGCCGCTTTGTCAAGGAAACCGCGGGATGTCCGACGTGTTCTAGGTTCGATACTGGTCTCACGTCGTATCCTCCCAAGAAAGAGAACAATTATGTTCGACCCCCAATCTACTAATAACGATCTCTTCCCGAATCGAACCCACACGGATGCTATTCAAGATGAGTTCCCACCAAATCTTCACCACCGCATATGCCCCTTGAGCAATTTGATGGGCGGGGATTTGAACCAACCCCCGACTCCACCTCACAATCGCTTGTGGTGGTGCCTAAGCCACCCTGGTTAAAACTTTGGAGGGTAAACTTTTATACTTAGCCACCCCACCAAGACAAATGTGCCCACCACAAGAAACTCCAACTCCGGCCTGGCCCTACGATTAGTATACACCACTTGGCCCTGGCGTATGGAAGGATTTTTGAGAGGCGTAGTTCTAGTTAATATCATTTGGAGATATTCGAACCTGCGACCTCGAGGTGTTAGGCAAAATGTGTGTAACTCGCGTGTGAAATGGGCTTTGGGGAAGATGTGTGTAGAACAGTAGAAGTGTGAAATGGGTCTTTTTTTTTTTTTTTTTTTTTTTTTTTTTGATAACTCGCCTTATTTACGCCGACTACGCCGAGACAACAGACTCCGGCCTCCTCATTCTTTAGCCGCCAAGGTAAACCGCGGGATGTGCACGCATCGGCGGTGTTACGGCGAGGTCACGACGACAACCGTGATCCTCCCAGGTAAAGAGAACAAATTATGTTCGACCCCCAATCTACTAATAACGATCTCTCCCGAATCGAACCCACACGGATGCTATTCAAGATGAGTTCCCACTAAATCTTCACTACCGCATATGCCCCGGGAGCAATTTGATGGAGTAGGGATATGAACCCCTGACCTCCACCCCACAAACAATTTGATGGAGCGGGGATTTGAACCCCACCTCCATCCCACAATTGTGGTGGCTGGGCTAAAAAGCCACCTGGTTGTGAAATGGGTCTTCTCTCACGGGGTGCGTGTGTGTGTGTCTGTGAGCTGTGTTTTTATGGTGAGAAAATTCGTGGGTGTGTGTGTGTGAAATTGGGTTTATTAGATGAGAAGTTTGGAAAATGAGATTTATTGTTAGAACTCTTTGGTAAAGTTTTTACTTTTTAAAGGTTAAAGATTAAAGATATATGGTTATTAGATTGGGCAGTGAGCAATCCAAGATGATTTTGGTACAATAATGAGAAACATGTAAAGGAAACCTTTTGACTGTTTCCTAATAGTGCTGCAAAATGGTTTTTACTCTGTTCAGATTTGCTGTTTTGCACACTGTACAATAATATTCATACCACTTGTTTATTTGATTTCTTTATTTTTTCATAAATAATTTAAAATTAAATTTGGTATTTGCATTAAAAACTATTGTTGCTACAAAATGCGAGATCACTCGATTCAATGTAAACAGTTCGAGAGTTCGCAATCCAACTCCAATCAAGTCAAGATAGCCCCAAAGCTATGAATCACTAATACGGATACAAGACACGAATACGATACATCACGGGACATGGGTACACCATGTTTTGAGATTTTAAAGATACAGTACATAATACATATAAAATTAAATATTTTTATATTATTGGAAATGTAGGCGCCAAGTACAATTAAGAAAATATTTCAACCCGAAATAAATAAAAATATCATAAATACTCAAATGTGATAACTCGCATAGACATACGTAAAACATGTCGAAAATATCAACAATAGAAAATCAATTACTTTATTTTTAAACCATAAATATTTGTGCTACCCAACGCTCAATTACACATTGTTTATTCTCCTTAAATTCATCTTTTTCAAGCATGTGGATCTATAAGAATTCATACGAATGTAGTTGTTGTTTAAAAAAAAAATTGGGTGTTAATTTTTTTCAATTGGACACTTTAAGGGTACATATAAATACATATCGGATGGAGTATCATATTCAATATGAGACGCCATCTTCACATGAGTGTTCGTGCCTCCTAGCTCCAAAGTCAATGTAGTCTTGAGTGCAAATTGGTAATCTTCGAGTGTAAACTAATGTGCAATATACATACAAAGTTAATAGGTATTGAAGTTGTTTCATGGAGCCCTCTAATACTTAAGTCAATGACAATATGATAATAATTTGGAATAAAGAAATATAGTTAAGTTGGATTAATTTAGGATACTTACAAATTAATAATGAGGGACTTTTTATACACGTAGAGATGAGTTTCATGTTATTAATATGATAAAGTGAGCCTCATGGACTATAACGATTGATTGGGCTTCATGAACTATTTAATCATAATTATATATGACCCAACAATAGTTAATAATATTTTCGCAATAATTAATAATTTCAAATTTAATAAATAACATAAATAATAAAATAGAGAAAAGTCAATTCCAAACCCATCTTAAACCTCTTGCATGAAGTTTGTCCTTAAGAGACTTTGGTGCTTGATAGTGACCTTTAGAGGTAAAGCCTAATTCATTACTAGAGTAAAAATTCAACTTGAGAATTGAGAGTTGAGTCTCGTGTAAGAGATTAGTCCTCATGCAACTTAGTTTTTGAGAGACTTCTTTTAGTCTCATTGGAAAGAAAAAAAAAGTGAAAGACTCAAATTTTTTCAAGATTCACAAATTGGAAGGATAAAAGCGTGCGGATCCGTAAATTCGAAAATGAAGACAATAAATTTTAGGCTAATTATAGTTAGATTTTATAAATTTTTTTGGGAACAAAGTATTTGTAGGGGGAAGGAAATGTGGAAATTGTGTAAAAATATGTAAGATATTTTGATTTTTTGGATTTTAATTGTTAAAAATACCATTTTATATAAAAATTGGGGGTACAAAATATTATTAATATTATTTTTAAACTATTTTTTTATTTTTTTCCAAATTGTACCCCCAAACTAACAAGTGGCTCCGCCACTGGATAAAAGAATGAAAGAATTGAAGACTATATTTATGTTCTTAATGTGTTTAATAATAGTCTTTTTTCCTCCTATTTTGTGTAAAAAAATTATTTAAGATTATAAGGTAAAATTACCAAAATATCCCTAAATTTTTCAAAATTTCAGGGGACTAGCTAGTGACCTCCTTGACCCCAAGGTGCCTTCGTCCCAGCGTATATATAATGCATGTATACCCAAGTATATAGTTTATTATGAATATAAATATAAGAAAATACATATTTTACACACCATATATACATAAATTATATGAAATACAAAATGCAATTAAACATTACAATAGAGGATCCAAACTGCTTCAAATTCTCGTTAAATCCATAAGTCCTAAGCTTCATTTTCCTCTTTATTCAAAACATACACGCAACAAATTTATAAAATAAAATTCCAATAATCTAAAAACATATTTATTATTAATCAATGATAATTCATTATTGTTTTCTTCTCCTTGATGGCCATGAATTGATCTTGCAATGCTTTTGAGTACCCTTTCCTCTCACTCTTCAACTTGTGAACATACTCCATCAGCACACGCTTATTCTTGAACACATTACCCTTAACCTTCATGTACATCTCATGGTACATGTGACTGTCGATTTTGTCGGAGCCTCGATAGGCGTGCAATAGGCGACGCAAAACCCTAACCCGACGCATCCACAGAAGCTTCGACGGTAGCCTAGCTTCTTTCGTCCCCTTCCGCTTACCGTATCCCGAGTGTCTCCCCTTTCTCCTTGCTTCCATGGCTTCTCTAGCGCGCGATCTTGAGTGGAGTTTGTGGGGTTTCTTGAGGATGAAACCATCTTGTATGAGTTTCCTCACATTCAACCCTTCAATGGATAGGATGAATATACGTTAATATTGGATAAATAACAAAACTTGTCCCTAAATTTTAGTCTATTGTAGTAGTTAAAACAAATTTATATTTAGAAAAGATACCAAAAACACTTTCAGAGAATCAATAACTAGAGGTTTTGCGATTGCTAAAAAAGTGCTAACAAATTACATTTTAGTATCTGCAAATTAAATACCAACTTCTATTTCGGATTCTATTACGTTTAGTCGAGAATCTAAAAATAGGGAGCTAGACGAGTGCTTTGAATTTCTGATTGTGCTTCCGGATTGATTTTTACAAATAAATAAGCACTTTCACAATTCTTTCACCTAACGTTCTCAACTTTTGATTCTATTTGAAGACACTCGCAACTTTTGATTCTCAATTACTTTTAATATTTCTACTAAAATAAATGTTTTGACTCTTTTGAGCAACTCTGAAAGCATAAAAAGAGAATAAGCAACACTACAAGAAAATTCCACTTCACCGATAGAATTTACCAACAAAAATAATTAGAAAAATATTAATTTTCCCAAAATTATAATCGACAGATTACCGACATGTTTTATGTAGGTATTTACCAATATTTTTTAGATTATGTAGGTAAATATTTTACCTACAATGATTTTACCTATACTTTACAATTTTCTTAATACTTATCTACAGATTTTTCGTATATAAACTGATTTTTTCTTATAGTGCGATCGAGATGAAAATGGAAAAAAAAAGAATAGGAATTAAAATGAAACATACTAGAATTGGCCATGGAAATATGAACGGTCTCATTAGGGTCCAGGCGTCCAGCCACACCTTTGCTTACCCACAACTGAGAATGTTAGCTGCTAATCTCTTCTGTAGTCTTAGAGACACCATCTTTCCTTTTTCTTTTTCACCTAATTAAATCAGAAAACAAAAAGGGATAAAAGTTTTGTGCTTAATAAGAAGAAGAAAGCAGCAGATGAAATTGGATTATAGAACTATGTTGCTTTCTTCTTTGTGTGTTGGTTTTGTTTGTGTGTTCTCTTTCCTTTTATAGAGGCAAAAAGTCAATCACACCATCGTAAATTGGGTAGTCAAAGTTAGTATTTTCATTTTTCATTTTTTTGCATAAATAAAATATAAAAATAATTAACATGATTATTTAACTACCAATTAATTAATCTAAAAGATTAAAGATTTTTGCAAGCCGTTTGTTTTTTCTTTAATGAGTCTTTAATTTTTATAAATGTGTGGCAAGAGAGCTAGCTAGCCCGTCAAAAAACAAAGTACTCCGTTGCAAGTTAGAAAGAGAAAATATAAATATTATTGCTTCTGTTATTTAATTTGATTTTACTTATTTTTGAATTAATGGAATATGTTTATCATTTATCAATGCTATCGGAAATCGGAATATTAATGGAATATCAATCGAATCAAAAAAATTGTAGAATGACCGATCGAAAAAAAAAAAAAAATTGTAGAATGACATGACTGTGTTCCTTGGGACCCAAGTAAAAATATTTTTTTTTTTTAGGTCAACTACCACGTCGATATAAAAAATGGGACTAGCATATTTCTGGAATAAAATTTTTCTTGCAGCCCAAGATAGAAAGTTCAGCAATTTTTTTAAAGATTCAAATATTATATAGAGAAGCCATGCCTCGTTATAATTTTTATTAATTTTACTGTTACTATGCCTTTATTTTGCTAAAGATTTTAACATAACTAGGGATGGAACTATAAATGAAAACATGGGGCCGATATTAACTTCTTTGTTTTAAGAAATAGTAAAATTATATTTAATTTTTAGCGGACAAAATTTTCAAATTTAACCATTATATATAATTATTTTTAGAAAATTTTCCGTCCATAAAATTCGATGAAATGTAATATCTGTGGTATTGTGGTGGGAAAAAATGCTCGCACATTTTAATAGTTTTAAAAAATTTACAATTAAATAATCAATCGTGAAGAAAATCACCTGTCATATGGTCTTATTGATTTACGTCCATTAGACGAACTCCAACACCCGACCCGGATCTAGAAAAAGAAAAAGGAAATATGTGTGATCTATTGTCCGATCTCAACCTCCTACCCCTATGTGTCCTGCTTCCATCATCTTCCTCAATACTCTCTCTATGCTCGCCTTCATCCCTTAAGGATGACAATTTTGACCCGACTCGCGGTACCCGCCCCATTTGGGTCCCTCCACCCCTGACTCGGGGTGGGCGAAGGCAGTCAGGTATCACTTCACTACGCCGTACTCACCCCATCTAATAGTTTTATTTTTAAAATGTATTTTAATATATATTTTGTATATATAATATATTTGAAAATGTAATTTTTATGTATTCTTATATTATATCTAATATTTATAAATTGATAATAATAAATTTTATAAATCATATTTTATAAATGTATTTTTTTATTTTTTTATTTAATTTAATTTAAAATGGGACGAACAGGTCGACCCGTCCCCAAACCTCGTTGCCATCCCTAATCCCTTGCTAGCCATTGTTGCCGCTAATACTTTTCGCTTGTTGCACCTCCTCTCCTTCTTCTCTGTCTATCTCTCATTATTTTTTCACTTTCTTGGTGATGCCACAAGTCTATAATTTTAGGGGAAAAATTAATATTTTTAAGGGAAAATTACTAAATATTTTTAAGGGAAAAATCTAATACATTTCAATTCAAGGGGATATTTAAAATATTTTAGGAGGACTACTAATACTTTTTAGGAAAAACTAATATTTTTCATAAATACTTTGCTAAAATACTTGTTTAAAGAACTACTAATACTTTTTTCTAAAACTGCTAATATTTTTCAAGTCTTTGGTAATAGTATCTCACGACTTAATATTACAAAAGCCACCGACACGAGTGATACTATAACAACACCAATATTACAAAAATGTTCTTGACCTAGAATATTACAAAATACTACTTGGTTTGGGTTTAGCCGTTTTGGATCCATCTAACGGATTTTAGATTGTTTTTGTCTCCTATAAAATGATCTTTAATAGATACAATTTATCCAAAATAAATTAAATATTAACTTTCTACCGGATTTTAGGTTGTTTTTGTCTCTCTTAGGGTTTCTCTCAGGAGTGAAAACCTAATCAAAGCGCATATACTACCGAAGTGTAGGTTTCTACCATCAAGGTTTTCCTTCAAAACCTTTGGTGGTTTATTTCAAATCAGTATTAGAATCGATTACTTAATGGATTAGGAAGAGATCTTAAAGCGTATAGCCAACATCAAAATTTCCAATAAGGGTGAGAAGAATACTCTAACCCTGAGCAAGGGTTACGTCGAGGAAGGGTGAGGAGCGTGTTGCTAATTGTCCGTGGCTAAGGTTCTATCATCAAAACGGTAAATAGGGACACGTTTTCGCCAACACTTACCTCGGATTCTACAAGCGGTCGGGAAGATTGATATCGAGGTGGTAGGCGAAATTTATTTATTTTGGAATTCACTAACGATGTGGATAGGAGAAGAGCGATGAGAGGAGGGCGTGGCATTTCTATAATAATCGATAATTTTCCAGAATTAAAAGGAATTCAAAGTCCGATTCGCTCGATTTCTCTACGTGGGAAGTGTGGATGCAATATCACAATCTCCCGTGAACGTACATACGGGAAGAGATCCTCCAAAGGATTGGCAATAAAATCGGCAAGGTGATTGAAATTGATAAGGCGACCATGAGGTAATATTGGGTCGCTTTGCGAAATTAAAATTCGTTTGGAAATCTCACAACCTCTACAAAGCCATATCATCATTCACGACTACGGGGGGGACGAAATTTACGTCTTCTTACGTGCGAGAAATTACCCGATTTACTGCTATGAATGTGGAAAAGTGGGCCATACATGGAGGGATTGTGGTGACGCGGATAATGTGGGGCAGACATGCCGTATGGAAGTTGGTCGAGCAAATTTGCCAATGTGACGTGTCGGGGAAGAAATTGGGAGAGGAGACAAAGCAGAATCGCACAAATTGCAAGGTGTGAATGAGACAACCGGTAGTCCAAGAGGTAGGGATGATGAGTTGTCTAGGCACATTAGGAGGGACAAAGAAGTGCATGCCGAGCGGAATGGAAAGGAAACTAGCCAGGCGTGGGGGATAAATCAACCTCGTTCATTTAACAACCACACTCATGTCGTTGGGGAAAGATATGGAGCTAGGTTTTACACCGACAACAGATTGATCGAGATGAGCCAAAAGGTTACGCATGGAGCGTAAAATAAGCACAATGTCAACGAATTATCAAACCACTTCGGATATATCCACCGGCCTCGTCCTAAAAATGGAAGAAGAGAGCAAGAAAACAAGGAGATAATGAGAAGTCCCACAAACCGGCCGATAAGGGGGCCAAAAGGGGTTTTGGAGACTTGGAGGACTCCGAGTGAGGTTTTTGGAGAATGAGGAAAAGGCTACATATGGATAATACTAATGAAGAAGAGAAACAGCAGAGAGATACGTGATATGGACACTACTTATACGGTGGGGATTGCGCAGTAACCCCGCCAAGATTAATGAGTTTCATCGTTTGGAATGCACGGGGCTTGGGAACCAACGAGCATTCCAAGAACTTAAACGGCTTATTTCCGAAAGGACCCAAAACTCTTATTCTTGAGTGAGACAAGGATGAGAGCTAATAATTGTACGAGATGGAAAACGAACTTGGGATTCGACGGCATGTTCATAGTAGACTGCGAAGGAAAAAAGGGTGGACTAATTCTTCTTTGGAAGGGACCCCGAATGTGACGATTAAGTCATATTCAATGGGTCATATTGATAGTGTTATCGGGAGAAAGAGACTATATGGAGATTCACGAGGATTTTATGGCAACCCAGTTCTAGTAAATGTGGGGAGTCATGGAACCTCATTACGTCGTTAGCGAGTTCTACCGGAAATCAAAGAAACACCTTGGCTTGTAGGGGAGATTTCAATGAAATATGCAATCGGAGAATGAGAAATACGGGAGACAAATGAGACCGGAGAGTCGGATGGAGAGTTTCGAAATGTTATAAAGAAATGTGAACTTCTGGAAGTTTACGGTAGTGGAGAACATTTTACATGGGTTAATTGTCGGGCGTAATGACATAATATTTGAGAAATTGACATGATTTTTAGTACCTTTAGTTGGAGAGTACTTTTCCCTACAACTGGTACCTCAACTCTTGAGTACTATTCTTCCGACCATAGAGCTATTGAAATTACCTGGAAGAAAGGGATTATTAAGGTCGTTTGTAGAGAACGGATAACGATGATCCTCGCCGTTTCGTGGTTTGAGAAATTTTGGATTGTGGAAACAGACTCACAGGAGATTATTGAAAGGGGGTGGCACAAAGATGCTTTGATGTAAGTTCACTCAAGGATAAATTCAACGGATGTCGGGAGGAAATCCAAGAATGGGCGGAAAAAGATTTGGTTATCTCCCCAAGCACATCAAAAAGAAAAGGGAGAGACTTAATGTTCAAAAAAGCGTGCAATTGGAAAAATGTTGAGTCACAAATTAATTCGCTGAACGTGAGGTCGAAGGGTCAAGCTTACCAGGAGGAAATATTTTGGAAACAACGGAGCGAAATAATTGGTCAAACATGGCGATAAAAATACCCCGTCTTCCATGCACAAGCTTCCAAGCGAGCTAAGAATATGATTAATGGGTTAGTCACTAAACAAGGAGACTTTGTGATCGAGAATGGGGCAATGTTAGCAATTATTACCGACTACTTTAATGAAATATTTACAACAAATAATCCGTCGGAGAATGCTTATCTTTGAGGTCTTTGCAATGTGTCAAGAACAAGGTCAGCGACGAGATGAACGAGCTTCTTTGTAAGCCATTTGATGCCAAAGAAGTTAAAACAAAGGTTATTCGATATGTTTGCGGATAAAGCACTGGCCCGGATGGTTACTCACCTTTATTTTATCGTGAGGTACTGGGGATATTGTAGAGGATGATGTTACTAATGAACTCTTGCACATCCTCAATCATAATGGCAAAATTAAGTGAATGGAATGAGGCAACAATTACACTTGTCCCCAATGTGAATAATCCTCTGTTAGTTAAAGAATTCCGTCCGATAAGCTTATGCAATGTGTTATATAAAATTGTGGCTCGAGCTATAACGAATAGAATCTCGTGTGCGCTTCTTCAGGATATAGTGGATGAATTTGAGTGCATTTATTCCGGGTCGATTGATAACGGATAATGTAATATTGGGGGTTGAGTGCATTCATTGGATTCGTAATCATCGGGATAGTAATCGAGGTTATGCGGCGCTAAAACTAGACATGAGCAAAGCATATGATAGGGTTGAATGGGGGTTCCTTGAGGCGATGTTGAAAAATCTCGACTTTGCGGACCAATGGATTAAATTCTTGATGAATTGTGTTCGAACAGCTTAATTATTCATTCCGTTTAAATGGTGAAGTGTCGCCGGTAATCCCGAGTCGAGGTTTGAGGCAAGGGGATCCGCTTTATTTGTATTTATTTGTTCTTTGTGCTCATGGGTTATCTTCTTTGTTTAATTCACACCGAGTCGAGGAGAATAAATGGTGTCAAAATTGCTCCGCGTTGTCCGATTTCCCACCTATTTTTGCCGATGATAGCCTTATTTTTGTAGGGCTACAAAGGAGGAGTGCAACCGGGTTTCGAGTATCCTCAAATTGTATGAAAGAGCGTCGGGACGTAATTAATTACGATAAATCGGCCATAACTTTTAGTCCAAACACTAAGGCCGAGATTGTGGACTTTTTTAAAACTACGTTCACAGTACCAATTGTGCAAGGGCATGAAGTGTATTTGGGGCTCCCAACAAGTATCTCTTAGGAATAAGAGATTACAATTTGGATACTTGAAAATCGAATCTTAAAGCGTATAGAGGGTTGGAGCGGCAAGTTTTTTCTGAAGGAGGTAATGAGGTAATGATTAAATCAGTTCTTCAAGCCATACCGACTTACGCCATGTCGTGTTTTCAAATACCTCATTCGATTTGTGGAGAGATAGAACGAGCTTGCGCTAATTTTTGGTGGGGTATGGAGGGCGGTAGTCGAAAGCTACATTGGAAGAAGTAGAGCTTTTATCTTTGGCCTAAGGGCCTAGGAGGGATGGGCTTTAGAAGCTTAATCGAGTTTAATAAAGCGCTCTTGGCTAAGCAAATTTGGAGAATTATTCGTGAATTGGAGAGTTTAGTGGCTCGAGTACTTAAGGCGAGATATTTCCGACATGGTGATATTATGGAGGCATCATTGGGTTCGAAACCTTCTTACATATGGAGGTCATTTCTATGGAGCGGAGGATTGTTGCGGACGGGCCCGAGTTGGCGTATAGGTGATGGGAAAAAGGCTAGAGTATCTGAAGGATCATTGGATCCCCGCTTTGCAAAGTGGGATTACGAATGTAACCAATGTATTTGGGGAAAATGATACAAATGGATCTACTAATCAAAGGTACCGTATGGGATTGAGCTAATTCGAGGAATATTTCCCACCCACATAGTCGATGGGATCTTGAAAATGCCCCCCGCCGCACCCTTCTCGAACGGATAGAAGGTATTGGAGATTTGAAACGAGGGGCAACTATACAAGAAAGTCCGGTTATCACTCTGCTATGGGGTTTTACCACACGCACGAACATAGCTCAAAGATCGGAAATGAATAAATGGTGGAAGTTTGTTTGGGCGTTGTCTATCCCGACTAAGGCACGTATTTTTTGGTGGAAGACGTCCCACAATATTATAGCAAAATAATTTAAATTTAATGAGGCACCATGTACCTGTTAATGGTAAATCTGCAGATTCTGTCATTATAGTTGTGACACCACCACGCACTCACTATTTTTTTGTCGGGCTATTCGATATCCGTGAAAAAAACGGTTTTAAGGAATTATTAAAAGAAGCACAGTGAGGACATCTTGGATGTGGGATTTTGGATGAAGTATAAGTTGAGTAAAAGGCAATTTGAGTCCTTTGTATGTAATGCTTGGGCCATTTGGAAGGAAAGACAGAGGTTTATTCATGACGGTGAGCGGCAAAGACTAACCTCAAAAGTAACTGGGTGGACGATTTTTTATCAAAGATATCGGACGGCTCGGGAAGGGGATCAGGCTACTTCAGCAGCGGGCATTGGCAACGCAGATTCTAGGTGGATCAGACCCCCTCCGGGTCATTTTCGAGTAGACGTGGATGCATGCTTCAACATACATCAAAATTGCTACGGCATAGGTGGACTTATTCAAATGATGCGGGTAAAGTGGTTTTGGCTTTTGGAAAGAATGTAAACTCAATGGAAAGTGTGTTAGCGAGGGGAACTTATGGCACTAAAGGAAGGATTAGTCCAAACAAGGAATCTGGGTGTTGGATCGGTATTGGTTACGTCAGATTCATTGATGGCGGTGAGCGATCACGACTAATCAAGAGGATCTCGATTCAACGGTTTTTGATTGAAGATATTAAACATTGTTTGGCTTCTCTAGAGTAACCACAATCTCACATATACGACGCACGGCTAATAGTGTTGCTCATAGTTTAGCTAATTTGTCTGTTTTTCTTCATCGTCATTTTGTTGGACGAGTGAAGCTATTCCTTATTGGGTTGAAGAAATTGTATTAGCGGGCATCTCATTATCTTAATAAAGCTATACAATTTTCCTCAAAAAAAAAAAAGAAAGAAAAATATAAATATTATTGCTTCTGTTATTTAATTTGATTTTACTTATTTTTGAATTAATGGAATATGTTTATCATTTATCAATGCTATCGGACTATTAATGGAATATCAATCGAATCAAGAAAATTGTAGAATGACATGACTGTGTTCCTTGGGACCCAAGTAAAAATATTTTTTTGGGTCAACTACCACGTCGATATAAAAAATGGGACTAGCATATTTCTGGAATAAAATTTTTCTTGCAGCCCAAGATAGAAAGTTCAGCAATTTTTTTAAAGATTCAAATATTATATAGAGAAGCCATGCCTCGTTATAATTTTTATTAATTTTACTGTTACTATGCCTTTATTTTGCTAAAGATTTTAACATAACTAGGGATGGAACTATAAATGAAAACATGGGGCCGATATTAACTTCTTTGTTTTAAGAAATAATAAAATTATTTTTAGAAAATTTTCCGTCCATAAAATTCGATGAAATGTAATATCTGTGGTATTGTGGTGGGAAAAAAATGCTCGCAACATTTTAATAGTTTTTAA
The DNA here is from genome assembly GCA_016081115.2 of Rehmannia glutinosa. NCBI lineage: Eukaryota > Viridiplantae > Streptophyta > Magnoliopsida > Lamiales > Orobanchaceae > Rehmannia > Rehmannia glutinosa. The sequence goes on along the minus strand of JABTTQ020001859.1, from coordinate 398,763 downwards.
AAAATTTACAATTAAATAATCAATCGTGAAGAAAATCACCTGTCATATGGTCTAATTGATTTACGTCCATTAGACATTTCCAACACACGACCCGAGATCTAGAAAAAGAAAAAAGAAATATGTATGATCTATTGTCCGATCTCAACCTCCTACCCCTATGTCTCCTCTGCTTCCATCATCTTCCTCAATGCTCTTTCTATGCTCCGCCTTCATCCTGGTTAGGGATTGCAATTTTGACCCGACCACGGGCGGGCGAATCAGTCCGGGTATCATTTCCGTCCCGGATACCCACCCCATCTAATAGTTTTATTTTTAAAATATATTTTAATATATATTTTGTATATATAATATATATGATAATGTAATTTTTATGTATTCTTATATTATATCTAATATCTATAAATTGATAATAATAAATTTTATAAATAATATTTTATAAATATATATTTTTTTCATCTTTTTCATTATTTTATTTAATTTAATTTAAAATGGGACGAGAATCGGTCGACTACCCCAGCCCGCTCCATTGTCATCCCTAATCCCTTGCTAGCCATTGTTGCCGCTAATACTTTTTGCTTGTTGCACCTCCTCTCTTCTTCTTCTGGCGATCTATCTCTCATTATTTTTCACTTTATTGGTGATGCCACAAGTCTATAATTTTAGGGGAAAAATTAATATTTTTAAGGGAAAATTACTAAATATATTTAAGGGAAAAACCTAATACATTTCGAGGGAATATTTAAAATATTTTAGGAGGACTACTAATACTTTTTAAGGAAAAAAACTAATACTTTTCATGAATACTTTAAAAAATCTTGTTTAAAGAACTACTAATACTTTTTCTAAACCTGCTAATATTTTTCAAGTCTTTGGTAATAGTATCTCACGACTTAATATTACAAAAAACCAATGACACGAGTGATAATATAACAACACCAATATTACAAAAATGTTACTTGCCCTAGAATATTACAAAATACTCTTGGGTTTGGGTTTAGCCGTTTGGGATCCATCTAACGTTTTAGGTTGTTTTTGTCTCCTATAAAATGATCTTTAATAGATACAATTTATCCAAAATAAATTAAATATTAACTTTCTAACACCAAATAATTTTGCGAATTAAGTCGAAAATTCAATTTGAAATGTGTTGCGAACACGCTCAACGTCAAAAAATTAAAAATAAAAATTAAAATAAATTAAAATAAAGGGTAAAAGTGCATTAGACATACACAAAGATACCCAACCAAAGAATACAACACAAAAAAATTCAAAGTAATTATATGTCTTATTTACCTCCCTAAACTTGTCAATGCAACACGTACTCCCCTCAATCAAAATAGAATTTAATATATAAACAAAATTGCCCTTAATGACAATTGTTTTTAGCATGTTTAAATAATTGTACCTCAATTTTATTTTATGTTCTTTACTTAAATTATTTTCTTTTTAAAAAAGCAATTAGTAACTTGCCTAGTTCCAATATTAAAAATATTTTAATAATAGATGAGTATAACAAATATACAAAAAATATTGAATGTAGAATGATTTTGATTATTAGAATACAATGTGAAAATAACTTTCAATTTTTAATTTTTTTTTAAAAATTATGAATAAATATATTTTTGTATATTGAATATAAATACAAAAAATTAATTATTGATAATTTATATTTCTAATATAATGATAAATGTAATAGTTTAGAAGAAAGAAAAATAATACATATTGTTATGATAATATTTAAATTATTTTGAACAATCTTTGCTCAAATAACATGATTTATTGTCTAAAATATTTTAATAGAACTAATTGGGTGTGCTTTCGATTCATTTCATTAATAATATTGATTAGTCATTATAGATGCAATTTATTATTGATGTGTTTGGGACTATGAATCATATTAAATAAGCAAAAATAAATAAAAAAGTGTAAAATATATAACCAAATTAGGTTTAAGAAAATTTATTTATTCATATTTTTCTAATATTGAAAGTTTATTTAAATTAAATAGTTAATATTTTATTTGTTTCATTCATCACTCATATTTAAGTTTTTGTGTAATTATTTTGCATTGCTTTATTTTTTTAAGGTTTAAATTACCTAATGTATAATTTAAAAAAATGAATTTTTGAATTTAATAAGAATGTAAATCTAGGGTAAAAAATATTCAAAATTTACTAAATAATGTGGATTCATTTTTAGTAAGGGTAGTTTTGTCCATATATTATAATTTAATTTAGTTGAGGTGGTAAGTGTTACATTTATAAGTTTAGGGGGAAAATGAGATATAGGGCCAAGTTCAGAGGGTGTTATTGTATTTTGCCTAATTAATATTTATAGCTATAAAAAAACAAATCTGATACATCATCTGCTCTACGTCACTGCTACGCCGGATCCGATTGAATCGTGTCACCTTTCTGTAACCTCTTTTTCCCTCAATCGATCATAACTCCGAAAACAAACAAAGGGATCAAAATTTTTTAAGCATTCAATGGCGGAGGCCAAGCTCTTCGAACTCAACAATGGCACCATGCAAGTAACAGTCTCAAATTTTGGTTGCACCATCACCTCCTTGTTTGTACCAGACAAAGATGGTAAATTCAGCATCTAATTCGCATAAAAATCCAATCTTTTTTCCTTTTTTCTTTAATTCCAAGTGTAAATGCTTGATTATTGATGTTTTATGTTTGAATTGTTTTAGGAAATTAGCTGATGTTGTTCTTGGATTTGACACAATTGAACCATATCAGGTCAGTGACATTTTTATTTCCAAAATATTGTTGAAACCCATTTAATTATAGTCATGATTATGTGTTTTTGTGTAATGGGAAAATTCAATCTTGGCATATTAGCATGGGAATATGAAGATAGGGGTGGCAAATCGTGTCATTGTATCATGTTAGTGTCACACTATCGTGTTTTTAAATGTTATATATCTTATTTGTGTGAGATTAATTTGTATACATAATTGTGGTAGAAAATGGAGAAGAAGATTTCATAGAAGTCTTGCAAAATGACAAGCTTTAGAATGCAACAACACAAGAAGGGAAAATGGGGGCTACAACAATAAAACATAAAACCCTAGCTATAGACTAAGAAAGGAAAATACAAAACTACCCCCATAATATAAATAAAATATAACTCTAACAATTTGATCTTAAATATAACAATAATTCTAATTTTAACTTAATTTTCAATTTCGTGTTCGTGTGATGTATCGTGTATCGTGCTTTTTGTCTCTGTAATCATGTTTGTAGTCGTGTCGTGTTATCGTGTTGTGTCACTCATTGACAGCCCTATATTAAGATACCCATTTTTGTTCTCTGTTAGAGGATTTGATTTATATATGATTTCCCTAATTTGGGTTTTTGTTCTTTTTGTGCAGAAAGGTGCTGCTCCTTACTTTGGGTGCATTGTGGGTCGTGTGGCAAATCGGATCAAAGATGGGAAGTTTACACTGAATGGAGTTGAGTACTCATTGCCTGTTAACAAGCCACCAAACAGTCTCCATGGTATTCAAGTGAATTTTCTTTGGATTTCCTTATATATTGATTTCATGTTTGCAAAAATGGGCTCTTGTTTCGGCTGTTTACCGAGCCTAGTACGGTTATTGATCCAGATTTTGATTTTCGGATCGGTATGCCTCGAGTTTATTGGTAGAAAAATGAAAATTGGTATGGGTTTTAGAAATAAAGAACAATTCTTTGCATTTAGTGATAAATTAGGAAGAAAATCGATATATGTTTCTTCTTGAGTCGTCTAATGCTTAAGATGATATAGTTAATTGGTTTTTACTTGGCATAAAAACTAAAATGAAAGGAAAACAATGTAATTCAACTGGATCATCAGACCTCTTTATGCGCTCTTTATATATTGATAAGTGAAGTATATATGAAAGAAGAATAATAGCAGAACCACATTGAACAGCCTGCTAAGTTCAGCCAAATGTTGTATACAATACTTCATGACCCTTTTAAATGCGTGTGTAAACTTATTTTAAAATTAGTACTAACTAAGATTATGGCCTTTTAACCTCTAACTAGAGCCGAAAGCTAAGTGAATCAATGAACGGAGCAGTTTAGTCACCTTATGTACTCCACTTCTTGAAAATAATGTTCTCCAATCTACTTCTTTAACTGCAGATGTTGGTTCTCTTCGTGAAAGCCTTTTCTTTTTTTTAATCGTAAGGAACTATTATTCCTTGTCTTTGTACTGTCATTGTTGCTACCTAAACTGCTAAAGTTATCATCGTTAAATGATTACAACTAAAAATAAGGATTTATGAAGAAATTTGTGCTTTTTATGTTGGTAATGGACCTTTATTTCATTCACGGTCTCCTTATTGTTGTAGAATTGTATGCATATTTATACATTTTCATAAAACTCCCAACTCAACTCCGATTCAGTTTGGAAATGTTTGTGGATGTCATTGTCAACTCTAATCTTGAAAATAACATGCACATAGGTTTTGTGTGAAAATGAAATTATATTAGGATGGTAATTGCAAAGTTTGACCAATTGAGTTGATAAGTTGAGTTGACAAGTAAATAAGAAAGCATGTTTTATATACCTGTTCTCACTCACACCTATGATAAACAGTATTTTCTGGGAAAAAAGGAAGTTGTTTTCAGAAAATTGGTTGTAGATTTTTTATTATAAGCCGTAGCTTTCTTCCCATGGTTGATAAGGATGTTGTATTGTCATGATGTCTTTAGAAACAAGTCAGCAACCAAAATATGAGGGGAAAAGCAAAGACAAATACACTGTTCATTGGTTGAACAGAAAATGTTCTGTAAAGTTAATGCCAAATAAACCAGGCCCTCTGTTTTCTTTTGTCCACCTTATAATTATCAGATTGTTTTGTTTAAAGGTGGACACAAGGGATTCGACAAGGTCATCTGGGAAGTTTCTGAATATAAGCAGGGTGATACTCCATCAATTACCTTCAAGTATCACAGTCGTGATGGAGAAGAAGGTATCCAATTCACACATATCATTCTCGATTGCACTCACACACGCAAATAATCACTTTCTTTTATCATCCGTAATGCAGGCTATCCAGGCGACGTTTCTTTCACTGCAACATACACACTCACATCCAAGACTACAATGAGACTCGACATGGAAGGCGTCCCGGAAAACAAGCCAACACCAATCAGCTTAGCCCAACACACCTACTGGAATTTAGCCGGTCACAATTCTGGAAACATTTTCGATCATACCATTCAGATTTGGGCGAATCACATTACGCCAGTAGATCAGAACACCATCCCGACCGGTGAAATCTTGCCCGTGAAAAGCACTCCATTTGATTTCACGGCTGAAAATAAAATCGGTAGCCGTATAAACAAGGTTGGCATAGGCTATGACCATAATTATGTGCTCGACTGTGGGGAGGAGAAATCCGGCTTGAAGCATGCTGCGAAATTAAAGGATCCTGTTAGCTCGAGGACTCTGGATTTGTGGACTAATGCTCCTGGTATGCAGTTTTATACTGCGAATTACGTAAATGGAATTGTGGGCAAAGGTGGTGCTGTGTATGAAAAGCATGCTGCTGCGTGTCTCGAGACGCAGGGGTTTCCGAATGCTATCAACCAACCAAATTTTCCTTCTGTTGTTGTTCGACCGGGTGAGAAGTACATGCATAGCATGTTGTTTGAATTTTCAGCTGAGTAGGGTTACTCTGTGTTTTGAAGTGAATCTAGTTCAACTCTTCGTCTCGTTTGATCATATCAGTATTTACTTTGTTCACTAAGAGATGTTGAGACTTAGTGTTGCAGATTGCGTTTTAGGGATAATTACAAAAGACCCCTAAGGTTCGGGCTAATTACAAGAAAATACAGAGATTTTTGAAAGTTGCAAAAAAAAAAAAAAAAAAAAAAGAAACTTGAAATTTGATCCAGTCTTACATTTCACCCTTCATATGCGAAAAACATTTCAGAAACTCACCTGACATATATAAAAATATTACAATTATCCTCTTAAGTTAAAGACAGAATCAAAGCTGAGTCTTTTTTTTTTTTTTTTTTTTTTGTAATTTTGAAACATCTTTGAGTTTTTTTGTAAGTAGCCCAAACCTTAGGGGTGTTTTTATAATTATCCCTGCGTTTTATATGGAATTAGGTGATCGACTTTGGAACGTATTGAATTGCAGTGCAGCTTTTGCTTTAGCATCGTTTATAGTAGTTCAATTTGTTTCTGGATAAGTTTGCACAGTACCATTCCTTGTATGCTTGCTTTTGTGCAGTATCCGTGCATATTAATCCAATGAGGAGAACTTACTGGATTTTGAACTCTGTGAGTTTGACGTGATGTGTTGGGAAATGTGTGTATTAGTATAGAAATGCATTAGAAAGCATAATATATGTTTGAGGTTATAGTGCTAGACCAAACTAATGCAATTAAGGAGGAACACACAGAATTATCAATTTCATTGACTTGTATTATAAGGTAATCATGGAAGTTGAAGGCTTTCATATCCTAGGCTCTCTCGTTGCTCTGATATTTCCTTTGCAGATTCCAAAAGTGAGCGGTTGGTCCGATAAAATTCGATCACTTGAAGCGTTGGTATTTCTGCGAAACCTATTGGGATCTCCTTCAGGCTCACGCTTCCAAGAATTAGGTGCTCAAGTCTTGGAAAATGGGTGTCGTCTGCTCCCCATATCTCCAACTCAATCTCATGAATCAAAAGGTATTTCAATCGACAAAATTCCCCTTCAATCGGATTCCACTCTCGGCCGAGGACAGCTTTCGGAATAATTTGAGAATTTCAAGATTAGGCAATGAGCCAACAATAGACATATCTTCCCAAGGAACCATGCTATTTCTCAGAGTCAACTTTTAAGCGAACTTGGGAAGACGATGTTCCCGGAAAAGGTCAATGGACGATGGAAGATACCTACACACGCTACGGAAAGCGTTTCAAGTTTACGAAGATGGACAAGATTGTTTAGACAGTGACGTCTTTCTATTTTTTTCTACGGTATTCAATTCCCAAACACTTTAGATTCGGGATCCTTTTAAATACTTGCTCCCTACAAATGAAATTTCTGACCATCGACAACGTCTGTAGGTTTTCAAGAACGACGATACTTTGACCATTGATCGATTGCGCATCTTGAGGATCATGGATGGTAAGATGTTCAATCTTGATGTGTCTAAGTTGGGTCATCTGCCACATTTCTGGTGGTAGAATGCAATCTCCCTGGAGAATTAGAGTTTGTAGATTCCAAAGTTGGGATATAGTCGACAAGGTGCACGCACCCCAATTCATGGTGCAAGCAACGTGCGAGTTGATTAGTCGTAGAATTTCATCTTTAGAGTATCTATCAACCACATCTAATACCCGTAGTAAAATAAAACCTCGAGCAGTGACACCCGAGTTCCATTCACAGTAGCTTATCAAAGATCGATTGAGTTTCGCTGATTGTAAGACCTCATCAAATAGATTCTCTTTCCTTGTGCTATAATGAACACTGAGGCGACGCTCACTTTCCATGTACGGTGAAATGTTGCGGTTTCCAAGCTTTGCGATGCGCATAAACTTGTCTTTGTGAGCTTCTCTCTTGCATAGATCCCTTAAGAGATCATGAATGCCGCATGTCTTCACATTTCCACTACTCCCTCGTTTAACTAAAATGAGATTCCTATCGATAAGATCCTCAAATACTCCTCTGCAATCTCTTCTAAGCTTTTCGCCGTGGTTAGTTTAATAAATCCTTCGGCAACCCACAATTTGACGAGCCTGGACACACGGATTTCAAAATCTTCCGAAACACGGCCAAATAAAGGAAACATGGCTTTAGATATATTGGCAAATTCATGTAACTTAATGATAATATCTTCATGAAAAGCTCCTCATTTCCGTTATTCACTAAGCTACATCTCCTTCGACATACTCCCAATGTTCTCTAGTCCTTTCGGATTTTGCAAGAAGCCCACCAATCACGGCAAGGGCTAAAGGAAGCCCTCCACATTTATTAGCGTACGTTTTCCAATTTCCTCCAATTCAACGGGGCAATTACACTCTTGTGCATTAAATACCTTTTCGCAAATAGATCCCAACTTTGTTCCTCATTTAGAAAATCCATCTTATGAGGCCTACACGATCCCAAATCTACAGCCAACTTTAATAGCCTCGTAGTTACCAATACTCGACTTCCATTATTATTAATGGGAAAGAATCGTTTTACCTCGTCCCAGACCTCAATATTCCATATATCATCCATCACTATCAAATACTTCCTCTCATATAATTGCTTGTACAGTAGTACACCTAGTTGATCATCACCTTTCTCGCTCATTTTATCACTCAATTTGGCTAAATCCCCACTCTGAAGTACTTGATGCAAAAGCCCTAAAAGAAGCTCTCTTATACTATATTCTTGAGATATTGTAATCCAAGCACGAATATGGAAATGTTCCACGATAAAAGGATTATTATAAACATTTGTAGCGAGAGTAGTCTTACCAATGCCGCCCATACCCTCAATAGGGACGATTCGGAGATCAGATTCGTCTGTGGTGAGTGCACTCATTATTTCAATCAAGTGCTTTTCAAATCCCACCATTGTATTATTCTTGCCACTTGGAATAGGCCTTGATGATGAAGAGATTTTAGGCCGTTGATCTTCCACGCCGCCTTTCTCGTCGTCGATCTTCACCAACTCTTTCTCGATGGAACGGAATTTATCTATTACCGATTGTATATCTTTGCCCTTTCTCCTGTTGATTGAATACCCTAGAAGAATTTGGTCAACCACATTGGATTCAATGATATCCTCTGCTTCATAAGCTGCATCTGCGATCCGCGTCTCCAAATCTTCAATTTCCTTGCTGTGTGCTCTAATGGAATAATTTTCAAGAAAATCTATCAAGAAAGTAACTTTTTCTTGTAGAGATTCAATATTTTCTGTATTAATAAAGATATGACATGAAGGAGGTGGGTTTAGAGTCTGGTTTAGAATATGAGTGAGAGAAACTAAAGATGCATAAGCAGCCATTTCTTTCTGGCTTTTAATCTTTCAGTAGACAATAAATTTGCTTTTCCTTGAATTTTCGGAAACTAAAACAGATTATGGAAGTAGTTTAATTTCATTGAAAATTTGGTGAAGAGCAAAGTAAACGGTTGCAGGATAAATAATATCGGTCTACAGAGTATTTCCATATAAGCTGGCCTTTGAAAATGGCAAAGGGCCTAGGCAGGGGGGGGGGGTGACCTGGCCCCGGCCCCGGCCCAATTTTTTTTTAAAAAGAAATTACTCATTTCTTTAATATTGTTGGAATTCGATGCATCGACTGTGGCTGCTACATTAAATAAAATATAAGGGATAATTACAAAAGACCCTTAAAATTTGGTCTAACTACAAATAAACCCATATATATTTCAAAATTACTTATAACTATTAATTATAATTTTGTTTATAAAAGGTAATATAAAAAAAGAAAATTTCAAAATTACAAAATGTCCTCGAGTTTGATTATACCTTAAATTTAAGAGGGTAATTGTAATGTTTCTAGAAATATCAAAGGATATTTAAAATAATTTTTTGCTTATGACAGTGATTTTTGCAATTTTAGAAAAACCTTGATTTTTTGTAATTAGCCCGAATCTCATGGCTTTTTTGTAATTCCCCTAGTATAATATAGCTGGATACAGTCAGACGTCAGTTATGAGTTAACTATGGGTGGTATCTTGCTCAAAGAAAAAAAAAACTATGGGTGGTATAATTTAATACGAGTTAACCGACAATCAGTCAGCACTGGAAATTTGGAATCTTGATCAAATAATTAGCAACTATAAATCTATAAGTCGTTCTCAAGAAAAAAAAAAAACTATAAATCTGTAAGTCATAATAAGTGGCCTCATAATAATCGGTCTGTTTTGTCCCATTTGTGATTTTTCATCGAAGACTGGATGTCTTTTAAATCGATGATATGCGCAAAGAAAAACGGTATCGTTCTTTGACGTGTTTTGTTCAGCGCCTTTGTGCGAAGTTACAATCTATGGATTAATTAGATTTGTTAGGTCGATCTATGATTTGTAGACTTGTAATTATTTTATATTTGATATTGAATCGTCGATTGTAAGTTTTTTCATTGAATGAATAAAATTCATTTTAACTCAAAAAAATAAGTCATAATGCTACAACCTCCTTCCTCACGAAATTTTGTACATGTGAAATGACCATCCAGAATATATATATATACTAATAATAAAATAAAATCAAATTTATTATCTAGTAGATCTAGTGATATTATCAACGGATTCAGAGTTGTCTGCAATAATATGTTACCGCACTTTATTGACTGAAAAATATAAACCATATATTCTCGATTCTCACACTTATATTACTCAATTTGCACTTTTATATTAAATTAGCGGGACTTACTACAAGTCTACAACCACCACATACTCAACTTTACTCTTATATTATACAAGTAAGACTTACTACTACCACCTACATTCAAATAAATTACTATTTTTCAAATTAAATTCAATTTGGACCTCACCAATATCATTTCATCTAGTTATACATTATTACTTTACCAACAGTATCATTTAAATGGGTCCGGACCACTTACATATCATATATATTATATCTTATCACACTTTCCTTCAAAAAAATTCAAAAAAAACAACAACATATTAAACAAATATAATTCCAAATTTTCAAACCACATAAATTCTTCATCAAATTTTGTACGAAGAACCAATATGATTAATTGATTATGGAGTTTGTGCTACATTATAACCCCAGAAACACCGGTAATGCTGAGCAATCTTAAAATTTCTATAATTTATGATGGAATAAAATCAACTTTATATTATTGTCAATTTATTTCATTATTTAACTCTAAAATTAATTATTTGTTTTTTAAGGAAAAATAATTATTTGTTTAACATAATTATTAATTGTTGGGTCAAACTATTATCAGTTGGCCATGAGACCCAAGCCATTACTCAAAGCTAAGAGGCTCAAAGCTTCCATTATTTAGTCACTCTCCATTCACTTGTAAGTTAATCACATTTTTACTACTTAAATTCATTTCCACTTTGAATCAATCTTAGTACTTGAATCAATCTCAGAAGGGCTTCTTTGGATTCTAACCTAATTCTATATTCGAGTTGCAGACCAGTTCCACGTGATGTACGGAGTTACCTTAACGATTGGACTAATTACCTTGATTGGAGTGATTAACGGATTTTAGTAGCTTCATTAATTTGGCGCCGTCTGTGGGAATAGGTTTAGACACTGCGGAAACTAGCTTTAAGAGTAGCATGGATAATCTCAGAGTTATGAATACCATCTCGAGATGACCAATGTATAGAGGCTCAGCTCGAGCTAGGAGGTCCCTTCTGCAGACATCCAGATGAACACATTTTCAATATACCGTAACCCTACGAGGAGTATTCCATCCCGAGGAGCAGCAAGAGGGAATATCCTTAAGTGACAGTGACTTGCTCCCAAAGAGTATATTTTTATATTATTGTCTTTATAAATTGTGGTTGATATACGTAATAGAGCTACATGTAACATTGATCAATTTGTAAAGCTTGTTTTGACATAATTTATCGTCTAGATTAATAGCATAAAATTCTTGGCTTATGAAGGGTTATTTATGGCAATGTTGGATGAAAATTCGTGCATAAGTTACGTGCTATGCCAAATCCATTGAAATGGATGTGGCTTGAACCGCTTGATTATAAGTTGTAGTTGTATCATAGGTGCGTCAATTTGTGGATAACTCGACACAAATCTAACACGAATTTAGTAGATAGAGGTATAATATAACACTGTTCGGTCAAAATCGGGTCGGACACTTAACACAAAAATAAATAGGTCGCAGACCCGCGTGCGACATGATTAACCTATTTAACCCATTTAATTTTATAGTGACATAGTATTTTAATATTTTGTGATGTTTTAGTTGGTTATATGTGATAGAAAAATTACTAAATGCATTTTTAATAATTTAATATATTTTTTATATGTAATTTTAGTTTTTTTCCATTTTTTTCGTGTAATGTCGACTTTAAATTATATAGGTTTTCGTGGTCGTGTCGGGTTAACCGTGTCATAACGAAATCGTGCCCATGTCGTGTCTTGACACAAATGATTAAGCGGGTTGTGTTTGTGTCGGACTGCAATATCCGTGTCAAAACACGACACGCAAAACACAAAACACGACACGATTGACACCGTAAGGGTAGGTAACATATGTAGGCTTCGTAGACACATCGAGAAAAAAGCATAGCTGGAGTATGGAGTGAATAATTAAGCATCAATATTATACATAGGGAGAGAACTAAACAACCAATAGGTCCGAGATCCTCAATCTCTAATATAGAACTTGAAACTTATTTTACTACAAACATATACATTGATCCCACTCCATAATCATATTGGTTTTCTCTTGCAAAATCAAAAGGAATAGAAATAAGAAATAAAACAAAGCCTTTATTTATTCTTTTTTTCTTTTCATATCTTTCTTACCTTCGAAAATCCTCTCTTCCTTTGACATGTACCGTCAGAGTAAAGATCGTGTGGGTGTGGCACTGAATTGTAAGACATCATAGCCAAGACTCTCTCGTTCATCCGATATTTCCTTAACCGATTTCCGAAGGTTATAATCTGTCGAAAGGACAATCATGCTCCATTCTACACTGATCACTTGAAGCGTCGCAATTTCTGCAAAACCCGACGGGATCTTCTTTAGGCTCGGGTTTCTAAGGAATAAGCGCTCAAGACTCGGAAAATGGGTGTTGTCTGCTCTCCAGATCTCCAACTCACAATCATGAATCATCAAGAATTTCAGTCGACAAAATTCTCCTTCGATTGGATTCCACTCTAATCCATGGGCAGCACGCCGCAACAGTTTGAGAACTTCAAGATTAGGCAACGAACCAACATTTGACATATGTTCCCAAGGAACCATGCATCCTTCCAAAGTCAACTTTTAAGTGAACTTGGGAAAACAATATTGTCCCAAAACCCGTTACCTGCTATAGCAAGCGATTCAAGTTTACCAAGATGGACAAAATTGGTTGGACGCGATTCAAGTTTACGAGGATGGACAAAATCGGCTAGAGTTTTTCTTGTGTAATAATCAATTCCCAATTTCTTTAGAGTCGGATTCTTTTAAAAACCTCCTCATTGCACCATATGAAATTTCTGACAGTCGTAAGCGTCTGTAGGTTTTCAAGAACTACGATACTGTGGGCATCTGCCAAGCTAGGATCAGGGATCACAACTTTTTTGATCTTGATGTGTCTAAGCCGAGACATCTGCCAGAGTTCTGGTGGTAGAGTGCAATATCCATCAACAATTAAGGTTTGTAAATTCCAATGTAAGGGTATATGAGACAATGTATCCAAATCCTTCTTCATGGAGCAACCAACAAATCGTGAATTCATTAGCTGTAGAATTTCGTCTCCGGAATATTTATCGACCACATCCAATACCTGTAGTAAACTACAACTACGAGCAATCGGCTTTGAGTCCCATTTAAAGAAGCATAACAAAGAACGTTTAAATCTTGCGGATTTTAAGACCTCATGTACCTTCTCTTCCTTTCCGCTATTATGAATACTTAGGCGACGCTCACTTTCTATGTACGGTGAAATGTTGTGGTTGTCAAGCTTTACAATGCGCATAAACTTGTCTCTGTGAGCTTCTCTCTTGCATAGGTCCCTTAAGAGATCATGAATGCCGCATGTCTTCACATTTCCACTACTCCCTCGTTCTTAACTAAAATGAGATTTCTATCAATAAGATCCTCAAAATACTCCTTGGCAACCTCCTCTAAGATTTCGTTCCTAGTTTCTTTAATAAGTCCTTCAACCCACAATCTGATGAGCCTGGACACACGGATTTCAAAATCTTCAGAAACACGGCGAAATAAAGGAAACAAGGCTTCATATATATAGGCAAATTTGTGTAACTCAATGATAATATCTTCATGAAGAGCTCCTCATTTCCGTTATTCACGGCTGAAGCTACATCTCCTTCGACATACTCCCAATGTTTTATAGTCCTTTCGAATTTTGCAAGAAGCCCACCAATCACGGCAAGGGCTAAAGGAAGCCCTCCACATCTTTTAGCAATACGTTTTCCAATTTCCTCCAATTCAACGGGACAATTACACTCTTGTGCATTAAATACCTTTTCGCGTAATAGATCCCAACTTTTTCCTCATCTAGAAAATCCATTTTATAATGGCTACAAGATCCCAAATCAAAAACCAATTTCAATAGCCTCGTAGTTACCAATACTCGACTTCCATTAAAATTATCTGGAAGGAACCTTTTACCCTGTCCCAGGCCTCGATATTCCAGATATCATCCATTACTATCAAATACTTCCTCTCAAATAATTCCCTGTACAATAGTTCTCCTAGTTGATCGTCACTCCTCTCTTTTTCGTTCGAATATCTTTATGAACTTGATACAAAAGCCCTAAAAGAAGGTCTCTCATGCTATATTCTTGAGATATTGTAATCCAAGCACGAATATGAAAATGTTCCACGATAAAAGGATTATTATAAACATTTGTAGCAAGAGTAGTCTTACCAATGCCACCCATACCCACAACAGGGATGATTCGGAGATTAGATTCGTCTGTGGTGAGTGCACCCATTATCTCAATCAAGTGTTTTTCAAATCCCACCATTGTATTATTATTCTTGCCACTTGGAATAGGCCTTGATGATGAAGAGATTTTGGGCCGTTGATCTTCCACGCTGCCTTTCTCGTCTTCGATCTTCACCAACTCTTTCTCGATGGAATGGAATTTATCTATTACCGATTGTATATCTTCGCTCTTTTCTCTGTTGATTGAATTTCCTTCACGAATTTGTTCGATCACGTTGGATTCAATGATATCCTCTGCTTCATAAGCTGCCTCTGCGATCTCTGTCTCCAAATCTTCAATTTCTTTGCTGTGTGCTCTGATTGAATAATATTTTTCTAGAAACTCTATCAAGAAAGTAACTTTTTCTTGTAGAGATTCAATTTGCTCTGTATTAATAATGATATGATATGTAGGAGGTGGGTTTAGAATCTGGTTTAGAACATGAGTGAGAGAAACTAAAGCTGCATAAGCAGCAGCCATATCTGCTTTCTGATCTTTTTTTTTTTTTTTTTTTTTTTTTATGGCAATCTGCTTTCTGATCTTTAGTTCAACAAACTATCTTTAATTTCTTTTCTTTTTTTTTTTTTTTTTTCGAAATTGCAAAAACTAAAAACAGATTATGGAAGTGGGCTTGGTGCAAGAAAATTTTCTGATTTCTTAGAAGAGTATACTTGAGCACTGGGGATATTTTCAGACACACTTTCACATCAGAATCAGATATTTGATTTTTGTAAGATTTAGCTTTATAAAAGTTAGTCATGTAAGATATTATTTTTTGATTTTTGTTGTAGAGGAAGATTCTGTTGCAACTCCTTGGCCAAAAATATCACCCTAATAGCCCAAAGCCAATAAAGTTTGATACTTCCTTCCTACCAATAAAATAGACAAGTAGAGTTTTCGTATAATAAATATAATTGGGATCATAATAATTTTCCGTATTCTTACTATTTTACTCTTCCATTAAATGAAAGTATATTGTTAGTCTCAAACAAAGTAAATTAAATAGGGATAGTTTAATCTATTGTTGTGTAATTAATACTTTCAATAAGAAAACAAGTTATAATTTGGAATGACGACGAAAAATGAAATGTAGTCTATCTTATTGGGACGGATGAAGTATTATTTTAATTTTAGCAACTAGAATTTATGAGAGGTAGGAGGTAGTTGTATGACTATGACTTATTAAGGTTTCAAGTAACCGATGTTGGCTGAGTAATCAGACAAATTATACTACAAGAAAATTCAAGTTTACAATTTACTAATAGAATTTAGTGGCAAAAATGATTTTGTTATTAAATTTTATAATTTTCTATATAATAAAAAAAAATTCCCAAACTATAACGACCAATTAACAACAAACTACGATAATTTTTAAATTTACCAATAGAGATACTGTAAATATTTACCAACGGTTCAATTATATTGATAAATATTCACTTATAATGATTTTACTTACACTTTACAGTTATATTAATATTGCCTGAAAC
Source organism: Rehmannia glutinosa (assembly GCA_016081115.2). Classification (NCBI taxonomy): domain Eukaryota; kingdom Viridiplantae; phylum Streptophyta; class Magnoliopsida; order Lamiales; family Orobanchaceae; genus Rehmannia; species Rehmannia glutinosa. The sequence goes on along the minus strand of JABTTQ020001859.1, from coordinate 382,646 downwards.
TTTTTCTATTGGTAAATTTATTTTTTCTTGTATTGTTGGATTAAATCATAGTTACTGACTGTAGCTATATTATATCTATTCGAATTTCTAAATAAGGAGCAAATTGTGATAATTTTTCGACAAAATTGCACTATTGGTTCCATAAAATTAGATATTTTTGGGGTTTTAGTCCCATGATTCAAAATATATAGTCTCATTAATAGAATTGTTTTACTACGTAATTAGTCTCGCCGTTAGTTTTTTTTTTTTTTTTTTTTGCCAAATTTAATTTGGTCCCCTTCCTATGAGACCAAAACGCAATTATTCGCGTAGTACCCTTCACAACACCATGCGCACATTACATTATTAATATAAATCGACCATGCTAATAATAATTTAAATAGGATCCTAATTTTAATTAGTTTTTTCATGATGGACCAACTTAATTTGTTTTTGTATCTTAATCTCGTTATACATACTAGTATATCGCTCGTGCGATGCATGGAATGTAATATAATAAAGTATTGTATAATATTTGATATTAAAAAATTAATATGTTATAGGAATGGTAATGGAGGGGGCAAGACGGGTGTCTCAAGGCCCATCCTAGCCTGGCCATGTCCATTGAATTGGGTAATAGTTGTAACCTTACAGGATGATACATCTTGACCAACAAAATAATTTAAGATTTGTTAAATTATTATTATTATACTAATTTAATATATTTTCACAAAATATTATGTTAAATATTCTACAATAAATTAAAACTTTACAAAATTAAATAAATAAACAAATAAATCGATTATATATTTGAAGAAAGTTTATACACCTATTGAAAAATATTTGTTGAATTGTCTAAAACTTTAAAAATTATATGTTTACTTAATAATTTTGGACAACTAAATTAAATTAGATCATTGAGACATAGTTGAAATTTATACCAACAAATTACTATATCATTGTTAATTTAATAAATAAAATCGAGTATCATTTGATTTCTCAACATCATCATTATACTCAAATCATGATTATTTGAGAAACTATCTTATAACATAAAGGATTATTGTTTGATACTAACAAATAAATATAACATAAGTATGTAATAGAACAAATAAATAGAAATTCTTTTAAGTTATAAATATTTACTTATTATATATTCAAAAAGTATAGACAATATAATATTTAAAATATATACATATAATTTGAATCTTTTTACAATTATATATATATATATATATATCTATCATTTTAATGTTTCAAGCATTTCATACAATAATTATATATTGTATTATTTTATTAGATAAAATACATAGATACGAAGAATTATGCACGTATATGATTTTCATATTTCGAGGATTTCATATAATATTTATGGTGGATTATTTTCTCAAATATAATACATAGATGCATACAATTATATCTATATATATACATATCTAAACCTTATATATTTTCACCTTTTTTAAGATAGTTTTTTTAATTTCTAATGTTGTTGTCCAGATTTCTATTTTATGTTCAGGTTTTCAGAATATTGATTATATTACAAATTTAGTTGTGTATTGTTTGGATTTATTTTTAAATTATGATCGGATATTTTGTATTTTCCGGATATTTTATGAGAAAAAGTACGATTCGGCAAAATTTCTTTTTTGGTAAGAAAATAAATATTGTTTTTGTTAATAAAACAATATGTTGTTAAGAATTATATTATGATTGAATATGCGCCGAAACTAGGGTTGGCAAATGGGCGGGTAGACGCGGTACCCACCCGCCTGCATCTCCTAATGGAACGGATATGGGTAGTTATTTTTGATTTTGGGATGGGTATGGGATGGGAAATTAATACCCATTTATATACGGTAGGGTATGATTTTACCTCTGGATACCCACCACTACTCGAACCCGTTACCCCTTAATAACTTTCATTTATCTTTTTCATCTAACATTATACGTTTCTTCATATAAGCCCAACATAAATTTTTATTTTTACAAAGAAGATACCAAGCTTGATAAAACTACTTGTCGATGGTGTAGTTTTATAAATTAAATGATGTACCAAACTACCAGTGTTGATTCTATAGTCTTAAGGAATGTATTGTGATGCTTTATTTTTTGTTGATGAATGATGACAACCTTTAGTGACCTACAAAAATTAAAATGATTAATTGTTATATTTACTAAGAATTTAACATATTAGCATTTTCTTGTATAATAATTAGTTTTTGGTAGGGTGTCCATTTAATAGTTATATAAATATTCATATAATTATAAGTTTTTATATAAAATAAACGGGTTTTAGGCGTCTGAATAGCACACGGGTATCCGGAAATGGATTTGGGATGGGTACGGGTATTAGATGTAGTTTCTTAATCGGGTTTGAGACGGATACGAGTAGTATAAGTATTATAGGGTGCGGGTATGTATAACCTTAAATGAGTGGGTACCTACCCATTGCCATTTCTAGCAAACGTTTACCATTAAAAATATAAGCATTCATATTACTTTTTTATACAGTGATCTACATTATTTTTTGGGATGAAAATATAAAATTATTAATTTTAAATTAGGAAAGTATGAATTATGTGAAATTTTGATTTATGAAACTAAGAAATTTTTATTTTTTAAATCAAGAAAGTGTAAAAATTATTGTCAAAATAATTTTACATTAATATCAGAGCATACCTAATTATGTTGAGGGTAAAAACCCGATTTACTGAAAATAAGAAATTACAATAGTCAAAATACATGAATATATAGATTGTTCAATAGCCCGAATGCATAATTTTTAAAACCCACTAGAAAATATAATATTGAGTAAATATATCTTTTATATTTATTATTTATTATTTATTTTATATATGTAATATGATGTCAAATCAAGATCGTAAAAAGATGATTAATTTGATATATTACACATAAAAATAATAAAAACTAAAAATAAATTAAATTTTAAAAATAAAAAATATAATAATTAATCCAAAGTGCCCACACATACTTGGAAAATCAATTAATGCAAGACATAGATTTGGAAACCATAAAATTACAAATATTTTTTTTTATCTTTTACTCTAGACTTTTATTACTTTTTAAAGCAATAAAAATAGGCGGGAAAATTTTAGGTTACTATTTTGAGAATAGTCTCTTTTATATATATATATATATATATATAACATAATTTATATACAAAAATCAAATCATATTAATAACATAAATTTTTCGATATTCATAAGCACATTAATATACACACACAAACACATAACTATAAAATATTAATTTATTTAATTCACCGAATAATTAATAATGATAATTCACTTTTTTCGGCCACGATCAATACATCATCCCATTACATTAGTGGTGATCCATCCGGATGAGCCGATCTACCGTGATAATCCGAGAGAGGAAGAAATTAATCAATCGCGGAAGCGTACCTAATCCATTAGGGTTTGTGAGAAATCGGATCTAGTTTTGGGATCTAGTTTTGGTCTTCCGATGAGCGGTTCTCTTGAGAGTTCTAGAAAGTTACGTATTACGTTATGTTGAAGGAGAACAAACGTTTCTCTTATTTAAGAACTCGTGCCTGGGGACATAACCGTTTTGGATAAGATCCCCTTTATTTTCTATTTGGTCCCAACAAATAGAAAATCTCCTATTAATAGTATCTACACATTTAATCCTAGCATGATAATTTGATACCCTTTTAATCCAAAATTAAAAATTTAGTAGATCACTTTAATTGGATTATATCGTAAGACAACTATGCACATTTAATTAACATCTCGTTAATCCAAATTAAATATTTCCACCATATTATACAGAGGGAGCGAACTAAACATCCAGTAGGTCCCCGATCCTCAATCTCTAATATAGAACTTGAAAATTATTTTACTACAAACATATATATTGATCCCACTCCATAATCATATTGGTTTCTCTTGCAAAATCAAAAGGGATAGAAATAAGAAATAAACAAAGCCTTACTTTTTTAATATCTTCCGTACCTTGGAAAAATCCTCTCTTCCTCTGACATGTTCCTTCAGAGTAAAGAATGCATGGCCTGGAATTGTAAGACCTCATACCCAAGGCTCTCTCGTTCATCTGATATTTTCTTAATTGATTTCCGAAGCTTATAACTTGTCAAAGCGCCACTCCTTTGTACACTGATCACTTGAAGCGTTGGAATTTCTGCAAAACCCAACGGGATCTTCTTTAGGCGCAGGTTTTCAAGGAATAAGCGCTCAAGACTTGGAAAATGGGTGTTGTCTGCTCTCCAGATCTCCAACTCACAATCATGAATCATCAAGAATTTCAGTCGACAAAATTCTCCTTCGATTGGATTCCACTCTAATCCATGGACAGCACGCCGCAAAAGTTTGAGAACTTCAAGATTAGGCAACGAACCAACAATTGACATATGTTCCCAAGGAACCCTGCATCCTTTCAAAGTCAACTTTTTAAGTGAACTTGGGAAAACAATGTCCTCAACCCGTCACTTGCTATAGCAAGCGATTCAAGTTTATGAAGATGGACAAGATTGTTTAGACCTTTTACTGTATAATTAATTCCCAATTTCTTTAGATTCGGGATTCTTTTAAAAGCCTCCTCACTGCACCATCTAAAATCTCTGACTGTTGTCAACGTCTGTAGGTTTTCAAGAACCACGATACTGTGGGCATCTGCCAAGCTAGAATCAGGGATAACAACTTTTTTGATCTTGATGTGTCTAAGCCGAGACATCTGCCAGATTTCTGGTGGTAGAGTGCAACATCCATCAACAATTAAGGTTTGTAGATTCCAATGTAAGGGCATATAAGACAATGCATGCAAATCCTTATTCATGGAGCAAGCAACATACCGTGAATTCATTAGTTGTAGAATTTCGTCTCCAGAATATTTATCAACCACATCCAATACCCGTAGTAAACTAAAACTACGAGCAATCGACTTTGAGTCCCATTTAGAGTAGCATAACAAAGATCGGTTAAATCTTGCGGATTTTAAGACCTTACGTACCTTTTTTTCCTTTCCGCTATTATCAATACTCAGGCGACGCTCACTTTCTATGTACGGTGAAATGTTGTGGTTGTAAAGCTTTGCAATTCGCATAAACTTGTCTCTGTGAGCTTCTCTCTTGCATAGGTCCCTTAAGAGATCATGAATGCCGCATGTCTTCACATTTCCACTACTCCCTCGTTTACGAACTAAAATGAGGTTTCTATCAATAAGATCCTCAAAATACTCCTCGGCAACCTCTTCTAAGATTTTGTTCCTAGTTTGTTTAATAAGTCCTTCAGCAACCCACAATCTAATGAGCCTAGACACACGGATTTCAAAATCTTCAGGAAACACGGCGAAATAAAGGAAGCATGGCTTCAAATATATAGGCAAATTAGTGTAACTCAATGATAATATTTTCATGAAGAGCTCCTCATTTCCGTTATTTACAGCTGAAGCTACATCTCCCTCAACATACTCCCAATCTTCTTTTGTCTTTTGGGATTTTGCAAGAAGCCCACCAACCACCGCAAGGGCTAAAGGAAGCCCTCCACATCTTTTAGCAATACGTTTTCCAATTTTCTCCAATTCAACGGGACAACGTTCTTGTGCATTAAATACCTTTTCACGTAATAGATCCCAACTTTTTTCCTCATCTAGAAAATCCATTTTAAAATGGCTACAAGATCCCAAATCTACAATCAACTTTAATAGCCTCGTAGTTACCAAGACTCGACTTCCATTAAAATTATCTGGAAGGAACCTTCTTACTCTGTCCCATGCTTCAATATTCCACATATCATCCATTACGATCAAATACTTCCTCTCAAATAATTCCTTGTGCAATAGTTCTCCTAGTTGATCGTCATCTTTTTCGCTCATCTCATCAGCGAACGCAGCTAAATCCTCACTTCTCTCTTTTTCATTCGGAATATCTTTCTGGACTTGATACAAAAGCCCTAAAAGAAGGTCTCTCATACTATATTCTTGAGATATTGTAATCCAAGCACGAATATGAAAATGTTCCACGATAAAAGGATTATTATAAACATTTGTAGCAAGAGTAGTCTTACCAATGCCACCCATCCCCACAATAGGGACGATTCGAAGATCATATTCGTGTGTGGTGAGTGCACTCATTATTTCAATCAAGTGCTTTTCAAATCCCACCATTGTATTAATATTCTTGCCACTGGGAAGAGGCCTTGATGGTGAAGTATCCATTGTATAGACTTTAGGCCGTTGATCTTCCACGCCGCCTTTCTCATCTTCGATCTTCACCAACTCTTTCTCGATTGAATGGAATTTCTCTATTATTGTTTGTACACCTTCACATAAATTAGTAATGGAGATATTTTCTCTATTGATTGAATTTCCTTCACGAATTTGGTCAATCACGTAGGATTCAATGATATCCTCTGCTTCATAAGCTGTATCTGCGATCCGCGTCTCCAAATCTTCAATTTCTTTGCTGTGTGCTCTGATTGAATAATATTTTTCTAGAAACTCTATCAAGAAACTAACTTTTTCTTGTAGAGATTCAATTTGTTCTGTATTAATAATGATATGATATGTAGGAGGTGGGCTTAGAATGTTGTTTAGAACATGAGTGAGGGAAACTAAAGATGCATAAGCAGCCATCTCTGCTTTCTGATCTTTCAGTATTAATTTTTTTTTCAGAATTGCAAAAAACTAACAGATTATGGAAGTAGGCTTGGTGGGAAAAATATCTTTCTGGTTTTCTAGAAGAGCATACTGAAAACACTGGAGATATTTTCAGAGAGACTTGTGGTTGGATACTTGGATGTATTAAATATAGAGATAATTTCAGAAACACCCCTGAGGTTTGGGCTAGTTACAGAAAAACCCATAGATTTTTGAAAATTTAAAAAAAAAAAACTCCTAGAAGTTTAATTCCGTCATACATTTTCTCACTTCATAAGCAAAAGACGTATCAGAAACAACCTGATATTTATAAAAATACAACAGTTGTCCCCTTAAATTTAACACATAATCAAACTAATGAGTTTTTTTTGTAATTTTGAAACATTTCTGAGTTTTTTGTAATTATCCCAAAGCTCATGGTTGTTTTTGTAATTATCCCTTAAATATATGGAGACTTTCACATCAGAATTTGATTTGTGTAAGATTTAGCTTATAAAAGAGAGTCATGTAAGATATTAGGGATAATTACAAAAAGACCCCTAAGGTTTGGACTAATTACAAAAAACCCAATAGATTTTTGAAAATTACAAAAACCCTTTTGAGGTTTGATTGTGTTTTAAATTTAAGGGGATAAATGTAATATTTTGATAAACGTACAAGGAGCTTTTGAAATATTTTTTGCATATAAAGGGGAGAAATGTAAGACAAATCAAACCTAAAGGATTTTTTTTTTTTATAATTTCCAAAAATCTCTATGTTTTTTTTTGTAATTATCTCGAATCTCAGGGGTGTTTTTGTAATTAAACCAAGATAGTATTGTAGGGAGCCAGAAAGGGCGAGTTATTTGATTTTTGTAAGATTTTTTTTTTTTGGTTGTTGTAGAGGATTATTGTAGAGAGCCAGAAAGGGCCAATAAATATCACCCTAGTAGCCAATAAAGTTTGATATTATTTTATTTTTAGCAACTGGAATAAAAATAGATGGTCTGATTATCAAGAACCAGGAAGGTCCTTTCACATCAGTACAATTTATGAGAGGTAGGAGGTAGTTGTATGACTATGACTTATTCAGGCATCAAGTACCCAATGCTGACTGAGTAATCGGACATATTCCACCACAAAAAGTTCAAGTTTACGGTTTACTTTACTTACAAATATGATTTTGTTATTAAATTTTTACAGTTGCCTATATAATAAAAAATATTTTTTCCCAAAGCTATACCGACCAATTAACGACAAATTCCTAAAATCTTTGAGTTGGCGGATATAGTAATGAGTTAGACTAAATTGCACTTGTTTGGACTATTTTTGCCTCGAAATGACTATTTTACCCTTTTTTTTAAAAAAATAGTCATCCATGTAGATGAAAAATGGAGAGATCTTCCAACCATGTCAAGAATAAATAAAAATAGTAAAAAAAAATTAAAAACATATATTAGTAGAAAATAAAATCATATATATTTTTAAAATAAAAAACTATGTTGAAATATATCATCCCACTACATAAGTAATTCACTTTCTAGTCATATTGCTTGCTATTTTGCAAATAGGATAACAAAAAGACTTTTTTGACAAGAAAAATAATTTCATTAATTAATTCCAAATCATAATATATATATAGAAGACACAAACAAATATGTTAATTAAAACCATCAAACATGAAACTATGAAAAGATTCATAACATCTAGGTTAATAACAAAAATAAGCTTAAAGCCTACAATTTTAAAAAAATTCTATAGTGCCTAAAATACCCGTGATTATAGATCTGCATTTTGTTGAAAACCATAATCGATTTGTTATGTATGTGTATGTCCCATGGTCCACATAAGAAAAAAATACCACAAAGAAGGTGGTGATAAACCAAGTCCGCACCAAAGAAAATCATAAACAAGAAAAAACAAAGAAACCATCCAAATGAATAAGCATAAAGATGAGAAACTAGAAATAAACATTGAGAAAAAAGGTTATTTCCTTTTCTTTTTCCCCTCCTAAATTTGAAATTTATCACTTTCCTTGATCTCTAGTTATTTGCGTTAAAGGTAAAATAATACAAGTTGCAGGCCCTCATACCCTAGGCTCTCTCGCTGCACTGATATTTCCTTAGCTGATGTCCAAAGGTTATTGCTACTCTGATGAAAACTACAATTGATCTCAATCACTTGAAGCGTTGATATTTCTGCAAAATCCTTAGGGATTTCCTTGAGGCTCACACGTCCAAGAATTAGGCGCTCAAGACTTGGAAAATGTGTGTCGTCTGCTCCCCATATCTCCAACTCACACTCATCAATCAACAAGAATTTAAGTCGACAAAATTCCCCTTCAATTGGATTCCACTCTAATCCTTGGGCAGCACATGAGTATAATTTGAGAACTTCAAGTTTAGGCAACGAACCAACAATAGATATATCTTCCCAGGGAATCTTGCATTTACTTAAGCTCAACTTCTTAAGTGAACTAGGGAAATCGATGTTATTAAAGAATTTCTTGTCACATTTTAGAAAAGGTGACTCAAGTTTATAAAGATGGGCAAGATTGTTTAGATAGTAGTATTCGAACCCCGTGGATACAGATCCATAAGTAAGTCCCAACTTCCTTAGATTTGGGATTCTTTTAATTACCTGCTCATTACATCTGAGATATTTGAATGTTGAAAGTGTCTGCAGGTTTTCAAGAACTACAATATTTTGATCGTCCATGTGGGCATTTGGAGGCTCACAAAGCCTACCTTTTCTGATCTTGAGATGTCTAAGTTGTGGCATTTGCCATATCTCAGCTGGCAGAGAGACATACCCATCGATTAATAAGGTTTGTAGGTTCCAAAGGCGGCATATAGAAGACGATATCGAATTCCGAACCCGATTCATGTAGCAACCAACATAACGTAAGTTTGTTAGCTGTTGGATTCCATATGCATAATAATCATCAACCACATCCAATACTCGTAGTAAACCAAGCCTATGAGTAACGAACTGCAACTCCCAATTACTAAAGTACCTTACAAAAGACCGAATAAGAGTCATTGATTGCAAGCCGGCCTTAAATACCTTTTCTTCCCTTGTCCTATCATGAATGACTAGACGACGCTCATTTTCTAGATAAGGTGGGATGTTGGGGCTACCAAACTTTGCGATTCGTAGAAACTTGTGTTTGTGAGCTTCTTTTGTGCATAGGTCTCTTAAAAGATCATGAATATTGCAGGTCTTGATTTTTCCACTACTGCCTTGCTTTTGGACCAAAATGAGATTTCTATCAATAAGGTCCTTCAAATACTCTTCTGCGACCTCTTCTAAACTTTTAGACCTATTTGATTTAATAAATCCTTCAGCAACCCACAATTTGATCAGGCTCGATACACGTATATGAGAATCTTCTGGAAACACAGCTAGATAAAGGAAACATGGTTTTAGATGTATCGGCAAGTGATCATAACACAATGACAATATCTCCATGAAATGTTCATCATTTCCATAGTTTAAGACCGAAGTTACATGTTTTTGTACATACTCCCAATGTTCTCTTGTATATTTGGACGTTGCAAGAAGCCCACCAATCACAACAAGAGCTAAAGGAAGTCCTCCGCATCTTTTAGCAATACATTTTCCAATTTCCTCCAATTCATCGGGGCAACCTTCTTGTGCAAATACCTTGTCACATAATAGATCCCAGCTTTGTTCCTCATTTAGAAACTACATTTTATAAGGGCTACGATAACTCAAATCTATAGCCAAATTGAATAGCCTCGTAGTCAATATTCGACTTCCATTAGTATTACTTGGAAGAAATCTTTTATCTCGTTCCAAGCCTCGATATTCCACATATCATCCATTACTATCAAATACTTCCTCCCAGATAATCTTTTGTACAACATTTCTCCTAGCTCTCCTATCTGATCATCATCTTTTTCGCTCATTTTATCGGTGATTGTGCCTAAATTCTCACTGCTTTCTTGTTTATTTGGATGTGTTGGAATTTTAGTAATTTGGTTCAGAAGGCCTAGGAGAAGGTCTCTCACACTATATTCTTGAGATATTGTAATCCAAGCACGAACATGAAAATGTTCCACGACAAAAGGATTGTTATAAACATTTGTAGCAAGAGTAGTCTTACCAATGCCACCCATCCCCACAATAGGGATGATTCGGAGATTAGATTCGTCCATGGCGAGTGCACTCATTATTTCAATCAAGCGTTCCTGAAATCCAACCATTGTATTAATATTGCCACTGGGAAGAGGTCTTGATGATGAAGTAGCTGTTGTGGAATTTTTGGGCCGTTGATCTTCCACACCGCCTTTCTCGTCTTTGATCTTCACCAACTCTTTCTCGATCAAATCAAAATTTTCGATTATCGTTTGTATATCTTGACGTAAGAGACGGCTCTTTTCTCTACGGATTGCGGGTCTTGAACGAATTTGTTGTATGACAGTGGATTCAATGATATCTTCTGCCGTGTAAGCTGCATCCACGATCCGATTCTCCAAGTCTTCGATTTCTTTGTTGCGTCTACTGCAATGATTTTCAAGAAAACTTAGCAAGAAAGTAACCTTTTCTTGTAGAGATTCAATTTGTTCTCGAACAATAATGATCTGATTCATAGGAGGTGGGTTTAGAATCTGGTCTAGAACATGGGTGAGAGAAACTAAAGCTGCATAAGTAGCCATATCTGATTTTTGGTCTTTCAATAGTGTGATTTCCTTGAACATTAACAAAAAGAGCAAAGTAAACGCTTGCAATAGAATTAATTGTATATTTAATCCAAGTTGTCGAATGACTTAGTCAGCAATGACATCTTGATCAAGTTTAAGAACTATAAGGTCATGATCAGACACCTTATAACTTGTACATTTAAAAATGTGCATCTGCACATTTCAACGTTTGTATATGTCAAAGGGCACTTGTTGATTCCAAATACTCAGACCAGGTGTATCAAATACAGGATTTATGGATTTGCCCCCACTAAATTGTCAAATTACCAATATTACCTGATCAATGTCTGCATCTTTTTCGTGTGGATACCGATGATAGAAAATTCTTAAGTTGTGCAAGTCAAAACTTAACATAAGCATAAGCAATAATGGCTAAGATTTTAGAATTTCATGATACTAATAAGGTTTTAGTGTTTTAAAATGCCAGATTTTGCTTTGGTTCATTTCATCAAGGGACAATTACAAAAACACCCTTGAGGTTTGGGCTAATTACAAAAATACTCATCGATGTTTTAACATTACAAAAACCCCATCAAATTATGTGTTAACTTTAAGAGGGTAACTATAGTATTTTTATAAATATCGGGGGTTTTCGATATGTTTTTGGTTATAAAGGGGAAAATGCAAGACGGAATCAAACCTCAAGGGGTTTCTTGTAATTTTCAAAAATCTCTGGATTTTTTTGTAATTATCCCAAACCTCGGGGGTGTTTTTGTAATTATCCCTTTAATCAAAATCTAAAAGTTGTCAAGATGGTGTTTTTATTTTGGAAAATTTTTTTGGTATTTTTGAAAATAAAACGAAGTTATCCTCAATTTTTTTTTTTGGAGTTATCCTCAAATTTTGTATAATATTCGCCACTTGATAATAATAAGTGTATTGTCTAAAAGCTTATTTCTTAATCTAATTTTTTTCTTGTCGAACAATAAATCTCTTTTGTAAAAGTTGTTCTTCACCGCACTAAATTAAATCACTCCTCCCTACGATTTGGCCAAAATCATCTCTAACCCACTACACCAAATTTAAGATCAAACGAATATTTTATTCTTGCTTTTTTAATTTAAAATTATAATAAATTTATTTATTTATGTAATTGTTTCATAGCTTATATTCTATAACTACTAATTTAACTAAATAAAAAATTATATAGAATTAATATTATATTACAAAAATAAGCAATACAATTTTATGGTAATCTTTTAGAGCACAAACTTATACAAGAAAAATAGTAAAAAAATCACATTATACTACTAAACAACACAAAGATCAAACCTTGGGGGGGTGAAAAGAAGGATAAAAAAAAGGAACTCCGTCAATTTGAATCGTAATATATGTGGAACTTCAACTAAATTTGATATTATTTTAGTTGGCAAAAACTTGCGTGAGACGGTCTCACTGGTTTAGATCCGTGCTTACGAGAAAGTTTTAAAGGTTTTTTTTTTTTCGATTTTATTTTGTTGGGGTTTATATTTATTTTTTAGGGTTTATTTTGTTTCTTGGGTTTGTTTTTAATTGATTTGGGTTTTTAGGATTTTTAGTTTTTTTAGGGTTTATTTTTTATTTTTGGGTTTATTTTTGTTTTTCGGGTTTATTTTTCATGGTTCATGTTTTTAGGGTTTGTTTTTGTTTCTTCATAGTTCATTATTATTTTTAAATTTATTTTCATGATTCATGTTCTCAAGACGGAGCCCTTAGAAGGTCCGTCTCACGGATTTAGATCCGTGAGACCGTCTCACAAGAGACTTGCTCAAAAAACAAATTATTATCTTCCTCCCCTCAGTCACACATTAGTTTGGTCATGCACTATAACCCCAGGGAAAGCTTGATGTTCATCCCCCAATCTGGAAGTCCTCAAATTAATGGTTCTTGCCATTGAAGGCAATACGTGACATTTCAAAGGAATGCCAAATACTCAAAGAAAAAGTTAAATTCAAATAAAATAGATAAAAATAGTCGACTGAGATTTTATTGCCGACAAAGTACATAACATATTATTGCAGAAAACTTAGTCCGATGATAATATCACACTATTAGACACTAAAATTTGATATCATGTTATTTTAGCTGATATATACAAAGTGGGAAATAATATATGTAATATGGTTATGATTTAAAAATACTAATTAATCATGATTCCAGTGCTGATTGAGTAATCGGACAACTTACATTAAATTACACCAACCATAGTTAACTCACTGCAGCTATATTATACAAAGGGATTATTAAAAAAAAAAAATTGAGGTTCGGTCTAATTACAAAAAAAAAAAAAATCTAGTGGTTTTTGAAAGGGTGGCGCTATTGGCACCCCCTTTTTTGATGAGTACACCCACCTTCTAATATTTCAAAAATGTCATTAAGTTAAAAGACTATAATACTCTTACTAAAAGCCAAGTTCTAAATACACCCCCCAATCTCTAAGTACACCCACATCATTCATTACACTTAAATCTACTAAGACACACCCACCCACATCCTTCAACTACATTCTTCTTCTTCTTCTTCTTTCTTGAGAAAAGTCAAATCTTGTTCTTATAAACCCTAGTTTATTCGACACCAACACAACACTTAAATGGACAACAAAGATTTGATTCCTCCAAATAATGTAAGTATCTTCTTGGTTTTCATTCAAAATTATGTAATTTATTGTTCGATATTTCATTTGCACCATTGTTTTCCGCCGATTGGCACGATCATCAACAACATGGCACGATCATCACTTCGATCGTGCCACATGCAAATATGGCACGATCACATGTTCAATGATCGTGTCATATCGTGCCATATTGCCATGTGGCACGATGGAGGGTGGAACGATCATGGTATCCATCGTGCCATTTTGACGTTTATTTTTGGGCTTGTTGATTTTGGTTTAATAGGGTATGGCCTCGTTACTTTCGGAAAATATCGTTGTTTGTCCTCCCAAGAATGATGAGAATGTTGAAGAGCTTGGTGTTGTTACCAATTACACACACGTATTCACGGCGTCGCGAGTTATTTGTTTCTCGGGAGAAATTATTTGATTGGATGCGTGAGAGAGGACATGAGCACCGCATGGTTATTGTAATAAGTAGGTCGGACAGTGGTCAAGGAAAGAAAAAACCTCGGATATTTTTGGCTTGTGAACGTAGTGAGCATTGCCGTGATTCAAAAAAGACTAGAGATGTCGAACAAAATGATGCTAAGAAAGTTGAAAAAAAGTCTCTAAGAAAGAATCTAAAACAAAGAAATGTGGTTGTCTATTTCGTTTGAGGGGCGACAAGTAACAATTGAAGGAGAATGGTCACTAAATGTTGAATGTGGTGTACATAATCATTCAATTGCACAATATTTGGAGGGTCACTCTTATGCCGGTCGATTATCAAGAAGTGAGGAAGAATATGTGTTGGATATGTCACATGGCAATACTCGGCCGAAGGACATTTTGTTTGGCCTACAAAATAAGTTTCAAGATAATAAGTCCACCATACGGACTATCTACAATGCCCGTATGAAGAATAGAGTTGTCGAGCGTGAGGGTCGATCTCAAATGCAACAACTTATGCATAAATTGAAGAAGCATAGATATTTCTATCATCATAGGCGTTGCGAGACGAGTAACACCGTGAAGGATATATTATTTGCTCACCCTACAAGCGTTGAGTTGTTGCGTGCTTTTCCGAGTGTCATTTTTATGGATTGCACGTACAAAACTAATAGGTACAAGTTACCTTTGTTGGAGATTGTTGGTGTGACGTCGACACATATGACATTTTGTATTGCAGTTGCTTATATGGAGTACGAAAGGGAAGATAATTACATATAGGCCTGCTCGATCTTAAAATCATTGATGGACCCATCTTCGCCGTCAACTCGTGATTATTACGATAGAGAATCGGCTCTAATGAATGCAATAGAGACGACATTTCCCACTTCGAGACATTTTCTCTGTCGGTGGCACATTAGTATGAACATTTTGGCAAACCGCAAAAATATTGGCCCGCGGAAGAGAAGTGGGAATCTTTTAACCTCTATTGTAATTTATTGGTCATCGCAGAATCTTGAGCAATCATTTTATGACTTAATTAGGAGATTGCGATCAAATTTTTGTGATTATCCAGTGCCGTACAATATGTAATGGAGCAATGGATGGGCCCGTATAAAGAAAGATTTGTGGTTCTGCTTGGGCCGAATAATGTCATGCATTTCGATAACACCACAACAAATAGGTAATTCACTTTATTGTGCTCATCATTGCGTTTATGTTATATCATATACAATCCTAAAAAATTAATATAATAGTGTTTGAAAAATCATTATAGGGCGGAGAGTCACCATGCGGCATTGAAAAGACGAACTGCGTCTAGTCAGGTTAATTTCGAGACATGTTAGGAACAGATTCACACCTCCTCGAGACATCACACAATGCAATCAAACATTCTTTTTCGAGAAGAGCAGAAATGTAGTCTTACATAAATACGGAAAGTACTCTTGGGCTCGGTGGGTAATAGTGAAAGGTAGTGGCATAAAATCTGGAACGAATACTTCCCCCAGTAGAAAGACTCCCACTGATCAACGTGATCAACCAAAGTCCACCACGAATCCTCAATGACTGTGGACCTTGGATCCCACGCGAATAACAAAAAATATGCAACCAACAACTTCGCCACCTTCAACTCATCAGATGGATCATCACGGAATGCACCGCCTGTAAAATGCAATAGTAGATCATCCATCGACACCTTAACACCACGGCAGTATCTATCATACAACCCATTGGGAGGCGGGACGTGCTTGGTGTTAGGATCAAATGTGGTGGGGGCAAAGGATAGCCCAAGAATCAAAGCGTACTCATATTTGGAGAATCAATCAAACGGTTTCCAATCCGAAACCAAAATTCATCCTCGCGCTTTCTTAACAACCTCCTTCGCAATAACGACATGAAGGGGTGGCATTACAAATAACCGCACGTTGTCCATCCGCAATACAAAACCAAAACAGGACTTTCAAACTCCTCGTACAAAAATCCCAATCATGCAACTCAATTTCTAAGTCGTCAAGAATCGACAACCTGCTATACAAATTGATCTTCGACTTTATTGACATAAAGTTCGGCCTCTTCCAAGCCCACCGTGAAAAATAGTAAAAATCAAAATTAGCAATCAACCACTATCAAAAAATCACATAGAGAAATTTAAAAAGTTGACAGATACATGGCACGATGGCTTATTCATCGATCGTGCCCGAATAGAGCCATCGTGCCACAAAGCCACGATGGTGGCACGATCGATGAATAAAGCCATCGCGTGTCACAACGGCACGATGGTGGCACAATCGATGAATAAGCCATCGTGTCAGTGGCACGATCGCATAATCAATCGTGCCACCCAGGGCTTCATCGACCGTGCCATTTAAATCGCCTTCTTTTTTCAAAGTTCCACATTTCAAATTTTACAATCGAAATGGCGCCATAACTACACCCATCTCCAACCCATACCCATACAACTAAATAGCACACCCAAACTACAAAAATGCAAGTTATTTTAAGGAAAAATGGAGTTATAACAATACCTCATCATCTTCTTCGAGCGAGTCTTTGGGCGGGGCGGTGTCTCTCGTCTCGGCTTTGTTGTGGATGGTGGTGCACCATCCACGAAGTCATCATCATCATCGGGAAGAACCATCCTTCTTCTCCGATATGTTTGATTTCACGAACCATTGCCGCCGTCGAATAGAACAGTTTTTTTAGAGGGTGGGTGTATTTTTGTTTTGATTGAGAAAGTGGGGGAGGTGAAAGGTTGGAGGGTGTATTTTGGGGAAAATAAGACCAAGGGTAAAATTGGAAAAAAAGGGAGGTGAACTCATCAATTGGGTCATATTTGAAAAAGTGGGGGTGGGTGAACTTAGAAGGTGTGTGTACTCATCAATTTTGGGGGTGCCATATAGCGCCACCCTTTTTTGAAAATTGCAAGAAACCACTGAGTTTTGATTTCGTCTTACATTTTCCCACTCCATAAGCAAAACCATTTCAAAATTTCACCTCACATTTATAAAAATATTATAATTGCACCCTTAAATTTAAGACATAATCAAACTTGATAAAATCTTTTGTAATTTTGAAACATCTCTCGGATATTTTTGTAATTAGTTCAAACCCTTGGGAGTTTTGTAATTATCCCTTATATTAAACATGTCCAGGCACCTGAAAGTTCACAGCAACATAGTCAAGGAATCGAATTCCAATTTCCAACAATAAAGAGCAAATTGTGAAGCATGTGTTGATAATTTCTAGGTAGTCTCCATGTGATTCCAACACCATTTTCATAGGCAAGCTTATCTGGAAATAATACTCTGTAAACAGAATACTAGTTCTCTTGCAACTGTATGATTTGCACTTCACTAAATTTTCAGTGTAAACTACTTCCATAATCTGTTTCAGGTTCTGAAAAATTTGAGGAAGCAAATTTATTGTGTATTGAAAGATCAAAAGCCATAAATGGCTGGTTATGCAGCTCTAGTTTCTCTCACTCATATTGGTCTAGATACTAAACCCACCTCCTACCCATCACATCATTATTAATACAGAGCAGATTGTGTCTCTAAGAAAAAGGGTTACTTTCATGATAGATTTTCTAGAAAAATATTCCATTAGAGTACACATCAAAGAAATTGAAGATTGGAGACACGGATAGCTGATGCAGCTTATGAAGCAGAGGATATCATTGAACCCAACGTGATGAACCAAATTCTTGCAACATCTGCAATCGATAGGAAAAAGCTCTCAACTGCCTTACGAAAAGGTGTAGAAACAGTAATAGTAAAATTCCTTTCCATCAAGAAAGAGTTGGTGAAGATCAAAGACGAGAAGGGCGTGGAAGATCTACGGCAAAATCTCCACCGGAGCTATTTCCTCAAGATCTCTTCCTAGTGGCAAGAATAATACAATGGTGGGATTTCAGGAACACTTGATTCAAATAATGGGTGCACTCACGACAGACGAATCTAATCTTGAATCATCCCTATTGTGGGGATGGGTGGCACTGGTAAGACTACTCTTGCTACAAATGTTTATAACAATCTTTTTATTGTGGAACAATTCGACATTCGTACTTGGATTACAATATCTCAAGAATACGCTGTGAGAGAGCTTCTTTTACGGCTTTTGCATCAAGTTGTTACAGATCCGAATGAGCAAGAGGGGAGTGAGAGTTTAGCCGCATTCGCCGATAACATGAGAGAGAAAAGTGATGATCAACTAGGAGAAGTATTGTACAAGGAATTATTTGAGAGGAAGTATTTGATAGTAATGGATGATATGTGGAACATACATGCCTGGGACAGGGTAAAAAGGTTCCTTCCATGTAATTCTAATGGAAGTAGAATCTTGGTAACTACAAGGCTATTAAAGTTGGCTGTAGATTTGAGATCGTGTAGCCCTTATAAAATTGATTTTTAGATGAGGAACAGAGTTGGGATCTACTTCGTGAAAAGGTATTTGCTCAAGATGGTTGCCCGTCGAATTGGAGGAAATTGGAAAACGTGTTGCGAAAAGATGTGGAGGACTTCCTTTAGCCCTCGTTGTGATTGGTGGGATTCTTGCGAAATCGAAAAGGACAAGAGAACATTGGGAGTATATTGAAGGAGATGAGCTTCAGCAGTAAATAATGGAAATGATGAGCTTTTCATGAAGATATTATCATTAAGTTACAGTAATCTGCCTGTATACATAAAACCATGTTTCCTTTATCTGGCAGTGTTTCCTGAAGATTTTGAATTTGGTGTGTCCAGGCTCGTCAGATTATGGGTTGCTGAAGGATTTATTAAACCGACTACTGCTAAAACCTTAGAAGAAGTTGCAGAGGAGTATCTGGAGGATCTTATTGATAGAAATCTCGTTTTGGTTCGTAAGCTAGGGAGTAATGGAAAAGTGAAGACCTGCAGCATGAACGATCTATTAAGGGACCTATGCAAAATAGAAGCTCACAAAGACAGGTTTTGGTGCATCGTAAAGCTTGACAACCTCAATATTTCACCATACCTAGGAAGGGAGCGTCGCCTCGGTGTTGATTATAGCACCGAGGAAATGAAGGTATGTGATTTCTTCAAGGCAGCAACACTTAATCGATCTTTTTTAAGCTACTCTGGATGGTATCCGGGGCTAATTGCTCGTGGTTTTAGTTTACTAATGGTATTGGATGTGATTGATCTATACTCCAAAGATGAAATTCTACGGATGATTTAACTCACGATCGTTGCTTGCACCATGAATTGGGGTTTGCACGCATTGTCTTCTATATCCCTACTATGGAACCTACAGACCTTAATTCTTGATGGAGGATGTACTCTACCACCCGAAATCTGGCAGGTGCCACAACTTGGACATATCAAGGTGGAAAATGTTATTATCCCAGATCCTCCCCAGTTGGATGGCTCTTGAAAACCTACAGACGCTGTCAAAGCTCGAAAATTTCAGATGGTGTGAGAACGCACTAAAAAGAATCCCGAATCTAAAGAAGTTGGGATATAGTTATGGAGACAAAGGAGTTGGGTTTTATTGTCTAAAAAATCTTGTCCATCTTCATCAACTTGAATCACTTGCGCTAGAATGTACCGACATCTTCTGCAGTCCAGGGACCTTGTGTGGGAACACACGCCTTCCCAAGTTCACTTAAAAAGTTGACGCTAAAAGATTGCAAAATTCCTTGGAAAGATATGTCCATTGTTGGTTCGTTGCCTAATCTTGAAGTTCTCAAATTGTTTCGAAATGCAGCCCATGGCCGAGAGTGGAATCCAGTTGAAGGGGAATTTTGTCGATTGAAATACCTGTTGATTCATCGGTGTGGCTTGGAGATATGGGGAGCAGACAACACCCATTTTCCAAGTCTCGAGCGCCTACTTCTAAGAAAACCGCGCTGGAGGAGATCCCATTGGGTTTTGCAGAAATCCCAACGCTTCAAGTGATCATAGTACAAAGGACCGCCTTTTGCACTTCGATAAAGCCTAACCTTCGGATATCAATTGAGAAAATATCAGAGCAAAGAGAGAGCCTAGGATACGAGGTTCTACAATACCGAGAGACACATTCTGTAGTCTGAAAATACAGGTTAAAAAAGGGGGAATTTGAAGGTAGGAAAAATTAAAGAAAATTAGAAATGAGCCTTTTTCCTTTCTTCTGGTAGGAGTTGGTGAAGATCAAAGACCAACAAAAAAAAAAGGCATGGAAGATTTGCAACCTAAATACTTCACAATTGCTAGTTCATCAAGATCTGTTGTCAGCGGCAAAATATCTTACTGATAGAAATCTCATTTGAAGATCAAATAATAAGACCCGAAAATATCATATGATATCCATTAAATAGAATGGAACTTTTCAATTTATATTTTCCATTGCAATACCTGGATGCACATTTAAGGTAGTATTCAGCAATCTTGAAACATATTTCCATTAACAATAAAGCCAGCTTTAATATTAAGAGTCCTAGTTTGCTCATCCTGAGCCCGCGTAGAACACGAGGCTATTACTTTAAATTCAGCTTTCAACAGGTTTTGTTTTTCCTCAATGCAGGATCAATACTGTACCATTTGCTATCTTTAACTGAGAGTACTTACTCTTAGTCTTTATGCTACTTATCATTCTATTTTCCCTCTCACCAAAATCGAGATCCAAAACATAAGATTAATGCCAGTGAAAGTCTGCATCCACATGTCTGTGTACTGTGTGTGAAGCTAAACTTGAGTGAGCCTGGTTTAAAGCCACTAGATAGAAATGGTATGGTTCCAAAGGAGCCTTCCTATTATGCATCCAGTATCAATCGAAAGTAATAGTGTCTGATTAAGATAATAATCAAATTGCACATTCGAGGACTAGAATACAAGATTTCACATAATCAAAAATCACCAACATAATGTTAATGTTTTACATAAGTCCTGAACATCTCTGACCTCTTATGTTGCCTGTTGGGGACTACTGCTTACCCAGCAAATCTGATAAAACCATGTCCTCGAAAATATAAAAGTTGTCAAACCTGAACATGAAAATTAGATATTAGCATATTGATGAGAAATAGAAGAAATACAAAGTTAGTTTCAAGAACTGGTTTTCAGTCCACTTCATTTTGTTGGAACAGAAGAGACTGATGAAAAGGTTACCTAGTGGAATAATCTCACATCGTGCGGACCAGTTCTAACGGCACACTTTCCATCGCCAGCTAAATTTGAGGAAAAAGAAAACAAATTAAATAGGACAAAGAGGTGCATTCAGAATAAATAAAATAATAAAAAGCAGAGCATGACGATGCTCACGCCTATCACAATACAGAGTAGGTGCATACCCATGGTTTAGGAGCTTTTGGATCAGCTTTGAGTGCTTCTTAGATAGATCTGACAGGAAAGTAATCACAATGCTAACCTTGAACTCTACTGAAAATGGACTGCAAAGTGGACTTCAGTTAATAACTACGAAGTCAGATAGTTTTACGTGAACATTCGGAAGGATTGGTATCACATCTCAAAAGAGATGATTTCAGACATTAACAAGAGATAAGGAATGCGGTAACTCTTAACAGAACAACACTTAGTTCATTTCTCAAGATGATACTAGAACTAATATTTGACAAACTGGTCACAAGAGAATATTAGAAAATTGAGCATGATAAAGTAAATCAAGCAGAGCAGCCTTAAAATTTTGTTGCATATAAAACAACAAATTGGGGTCAGTAAAAGCCATATACGTTCACATAGACTGCTTCTAAAGATTCCAGTCTTCAAATTAAATTTTAAGCAACAAAACAATAACAATTGATAACTCGTGTTGCTGCTGTATTAATTACATATCAACAATTAGTTTCTCCCGTAATGACATCTATGATACCTAGTATCATCATAACATCATCAATTTTATTCTTTGAACTGGAGAAGAATCCAGTCTGGAGGTAGAAGTTTCCGTCTCTAAGTGTCCTCCTTCAAATTCGGATTCCATGTCTAGTTGAGGTCTATTTATGAAATGTTAATTTCAACATAATTTTACAAATTACATTATTTGTTCAAATTCTAGGAACCCATAAGGAAGACGTTACAAGCCTGCACCCAGTAGAGCAAAAACATCTTGAACGACGTTTTGCATCTTTAAATGGAGAAACTTCATTTTCAAGTCTTTCAAAGAGCACGATTCTGAGGTTTCCTTTTCCTCTAAATATTCACTTCTAGTTTATTATGTCAATTGTCCTCATTTTGCTGCTATATCTTTTAACTTTAAGATAATTGTCCTTCATCATTCTGCAGCTGGAACTTTTAATTTCTTTGTTCATACCCATTATGAAAGCATGCATATGATCAACAGTATAATTGGCATTCTCATGTGTCATGTTTGTAACAAGAAACCAAATGCATAAAGAAAAGGAGAAATTGTGCAATCAAACACCTACCCAGCAAAAATGGTTGGACAAGTCAATAGACGGGAAGAATGACATAAATGGGCAGAGTCATGCCACGACAAACATCTCCATCTGCTATCTAATAAGAGAAAAAACCTTTAACAGCACGTCAAACAGAAATATACACAAGTCAAGGAAAAGTGTAAATGCCTGAGTTGTTTGAATCAAAGATGATTCCGTTGCTATCTTTTCTCCAACCAAAATTGACTCCACTCGAAACAAGTGGATATCAATGGACTGAATTGGAACAGCAGATGCTTCAACAGTTAACTCTCCACCAATAGGATCCGACAGTGAGCACTGAGTACATATTTTTCCCGTCACCCGGAAACCACCTATTCAGATTGGTGACCATGATTATTGCTTTCACAATATGTTAAGACTTCACAAAAACCCAGATGCATCATATTGCCTATTGATATCTAAAAGAAACAGCACATATGTCAGCTTCTACGACATGACGTTCCAATTCTACTTTATCGAATTGAAAAGCTAAGCAGAAAAAGTAGAGGAACAATGGAAGTTGAAGTTCAAATATTCAGATGGATAGGTATATATTCCAGCCAAGTAATCCCCATAATAACTTCCATAGTGCCATAAAACTGATTACTATAGCTGTTCAAGGTTAAGATATTTGCACGAGGAATTTAATAATTGGGAAGGGGTATGCCACATGGATCCTCCAATTAAGTATGAGATGGCTGTTTTTACGAGCTTTAACACTTGGAGACAATCCCTAACCATATATATACGGTTTGCGAAACCAGTATGATTTGTGTGTAAACATCTAATAGTTATGCAGATTAACACAAGGCTCCACCAGAAATCTGATGCTTATCATAGTAATCAGAATATGCATGCATACAAAAATATAAAATAGAGTGTTGTTAAGGAAATTAAAGTGAAAATGTAGGTGATGATCACAAAAATTAGTCACAAACAAAAAAGGCCAGGTACGTCTAATATTGATATCTTTCAGAGAAGGCAATTCGTCAATCTTAATCAAAAGATAGTATTAACAGAAGAAGGATGAAATCGCACCAAATTATTGTGTTCCTCTGTAAAGAGAGAATTGTTTTGTAGGGCTAAAAAAGAGAAAAGAAAAGATGCCAACAGAGAACTAGTATCAAGAATGCAAAGAAATCTGAGAAATTTAATTAGCGTGAAGAAATGGCAGCGGGAACAATTTAGAACATCCAACAGATATGTCCATGTTAATAAGAACCAAAACAAAGGTTCTCTGTATCAACATGGTCATAGGACAGCAGACATGTGTCCAGAAAATTAAACTGCAAATAGACGAGAGAAACTAACTATGAACCCCTGACCTGATTTCAGTTGAGGAAGTAATGCATGCCTTTGAGTGTCCTGTGTGATATAAAAATGACCATTTCTGGAGAAACAGGTTTCTGTGGAAGATTGTCTGTAATTAGTAACAGAAAAAAAGAGTCAACACCTTCAAATATAGGCAAGCATAGGTAAGGCCATATAAACAACGGAATGCACATCGTACCTTTTTCACTTTCGACAATGAATTCCACTGTTGCTGACAATGGTTTCTGTAAGTATCCTCTCACTACATCTACAGTTACCAGATACTATGATGGCATTTTATTAAATTTTAGCGAGTGAATATTTCTCTAACAGTAACAGAAGGATACTATAACAAAACAGGACATGCACTGGAAAAGAAGTTCACACACAAAGTTCAAGTAATATTACCTGGATGCTGATATTGCCTCCATGGAAGGTTTCATAGAACTTTTCCAGATTCTCTTCTTTCGGATCTTTCAGGATCACAGAAAAGGGTATCTACAAGAAGAAATATATAAATTATATTCCATAAATGAACATTGAAATGTTTTACTGATATGAAACCATTGAAACTAGTTGGAAAATGATATTCATGACATGAGAATGCTACAAGAAGCTTAAGCTTCTCCAAATGAATACACCCGAGCTCAAATGCATCATCTTCTACTGATTATTGATATCTTATGTACCCAATTTCCAACATCCAATAATCTAACAAGCAGTGTTACAACACTAATTTTCAGAAGTTTTTGCCTGCATAAATGTCTTAACTGAGTATCTGGTAACATTTAAGTAGAGGTTTCAAAACCAAACAAAATCAAATTGATGCTACACGGCCCAGCTTATACCTCGGTAATTCCTGATGCAATCTTGCCAGATGATCGGATATCAACAACCTTCTTCCTGCCCATGCATCATTAGAATCAATCACATAAAGCATAATGGCAAAAGCAAATTGATAAAAGGTGCAATTAAGTGAACCACATTTGTCAGCTTACATTTTAAGTTGTCATTGGTCTTTGGTCATGAAAGTCTACCAACAACTCTTTTCATATCGAAAATCCAAAAGAAGGGCAACATGGTCGTGCCAAGTGCACTAAAATCCATGTCCAACTCATATAACCTTAAACCTTCCTAGTATTTAACATTTGTCTTCTACAACTAAGCAGAAGCGAGAATATGAAGCAAAATTACTTCAATCGTTCAAGTGGACTACAATAAAATAACTGAAACTTGCTCTACAAATAAGTGTGAATACAATATAACAAATGCCAGATAATAGCTTTAACAGCATTTCACACATATGAGCAGTGAAGGCTTACACAACTGGAATTGGCTTCATAACACCATACAAAGACTCGATTACTCCAGCTGATCCCCCGCGAACCTAATCATTCATGGATAACCGCTACATAAATCCTTAAGAAATCTAACTTATTAGTTATTTTTGGTAACAATATGGTATTTCAAAAGAATAGCAAAGAGCTAAATTCAATAACATTTAAAGGGAATGAAAAAACATGAAACAATGAAGAACCTGCAAATTCACGGCGCCATTAACAGTGAGGCGAATTGATTGGTAGGAGATTGCAGAACTTAGCCTCGTGACGACCTTGCCTTCAAGGGGTTCCTTTCATTTTTCAACAATTATTCAGTTCACCAAAAAAATTCAACTAAAATCATATGCTACGATGATTTTCGGTATAAACATGAGAGAGAGAGAGAGTCACATCGGGGCGATAGATTCGGTTGAATCGAGAGAGTTTGATCTCAATTGACATGACGATGACCGGAATGTGCTGCCCTCAGCTCCTCACTATGACTGTTGGACAATTCTGACTCTTTGGCCTAGTTTGCTGATTGTTCTTTTGCTTAACAAAAAAAAAGAAAAAAACAAAATCAGTATAAAAAATAAGATTGTTAAATAGATTACATCAAGTAATTGTAACATTCATTAAAAAAATCAAAAATTTAGTTGGATTGCATAATGGGAAATTTGATTTTTTAAAAATTATAAGTTCTCTAAAGGTATATGGTAAACTTTTTCAAAAAAATAAAATTTATTTATAAAGTGTTTTTAAAAAAGGTGGGAAATCCCAACTTTTTTCTTTTTTTGAAAATAAGTCTTAGTTTAACAATTTTCTTTAGTTTTGGTCATTTAAATAAAAACATGTCATTACTAACATCTTAAAAGTTCTATATTATATTCAATCAGTTTAACGACTTATTTTCAAAATAAGTTTTATCATCTTATGAACTCTAAAAACATTTTATAAGATACATGAGCTTATAAGATCTTTTAAATAAGAAAATTTATAAGTTCTTTAGAAGTGTTTAATAATTTATTTTAGTAAGCTCTCAAAATTAGATGTTAGGCACTTTAAACTTATAAGTCGTTTTGAAAAAGGTGGGTAATCCCAACTTCTTTTCAAAATAATAATTATTTTAATAGCCTCTTATGATTTTGATTATTTTAATTACAAAATTATTATTACTAACATCTTTTAAACTCATAAAACATCTTATAAGACATAGAACCTAAAATCTTTTAAATAAGCTTAGGAAACATCCTCCCCAGCAACCATGCCATGGTGCCAAGAGATCTAAGGTGGGAAATGTTAACACAAGTATTTGTTTCACAACTTCTGAAAGTTCAAAATTGCAACATGACAAGGTATAAGAATATTAAGGTGGGCACAGAAAGGATATATACTCAGATAAAGGTTAATTTACAGCAACAACCCCAATACCTAAAAAATCATATCCATTCAATATTATTTACAGAGGCACGTAAAGCCATAATTTGTCAACCATCGAACGAAGCCACAACTTATGTACAAGCTACATTTCATACAGTTTTGTACAATATACTACCAAAAATGCTAAAATCTATCGACCCATCGGAAAAATGTGATCAGCCAACAAATGTAGTGTCAAATATCCGATAATTCCTACTCTCCCACATATCAGTTTTGTCTATATAATAAGATTTCAAGCAACATTGTATCCATGGTGGATTTCTGGAAACATTATTCACTGTCGTCGCCCCGTCTTCATTAGCAACTCCAAGCAACATGTTCCTCTTCTTTGTCAGCATATCAACAGAGTGACAATGCCCAAAAAATTTAATCTGTGTACCAAAATAAATGCATGACATGTTAGTACAACATATTTTTGTATATATTAGGTTTTTGGTCGATCTCCGCAGCAAAGCGAAAGGCTTGGCATATGAAAGACTTCAATTTTGAGATTTGACCATTATGAGTGATAAAAACAAACACACGCACACACACACGCGCACACACACACACACACACTTATATATGAGTTAATCAATAACGTATAATGAAACCAATATAGATGAAAAAATGAATAAATACAAAAAAAAAAAAAAAATCTGAGATGTTTGGTAATTACAGAAAAATCCCAGAGGTTTTAAAATTTACAAAAACCTCCTTGAGGTTTGATTTTGTCTTAAATTTACAGGGTAACTTATATACTTATATAAATGTGTTTGGAGGGTGTTGAAATGTTTTTGCTTATGAAGGGGAAACGTAAGTCAGAATCAAACTTAAAGGAGATTTTTGTAATTTTCAAAAACTCCGGGTTTTTTGTAATTAGCTCAAACCTCATGGGGTTTTTGGTAATTATCCCAAGAAAAAAAAAAAAGGAAAAATTTTCACATAAAATGATAAAAGTCTTTAGACTCTTTACCCCATCCTCTGCATAAAGAAAAGCATGGATTCTTGCAGTAGGATCCTCCAGAGTCAACCTCACTCTGTAAATATCATTAGGAGAACGAAAGTCCTCAACCCTCCATGGGAATATTGCAACAACCCGAACTACACATCTAAATTTACATGTCACCTGCAACGGACAGAGCTCATAAATTGGAAATCACATCAAGTTATCTGCAACTCATGATTAAGACAATTTGTGTCGCAAACAGGCATATCCTAATTTGACTCACGGATACTACATGTATCTAGATCCAAATTTCTTCTTGATCATTTAAATTGTATGAGATTAAATTATATTAATCCTTTTAAAACTTTTGACCATTCATATACAGTCAGGAGATTGTCATATTCGCATTTTATTCCATGGGAATCAAAAAAAAGGCCACGAAGAGATTTATGAATATGCCTTGGATAATCTAGCAAACGTAGAGCTTCACTCTTAAAAGTATAAAATAAGTATAATTCATTTAAAGGCTAAAATGGCTAATCCAAGACATATTTAAAACTTCTTTCAGAGAAAGGGATAGAAGTATCTCCAAAATTGGATAGAAGAATCACAAGATGCACATCAATCAGCAAATAATCATCCTCAAAAATTAGTTGATGTAGGAGAAAGTGCTTCTAGGTGAAGGAATTTCAAGAAACCATTTGCAATAACAGCAAACGAGCCAATTAAATAATAGAAAGGCCATAAGTTCAAGAGCTTTTATCTTACAGAGTCAATAAAGAGGTGTAATCCACACGCAAAGGTCCAAGGAATGCTGAATATTTTAAATTAATGTTCATGTATAGATATCAATTCATACACGTCATAAGAGTGGCACAATGTATGTGTAGCAGATAGATGGCGAGATTGAATGAGATAAGGTACCTCTGGATGTGCGAGGACATTCATCAAAGTTACAAAGGGCACATCGGGATGATCGGTCTCTGAAATTCAAAAAGAGAAGGGTAAAATAAACACTATGTTATCATTAAGAAGTCAAACATAATGTCATTCAATCTCCATCGCGTTGAAACCTGTTATGTGAGAAGGCCAAGGAAAACTAGTGAAGGGCATCCTACCCCATTTGGATGCGACACGCTCATTATAAGACCTGAACCATATAGATCATTAGTAAATTGTTAAACCAAGATATTACATTAAATGTTTTGCTCGTCATAAAAACTGAGACAATGATTATTGGTAAATTATCAAAATAGACATCAGATTACATGTTTTGCTTGTTATACAACCAGAGTAAATCAGCAAACAAGCAAAGATATCACACTACGGCCTTGTTTGGTAAAGTTTTCAATGGGATATTTTCCATTTTCACTTCTCCAGATGCAGTTATCATATTTGTTTCATCCAATCATATTCAAAATGGCCCATTTTATTTTCTATTTTCCACAACTCTATATTCCCAATTTTCAACCCTCACTACAACCTGTATCTACATTATATACTACTTTTACAATAGACACGATTACAATGAGATGCATCACCTACAAATCATCCTAATAAATTATCATATCCAAATTAAATATTAAAAGTAGACCCACTACAAGTTTCATCTTTTTTTTTTTACGACCCAGTATCCCCACACCGGGGGCACAGACCCCACACTCCTAATCTCCGGGGGAGGAGGGGCAAACTCCAACCCCTCACTCCGCGATAGTGAAGGTTTGAACCCGGGGACCTTGAGGTGCAATTGCAACCTCAAGGCCATTAAACCAACCTCCTTGGGAGTTACTACAAGTTTCATCTAATTAATATACTATTGTTCAACAAAATCTCGAGTAGGACTCACCACCTACATATCATCGTAATAATTTACCATATCCAAACTACATATTGAAAGTGGACCACACCACTACCTTTCATCTAACTAATATTATTATTTTCAAGCAACATCATTTCAAAAACCCACCACTTACATATCATCCTAATAAATTGTTTTTCTGTGGAAAAACATATATATAAAAAGGGACAAAGAAAAGGAAGATAGTAAACCAAATATATTCTCATTTCTATGCGCATCGAATTCATATAAAAACACATTTTCATTTTCACACGAAACCAATTAAAAGTTGAAATCTCATCTCAACAAAATGAAAATGAGATTTTCCCAAACATGTCCTGCATATTTATAGAACATAATGAATCCACTTTAAGTAGCAATGACCTTTGGCGTTCTATTACGATGTTGTCGTCATCAGGCAAATAGCAAAGCTTAGAGAAGGGCATCAGCACAGCACGCCACAACGCAGCACGAACTTCACATTTTATGTTAACAAATTTCACCCATCTATTTGATTTTAAAAACTTAATGCCAAGTTGCACATTGCCTTGGTCAACAATCATCCTCAAGACAGGTTCCAACAGGTGGAAAGGTACATAAAGTTTCTCTTGACAAAGGAGAGGGTTCCAACTGTAAAGGAAGTGAATGTTCCATCTCATCTTCTAGTCTGAAATAGTAGATCACAAGAACACAGGATTTCAGATCAAGATTCTAGATATGCAAAATGCAGATTTTCAAGTGGCCAGGTTATTAAGTAAACAGATAATTTAAAAGGAACAGTATAAACAATCAAAACATTATTTCGATATTGATTAAATCATCCAGCCCATCAGAAAAAGTTGGAATCCTATTGGATGTGAACTGCCACTAGAGGAAGAAATGGATCACATTCTCTATCCTACATTATCAATAACCCGACAAGCCAATGTAGTCTGACCATAAGTCTCATCCTTGTGGTAATATATAGTTTTCCAGTAAAGTGTCAAGCAACTTGAGGATTTCTAGCTGGAAAGGCATGGATTTACTATTACCATTCTAGCAAAATAGCAAGACAAACTTGAGGTCCAGGATAAGTTAACAAGGTTTTAACCTGTTTTCATAACATATGATCTAGTCTTTCCGTAAGACAATATTTGTTTCTGTGGCTATTGTGCCACCCATTTCATGCAGTAAGGTCCATTTGAGTAACTAAAAGTAAGAGCAGATGGAAGCAGAATGTTAACAAAGTAATGAAGGAGAAAAGCAAATTCAGAGATTCTTTGTTGCTGTAGAAAATTTAAATGCTATTTTGGTGTCATCTTCTCTCCCCCTTTTCACTCTTACTTTCCCGAATTAATCAAACACGCATTACATTCTCCTCCGAATACATACAGTCTCGGACACATTCTCCCAAATGGCATTCACTCCAATGCATTTTCCCAAAAAGAATCAGAAAATAAAAAACAAAAACAAACATGCCATCAATTTTGTTCCTCATGGATACCAATGAGCAAGAAAAGGAGTTAAGTACTATACATAGAGTAAAACATTATGACTTATACTCAATGTGACGAGAAGATTTGCTAATAAAAAACATGTTAAAGGCGATCAATACATATAAGTAAAGTCATAAAGCTGTTGGGTCCCACATATCATGTGTCCACATGCATAAGAAGGGATAGCTATCGTAGTTAATAATAAAGAACCTTCAGTATCGACCAGGCTGAATTTATATATATATATATATATATATATATAGAGAGAGAGAGAGAGAGCATATTAAACCAAAAGAGGAGGGAGACGAAACCAATCAGCTACTAATGATGTATAAGAAAACAGAAACACTAACTTGGCTTCAACAGAAGCAGGTGGTGTGTCTGTTCCATCCCAAACAAAGAGCATCCACTCATCCTCCTTGACTTCACAAACATGCAAAATCTGGCAGTGGGGCAAACAAAAGGACACGATATCACTATTTTTTCCTCGAGAGTATTGATTTACTAGTAAAGTCCATTTAAAAAGTGAAGAACAGTCTCCAACTCTTTCAATGCATCTCTGCATAATTCTGAATTACCTTGCAAAGCAGATTGACGCATTCGCCCTCCTTGATCTCTCTCAGTGACAAAGACTCCTTCAAGCCTATATTATACATACAAAATCCAGAAAAAAGCAACATGCTTAAGTTCAAGTATAATGTTTCACTCGGACGATGGTAAACAGAAAATTGCAAACAAAGTAATAACTACTTGTCAGCTAATAAGGGATTCCAACTAGTGGGGAACAAATAGTTGTCACCAGAAAACTAGTAACTAGCCTAAAAAGGATAAGAACGTTCATTTGCAACAATCTGAAAACCTTATAGAGGTGTGTTGTTGAATGTTTAGATTAATATGAATGCAAACACCTACCTTCAATTTTGTGCTGGGTGGACCATTTCCTTAACGCCGTTATGAACTTATTGTCCTGATCTCTACGTTTATACCTCGATGAAATTTGATAAGGCACAGGTTCCTTACTACCACAGTCTCTCCCTTCAAATAAGGCGAATGATGAAAATTTCTTGTTAAACAAAGCATAAACCTCTGGAAACCTAGTTTTCACCTGTACAAGCAATAAATAAACAAGTACGAATCAACACAAGCAATTGCTCCCCAAACACCCAAAGTTCAGTCTCCGGAAAACTTCCACCTGCAGGCAAGAAGAAAAATGAAAAGAAAAAAAAAAAAAAGAAAAAAAAAATACAATAAATTCATTACCACAACATGAGAAACCATAACTATATCTCCAACACTCTCAACATAAGGGAGCTTCTCCATACTTTCAGCAAAAAAATGTATGTAAATCCCAAGGCTTGGACGCGATTCATCAATAATCCTTACTGAACAAAAAAATCTTGAAAACAACCAAAAAACAAAAATAAAACCCATTTCAGAGGAACAATTCGAAGAAAGTACGACACAGGCCTAAAAAGAAAAGCAGAAAGAAGTTAAAAAGGAAATATTACCGGTTCCTTTGGTTTTTTGGAAGACTAGTTTCAATGACAACGCCGATAAGATTGACTCTCTGATTAATGCAAGATATTGCATCCTCTATTTGCATAAACTTATAATCATCGAGTCTCATTTTCAAGAAAATCAAAAGCCCTAACTTCTAAGAACTCGTCTCTTTGTCTGCAGAGGGATTAACTGTAAATTTGCAAGCGGGAAAATAAGGGAGGGAAAGGGGCAAAACGGGAAGGACGAACTATACAAATAAAGCTAATCGTGACATCTGCATAAACTTGTCAAAGACTCAAAAGTAACATTTATCTCGGGTTATTTTTCAATATGTGGCATTTGCCACATTTTTTTGTTTATAGTGGGTTGGGAGATTTTTAAAGCGCCCTTTTTAAGGGCGCCTCTATCTGGCGCGCCACTATCAGTGCTACTTCTCGCACACTTAACTTTTTTTTTTTTAAAAAAAATTGTGGCGGCCCGGTCAAAGAGGCGCACCAAAACTGACACACTGCACTTGGGGCGCATTAGGAAGAGCGCTCACCCTCTATAAATGGCGTTCCCCATTTTTTAAATTTTCTTTTAAATATTAAATAAAAATATAATTTTTGGATAACTATAATATGAAATATTCTGGATCAAAAACCCGATTAAATAATAAAAACTACAACAAATATTTAAAACGAACAATGGGGATGGCATTTCTAATAATCGTACTTAAAATTCTAATATGTATTTATTGTTGGGTTATTTAGAAATTATATGTTTGGAATAAGAGATATTTATTAGTTTGAAGATGAAAAGTTGTACAAAATTTTAGAGGATTAATTATTTACTTTGTCAAATTATTCTGGTAATGAAATGTAGTCATTAGATCAAATAAATGTTAGTTGATTAGAGAGTTGTTTTAGTATAAATTAGGGCCGGTCACTTTGCACTCGGACAAAGTTGAAAAAATCAAGAAAACACATTTACTCCTACTAAGAAATATCTCTTATTCCAAACATATAATTTCTAAATAACCCAACAATAAAGATATATTAAAATTTTAAATACGATTATTCGAATTGATTCGTATATATTCGAATAATGGGGATGGCATTTCTTATTCCAGTTTTTTAATGTGTAATTTCTTGTTGGTTTTTAAATATTCGTTGTAGTTTTTATTATTTAATCGAGTTTTGATCCGATGATATTTCATATTATAGTTATCCAAAAATTGTATTTTTATTTAATATTTAAAAGAAAATTTAAAAAATGGGGCAACGCCATTTATAGAGGGGTGGGCGCCCTTCCTAATGGCGCCCCCAAGTGCAGGTGTGAGGTTTGGCAGGCGCCTCTTTGTGTGCGCGCCTTTTTTAAAAAAAAAAATGTTAAGTGTGCGATGGCGCCCCTTAGTGGCGCTGCTTAGTAGCGCCTTTCTTAAGGCGCTACACCTATTTTTTTAAAAACCTCCCAACCCACTATAGAAAAAAAAAATCATGGCAATTGCCACGCATTGAAAAATAACCCATTTATCTCTCTCGTATTAAGTTTAAATTTAATTTTGGACAAAATTATTCTTGATGAATTAATTATTAATAATACATTAAATATGTATACTCAATCTTTTTTAATTTAGATTATTTATAAATAGAAATGAGTGTTGTAAAAATTGGCGTAGGGGGGAGCCCGCCTAGATCGAGGTGATTCTGTCCAAATCGGTGGAAAACCGTCTCCGCTAAAAATCGAGCTTAGATGTTCCGCTAAGTGGCCAAAAAGGGCTAAGAGTATATTAAAATTCAAAAAAATATTATTGTGTGGCTAGGCGCGGTCGCCATCTAATTAGTGCCTATCGGTTTTCGCGATCTATGTGGTCATGCATGCTATGACAACACTTTCAAAGTCTTTAACAAGAGCTCCAATACCGAAGAAAGCTTGATTTGGTTTTACACAGGCATCCACGTTAAGTTTCAACTCTCCCGAATGATGGTGATTCCATGATCGGAATGATCTCCACTTATCAATTGGCGTTACATCTATAAACACCTTCAATCTCTTCGAAAGTTTTGCGGACCCAAAACGCTCAAAAATATCGGTGTCAAAGTAAAATGTTAAACTAGATGTTAAGACACCCACCGTAACACACATCGGAATAGAAAACGTTGAATAATATTAATTACAACACATTACAAGTCAACTCTCGAAGTATCGCTAGTCTAGTAAAACTCCTCACTTTGGAGTAGATCGATGTTTTATAAATGGGAAAATAGGCGAATACCCCAATAAGGGGTATTAAGAAAAATACCCCTTCATTATTAAACAATGAAAAATACCCCTTTTTCCTCCCGAAAAATCTAAAATGCCCTTATATTTAAAAAAAAAAAAAAAAAAGAAAAGAATATGAATAGGCGGAAGGTTCATTTTTGCCCATTCTCTCTCTCACACACGTCCGGCTCATCTTCTTCCATTCTTCTCATCTTCCAAACCACGTCCGACTCCACTTTCTTTCGACTTCATTTCTTCTCTCTTCGACACGCGAACGTCCTCACGAGCACTGTTAAAGCGAGTTAGTGTTATCCATCGCGATTGTTTGACGTCTCCGTTTTTTAAAATCAAAGGTCATTCTTGGTTGAAAACAAAATAATAAATGAGTTTAGGGTTACGTTATATGACTCTAAACGAGATTTAACGTTAAATGATTCATGTTACGTGGAGTTAATGATGTGTTTAGGTTGGAATGTGCGTGTACTTGGGTTTAATCGAAAATTTTTTTGTTATCCACCTATTAGCCATGTGCTTTGCCCACATGAGTGCCACGGCGTTGCCCACATGAGTGCCGCGGCGTTGCCCACTTTCTTTCCCCACTTTGTGGAGTCGTGATGTGTTGTGTGGAGTCCGTAGAGTCTATAATGTGTTTTTAGGTTGGAATATGTATGGACTTGGGTGTTTTTCGGAATTTTTAATCTTGCCCACCTATTTGCCTTGATCTGCCCACATGTTTGCCTCTACTTGTATCTAACACTACTTTGTGGAGTCTCGACGTGTTGTGTGGAGATTATGATCATCTTCCGTAGAGTCTATAATGTGTTTTTAGGTTGGAATATGTATGGACTTGGGTGTTTTTGATAATTTTTAATCTTGCCCACCTATTTGCCTTGCGATGCACCCCCCACATGTGTGCCTACTTGTATCTAACACTACTTTGTGGAGTCTGTGATGTGTTGTGTGGAGTTCATGATCATATTATGTAGAGTCTATAATATGTTTTTAGGTTGGAATATGTATGAACTTGGGTGTTTTTCGAGAATTTTTATCTTGCCCACCTATTTGCCTTGCGATCGGCCCACATGTGTGCCTACATGTACCCAACACTACTTTTCATTGTGCGATTCAAGAAAGATGGCGCTTGTTCAAAACGAAAAGAACCACTTTCCAAATGGCGAGATTAAGTGCTCGTTGCAATCTGAATGAGGAATTAAACAAAATAGTTGGTTTTTTGAGCGATAGGAATAGACAAAGGTTCAGGCAATCGTGCTTTGGACAATTCATGGATGTACAAAAGTTGAAATTTCAAGGCCAATTATATCTCCACCTTCTCTTTCGACAAGACAAGTCGATGTCATTGGACAAGATAACATTCCACTTCAACAATAAAGAGGCAGATTTTGGAGTAACTGAATTCTCATTGATCACAGGACTTGGTTTTGGGTCCAAGTCTACTATTCCATCGTCCTCGGGGATCTTCAAAAAATGCTTTAGGAGATTTAATCCCCTTTGCCTGATACATGTGGAAAACGCTTTAGAAGAATGGTCCAAGAAAGAGAAAGGGGACGGAGATATGACCCTTAAGCTGGCTTTGCTATGTTTCTTATACGGTATTCTTCTTGTAAGAGACCGTAAAACCAAAAAAAAAAAATTGTGGACGAATATATTTACCTTGTGGATGATCTAGAAGCATTTAATGCTTATCCATGGGGAAGAGTAGCTTTCGATTTCTTGGTGAAAGAAACACGTGCCTGCATGGCCGGACGAGTAAAGGGTTTTTGGGAAAGAAAAGAAACGAAAGAAAAGCACGATTTTGAGAACTTTGACATCCACGGCTTCCACCCTGCATTACAAGTATGGGCATATGAGGCGATCCCAGACGTCGCCAAATTGTGTGCCATCACAAAAAAAGCTTCCAAGAATAGGGTGCCACGTATTTTACGTTGGTCAACGGATGCCACCATTTTTTCATTTGATAAATTGAAAACAAAAATCTTGAGGACTTTGCTTTGTATAAGACACGATCTAAAATTAGGCATGCCCACAATCCCGCCTACAATCATGCCTGCAATTGCCCACATTTTCAATAGTTTAACATCCGCCTAAGCAAATGTAAATATTAAACAGTTTTAACATGACTAAAGAAGGCAACCTAATCAACCAAATACAAGACTTGTACATAAACAATGTAAAAATCTCAAAACATTAAAGGGTTTACATGCCCACAATCCTGCTTACCTTCGAATATTTTTAGTCGTCGGTAGTTATATATATTGATACAAAATATATCTCGTTCATGGTATGTCGAAATTGATTCATTATATGTCTTAGCGGCACAATAGAGTAGAGCGATACATCGACATCCTTAAATTTGGCAACAACATTTTGTCTTAGATGGTAGATGCAAATTCCATGGTGTGCATCTGGGAAAACTTCCTTAACGGCATTAGCAATAGACGATGGCGGTGCGAGATAATAACCAAATCCTTCTTCTCCGCCAACAAGCCATTTATCTTTTCAAGAAACCATTTCCATGAAGCATCATTCTCCGAGTCGACGAAAACGGCAAATGCTAAAGGGTAAATTTGGTTATTCCGTCCATCTGGGTAGCCACTAATAACATACCTCGGTACTTCCCCTTTAGATGCGTACCATCCATGGCTAATACGGTTGAATACATGTCCAAAATCCACGTATACACACACCTAAAGCCATAAAACAATATTTGAAACAACCACCTTCATCCCTCAATCTCGATCACAATTACCTCGATTGACTTGTTGGACACGCTCCAAGTAAGCGACAAGTTGTTTGAACGATCTTCCTAGGAGAACCTCTAACCAATTTAATTGCTTCTTCCTTTGCTCTCCATGCTTTGTCATAACATATGTCCACATTGAATTTATCTTTTATTTCAAAGAATAATAGCTAGAGGTGGGTATGAATGTGTTGGTTGTTTATACCGTACATAAACTGTCTCACCCAACACCTTACTCCTAGCTTGCCGATGCTCATGGTTGTTCATTTCAATCGAACACTCATGACAATTTATATATTTAACAACAACCCGTAGATGCCCACCTCACCGCCTAGTCACGCGTATCATCCACCCACAATTTTTATCCACACACTTGGCAACAAATCTAACCGTGTCTAACTTTTTAACAAGTGTTGTCTATTTTTCAAAGATACAAATTATTGCAAGTCGCCGAGTAAATTCTTCTTTCGTGCGGAAAACTTGACCAACCCGTAAATCATCATCTCTTGAGATAGAGTTACAATCGTTTGTTTAATTGCTCATAGGCCCCACACCATTGTGCCCGGTTTAAACAGAATTCCTTTTGCATGATTCACTATCATGCCCGGTATGCCCACCTTCATGCCCCGCCTTCATGCCCACTTTTTTGCCCACAATTCCTATGCCCACCATCATGCCCACCATATTGCACGAACTCCCGCCCACCATTTTTATGCCCACTTTCCTACACACCATCATATTTGCACGAACTCCCGCCCACCATTATTATGCCCATTTTCCTGCCCACAATCTTGCCTACATTCCCGCGCCGCCATTCTTATGCCCACTTGCCTCGCCCACAATCTTGCTTGCACTCCCGCTACCATTATCCCGCCCATCATCATGGCGATCTTACCGTTGATGTTCATGCCTACTACTCTCTAGATGACTTTTGTGCCCACCCCCGAGTTTAGCATTCCCCTTTTACTGCCGCCTCAACACCACCACCACAACCACCACCACTACCATCTTCGTCACTTGACCTATCTACGTCCTCCCAAAACAAAGGGTCATTCTCAAGGTCTTCAATAGTCATACCTAAATATTCTTCAAAACCGATGTTTCTTTGACAACCCCATTGCCCTTATCGATGTTATGATTGGGGCGTGGTAGATCCTCTTGAACAATTGGGATGTAGATAGTTTCTTGTTCAACACCACCACCATCATTCTCTTGAAGTAATAGGGCGATCATCGCCACTTGACATATCTACATCCTCCCAAAACATAGGGTCATTAAAGGTCTTCCATAGTCATATCAAAATGTGGAAGTGTACTTGATTTTCTTTTTGCAATCCTTTTTAGTTTATTGATCTTACGTCTTTTAAGTAAATGCACAAAGAGGTGATATAACCTCTTCAATGGTAGGTTCTTTTTAATTGGTAACATCTCATGATTGCTACTAGTGACTCCAAAGAGCATTTTTTCTTCTTATTTTCCCTTCTAATAAGATAAACCGAAGACAAAGGCTTCTTGCTATTCATGCGAGCAAGTAGCGACATCGTCATCATCGGTGATCGGACATGGTGGCAAGGGATCAACATGTTCATAGCCAAAACCAATCGGTCAACTCTGTTTCACCCTCATATGGATTGAATTTAGAGAAAATATAAGCTTTCCGCAATAATTCGATGTAAGTGAACTCAAAGGAAGAGAACAGTTTTGGAATGCTTCCTGTATACCTCCATCGGGATGTATTTATGTCACAATCTCAAACTCCATCCCATAAGAGCATTATATGAACCCCCCGGTAAATAATAGATAGATATAAAAGATCGGTTTAGTTTGTCCACCCACAAAATTTTTGACGTTCAATGTAAATGCCCACACAACGCCCACACAAATACCCACCCAAGTGCCCACATCCGGTCCATTCACTTTGTCCTCCCAAACAAAATGACATTGAATTTAATCGCCCACACAAATACCCACAAAATTGCCCACCCCAAGTACCCACTTTCGGTCCGATTCACTTTGTCCTCCCAAACAAAATGACATTGAATTTAACTGTCCACACAATCGCCCACACAAATACCCACAAAATTGCCCACCCCAAGTACCCACCTCC
This sequence comes from Rehmannia glutinosa, assembly GCA_016081115.2. NCBI lineage: Eukaryota > Viridiplantae > Streptophyta > Magnoliopsida > Lamiales > Orobanchaceae > Rehmannia > Rehmannia glutinosa. The sequence goes on along the minus strand of JABTTQ020001859.1, from coordinate 342,976 downwards.
GGTCCAGTTCACTTTGTCCTCCCAAACAAAATGACATTGAATTTAGCCGCCCACACAACGCCCACAAAATTGCCCACCCAAGTACCCACTTCCTGGTCGATTCACTTGTCCACCCACAATTTTTGATATTTAACATAAACTTCTCACCCATTGCCTACGGTTATGCCCACGTGTTTGCCTCTTGATACAACTTGCGAAAAATCGAAACTCTTCAAATTATACCCGTTTCAAAAATCGTGAAAAATTGGTTAATTGAACCATTTTGCGAAAATGAAAATCACTAACATTACACGAAAGAACAATCAAAACTAACCTTTATCCATATTTTTGATGCAAGAATCGAGATTTATTGTCGAACACAGGTCCTCAATTTTGCCTCCTTCAAACGCGTCACATTTACTAGGGTTCATAATTTTGAAGAAGAAATCGTAAACCTTGCTCTCTTTGCTCGAAAATCTTATTTGTGATTGATATGCTTGTAATGGTGAAACTAGGGTTTGTAATGGTGAAAAGGAACTCCGCTAATTTAAAATTTCACTCCAGCCCATAAGGAATGCTTTTTTTTTTTTTTTTTTTTAAGTTAGGGGTAAAGTAGACATTTTAGGTAGGGAAAATGGGTAGATTTCATTAGTTAATAAAGTCGGGGTATTTTTTCCTTAATACCCCTTGTTGGGGGTATTTTCGCTAATTTCCCTTTATAAATCAACTCGCCAATAATATATGTGCTTAACTCACTAATGCTCAAGATAAACTAATAAGAATGAAAAACAAATAAAAAGACACCAACTAGACTATACGTTAATTCTAGATGTTAATGATATCTTGAATAACGTTTGTTTCAAGAATATGCATTTTTAGTTCGGATGTCTTCTTATCTTTGTATATGATCTCTCTTGTTTTTTCACTCATATTCTCGTGTGTATGAATGAAATGGGCGCCCTCCTTTTTATATAAGTGTCCTCAGTGCCTAAAGAAATCTACAAAAGACAGAAAACAAGATATACACAATATTGTGACGAGTAAATCATTTAAGTTAGGAAACAAGATAAGATCTTAACGAGTCCTAACATATAGTTACCATATCAATATCAAATCCTAAGTCATCTATGTACAAGATTGACTAAAACTTACCAAGTAAGATATATCATAGTTTAGACATTTAGAATACAAATATTTAATTGTCAATTCAAATCTTCTTAATCATTGAATAAATCTAGAAAAGCAAAATATAGAGTTCATCAAAACCAAAACACCACAAAAGGTGTGGGGCGAGTAACCCTAACACCTTCCGTAAGTGTTGGTATATATGAACTAATGGTTCTCTCATCATTTTCCGAACAGAGCCACATGTCATCGAACATACCATTGTTCTAGAAACCAAATTGCCAAAGAGTTGTAACAAATAGTCCAAATTAAATCGATTTAAGAGAGTGGCAAACCCCAATACATAAACATAAATCCTTGAAAAAAGTTTGCTTCAATTTGCAAACTATGTTGATAAAGCCACGATATCCCAAACATCCACCTCCTTGCAATACCTCAACAAATGTTCAATGGATTTTCGATACATTCCATATAAGTTGCAAGTAATGGAGTAGTTAAAACCTCTTCTATGGTCTCAACTCTCATGTAGCACATGGTAAAAAACTAGAAAACACATCGGATTTTGCTTGGGATACAAAGGTTCTAGAAGCGACGCCACCGGAAGAGTGAGAGTAACTTGTTGAAGGGTCTGTCCACATTGTTTTATAGTGCAATTTTATAACCAGAGCGGACTCATAAACTCCCGAATCTTCGTAATGCCAAATAAGCTCGTCATCACTTTAATAAGTCCTAGTGGAATTTCAAAATGGAGTCCCGACTCTCAATCAATTGCCCAATAGTTTTCACATCCCACTCGCAGCTTAGAAATTAAATGCTAGTTTGGGAGCACTTATGCAAAAGTCCATTTAAAAAATGGACACTTTAATAAATGACTTGTCAAAAAGTCTCAAGTCCTAACTTATGTGTAATGGACTCTTTGAAGGAGTGACCTATCCAAAAGTTAATTTTAAATTAATCACCAAACATATATTAACAAGAAAATGAGCTTATAGATCCAAAAGTACATCTAAAAATATCTTCCAAACAAGCATTAAATCAACAACGCCTAGACAACCAAGGGTCTTTATAAATATTAACATGCATCGTATACCCACTTTTCCAACGAAAAAAAACGCGTAACAAGTTTCTCCCCAAATCATACTCAACTCAGTAAGATGGATGATTTCCCAAAGTCGTGTCTAATATCAAGCCACGAAAGAAATATTTAGCTTTGAGAACGCTATTCACCATAGATGATTAATTGTCAATAATGCGCCACAAGTGTTTCGTTAATAGAGCCCAATTGAACAAGTCTACCTATATCTTTGAACAGAGGCGGAACTAAGGGGGGGCAAGTGCGGGCCATTGCCCCCAAAATTTTTAAAAATTGATTTTTCTACTTGTGCTTTATTTTAAAAATATATCTATACTTATGAAAAATTATATTTGCCCCCCCCAAAATTTTGAAAAAAATCATATATAGGTCTTCAAAATAGATTTCGCTCCCCCTAAATCTGAATCATGCGTCCGCCACTGTCTCTCGAATTCTTGCATTCGGTATTTTTCGGCATCTCAAATGTTCCTATCTCATCAAATGGATCTATTCTTCTGCTTTGTCATTACCACCCCAACAAAACCTCGTGACACAAGTTTGAAGTTCTTTATACAATGAAGTATGTAATTTAAAGATGCTCATAGTGTACGTAGTTGTGGCATGGGCAACTACCTTACGGGCCGGTCTATATTTTGAGGGGCTTGTAGCGAATAAAAAAATGGGGCCACTTGTGTTTGCATAATTTTTTTTTAAAAATAATAAAATCAATGGTACAAATATAGTTTTATTGATTTAAAAATAAAAAATAATATATATAATAACAAAATTATAATACTCCAACTTTAACATTTCGGTCTTATTAAAATAAATTACGAAAATTATTGTCCAATATATTTTACAATAGAGAAAAAGACAAAAAAAAAACTAATAAATTAGCTATGAAAAATTGATCTTCTTGCATTTTAAATTATTCAATTCTATTTTTGGTTTTGCTAAAGGGAAAAAATGGTGAATATGAAGAACATAATGATGACTTAAAGGTGGACAACTCTTTCAATTGTAATTATGTTTTGGGTTTTGCAAAAAGAAAAAAATAGTAAGATAAAAAAATAGTTACATAGATAGGCGGGAAAAAATACTTACATGGAATGGCAAAAAGAAAACCTTCACTTATGTTTTTGCAAGAAGAAAAAACATAGTTAGATTTAAAAACAAAAAGAAAACCAAATAGAAAGGCGGAAAAAAAAACCCTAATCTTTGCTCCTATTGAAATTTGAATTCATGACCATGAGAAACATAAAAAGCAGTAAGAACATTTGTACCAAATTGCTCACCAATTCATTGTACAAACCTTTAAATTATATATCTAACATTTGATCTAATGCATGCATTTGAAATAAGCTTCAAGTGAATATATTCACAATCATTTAAACAAGCTCGGCTAAAAATAGTAATGCAACCACAAATAGTAGATGATTATCCATGGCACCACGGGATGTGATCTTCTATTGCAAAATAATGTTTCATCTTCTATTCTACCGCGCATTATTAACACGTTTTAATAAATTACCATATTAATTTTGAAGCAATAAACAAGCCTACGTGAATATAAATTATCAATTCTTGTGTTTTTCTAGTTGGTATGTATTTTTATTTTTTCCCAGTTTGACTTGTTTCGATGGTTTTCTTATTTTGAGAGTTGCCATTGTATTTGTAATCTCTTTTCTCCTTGGATACATTGTGTAACCAAGGGATATTATGGTCAATTCTCAATTGTATCAACTTTTCGTCAATGAATGAAACTTGAAAGGGTGCGATTGGATATGTTTTCATTTTGAAAATTTCCATTTTTTAGAGAATAGTAGTGAAAAAAATTTTGGGAGAAAAAATATGATTTTGATAGTGTGATTGAGTGTGAGATGAAAGTCGATTTGATGTAAAAATAGTAAAATAATGATTGGATGTGATTGATAGTTATAAATGCATGAGTGAATGAATAGTAAAATTTGTGGGAGAATGTGTAATAATGATTAATTTTTTTGTGAAAAAATGTATAGATGTGATTGATGAAATAAAAAATGAGAAAAAGTGAAATTGAGAGAATAATATAATTTATGAAAATTTTCATAAACAATCGCGTGTTTGGTAAACAAAAATTATTCAAAGAATCGAAAATGAAATCTCGTTCATATCCAATGCGGCCTAACGTTTGAAAAAAAAAAAAAGAGAGACAATTGAATAATCATGTAAGATAGATAATAAATAGTTTTTAACAACTAATGATTGTAACTAAAAACATATAAATTAATCTAGGAAATAAATATTAAAATAGATAAACAATGTAACTTAAAAAGTATTTAAATTGTAGAGTTTGAGATTTCAAAATTTTATCATTTGAAAAATATAACACAACATGTAAAATTATAAACAATTCTTAGCTCGATTTATGTTTTATTTCAAATCTAATAAAGAAAAACACTCAAACAAAATAAGAAAAAAAAAAAAAAGGAAAACCAATTGTGGCGTTGACATCTATTCAATTTTCACCCCATCACTTCAAAACTCAGAAATTCAACAAAATACCAAAAAAGAAAAATCTTCAGGCCAATGATAAACCCCAGTCCAAATTTTCACCCCAAACCCCAAAAACTCACACGCACTTTTAGGTTTTTTTCTCCTCATCCTCAACTCAACTCTTGTACTCGTCTTCCACATACCCTAATACACGCAGTCTAGCTTATATTTTGTTCCGAAAAATTTCCATTTATTTGGTGGGTTTTATCAGCATACAGCAAAACTAATCAGCTGAACAGTTAAATTCTAGAAAACCTGCAAAAATGGCTTCTTCGTCGGCGAACTTGTGGGTTTTGCTAGGGCTTGGAATTGCGGGAATATTGATTATGACGAATAAGCTCAAGCGGGTTGTGAAGGCTGATTTCGGAGCTTTTATCGAGCGTTTGCAGCTATTGCCGCCGCCGCAGCCTGCCCCTCCCAAAGCACCTCACCCTCTTACTGGCTTATCTTTTGCGGTCTCTGACGTGTAAGCATCTTTAGTTCCATTTGCTGTGTTACAATTTAATAATTTGGTTTGCGAAAGTTGAATTATTTGGTGTACGTATAATTTAGGTAATACTGGAATGATTTCGTTGAGGATGGTGTTTGTATTTTATTTGTATTTCTTGTGTTCGAATGGTGTTGCTTTGTTCATTTGGTTCTAGTTTTGTGTCGATAATTTAATGAAAATGATTTTTTTTTTTTTTCTTCGCAGTGTTGGTATTTTTGTTTGGTTACACCATTTTGTTACGTTAGTGTAGTTAATATGGATTATGAATAAGTTCATTGAAGAGGATTGCATATGTAATTTTGACTTTGAGTGTTACTTGTGCTTCTATTTTGAGAAGGAAAAGGAGTATATATTTTTCTTGCAGAACATTGGATGGGAGTGTTGGTGGTACAAGTAAACGATGTTTGAATCATTACATTTGTAAAATCGAAGGCTGCTTTTAACCTATGTATTGTTTGGATGCTCCCACAATTTCAGCTCCCATAGTCATAATTTGAATCTTGATTGACAGATTTAATATTGAAGGATTTGTAACTGGGTTTGGCAATCCAGACTGGTCCAGGACTCATGAGGCTGCTACTCGTACATGTCCTGTGGTTGCAGCCCTCGTTGATGGAGGTGCCACATGTGTTGGAAAAACTGTTGTGGATGACATGGCATTAAGGTAGTTACTCACGCTTACTCTACCTAATAACTTTTCAGATTCCTAAAATATGACTACGGTTTTTTTCTTCCTTTTTTTTTTTTTTTTTTTGAATAAATACTCTTCTCATCTTCTTAATACAGTGTTAGTGGAGAAAGCAAACATTATGATACGCCAACTAATCCTGCCTCACCTGCAAGAATACCAGGAGGAGCCTGTAGCGGTGCTGCTGTAGCTGTTGCTGCTAAACTTGTTGATTTTTCTTTGGGTGAGCTTCTGCTGATTTCAGTTGAAAAAGTCTCTTTGTTGCCTAACCCTGTCAGTTTATGAGTGGACACACATCAACTGGTCACAATTTTACTGAAGTGTTTGAATCAAATATTGCATGTAAATGAAATGCTCTGGCATATTGACAACATCTATCCTCTTCTAAGCCTCTGCGTGCCTGTTCGGAGAAATTAGTGCAGGAGAAATGTCTTGTTAATATTCAGATGATTATTCTTAGAAGATTACTGGTGTGTCTTCACTGCCTATTAATACAACTTGGCTAATTAGGGTGACCTTTACAGACTAGGTTCCTATAATCTACAATTTTCTTATGTATTTTGGTTCGGAGGGAGGGATAAAGTAATTGCTTTAAAATATTTGAATGTTGATGTTATAAGCATTAACAAACTTGGTTTTCTCGAACTTGTTGCAGAAATTTTTTCATTATGGTGATTGTCAAATTTGTCCCCATAGACTTCATTTAGATCTTTGGACTGGCCTGGACTTATTATTTAATCTAGTCTGGTCCAAAGACCTAAAAGAACAGTGTTTACAAGCTGAAAATATAAACTATGCTGGACATTTGATACGATAGAATGACATATTTGCAAATATATTGCAGGCATTTGACACAAACAGTAGATGCATAGGCCAAAACGAATGTTCTTACATTGGGAATTTAGTTGGGTACCAACTTGCATAACCCATCTTTTAAAGCGCATTTAAGTATAGTGAAAAGTCCTCCTGATCACCAAATAATTTTTCTTCTCTTTAGCACCTTTAAAAATGCAATTCTCTTGGTTGAGGGCATAACTGATAAATGTTTCGCCAACAACTCGTCAACACTAGCATTACAAAAGAAAAAGACCAAATTCAAATTATACAAATGACCATAAATGAAAAGAAACACTAAAATTATAAAAAACAAGTTTACCGTCCACCGTGTCGGAGAAGTCGTCTTTTGAAGAAGATCGTGAATGTCTTGTAGGATCACATTTTGGTAGCCGTTAAGTAACTCACTTGTAATCTCCATATGAATGAATTGTTAGAGTTTTGGTTTAGCATCAATGAAGCACACCTTCCAAAACTTGAGGATATTGTCGCAGTATAGCAGTGTCAAAGTTTTGATCTGCTAATTGTTCAAGCAATGCATTATGTCGCAACAATTTCTTTTATTGTGGTAAATCACCGTTTCTGTATAATCCTTTATGATTCTTATGAGTACATGTAATTAAATCTTCGAGACTACTCTTGTGGTACTTTGACAAATTTTTTTCTGTCTTGTATGGATGTTTCTATAAAAAGGCGTGCATGTTTAACTTGTTGCATATGACAGGCATAGATACAGACGGTGGTGTACGAGTGCCGGCTGGATATTGTGGTATACTTGGATTTCGGCCTTCTCATGGGACAGTCTCCCTGTCTGGGGTAACTCCTGTTTCCGGAAGTCTCGACACAGTAGGTATGTATATCTATACTATATCCAGATGTCCACCATAGAGATTTTAGATATTTGAAGTTTATACACTCTTCACGCATAATCTTGGTAGTGGGTGTTCTCTCTTTTTAGAATAATGTCAGCATCTATTTGGAATGGTATCAAAAATTTTGCATTCTGCATGTGGTGTTTGGGGTGGGAGGTCTATTTTCGTAGAACTGTACTTAGCATTCTTCTCCATCCCATTAACTTAGTCTACCCCTTGTAAGGGGTGAAGTTTGAGAAATCTCTGCTGCTGGATAATTGTTAGCATTATTTGCAGGGTGTCTTCCATCATGAAATTAGTCGAGCATTAGAAATGCTATAGACACACTAAAAGTTGCTCGGGAGTTAGGATATTTATTGCTATTGCCTCTTACAAGTTGGTGCATGAACGTCCACAAACAGTAGTACCATGTGTCACATTTATGACAAGGGTTTTCTTTCTGACTTCTGCAGTTCTGTGTATCTCTACCACTTTTGAAGACCAGATCACTATATGATATAGTATACAGATATGTTCTTGATGTAAATGTAGTCGATTTTATACCCCTCATATTGCTATTGTAAATGCACTAGACTACTAGTTGATTTTTGAAAAAAAGATTGTATCATGAGAACATTATTGCTCTCTTACATTGAAGAGCTTAGTTTCTTTGGATTCACAATATGAATTGTGATATTTATATTGCCTATGTGGTAAAATGTTTAGGACTCCATGAAAGACATCATCTGTAGCTTTCTCTAGGTATTAAATTTTTTTCTCATGTAGGTGTAGAGGTTGAGAACTTTACGAAGACATTGTTTAGGCATCCAGTTTAGGCATCCAGTCTATCAATTTTTTTCTCCCATATTGGTACTTAGATTTGTGAATTGCAGGATGGTTTGCAAAGGATCCAAGTGTACTTCGTCGTGTTGGTCATGTGCTGTTGCAGGTTCCATATGCTGCACAACGCAATCCGAGGAATATTGTGATAGCAGATGACTGTTTCCAGTCATCAAAATTTCCTGCAGACCGCATCACTCAGGTGGTGATAAAATCCATCGAGAAACTATATGGAAGTATGCTCTTTCACTCTTACCATGTAGAATTATTTGCTTGAATTCTTTCAGCAATTAGTTTTTGTTTGTTATCCTGGATTGCTTATTAGGCTCACCTTTCAGGACAAGTCTTGAGGCATGAAAATCTTAGTGATTATATAAAGTTGAAGGTTCCAAGCTTAAGTACAATCAATATCAAGCAACTGAATGGTGAGGAGAAATATTCTCCAGTTAGGTTGCTAACAAATGTCATGCAGCTACTTAAGAGGTGAGGTTCTAGTAGCTCTAAGGAAATAGTTACCTTAATGTTAATGCGATTCAGTTTTTATTCTGGAAAATGGTATATTCATACAATTTGCAGGTGTTTTAAATCTTTTTTATATTTTCAAATTCATGCCTTTCCAATTAAATTGATCTTAGCTCTTGGTATTGATTCTACAACATCATCTGAGAATACTTAGCTTCATCGAAATCTGTTATCTAATTTGTTCCCGAAATTTGATTAGCCAGGTATTTCCATCTTGTTTTCAACTTTAACTGTATAGATGCATACAGTGTGTTTTGACACCAACTGACATGTTGCTCTATTCAGAGATTCTGTTTGCAAAACATCTTAGTGCATTCTGGTGCCTTTGGTCATATAATTTGCTGGTGGGGGCCAGTGCTAGACATACTAGTGCTAATTTAGCAACCTGAGCATGGTGCACCACTCCAAGCTGCAATGAATGTGTTAAATCATGTTTGTTTGATACCTGAGACAGTCCACCCAAAATTGATGCTTACAATGTGGTCCCATAGTGCTAGGTGTTGGAATGGTGTTGCGCAAGATGAAGTTAATATTTGATTGCTGCATTCCCTGAATTTCTGTGTTAGTGCCAAAGAGAGTGGAGATGAGTGGTAACAGAGAAAACTGAAAAAGAGGTGAAGAGTAGTTTTTCGATGAAGGGAGCTCATGATAAGAGTGAGACCAGAAAGAGGAAAGAAATGTGGTCAGTTTAGGGAACCATAACATAAGAATTGGGTCTCATTATACAGGCAGTTTCGGTTTTCTTTTTCTCCATCTTTCATGTTTCATGATGTACATGTTTATTTTATAATATCAATCATGTAATGGGATATGACTAGAGCAACTATCTCAACTCATCGCCGTCTCATCATATTTTCCATGCAAGTGGAAAAACCTATGATGATGATGGTTTTGGAATTTCATCTCATTTCTCCTTCGTATGAAGGTTGCGTCGAGAAGGGCATCCGGCGTAAAACTTTGCCACTTTGCTTTCTGTGTGAATCTGTAGTGTTAACTAATTTCAGACAATTAATTGACACTATAAACTTCACACCACCGACCCCACATAGTGGGATAAGGTGCAGATTGATGATGATGATGATGATGACAAAATTGCATGTTCTAAGGCAATCTAGATTGCAGTGCAAGTGGTGGGACTCCCATGCTCTTGGTATTTCCACCTCATTTTTTCATCAATGCTTTACGGAACTACCGAACTAAGTAATGGTGTCTTTGTGCCTTTCAGTTTTATTACCAAAAGGATGGAGTTACTATGTTTCTCTTGGTTATTACTATGTTTCTAATATCTTAGTCTCACGACATAGTGAAGTTAATGACGCGAGGTCTGCCTGTTGGTTTACATGTACATTTGATACTACTGGAGTCTGGACAAACAAGTAATCATCCTTTCCTGGATCCTGAATGAAGTAATTCTTTGCTGTTTTCTTGAAGGCACGAGTTCAGACAAACTCATAATGAATGGATCAACTCTGTAAAGCCTACTTTGGATCCTGCTATCTCAGCCCAAATATCTGAAGAGTTAGATTTGACTGATGCAGACATTGAAAAGTACCACACAATCAGGAGTGAGTTGCGTTCAGCAATAAATGCCCTTTTAAAGGTATTGATTTATAATGTTCCCAGTTTGACATAGTATATTTTTGGTGGTTTATCTGTTAATATTTTTAACACCAACTTGTGTATGACAAAATACATGCTTTTATCCATTTTCTGTACTTTCAGTTTGCTTGAGGCAATTAGTAGCCAGTGAAAGTGCTCTCTACCTTTTTCATCGTCTCTTGTGTAATTTCCAGTAACCAAAGGCAATAGTCACACAGCACTTGCAGTGACAATATCTTCCCAAATTAAATGGGAAAACTCTTGGTTTGCACTTTTATGGTACTATGGAAATGAATGTTCTTGTATTTTCCTGATTACAGATCACTTTTTACTAAACCATTTCAAACTGTATGGGCAGCATTTTTCTCTCTCAGTGATCTAGCTCACTGCTTCACCTTCTGTGTCTGTGTGGTAATTTTGATTTTGTGCAAGTCCTTTTGCATTGAGTAAGAAGATGATGTTCTTGAGAACTTTGACAAGTGTTTCTTCTACTTGTAAAACCTTAAGATTCATGAATTTCTAAAGCAGGTGGATATGATTATTTTCTCAGTTAGTCAATAACAATGATGTTGCTATAATCTTAGAATTTCAATTGAGGTTGGCATTTTTCACAAGGCGTGCTTGGGTTTGTCACCATCTGTTACTAGATTTAGTTCACACTACTTTAAATTTCAAAATGATCCATATTTATTGAGCCACTTATCATGAATCTTGCTCCTTATCATGGTAATGCGGTAATGTCACGTAAGTATGCTGCTATGGTAACAACCCAGGGGTTGGTGGTGGAGGCAAACAGCTCTGCAGTCTTTGTGGCAGAGATCCTATCTCTAGCCAAATTAAATTTACGGATATTTGGCCTCATTTTACTTTATCACATCTTTGGTTGATGCGTCTGTATTACTTACGCTTGTTGCCTTTGTCTAAACAGGATGATGGAATATTAGTACTTCCTACTTCTTCTGATCCTCCTGCAAAACTTGGTGCCAAGGAGATTTTTCAGAGGAATACCTTATTCGAACATCTAGTCTTTCAAGTTTAGCTAGTATGTCAGGCTGCTGCCAGGTTAATGTCCCCCTCTCATCCCACACACATGCCAGTGAGACATTGCATGACATCTGTTTCCACTCAAATTCTATTTCTCATTGTAGGTTGCACTACCGGTCGGAGTCCATGAAAAGTGCCCAGTTTCTTTGTCACTCTTGGCCAGGCATGGAGGTGATAGATTTCTGCTGGACACGCTGCAGACAGTATATGCATCTTTTCAGGAACAGGCTGATACAGCTGCAAAGCCTAAATCATCTAGTAAAGCTGTGACACAGGAAACATCAGCAGAGATGGCCAAAGAAAAGGTAAAATCCTGAATAAACATGTTTGTTTGGTGCAACATGATTGCCTTAATCATTCATGAATTTTGAGTAAGTTCTTCCCTGTAACCCTGCCTTCATATATTTGGTGCATTTTAAAATTAGTAAGTTTGTGACATTCTCTAGGCAATTTCACTTTTTGTGAGTTGATGGATTCCTATCCGAGCGTTCCAAAATTTTGCTAAGATTGTCATTTTTGCATTTATCTTCTGTAGATCTCTAGGCCAATAAATTACAGTAGTTGACTGGCATACCCATGTTGCTTAATGAGCATTAGCTAGTATAGCTTAATCTTCCATATGTCCAGAATTAAACGAGCAGGTTAATTCCATATTAGAATGTAGAGAGAATATCCCACTAATTCAGATAATGGTCTCTTTGATGGGAACCTTTCTGGATGAAACAGGGTGATCATTTCTAAGAGTAACGAAATATAATGTGTTGCGATTTGTTTTTTCCCGTGCATGCTTGTGTTACATCCACACCATGCTTGCCCCAGTACTTGTGATTCTCTTACGTGTTGGCCTGTTCAAGTTTCATTAAATTTTCATCCATATTGTGCTTTCTTTGGATTGAGAGTTTTCTTTAGTCTTCTCCCTGTGCTGTCTTTAGGTTGGTGAAGAAATTAAAGTAGAAACTGTCTTTTGTATCTGGGTTATATTCTTCTAAAGTGATTTCAACATTCTATTACCTATCTCGTTTTAGGGTAATCAAGCATTCAAAGATAAGCAATGGCAGCGGGCTATCGGATTTTATACAGAAGCCATCAAACTCAACAGTAGCAATGCAACATATTACAGTAACAGGGCTGCAGCTTATTTGGAGATGGGAAGGTAGTTGAACTTATAAGGCTTATAGGTTTGAAGATTTTATATATTTTTCTTATTCATTCTTGCTTACCAGTTTCATCCAAGCTGAAGCGGATTGTACTCAAGCCGTTGATCTCGATAAGAAGGTTGTCTCTCTCTCTCTCTCTCTTTCTCTCGTGCAACCCTCCACCCACTCACTCCCCCTCCACACAAAAAAAAATGGGTTTGTCTTGGGAAATGTTTGACAACTTATTCGTGCACCTTTTTAAGTGAGGGAAGAAATTTCAACTTTGGAAGTGTTTATTACTGTCCCAGTTTTCTTGTCACCATGCACTCACATTGCCTATGATATGACTTATTTCATTTCATATGAAGCGTTAGTTATCTTACTTTCCAAACTCTTAAGTTAAAGATATACCTTTTGTGTATTGGTGTCTTTGTAATATTTTATGGTTTCCTTTCCTTCATTTGTTTGCTGCCCAATCCAAGAAATAGAGGTATTATTTTTCCTGTTAGTGTAGATTATGCATGTCCTCAGATATTATTGTTAAGCTGGCTGTTGGACAGTATAAATAAATATCCTTTCTGAGGATTTACTTGTTTCATTTTTTGTTTGTTTCCTCCTTGCTTCCAAAGTAACATGCAAGGGATGATTAACCTGAAATTTGGTCCAAATTATACACCCAAGCTTTATGAAATTACATCCACCGCCCCAACATTTAACGGTCACTAGAACATAAAAAGATTTTCAACGCACTAGCAACCCTCGATGATTATTCAAATAAAAAGGACCTCCCTGAAGTTTGTTAAATGATGATATCTTCCTTGAAAGTTTTTCGCTTTACCATAGTTGTTAAAGGCGAAAGGCGCAAAACCTCTTGGAGTTTCGTACATGAGGCGCAAAAAGTAATAAAAACATTTTAAAATTATATATATGTTGTTTTTAATAAATTCTGCAATTTCCTCCTCCTCTTCATAATAATAAAAATTAAAAACAGTTAATTATATTAAAAATAAAAATCCTAGTTAAAAACTGAAAACCCTAGTTAAAGTTTAATACTATAGACTTAACATTAGGCACATAAGAGTAATAATAACAATCAATAATGTTTTAGAATACAAAACTAAAACAAATAATATAACAAACCCTAGTTTTAATATAAAAAAATCTAACATACTAAAAGAAACAACCAAAAAGAAACGAAAAAGTATCTGGGCTTTGATCGCTTTACACTTAGATATCACATGGTTTATCATAGAAAAATCATGTTAATATCTTACAATTACAGACTTTCAACCACACACATGTTAAATGTCCAAATCAAAATTCCAGTTGGTGACACCATGCTTGGGTTTACTCCTAGATTTGAACTATTGTCTCGTCCTCCTTCCAACATATGCCTACTTTCTTGCAAATATCATATAGAATGGTGTCTTGTGGGTAACTGGTCGTGACCATTGTTTCAAGAATGGTTGTCTGAACTTGAATGCCTCTTTCCAAAATTACCTGCCCCTTGATTGCTGCAGCAATTTATATGTTTTTCGGATAGCAGAATTGTATGAGACCTCAATATTTTCTTGACATGCTTGCAGAATGTAAAGGCCTATTTAAGAAGAGGAACAGCGCGGAAATGTTGGGTTACTATAAAGAAGCGATGGAAGGTGAGTCCATTTCCTTTGCTTGTTTTGTATATGTTTTTTGAAACATTTCTGGGATGTCGAGAAATGTAAGGTCAGTTTTATAATCAGAAATTTAATATGTATGAAATAACATGAAGAGGGTTTTTGGTCAATCCCGAACAATAAAACAATTAGGGATAATTACAAAAACAACCCGAGGTTTGGAGTAACTACAAAAAAACCTAGAGAAGTTTCAAAATTACAAAAAAATAAAATCCCGAGGTTTGGTTATGCCTTAAATGTGGTGGAACAACTGTAATATTTTTAGAAATGTAAAGGGGGTGTTTGAAACTTTTTGCTTATGAAGGGGGTATACTGTAATACAAATTCAAATCTCAAGGTGATTTTTCGTAATTTTCAAAAAACCCTGGGTTTTTTTGTAATTACCCCAAACCTTAGGGAAAGGTTTTGTAATTATCCAAAAAATTAATGTGATTGGGTTAACTGTTGTTTCTTGTTAGAGGAATTCTCTAGCTTCTCATTACGCCGTTGGTCTATAGACAGCACGACTTAGTGAGACTCTGTATTTTTCAGTGTGGAGTGACTTAATTGTCTTTCTATGGTGTTATTTTGTTCAGTTTTTACTCAAATTCTGTTTTATCTTGCAGATTTCCGTTATGCACTAGTTCTCGAGCCAAATAATAAAAGAGCAGCTCAATCTTTGGGCAGGCTGAAGAAGTTGTTTGCGTAGTTAACCGAACAGAGGAATCATTCAGGAATACATCATGTTGCCGAAACTGCGCATCAGCTATTCCATGGAGCCAGTATCATCTAATGCAAATTCCAATTACCAATGTGCGTTTGGAAACCGAAGCCCTCGATGGCAGTCTCCTTTCTGTCAAGCAAGCAGGGAGACCTGATGAGAAATACTTGGCCATAGAGCACGTTAAGTAGCCGTAGTTTATAATTTGTTTGTTAGCATAGTGCGATTTTTGTCTCTCAGCTATAAGTTCTAAACCAGATCATTTGATTTTGTTGGTGTCCACTTTGTCCATAAAATTATTTGTTGAAGTTTTGTTGGTGCTTTAGCTATTAGCTAACGATAAAATGCACATTCATGTTGGCTTAACATGGGAAAGTCAATTTTGGGATCTCTGTTTGATCATGGAACATCTGAAAATTTTATTTCGATTTTTTCTGAGTGTAGCTTCAATGGTGATAGGTGAACATAATCTGTGTTGGGTTCCATTTTTTCCGAGTGTAGATTCTTTAAGCAAAGCCAGTTTAATTTGGGGCTTTTTAAGTTTTTGGATTGGTGGTTGCAAAAATTGTCGCTTTTTCGGGATCAGATTTCTTGTTCTAAATTCCGTTCTACTCTGTTGGATGATTGACGAGTGTAATTACATTTAAAAATCAACAACTCGTGATGATTTGTTTGGTTGTTATATTTTTAAAATAGCTAATGCTAAAGTCTTGATAATTAATTAGTTAGGATTAACTTTGTTTTCCAGTGGTTGAGACGTATGTTGTAAGGGTAAATAACCCGGGTTCGATCCCAATTCCCATACGAGTGTGTTCCCTCACTTCCTCCCCAATTTCCCCATTATACTCCAAAAAAAAAGTTCACTAAACTTATTAATTTTTTTATAATTTAAATAGTTACGTTTTGAACAGAATTATTAACGCATTTATAAATATTAAAAGTTTCTTCCTATCAAATTGAATTTGTTGATTAAGAGTTTTTCTAAAAATTATAGGACTTTTCCCAAATTGAAGTAGAACGAGATTAATATTGCCAATTTACCGCGAAAATTATCCTCAATCCGTATTTTTTTGAATTAGAGGACTATTTTGTCAAAATCAATTGGATGGGACCATTTTTGTGATTCCCTATAGATAGGGGACTAATTTTGCAATTTTCCTTCCATCCTCTGCTCTATTACGGTTTCCCTCCAATGAAACAGTCAAAAAATGGAGGTGGGGCCATGGGAAGCTTTAGATCTAGACGATTCTGACCTCCCACATCTCCTCCGTCCTTGCAAGCGCCGCCGTTCCACCTCCCCCACCACCACCGCTGCCTCTTCTGCAAACCCTATTTCTCAATCTCCCTCCTTCCAATCCCTAGAAGAACACTGCCCCCAACAACTTCAACGGCAATCACCGCCTTGCACCTCTCGACGCTGCGCTATTCCTGGACCCGCTGGATCAGTTCGAGCCGCGATGCTTCTTAAAGATATCGACCGTCAGAATCAGAGCTTTTCCAACCATCAAGAGGACACCGGCGAGGATTTTAACTGTAACCATCAGAGTGATGGAGTAATATCTACACAAGACTATATAAGGCGGGCAATGGAAGATACTGCGGAGTTCGATGATGATTTCACTCGCCAACCCTGGATTTCTGCTCTCCAATTTCTCGGTAATGTGACTTCCCGCTCACGAATTTTATTGATTTATTTAATTCTTTTTATGCTTTGCATAAATGCAAAGTTTTCTTTGTCTATTTAATATGTTTGCTTTCTTAGGTGTAATGGATAGTAATATAAACTGTGTTTCTCTTTTGTAGGTGCCGAAGATGGTGTAGTTAAAAATACGCCAATCAGCTCTATTAAGAAATGCCTGAATGGTGACAAGGTTGTTCAGGTATTAAATAAGATTATTAAAACAGAGAACATGGACGCCCACACAAAATTGAACTTGTGTTTCTAGTTGATAAATACTTGAATTTAGATATTCATGTAGTCGACATGTCTATGATGCATTCAATTTCCCCTTCTGTCGGGGTGGGGGGGGTGGGGAGATGGAGAGTATGTATATGATAAAACTGATCAGCTCACCAGCCATTGCCTTGTTGAGGTAGAAATTGGAATGCAGTGATTCAGACCGAAATAAAGGGGAGCCATATTGATGCAGAAATTGAGAATATAAGTTACAGAAAGATGCACTGGCATGTAATTAAAAGAACAGTTTAATTGGTAGAATGACGAAGTAGTAGGGCAAAACATTTTGTTGGTTAGAGTTTTCTTGTTCACACTTTGAAAATATATAACATGGTTATTTGCTTAAAATATACGGGATGTCTTTTGTATGCTTGAATTTAGAAACCCTTTATTTGATCCATTACATGTTTGACTTTCTGGTGTTAGGTTGTGGCTGTTATCAAGTCATGCACACTTAATGGTCTTGGGGGTATGATAATGTCATTGAAGGTATAAAGTAGGACTATAAATGGTAATATTATTAATATATTACCGAGGAATTTATGTTACTGATTTGATAATCCTCAAAATTAGGACCCCACAGGTACAGTTGGTGCCAGTGTACATCAGAAGGTCCTCTCGCAGAGTGAGTTTGGAAAGAACTTAACTATTGGTTCAGTTCTAATACTTCGGAGGTATACTCCAATTCCAGTTTCTCGTTTCTTGACAGTATTGAATAATGCCATTTTCTGGTTATTTCTCAGCAGATCATGCTTTGCCTTAGTGTAGTTTTTCGCTTTCAGTGACTGACGGAAATTTGTGTTTCAGGTTGCTGTTTTTGCTCCTGTAAGGTCATCAGCACACTATCTCAATATAACACTGAGGAATTTGGTGAAGGTGCAATGGTTTTTCCATGTTTCTTTCATGTTAGATGGCCAATGTGATGAATCATATAACCAAGAGCCATCTTTGTTCAAATGATATGTATATATAGGATAATTACAAAAACACCCCTGAGGTTTAGCCTAATTACAAAAAACTCCAGTTCTCCTTCAAAATTACAAATCTCCCTTATAGTGTTGCAAACATGCCTTGAAGTTTGTATTTACCTAACAAATACCCTCCTCTTGAGGGATGATTTGTAAGAGAAACAAATGCAAGGGGTATTTGTAATTTTGAAAAATAACTGCTTTTTTTTTTTTTGTTGTTAGGCTAAACCTCAAGGGTGTTTTTGTAAGTATTCTTATATATATATATATATATGTATGTGTGTGTTCACGCGCATGCGTCACAATATTTTGTTGTCTGCAACAAATGCAGTTCACTATTTTATCATTCGAATTTTCTCGACCATAATTTGAAGCCATATATATTTGTGGTCTCTATTTCAAGTTATTGAGTGCCGTATGGAAAATTGATCGTAATATAAATAAACTGAAAACAACCAATAAACTGAGACATGCGAGGATGAGAAACAATAACTTAATATGATTGGATTATTAATAGTTCTTTAGTTGTGATCATCACTCTTGATGCTCAAGATGGATTGTCAGAGCTGGTTAATAGTAACAGATATAAGGACCCAACATTTGGTTTGGAAATCTTAGACTATATAAGACTTAAAATCTTCTTGATGCATCGTTATGTGCTTACTTTTTATGCAATGGTGGTATTTTGGTAGTTGCATAAGATGAAACAAATATTTTATGTTGCTCATTTTTATCAGGTAGAAATGAAGATCCAATATTTGTGTAGTAACTCATCAATTGGTGACGTAGAACAAAAGTTACCATCAGATTCTGCTTGCATTACTTATCTTCATCTACTAAATTTTACAGTTAAGAAGAATATTTATTGTTAAAGTATATGTATATAATATATGTAAGTGGAGTAATTTAGGGAAACATGTTTAGCACTTTTAGTAAGTTAGTGGAGCACCTTAGGGGTGCATGTCTCCAACTACAATGTATATAAATATGTTAACATACAATGAATACAATCATCAAGTTCTCTTACAACAAATTACATGGTATCGAGCCTGGTTAGGGATTAAAAGTTTCAGAACTTGATTTTTTTTTTTTTTTTATTCTCGGCAGTTAGGGTTTGGGTTTGTGGGAGTCTATTTTTTTTCGGGTCACATATCTCACCTCCACCACCACCGTGTGCGCCTCCCTCCACTCTACCTGTGCCCGAAGTCCGGCAACCACCACCGGCGCGTGAGTCTCGGGCGCGCAGGCAACGTTTTTTTTCCTATCTCCACGCGTCGGTATCCTCCTCACCGCCACTACCTGCAGCTGCGCCATCTTCAGTTTCATCCGTCCCCGGAGTGTGGTCGTGGGTGGCAGCGCGGCACTCACACGCGCATGAAACGTTAATCTGCTCCACCATCTGTTCGACTCTGTCTCTGTTCAAAATCAGCCCAGGAGTATTGGTTTATTTGAGTTCAGTCGTCTCACTCAATTATATTTGTTTTGTCTCTGCCCCTAGCCAGTTTTTTGTTGAACCCGTCTGATTTTTCGGGACTGTGTCCGCTGCTCGTCCCGTCTCTGCCCGCTGCTCGTCCCGTCTCTGCCCGCTGCTCAGTCACACTCACTTTGGCGTTGGACCAATTCCACCAGGTTTGACTCTTGTCAAAATCCGGTTTTATTCGAGTTTGGTCCATTTTGTTGAGTATTTTAGGTCTGTTATTCGGCTAATTCTTACCAAACAAAAAAAAAAAAATATGGCTGAAACAAAATATGTGGTTACGTCACGAGTAATTCTGTCTGTCTAAAATAACGGACCATAAACTTAATAGGTCTAATTATTTAGACTGGAGTAAAACAATTCGATTATATTTGCGTAGTATTTCTATGGACAAACATTTAACGATGACCCACCCACCGATGATTCAAAGGTCTCTTGCACGAGACGACGCTCGTTTATTTTTACAAATTCGTAATTCTATTGAAAGTGACGTTGTTGGTATGGTGAATCATTGTGAATTTGTGAAAGAATTAATGGACTATTTAGCATTTGTGTACTCGGGGAGGAAATATCGGGCGTATGTATGATGTATGTCGAAACTTTTATCGTGCGAGAAAAAGGTGAAAGATCGCTTCTTGATTACTTTATGGATTTTAAGAAAACTCGAGGAACTTAATTTGTTACTTCCATTTAATCTTGATGTAAAAGCTCAGGCGAGCCAACGCGAAAAGATGGGTCATTATGAGTTTTTGGCGGAGTTTACCTTACGAATTCGAGATCTGCTAAATCTCAAATGCATGCAGCCCGAGATATCATCCCTTCAAGAAGCTTTTAGCGAATCCTTCGTCTTGAAAATTCAACACCTATTTCGACTCATAGTGCTTTTGTCACTCACTTTTGATTCCAAAAGTCGATGTACAAAAATGGCAATCAAGGCGAAACTTTCCTCAACATATCGGGGCTTGGGGATCGATTTGAGCCACATTATATGCCGTTATTGTCACGAACCGGACACTTTAAGGAGTGTCCAAAATTACAATGAAAGAATCGATTTAGCCATTCGGACATCTCGGCTTGACTAATGCTCCTCCCGAGTCGAGTTTTAATTTCTGCCGATGATTATGCTAAGTTCTCACAATATCAAGAATCTCAAGTCTTCATCCGCACTCAATCACCGCCATCGTTGATTCGGGTAAACCTCAAACATGTCTTCTTTCCTCCTCTCTTCAAAGTGGGTCATCGACTCAGTGCAACCGATCACATGACGTAATTCCAATCTTTTTACTTTCTTTCAATCTCATACCCCTGTTCTTCGGTTACATTAGCGAGATGGCTCCACATCTCATGTTTTGGGATCTGGAACCATTATCCCCACACCTCCCTCCTCTACAACTGTTTTAAACTGCCGACTTATCTTTTAATTTGGTTTGTTAGTAAACTTACCCGCTCCCTTAATTGTTGTGTCTCATTTTTTCCGATTTTTGCTTGTTTCGAGGATCTTATGACGAAGAAGATTATTGGTAAAGGACATGAATCCGGGGGTCTCTACATCCCGATACACGTTCCAAAGTCTCTTGCTTGTTCTCGCGATATGACACCCTTTACGGCCACGTTGTCGGTTAGGACATCCTCATTCTCTTCTCTCTTGAAGAAACTTTGTCCCAGGTTTTCTAGTATATCCGCATTCAATTGTGAGTCGTGTCAATTTGCTAAACACCATCGTTCGAGTTTTACTCCTCGAGTCAATAAACGCAGCTCTTTGCTCGCGTTTGCATTAGTTCATTCGATGTTTGGGGTCCTTGTCTGTAGTGTCGCCTAAATTGGGTTTAAGTATTTTGTCACTTTTGTTGATGATTATTCTCGAATGACGTGGTTATTTTTAATGAAAAATCGTTCCGAGTTGTTTCATCACTTTACTACCTTTTGTCTTTGAAATCCGAACTCAATTTAATACCTCTGTCCAAATTTTACGCAGTGATAATCTTTAAAGAATACTTGTCGAGAATCCTTTCAAAAATATATGATACAAAATGGCATTATTCACCAAACTTCTTGTGTAGATACACCATCACAAAATGGCGTTCTTTGAACGCAAAATAGACATCTTCCTGAGACCGCCGAGCTTTACTATTTCAAATGCACGTTCCTAAACATTTTTGGGCTGATGCCGTCTCCACGGCTTGTTTTTTGATTAATCGTATGCCCTCTTCTGTTCTATCTGGTGACATTCCTTTTCAGGTTCTCTTTCCCGATAAATCCTTATTTACTGTTGAGCCACGTACATTTGGTTGTACTTGTTTTGTTCGGGATGTTCGACCCCACATTCTGGCTCGATCCCAAATCAGTAAAGTGTATCTTCCTGGATATTCACGTGTACAAAAAGGTTATCGGTGTTATTGCCCACTATTAACAAATATCTTGTGTCCTTGATGTCACATTTTTCGAACAAACTCCATTTGCACCCTCAACCAGTCCTTCGACTCCGGGGGACATCGATGATGTTCTAATCTACACTATTACATCCTCTGGTTCAAACATTTCTCTAGGTCCTACTAAACCTCCCATAACACAAGTTTACACTCGTCGCAACCCATCTTCCATTGCTGCTCCTCCTGCTCTATGTCCTGCGCCACTTCTTCCGTCATCAGATCCGGATCCAAGTGATGATCTTCCTATTGCGCTTCGTAAAGGTAAACGACAATGTACTTATCCCATATCTTCATTTGTTTCATATAATCATTTATCACCATCATCGTGTTCTTTTATTGCATCTCTTGATTCTCTCTCTATACCAAAAACTATTCATGAAGCTTTCTCTCATCCGGGTTGGCACAAGGCTATGATTGAGGAGATGAATGCTTTAGACAGTAATGGTACTTGGGAGTTAGTTGACTTACCTACAGGTAAAAAGGCTATTGGTTGTAAGTGGGTTTTTGCTATTAAAACTCATCCGGATGGAACTATTGCCAGATTGAAAGCACGACTTGTTGCTAAAGGATATGCTCAAACATATGGAGTTGATCTGACACTTTTTCACCTGTTGCTAAGCTCACATCTGTCCGGTTGTTCATTTCTATGGCAGCCACATATTCTTGGCCTTTACATCAGTTAGACATCACAAATGCTTTTCTTCATGGTGACCTTCAGGAAGAAGTCTACTTGGAGCAACTACCTGGTTTTGTTGCTCGGGGGAGTTAAGGGAAAGTTTGTTGTCTTCGTAAGTTTTTATACGGTTTGAAACAGAGTCCTCGAGCATGGTTTGGAAAGTTTAGTCGGTATTGAGCATTTTGGGATGAAGAAGAGTAAATCCGATCATTCGATTTTCTACAAACAATCTCACAGTGTATCATTCTATTAGTGGTTTATGTTGATGATATTGTCATTCTTGGAAGTGATAACAGATGGTATCTCATCTCTCAGCGTTTCTTCATACCCGGTTTCATACAAAAGATTTAGGGGCACTAAAGTATTTCTTGGGCGTTGAGGTGTTAAGAGGTAAGAAAGGAATATTCTTATCTCAAAGAAAATATGTGCTTGATTTATTATCGGAAACAGGAAAATTAGGGGCTAAACCATGCAAAGACTCTCTATGGTTCCTAATGTACAACTTACGAAAGATGGTGAGTTATTTATGGATCCTGGAGAGATACGGGAGAGATTGGTTGGAAAATTAAATTATCTCACCGTTACTCGTCCGGATATTGCTTATTCTGTGAGTGTGTAAGCCAATATATGTCTTCTCCAACAATCGATCATTGGAAAGCGATTGAGCATATTTTGTCTTTATCTGAAAGGAGCACCGGGCGAGGAATTCTATATAGCAATCATGGGCATACTAGAATTGAAGGTTTTTCGAGATCTTGATCAAGGGGGATCGAGGAAGATCGAAGATCTACTTCGAGGTTATTGTGTGTATTTGTTGGAGGCGATTTGGTGTCATGGAAAAGCGAAAGCGAAATGTAGTTTCACGGTCGAGTGCGGGAATCGAGAATATGGGCTATGGCCAAATCGTGTGCGAAATTATGTGGATACATCAACTTCTCACCAAGTAGGCCTTAAAGTTTCTATACCGCTAAGTTATGGTGCGACAACCAAGCCGCTTCACATTGCATCAAATCCTGTCTTTCATGAACGAACAAAGCATATTGAGATTGATTGTCACTTCGTTCGTGAAAAAGATTCGAGAAGGCTTGATTTCTACAAGATACGTGAAGACGGAGAACAATTGGGGGATATCTTCACAAAAGCTCTTAATGGGTTTCGGGTTGATTATTCATGTGTAACAAGTGGGCATGATCAATGTTTATGCTCCAGCTGAGGGGAGTGTTAAAGTATATGTATATAATATATGTAAGTGGAGTAATTTAGGGAAACATGTTTAGCACTTTTAGTAAGTTAGTGGAGCACCTTAGGGTGCATGTCTCCAACTACAATGTATATAAATATGTTAACATACAATGAATACAATCATCAAGTTCTCTTACAACAAATTACATTTATAAAGGTAATGTATTACTTAGCAAACTTTAATAATAGGTTATGCATGTGCTTGGAAGAAAATTGATAGCATTGCCCATTAGGAATGACGTTATGGCATTAGTAATGGAAGGTATTCAATTAAATTCATGGATTTGGCTCCTCTCAACTGTCTGCTTCTTTTTGATGACCAAGTGCTGGATAATCAGATTGCAGGAGTAGGCAAAGGAGAAATTTGAAGGATCCTTAAACTGATTTATGTTACTCATGGCAGTTCCCGGCTGCGAATTTCGCAGTTAATATACATTGCAAGTACATTGTTCTTCATGTCTTGTGAATTGAATTGAATGATGGAGGGCACAGCACGCACTAAGTACTCGAGTTAATTCTGGATATGTGCATTGTATGTTAAGGATTGGCATGGTCGTAGTCATTAATGTGTTAGTCTATGAAATATGATTCTGCAACTAACAGCAACTATTTACACATTTACGCCACTCTATGGTGCAAAATTTGTATGTATGCAGCATAAAAATATGCCCTATTGAATATTTCAACTAATACATGTTTAAGTGAAATATCCACTTGATCTCTGCACCTGGATGCACTGTATAGCCACCAATATAAGGTTTGCTATTAGCTACGTGTTTCTGTGCCTGGAAACCGATTTCATTTTTTCTTGATTTACAGTACCGACCCTAAGTGTGAGTCCAGATAATTTTTACTAATATTGATAGCAATACACATCAATTAAACAAATATTTACTCAACGTACATTCGAAAAAAAAATTGCATAAAGAGAGATGTCATGTCTTAAGAGCTATTAATCCAGCAGCCCTTACAGCGAGCTTGTATTTTCTCATGGTATTTTCACTTATCTTCATTAATTGTAACTAGCACCTATGGAGAGTGCTGTGCTTGTTTGCAACAAACTTGTGCATTTGTTCAAGATGTTTCTTGAGCTTGTTGTATACATGATCTTGCATATATAACAGTATCACACGGCCCTCTTACCACTCTTAAGGTTATGTTTTTTCGATATTAGATGCTTCTAATCTCTCTGTCTCACAGCTTCCATGAATTGTATCTGTAGGTATTCTGCCAAAACGGTGCCTCTACCTCAAAATCGAATAACTCTGCATGTCCCATCCAGTATACTGATCCTGGTATTGGTACGTGAGAGATACTTTGTTTTTCTTTCTTTTTTTCATTTTATATCAATAAACACATTTACCCTGGAACTTAAAACATTCAGCTGCCTTTTCACTCCTGGACATTTATGTGTAAACAAGAAATTATTCTCAATGGCGACAAGTCTTTGCTCGAAGACTGACATCTATCTAATTCTTTTTGCGCTTGATGCATCTCCAGAAAATTGTAGCAAAGCCAAAACAATGGAAAAGATGTCCACTATGCAAAATATGACATCGAAAGACATCGAGACGACACAACACATGAGAAAGACTGAGAATTCACAAAATCGTAGTGTAATCCAGAGTCAGAATCTTCAAAGTCAAGCTCAGAGAGGGCTTATAGATTTAAGCCAAGATGCCTGCAATGAAATGCCTCAACACATAAACATAAGTATGATTACTGGTGATCACCAAGAGTTTGTGAAAGGCAGTGACAAAATAGATGCAACAGGAGGCAGTCTAGAAGGCAGCCTCGATCACACTAACAATATGAACAAATCCGTTACGGGAAATAGTAGTCAAGAAAATCAAGGGACCAATGCAGTTCAGATTCAAAGGCAGCCTCTGAAATCGAAAGCGTCTCTGCCAGAGTGGACAGATGATCAGTTGGATGAACTTTTTGCTGGTGATTGGGATGATGGCTCTTAAATCTGATAAGGCTTCCTCAGGTCTTAGAAATTGACTATAAGAATACTGGAAAAAATATGTACACTGCCTTTTTCACCTCGGTCCTAAAATGGCCATTTTCTAGATTGTTATGAATAAGAGATCACAAATTATCTTGATGAACTTGTTTTTCTTGATAACCTTTGCTTTTAGTTTAGACAGGAATTGAACCCTGATCCACATGTTTGATTAGAGCTCTGTTGCAACTTAGAAAAAGTAAGGAAAAATTTAGTTAAAATTGAGGAACACAATCATACTGAAAATATAGAATTTCCAGATGATAACTACGGAAGCCAAATGATGTTGACTACTTGGCTGCTACATGTGGCTTCGGTTTCTTGCTTCATATATATTCTGCATAAGTCTATAAAGAGAGTTCAAAAAAAAACTATCGCAAGTG
Organism: Rehmannia glutinosa; assembly: GCA_016081115.2. Taxonomy (NCBI): domain Eukaryota; kingdom Viridiplantae; phylum Streptophyta; class Magnoliopsida; order Lamiales; family Orobanchaceae; genus Rehmannia; species Rehmannia glutinosa. Next base: position 316,748 of record JABTTQ020001859.1, on the reverse strand, counting down.
TTTGTCGTTGTATCTTGGGAGATAATTGCCACATATCGTGCGCACCGTGAGCGGGACAATCTTGTCTTAAAGAGAAAGAGTCTAACTCTTGCCTCGACAATTTGTTTTAAATGTCGAAACTCCTGCTCAATTTTTCAGCCATTCGATATACACCACCAGTTTTTTCCAACAATGGACCACTTACCCACGTGGCAAAGATGCCATAATTATAAGTTGTAGTAATTGTTTTTCGAGGAAATATTGATAAACCCCCAAACTATACGCGATTTTATACATTGTCCCTTAAATCGATTTTTTTCTCGTAACCCCCTCAACTACACGAAAATTTCTACGGTCCCATCCCATCCTCCCCGCCGCGATCTCGATGGGAATATTCCGTTGGCGGGGGAGGAAAAGAGGGCACCATAGAAAATTCTATGTAGTTTAGGGGTTAAATAGAAGAAAATAGTTTAGGAGTTGATTTCAAAAATTGTGCATAGTTCGGGGTACATTAAAATTTTCATATATTTTTATATTTATACTTATTGTGCATGTGTATACAAATAAAGTATTAAATTAAATCATAGTTTTATAATTTCACAAGTTATTATGCATGATTTCCAAGCGAATTACTCTAACTCTAAAAAATATTTAGACACTAAAATAAATATTTCTTTAAAGGAAAATAAAGAATAAAAGCTTTGAAAACCCAATCAAATATAGAAATGACATTCATCTCCACTATATGACCGGTTTTATTCGATGCATAAGCAATAGAATGGTCAAGAATAGGGATGACAATTTCGACACGACATGAGTACACCTTACCCCACCTATGTTTTTAATATATTTAATAATTTTTGTAAAGAATATTTTATAAGTATATTAAAATAAAAAAAATATTCATTTTTTGTATTTAAATTTATTTAATGTGGGATAGGAGGGGCCAACTTTGACTTTGCTTGTGCCCCGCGGTGGGTCGGGCCATCCCTAATCAAGAACCCAACAAATCGAAACACCATTTTGACAAAATCAATGAAATTATAACATATTATATAAGCATGCATACATATTTTTTTTTTGATGGGCACACATAATTTACAATTTGATGTGCATACGGGAAAAAAGTCGAACCGGTAAGCTAGTAAATCTAAAATTGAGGAAGAATTAAATGAAATTTTAAAGTTGATGTAAATACTAGAGGAAAATTTAATATACCCCTAACTATGCATAATTTTCACATTACCCCCTAAACTATTTTTTTTTCTACTTAACCCCACTAACTACACAAAAATTCTACGGTCCCATCTCTTCCACCCGTGGCGAATCGACCCGAGAATATTCCGCCGACGGGGAGGAGAGATGGGACTATCAAAAATTTTCATGTAGTTTAGGGGTTAAGTAGAAAAAAAATTAGTTTAGGGAAATGTAGAAAATCGCGTATAGTTTGGGGGTTTATTAATTTTTCCTCTTTTTTTTTCTTCTTTGACTTTTGAATGTTCGTACTTATTCCACTTTTATCTCAGACTTTTTCTATAATTGGAATATAACTTTTAATTTGATCAATTTTGTGCTTAAGTTGTAAAAAGTTTGTATTATTAGAATGATTGACCTAAGTTGATAAGTTTTATATAATATGAGTGCATGTTTTCCGTCCTTGTTATCCTTATTGTACTAAAAAAAGAAAAAGAACAGGTGAAGTTGGAACATATAAGGATAACAAAAACTACCCCAAAATTTAGTCTAATTATAAAACCTCGAGTTATCTTTCAAAATTACAAATATTACATCGAATTTTACATGTATTTAACAAATATCCTTTCTCGAGTAAGGGTGGTAAATACGACATGACACGATAAATCCAAACACGAACACGAAACGATAAGTTTAACGTGCCGGAATTTAAGCTTAAATACGATACGAAAAAAACAAGACATGACACAATAAGCACGATAAGCAAAATTGTCAAATTTATTTAGTAAAACCCGTTTGGCCCCTTAAACCCATTAACAAATAAAATTTATGATTTTTTTATATTCTTTATATTTGATACTTAAAACATATATTCTAATAAATTATCAATAAAACTAGTACAAATAGTAAATTACACATATAACTAATCAATTACCAATATTTAAAACATTATTGCGTCTTATCGTGCTTTTTTGATATCAATCCGCTTTTTATTGTGTTAGCTCGATAACGACCCGAACCCTTAGCGTCATTTCAAACCTTATAATTTCGTATCGTGTTCATATGGTAAATAGTGTCGTACCTCAAATTGCCACATCTACTCTCGAGGCGCTTGAAGGTGCAAGTTTGTAAACCAACAACAAATGTTAGGGCTATTTACAATTTCAAAAAATAATTGGATTTTTGTAAGTAAAATAAACTTCAAGGAGTACTTTTAAAAAAGGATAACTTCAAGGATCGCTTTTATAATTAACCCAATATTATATTATAACTGGTCAATAGAGACAACCCGTCTATTTCGCCACAACCTCCTCCTATTTATTTCTCCTATTTCCTCACAAACAATGCTCTGTTCACACCATTAACACAACACCTAGTTTACCTTAATTTTCACATTCACCTTCATTAACTTTTTCATTTATGGATGATTTCTCTTCTTATTAAAAGGTATGGACACTCTTCATCTCTCTACTTTCTCTTTTTCGATTTCTTTAGAGGACACCTTCCCAAGAATTGGTTAGACATAACTTTCATGTAATAAAGACCATGTTTTTGTATTTCATTATGATTGTTGACTTTTTTTTGTTGTTGTAAATTGCAATCCCACAAATTTCCTTGAACCCAAATCAAATTAGATCCATTTTTTGGTTATAATTGTTTTTGAACAGAATCAGATACATTAACGGGGTGATAGTATGAAATGAAATTTTCTGTTTTTATTTGTTGATTTTCTCATTTCTCGGTTATTAATTTGTTGTAATAATAATGATAATTTCCTTTTTTTCTTGCAGAGAGGATCAAAAGGGATTTTGATTTTGGGATAAGGGTATTGAAGAAGAATACCTTCAAAAATAAATAAAGGGTGACTAATTATTAAGGTTGCTCGCTATTTATTTTTTTGTAAAGGTAGGGATAGAGTGTGAGAAAGTTTAATTTTATAAATTAAAAAAACTTGAAAATGGGGTCTCCAACAATGGCTAGTGCTGGCCATTCTGAAAGTCCCACAAAATCTCTGATGGATAATTTGTTGGGACTGCTCAGAATTAGGGTGAAAAGAGGTATTAACCTTGCTGTTCGTGATGTTCGCAGCAGTGATCCCTATGTTGTTGTTCGGATGGGCAAACAGGTTTTTTTTTTTATTCATACTTATTCTTTATGGGCATATTTTGTCAATTTGGTGTATTTTTCTTGTGATTTCTCATATGGTTTTTTTCCCTTTTTCTTAACATTTTTGTTAGGAGGATCTTGGTTGTTGTGAAGTTGGGGAAATTGAATTTTGTTTCTCTTGGAAGTTTTTTTATTATTCTTCTTTTCAATTTTTTCTCTCACCTTCCTTCTCTTCTTGGTCTCACTATAAGAAAATTTCAGCTTACCTACAGAATTTAACGACAGAAATGATTTTGTCGCTAAATTTTACAATTACCTACATAATATGGCATGTGGTGCTTGATATCTAGAAACATTATAATAGTTTAATTTCACATTAAGTTTGCTTCCACTCTCAAGTGTTTTGAGATTTTGATGCTGTATAGCACCCTCTTTATGTTATAAGTTTGCTTCCACTCTCAAGTTTGCTTTCAGAAGTACTTTCTTTGAATGTTTTTCCGTTTTCAGTTCGTATAAGTGCATTTTGATATATCTATCTTTATGATGCAGAGGCTTAAGACTCGTGTTATCAGAAAGGATATTAATCCTGAATGGAATGAGGACCTGACACTTTCTGTTTCAGATCCTAGTCAACCGGTTTTTCTGGTGAGAATATAACGAAAATATTTATGATAGCAGGTTCTATGTTTGTCATTGTTTGGATGTCATCAATGAAAATAAAGTCAAGCTAAATTGAATCATTAGTTATATACTGATGTATTATCGGGTTGTGTTATGTTCCTTTTTCCTTATTTTCGATTGATGCTTTTCTTCTTCTATCGACTGGATATGCCATGGGAATCTGTTTTGGCTTTACATTATACGTGGGGCGATTTTTTGTTTGGTATTTCTACTGTTCAGAATATTAAGACTAATTAATGCCAATTTTTCGGTCTTTCCTAATGAATTTTTTTCTTAATAGTCTAATAGCAAAAGAGGAGAGCATAAATCGCGCAAAGTCTATAGAGGAAGCACTTTTACATCCCTTAATTAGTTTACTTTCAATTTTTTCAGGTTAACAATATAGTCCAATTGAAGTAAACACAAATTGATTGATTTTCTGACTTTCTCAAAGATTTGTAAAAAGATAAAAAATGACTTCAAATGAGGTAGTAGTATTTTTCAAGTGGTTCTAAAATTTTTTAGGGATAATTACAAAAACACCCCTAAGGTTTAAGCTAATTACAGAAAAACCCAAAGTTCTTTGAAAATTACAAAAAAAACCACTTGAGGTTTGATTCTATCTTACGTTTTTCCCGGTGATTTTCGAAAACATTTCAAAAAAAAACCTGACATTTACCAAAATATTACAATTACCCCCTTAAATTTAAGACAAAATAAAACCTGAAGAAGTTTTTGTAATTTTGAAACATGTCTGGGTTTTTTTGTAATTAACCCAAACCTTAGGGGTATTTTTGTAATTATCCCAATGTTTTATTACTCATATACTTCCTAAATATATGAAGAAAGACCATGTGTTCGAAATGTATTGGACACACCGTTGGCTGTTTCGGACAACGCCATTGAAAATGTCAGAATTTTTCAGTTTTGTTTAATTTATATACACGCCAAGCGGTATGTCGAATGCTGTCAGTAGTGGTGTCTTGTTCGACAGCCGGTTTTTTAAGGTTTGTGGTTTGGCTAATCACTTAGTGAACTGCTGCATAGGTGAGACACTGCTGAGATTTGAATGCAGACAATAATAAAAAGTTGGCGAAAATCTATAAATAACACCACCAATGGTGAGAAAAAAAAAACATTCGTCTGTGTATTTGATCTTTCCTATGCTGTAATATTGCTCTATGTTGTGCTTTTTCGTTGGATTTTAGAAACTGTATTGCTTTTTATATACTTATTCTGATTTCTGTGTGTATAATATTTCCAGACTGTGTACGACCCGACACGTTCAGCATGGACGACAAGATGGGAGATGCCGATTTTGATATTAGACCATTCATAGAGGGCTTAAAGATGCATTTAGAGGGCCTTCCAAATGGCACAATAATTAAAAATACTACCGGGAAGGTCAATTGCCTGGCTGAAGAGAGTTCCGTTGTCTGGAAAGACGGCAAGGTAACGCAGGACATGTGCTTGAGACTTAAAAACGTCGAATGTGGCGAAGTCGAACTTCAGCTCCAGTGGATTGATCTTCCTGGTTCCAAAGGCTTGTAGACAATATTGTCATTCGAGTTGTATATTGTTGTTAGGGATAATTACATAAAAACCCCTGAGGTTCGCACTAATTACAAAAAAATCCAGATACCTTAAAGTTTGATTCTGCTTACATCTTCCCCAAAAGCAAAATACATTTACATCCTTAAATTTAAGACATAATCAAACTTCAGGGGCTTTTTATAATTTTGAAACATCTTTGGATTTTTTTTGTAATTAGCACAAAGCTTGGGGGCGTTTTTGTGATTATCCCTTCTTGTTATCCTGGATACTTTTATCTTTGTCTGCAAAATGCAGTTTGGTTTTTGTGTTGTGAAGGGTTTCTTCTGTAGGCCAAGTTTATTATAGTAGAGAATACTCTGGATTATGTTTTTTGCTGAAAGGACAGCAAAACAACGTTAAATTAAACGTTGAGATTTCCTGTTCATATTTGTGTTTATTGAAATTTTTAATGTTTGTTTTCTGTATTTTTAGTATTGAATATAGTTTATGTAAAAGTTACTAATTTGGATAGGGTAGGAGTAATTATTCCATAATTTCCATTACAGAAGATATAGAGATTGCCAACTTTGTAATATCCAAATGTAAATGTAGTACAAATTAATTTCAAAATTATTTTTCTTATTTATTTTTCATAATTTAATACCATCTGTGTCTAGACAGCGATTTTCAAATACCCTAATTGATTTTTTTCAAAAAAGTATATATAATATATAGTTTTAGTATTGCATATTTAAGTAGAAGTTTGTGCATTTATTCCATTGTAAAAAATTTCTAGTGAATTATAGAATAAAAGCTTTGTAATTTCAAATTACTAAAATTAAATGTAATAAAATGTAAATTGTGTTATTGGTCATTTTCAAATTTAGGTCCAAAGCTGCAATTATTCAAAGGGCTGAAGCAGTCAATATTTTATTGAAGGGCACTATTTGTAAATTGTACCCAATTTTTTATAAATATATCCCCTCATAATGTTAACAAAAATGTCATGACTTAAACTGATTATGATACTTTTACTAACAAAACAACATTCTAAATATATCCATTAAATCTCTAAATATACCCTCATTTCTTTTTTAAACTTATATCTTCTTCCTTACACCCACTCACATTATTCTTCTTTCTCTATAAAATCTCCAAGAAGAAAATCTCCACACCCTAATTTTTCAACACTCACATTCTTTGCAAATATAGTCATAATGAATTCATCCATACCAATAATATAAGAATCTTATTATTATACTTTGCTTAAAGTGTCATAGTTTTCATATTTGTCATGTTTTTCATTATTTTTCCAATTATAAATTTCTGCAAAGATCGCGACAAAAATTTCGACTTGGCACGATCGTGCCTCTTTTTAATACATAGCACAATCGTGCCTTATTTTAAAATGTGACACGATTGTGCCTTAAGTTTAAAGTGTGGCATGCTCATGCCTTACTTTAAATTGTGGCATGACAATAGACCTATTTTTCACGAAAAAAAAATTGAGGCATGATCGTGCAACTTTAAATAAGACACGATCGTCGTCCGTTATTTTAGAAGCACGGGACGTGCCACCTATTTAAAAAGCCATTGTGCCATGTCGAGCACCAAAAGGAAAATGCACAAATCGAATCAAAACACAGACTTTTCAATAGTCATTCGAACCCAACTCATAAAATATTTAATCTAACAAAAATAGCATATTTTCGGACTAAATTGTACTATAAAATTACACGTCACTGAAAAATAAAAAATGCCTCTTCAACCCTATGTTAAAAGTAGGGGTGTTAATTTCGATCCCCGAAACGAAACCGGCAAACCTAATGTAACACGAAATTAATGGGTATGAGTTCATGTTTAGGTAGGTCAAAATCAAAAATCACCACTCACGCATGCTTTGTCTAAGGTCCTCTTTCAACCTATGGTGGTCAATGTAATCATTTAGGTAGCCTCTATGAATCGGTCGTTCAAAAAATTTAGGCAGTGTTTGTCTATGAAAGAATTTTCATTTCTTCAACTTTTCTGACAAAGTTTTGTTGCATGAAAATGTGATTGCTTGTAAAAAATTCAAAAAATGTAATAATCATTTATTCTTACTTTTCAAATCATTAATCACGTCTATTTATATTGTAATCAAAAAATAAATCACATTAACTATCATTATTATACATCATCATATATCATGTTTATTCTATCTTTATTTTTCAAATTACCAATAAACACAAATCACAAATTAGGTGGCTTATTTCCCTTACCACAAAACAATTGTGGGGTGGAGGTCGGGGTTGAAATCCACGCTCCATCAAATTGCTCCCTAGATTGACGTCGAACATAATTGTTCTCTTTACCGGGAGGATCACTCGGCGGCAAAGAATGGGGGCATGCGACGTCGTTTACGATGCGGAAGACGTAATCGACGCATTCGTTACCCAGGCAGCGGAAATCAAGTCAAGGGATACTTCTTCAGAGCTTTTATGACGCCGCCGAGGCTCCTCAACATAGCCGAACGAGTCGAGACGGTCTGCCGCAAGATCAGTGATATCTACGGCGGCAAGGACAAAATTGACTTCGCCGGCCTTGGCATTGGAGATGGAGAGCCTGATAAACCTGAGGTAACTGTTTTTTGTTTATTCCTTTTCTCGTCGCTCATGTGATCTATCCTTATTTTGCCAAGCTGTTGAATTTGGGTGTCTTGAAATTGGAATTGATGATCTCTCTTATCTCTTCTAATCATTCTGTATTTCATCCCATTTCATTGCAAGTATTTAAAAAGATTAGAATTAGGGCTTTGAAGTCGATGGGTATATATTTTTTGGGTAAGATGAAATTGACTTTTTATTAAATCAGATTGGGAAGAAATACTCTCTGTTTTTCCTCTCTTCTTGTGCTGTTTCTGTTTTTCTTTTACCCTTCTCGCACTTTTCATTTGATCATGGGCTTTCTCTCCCCCTTCTTTCCTTTTTCTCCATTAACTTCTTGTTGGGTTTCTTATTTCATGCGTGTTTCGTTCTTGGTGAAAAGGAAAAAGTAAGTTGAAGCTAAAATTTTGGATTTGCTGAGAGTGATTTTAAATTTTTAATAATTTTGATCAAGAACTGTCAAAAATTATTGAAGCCAAACTTTAATTGGCTTTGCAAAGTAATAGTAAAAAACTCTTAACCAACTGTAAAACAAGAAGAAAATTATAAAAATAAAACGGGAAAAAAAGTGGACATAATATAACACGCCAAGAGGACTAGAGGAGTGCTCCTGGTGGAGCATCGAATAGACCATTCAAGCATACACTAACCCTGTCCTGAAACTTTTTCGACCAGGTTCCCGTGGTGAGACAAGAGAATCTGGTAGGTTTTGAAGATGACGCGGAAAAATAATAGGATATCTCAATGAAGAAACTGAGCAGCTTGATGTCATCTCCATCATTAGTATGCCTGGCCTTGGCAAGACAACGCTGGCAGGAAAGATTTACCGCAATCCAACAATTCAGTACGAGTTCCAAACCCGTGCTTGGGTTTTTGTTTCTCAAGAGTTCACAGTTAAGGATGTCTTTATTTCCATTCTGAAACAGACAAATAAAGAGCTCTTCGCAAATACCAAACGAGTTGTGGAGGATAAAGACACCAAAAGTGCTGGTGTAGATACCAAAAGTGTTGCGGAGTTAGCCCAAGAAATTGCTACTAGTCTTCAGGGAAAAAAATTCTTGATTGTCATGCTGTGTGGACAGTTGACGATTGGGATAGACTCCAAATTGCCTTGCCAAAGAGCAGTAAGATGGGTAAAGTCTTGATCACCAGTCGTCAAGTGGAAGTGGCTCGGTTTGCTAATCGCGACAGACCACCCCACAACGTGCGTTTCTTGACTCAAGAAGAGAGTTGGTTGCTTCTCTGGTGGGAGGTTTTCCGTAAGCCAGAGTGTCCTTCTGAGTTAGAGGTTCTCGGAAAACAAATTGCAAACAATTGTAAGGGAGTGGCTCTTGCAATAGTGCTAATAGGAGGCATTCTTGCCAGAAAGTCTTCTTCGTCAGATGAAATGAGTGCAAGGAGAAATGCATGGAGAAAAGTGTCCGAACGTGTCACTACATATCTTATTTATGAGGACCCACAAAGACTCGTGGAAAAACTTATATCATTGAGTTACCAAAAATTGCCTTATCACTTGAGAGAGTGCTTTCTGTATTTGGGGATGTTCCCGGAAGACTATGAGATCCCGGTGTGGAAATTGATAACAAAGGTATGCTACCAGCCTGGAGGAAACTGCGGAAGACTATTTGGATGAACTTATAAATAGGAACTTAGTTAGAATTGACAAGAGAACGAGTGATGGTAAAGTTAAAACGTGTCGCGTTCATGACATGATACATGATTTCTGCAAAACTGAAGGTGGAAGTGAAAGGGAGAATTTCTTTCAAGAAATAAACAAGTCTAGTGACGGGCTTTCAACCACCGGTTTCTTGCATAGATAAGTATCGTCGTGTTTCTATTCATTCTGAAGTCGTGGAATTCCTCTCATCCAAACCTTCTGGCCCTCGTATCCGCTCATTCGTTTGTATCAACAAGGGCGAAGTCAATTTGTGGGATGTAGGCTATCCAACCATTCCTAACGACGAGGATGAATTCAACTTGCCGAATGAAAACATTTCAGCCATTCCTGTAGCTTTCAAACTGGTTAGAGTATTAGATGCCCAGTCCATCAAATTTAGTAAATTTCCCGGGACTTGTACAAGTTGATTCATTTGAGGTTCATTGCCCTGTCCATACATTCATGTACCAGAAAATCAAATATTTTACCTTCATACTTCTCCAAGCTTTGGAACGCATACAAACTCTTATAGTTCATACGATGCGTCATGCCCTAGATGTTGAAGCAAATATCTTGAGTATGGTTCAATTAAGGCATTTCAAGACAAACACATCCACTACTTTGCGCAAACCAGGTAAAAACAGTAAAGAAGGTAGAAAGCTTCAAACACTAGGTATAATATCACCGGAAAGTTGTGGGGGAGAAGTTTTCGATAGAGCTTGCAATTTGAAGAAACTTGGGATTTGTGGGAAACTGGCCTTGCTTCTGGATGGAAAGGATGTATCATTTGATAGTTTAGCGAAATTGGGTAATCTTGAAAAGTTGAAGCTAATAAATTTTCCATATCCTCATCTAGCTTCAGAAGCCAAAATGGGTTGCCTTCCTCCAGCCTATAAATTCCCGGCGAAACTGAGAAGCCTAACGTTATCTTATACTTACCTCGACTGGAGTCATATGTCTATCCTGGGATCACTGGAGACCCTCGAAGTGCTCAAGCTAAAAAATTATGCATTCGTGGGGGATTGCTGGGTGGTAGCTGATGTAGGTTTTCGCTGTCTTGAATTCTTGCACATTGGACGCACAAATTTAGCTCTTTGGGTAGCTTCAAGCCATCACTTCTCTAAACTTAGACGCCTTGAGCTGCGCAACTGTGAGAAACTTAAAGAAATTCCGATTGGGTTAGCCGATATACCGTGCCTCCAACTGTTGGACTTGTACTATACTAAACAAGCAGCTGTCTCGGCCAGGAAAATTCTCGAGGCGAAAAATAAGCAGGAGGAAAAGGCATTCAAGCTCTCCATTTTGCCTCCTGAAGATGAATGAATGATTTTTTTAAACCAGGTGGCTTAGCCCACACCACCACAATTGTGGGATGGAGGGATCGGGGTTCAAATTCTGCTCCATCAAATTGTTTGTGGGGTGGAGGTCGAGTTCATATCCCTTCTCCATCAAATTGCTCCCAGGGCATATGCGAGTTGGTGAAGATTTGGTGGGAACTCATCTTGAATAGCATCCGTGTGGGTTCGATTCGGGAGAGATCGTTATTAGTAGATTGAGTCGAACATAATTGTTCTCTTTACCTGGGAGGATCTGGTTGTACGTCGGACCAGGACCGTCAACACTTGCGATGCGTGCATCCGCGGTTTACCTTGGCGGCAATGAGGAGCCGGAGCATTGTCCTCAAGCATAGTCGGGCGTAAGCGCAGGCGAGTTATCAAAAGAAAAAAAAAAAAAAAAAAAAAAAAAAAAGATGAATGAATGATTTACCTTTGATTCTGATTGGAGAGTAATTAAGGTATGCAACACTTTCTAATAATCATTCCTTAATTGGGCTTCGTTTTGGTTGCATTTAATTTCTCCCGCTCTAGACCCTCTTTTTCTACCTTTGTGTTATTCCAAGCTGTATATAAGATGTTTGTTCCTTGATCACTATTGTATATATGAATGAATCTCTGTGTTGTTACATGCTTTTTTGAATTGATGTTTAATTAAGGGATAATTACAAAAACACCCCTAAGGTTTGGGCTAATTACAAAATAACCCAGAATTCTTTGAGAATTACAAAAAAAACACCTTGAGGTTTGATTCCGTCTTACATTTTTCCCGGTAATTTTTCGAAAATATTTCAAAAAAACCCTGACATTTGCTAAAATATTACAGTTACCCTCTTAAATTTAAGACAAAACGAAACTTGAATGGGTTTTTTTGTAATTTTGAAACATGTCTGGGTTTTTTGTAATTAACCCAAACCCCGGGGTGTTTTTGTAATTATCCCTTTAATTAATAGTGCTAGAGCTATGAGATGAGAATGCCACAATTACTGGAATGTGTATCATTTTACGTAAAAGCAAGTAGGAATCGATACTTCTTCCTCTTATATTAGAGAGTCAAACTTAATAAATTAGTTTGGTTAATTTAGTGTTGAACTCAATAGGTTCCCAAGTTTTTGTATGAACAGAAAATACATCTAGATTAACTATATTTTCATGTCGAATATTTAAGTTCAAAAATGAAAATAATTTTTTTTGTTATGTGATTTTTGTTCCATTAAAGAGACTTGAAATATTAGTAGATTTGAGAGTTGAAGGCAATAAAATGTAATATAAATCTGAAAATATGTTTTAACTTGATTGCCGTACAAAATCCAAAATACACTCCATCAAAAATGTGATATTTGTTATCCCTTCTTCATGCCTTGAAATATTTCTTTATTGTTTGTATGGTCCCATCTAAGGATCCATGTGGGTGTTTGGTCTCTCCAAGTGTGGGATACTTCTGGTTGTGCATCTCCAATGGGGTGGAGTCACCTTTTATGTGGAGTTTGTGCTTTGATGATTTCTATGGATAGCGCGTAGCAACCTTTTATGGGATTCACTCTTGGAGAATGTCATGGATGGCGTGTAGCAACCTGTTACAGGGTTTATCTTCTTCCCATGATGTGAGGCCCATAATGAATGGAGGCCAACCAAGTAGGGGAGAGCGGCGAAGCGCGCACCTGTCCCGGACTCGCGTTCGACGCGCTGCTGCAACCGGCGGCGTGAGGAGGGGAAGACGATGGAAATTATGAGTTCATTTCAGCCTTTTTCGCCCACTTTGGAAAGGGCTTGTATGGATGTATTCCAAGTCCAATTTTCAGTTTCTAGTGTTGGAAAATGAATTTTCAAACATTATTGATTTTCGTGTGAGAATTGAGAATATATTTGGTTTGTTGTTTGAATTTCTGTTTGAAAATGAGAATATGTTTGGATATAGTTTTTCAAATGTATTTTTGATATAGGTTTGCGTGATTGTAGTGTATTTTTATTTTACCTAGATTTGCGTAATTATGATGAAAATTGTTTGGTTGTGTTTTCAAAGAATATTTTCCATAAAAAGTGAAAACTGAAAATTACCTCATTTCTACTTAATTTTTTTAAACAAACATAAACGCATTTTCCTAATAGTTGGAAAGTGAAAAAATGGTCTTGGAAACACAACCATACAAGGCCTTTGTAATTTGTACTATTTGGAGACTTAGTTGTTAAAGTAGCCACCTTTAAATTTTTGTTCAAATATATTTCATAAATTTGGACATTTGGCTCGATTTTGGTCCAATTGTATAATTTTAGCGTAATTGCTAACTAGAATTGATGAGTGCTAATGTGTATAAGAATTTTAGAGATTTTGTTAAATTGGCGACCTAAAAACCTGTCACATAAAATTTGGGAATTTTAATTTTTCAGTGGCGTTTTTGCGCGATTCACGAAATCCCCAATTTTTTTGACATGTTTATACCTGATCGTACATAGCCAGAATTTGATTTTCGATAAAATCAAACAATTTCAATCAAAATAAGGCTGAATGTCCAAATTCAAAAGATATTGAACTAAAATTTAAAAGGGATTATTTAGAAGACTAAATATTAAAATAGTGGTGCAGAACCAAATAATTAATTTTCCATTGTATCCCATGGATCCTACATTTAATTGATAATTAGACATAATTTTCGTACAGATTAATCTTTAAACTTTTGCCAAAATACTTACGAATGATTAACAACTGGGCTCGGGCTCATTATGGTTCAAATTGGGCCGATTTAATGTATGCCATACGGGTATATACCAATGACCCAAATGAACGAGGAAAGAGAAACCAAGTTCGGAAGAAAATAAATAAGAAGAAACCACTAGCAATACGCCTCACGAATTAAAATTAATAAATATTGTTTTTACTATGTAGATTATTGTTTTTAGGGAGGAACATATACATTCACATGGAATCGACTCCGGGATCAATCACTTCAACGGTACAAACCTCTATTATTTGAACACAAAGTTAATATCTTTGAGTGATTATATACATATATAATACAATACAATACAAAATATATTGAGAAGAAAAACCAAAAAAAAAAAAAAAAAAAAGAAAAGAAAAGAGAGAAATTGAAGGTAGACATTAGGGTTTAGTGGTGCAGTCAAGCTTGAGACAAAAAGTTGGTAATACCAAGGTTAACTTTTAGTTTATTTAAATGTTTACACAAAATCATAAAAAGTGGTCCTAAAATCCTAATGCCTTTCTTTTCTTAACCATTTATTTTATCAATTTTCGGAATAGAATAATGAAATCATTTTAGAAAACCCAAGTGAAACAGAAATCAAGAAAAGGGCTTAGCCAATGGATAAGGAACAAAAGATGACTTCCCTCAAAGTAATCAAAATCGCATGCCTTTTATACTCCTTGAAATCATAAACCCTTTTCATAATCTCCAATTTTCATGGCAATTTGTGCAATTCAAACATTATGTTGGGGTTTACAACCCCAAGAAGGTTTGTACATTTGACACGCCATTCTTTGTCCCACTTGATTTTTTAATTCCTTAAATTTTTATTTTTTTCTTAATATGTGTTTAGTAGGAATTTTATTTTAAGTTAGCACTTAGCATATAATAATTTATCATAAAAGGTTTAAACGAGTATATCGAATATCTAATTAGTAATTAATAAGTATTATGTATTATGAAATAAGATACTTATGTTCATCAAAGTATTTTGATAGATATTATATCGGGTAAAATATATACAATTTTTATTGAATATTTCACAGTAAATATAATTGGTGATGCCTTGGGAATAACTAAGAATATAATCTTCTTTATTGAGTATAAATCTTGGGAAAGAAGGAAGGTGAGAATCGAACCTGTGTGCGTGTACGAGTTTTACGAACAATTTACCACTAGACTACTGTATACCAAACAATTTTCTTAGTATGATCTTCCTTTTAAATTTGAATCATTCAATTCAATGCTTGTTTGTTTGTGGGTTTTGCTTTTTCTTTTTTTCATTTTGTTTTTCCTTTTTGATCACATCTAGAAAAATCCTTTATTTTACAATATTACTATATCTTTCAAGATAATCTTGCACCAATGTGCTAGGTGTGCTACTTTGTAGCCGCCAATGAGGATTTTTCCCATGTAATTTATTGGTACTTGGGGTTGGGGGATTTTATAATATCGATACTAAGGGTTTATCGGAAAATAAGCCATGGACGTATTTGACCATCTTTTATTAATCAAGAAAATAATTTTGGATTCTCTTATGCATGTAGTAGTTTTTTTTTTTTTAATATATTCACACATTTAAGCATGCTGATCAAATTAATGTAGGGTCTTTTTGTTTGCATTTTAGTGTTAAAAATAATTTCATTGGACTCGGAGGCGGAACTAAAGAGGGGCAAGTGGGAGCTCGCCCCTCAAAAATTTTCAAAATTTAATTTTTCTATTTATGTGTTATTTTAAAAATATACGTATACTTATGAAAAATTACATTTGCCCCCCCAAATTTTGAAAAAAAAAAAAATCATATATAGGTCTTCAAAATAGATTTCGCCTCCAAATCCCGAATCACGTCCGCCACGATTGGACTTTCGTATAAAAGAAAAACGCATTTAGATTGGTTATATAAAAATGTTGACTATTGGTATAAGAATTTAAATATATTTAATCTGTATTTTTTAACGAGGGAAGACAATAATTTTTGAAAAATATAATTAATTATGATATATTCATAGGAAAACTTTATTTGATAATAAAATTTTAATGTAGAATTAGTTAAAAAGCGTATAATGTTAGTCTTTGCGTCAATGAATCAAATTATATTGAGAGGAATTTAATTGATGTATGCCATATTATTCTGTTTGTGTCTCGTTAATATTATACGGATGGAAGAAAAATATGTTTCATTTATTATTAAATGAAACAAATGGCCCAAATCTTCGCTTTTGATGCAGATGCACATGGAATTCATACTTAGCAAGTTCAGATTTTCAAAATTTCAATTGGGCTTGGGTTCCATGTGGCATCTTACACTAGTAAAGAAGATTGGGCGCATTAGGCCCATCCGTACAATGAGAATTATAATAATTAATGTGAAAGCAACTATATTTGATAAACATTATATGCAACTATATAGCACATTTTAAATTAACCTTCAAATAGGAAAAAATAAAAAGGAGGGCTTTGTATTTTATGGAAGGACCCTTTTGATCTATCACTAGTGTCCTTCTCGAATAACCATATTTTGTGCAAGGTGAATGGTACATACTCCAGCTCGGAGTGGTTTTTCGCAGGTCTATGGTTGGGCGGATCATAACATGAAATGGAGAACATGGGATCTCTTGAGGAAAATTGCGCTTAATCACAACTTACCGTGGCTATGCGTGGGGGATTTCAATGAGATATTATGGCTTCATGAGAAGAAAGGAGGAGCAATAAAGTCGCTAAATTATCCGGAGGCTTTTAGAAATGTAATTGACGAATGTTCCTTACACGATTTGGGGTATACCGTGATTGTTTCACATGGACGAATAATCAGCCGATGAGAAGAATATTATGGAGCGACTAGACCGTCTTTATGGCAAACGACGAATGGAGAAGGTACACCCATTCTATCGAATTGAACACCTCCCACGAATCAAATCGGACCATAATCCAATCTTAGTGGAATTTGATGTATCGCATAGGAAGTCCGCCCAAAACCTAGGAAGCGAGTAAAATTTTCAGATTTGAAAAATGTGGACGGAGCATGAAGAATGTGAAAAAGTGATTGAGGCATCGTGGAATTATGGTTTCCAATCGTGCGCTTTGGAGAAAAAATAAAACATTGCGCGAGTTCATTACGATCATGGGAAAGAAGAAATTTGGCAATATTAATCAAAAAATTAAAGACCTCACCGAGCGGTAACAAAACTTCAAAGGGGTAAACAAACAGAGGATACGATTTTCGGGAGAAATTGATTCAAGGGGAATTGGAAGAAGTGTATAAATTAGAGGAAATAATGTGGCGGCAGAGGTCCGGGCGTTGTGGCTTAAAGAAGGGGACAAACACGAAATTCTTTCACCAAAAATCATCCCAAATGAGAAACCTAACACTATTGACCGTATAAAAAATAGTGAAGGCGTGTGGCACGAGACTCGACGAAAAGATAACACAAGAGCTGAAATGCTTTATTTTACAAAGCTTTTTGAGAGTGCAAAGCCATCCGAAAAATCCCACACTTCTTGATTCTATGGAAGCTGAGTTACGCCGGATATGAATGCGACCTTAATGGAACCATACACTACAGGAGATATACGGGGCCCTAAAACAGATGCATCCTTCTAAAGCGCCCTTGGTCCGGATGGTATGCCACCTCTCTTTTTTCAAAAATTTTGGCATATTATTCAAATGATTTTATCTCTACTATTCTTCATATTTTGAATGATGGTCATGATCCTCTAACTTGAACCAAAACTTTCATAGTCTTAATTCCCAAAGTTAAAAATCCGGAGACAGACGAGGATTTTTCGTCCTATATCTCTTTGCAATGTGATTTTTAGAGTAATTACTAAAACTATTGCAAATAGATTAAAATCAATTTTGTCCCTGATTATTTCCCCAAACCAAAGTGCTTTTATTCCCCGGCGCCTTATTACGTATAATGCGATGGCGGCATTTGAGATTTTTCATAGCATGAAAAAGAAAAAGCATGGTAAAATTGGGCATTGTGCGTTGAAGTTCGGACATGAGCAAAGCGTATGACCGGGTTGAGTGGAGCTTTTTGAAAAATATTATGTTGAAACTTGGTTTTGTACCTAGTTGGTTGACTTGGTAATGCGATGTGTATCCACGCTTATTCCATTTTAATTAATGGCATGCCCTCGATTTCTTTTCTCCCGAACGGGGACTCGTGCAAGCAGATCCCCTTTCACCTTATTTGTTTTTGATGTGTGCGAGAGGCTTTACCCATCTACTGAGGTGAAAAACGTGGCTCGATACATGGTTTTAAAGTCGCCAGACAGGCCCCCAATTTCCCATCCGTTTTCGCGATGATAGTATTCTCTTTTTTAGAGCCAACGCTCAAGAAACGGGACGACAAAGTTAATCATCAAAGCGTATGAAGAAGCGTCGGTCAACAGATTAACTTGGAAAAATCGAGATTATGACGAGTCTTGCTAACACTTCAATGAGCAAAGGAGCCTGGTGGGGGAAATTTTAGGTGTAAAGCGGTGGAAAATCACGATAAATACCTGGGACTACCAAATGATGATTGGTCGATCGAAAAGGTTATTTTCCAACAGTGCAACAGAGGGTGATTCAAAAACTAAAAGGATGGAAGGAAAAATCTCTTTCAATAGCCTAAGGAAATACTCATTAAAGCGATTATACAATCGATACCAACGTACATAATGAGTTGTTTCCTTGTACCGCATCCATCTGGCGGGAAGTTGAGAAAAAAATCGCCCAATTTTGGTGGGGGGGCGGATGAGGAAAAAGAAAAATGCATTGGCCTGGGTGGAGCGCAATGACAAAAAAGCTAAGAATGATGGAGGATTGGGGTGAGATCTTTATACCATTTTAACCTCGCAATGTTGTCAAAAACAGTATGGCGCATCCTTGAAAATCTGAATCGGGCGAAGAAGGATCCTAAAGGCCAAGTATTTTCCACGAACATCTATTTTACAAAGCTAATGAGGGGTACCGCCCAAGTTTCTTATGGAGGAGTTTATTGGCCTCAAAAATGGTGATTAGAGAAGGGATTAGGCGGATTGTGGGGAATGGCCAAAGTATTATGGTTAGAGAGGACAGATGGATAGGTTCGCTAAACCAAAGGGCCTTGAGGGGATAATTCAAGGATACCAACAGACTAAGGGTGTGTGATCTAATCGATTGGCAAGAGGGAAAATGGAGATTGGATGAGATTCAGCAAATTTTTGATAGAGACGACGTGGAGCGGATAAAGAGAATTCATATTAGTAGTCGGATGCCACCGATAAACGAATATGGCTCCACACTAAATCGGGCATATTCACGGCGCGATCCGCCTACTATTGGAGCAAAACGAGAGATGATGAACAATGTACGCAGAGTACCTCTTCGAGTTGCACGAACACACTTTGGAAACAAATGTGGAAACTTAGAATTATTCCGAAGGTGAAACACTTTATATGGCGAGCATGCAACGAGGCCCTTCCTACTAAAAGTGCACTAGCAAGAAGGACTACACGTTGACTCTATCTGCGAACTTTGTGGCGGCAAGCGATCGGAATCCATATCTCATCTATTCCCGAATGCAAAACCACTCTTCGTATGGTATTTGAGCACCCTCCGTTTAGACCTTCAAGTCGACTTTTGGATCATTTAAAAATCTACTATGGACAATGCTTAATACACAACCTTTGTGGAATATGTGGAGATGTTGAGCCTTATAGCATGGAAAATATGGCTAGCTCGTAATAAGTGGTGTATGGAGAATAAGAGGTTTGATGTTTCAAAGTCTTAGAAGGAGCCCAAATGATGCTAATGGAAATGTACAAAAAGACCAAACCAGTAATGGAGTGCGAGGAACACAAAAACATTACAAGATGGTCACCCCCAACTAGTGGAAAATTAAAATTAAATTCGGATGTTGCAATCTTCAAAGATGGGACTATCGGGTTCGATTTGTGATTAGAGACTCTAGAGGAGATGTGCTAATGGCCGGACTCGAAGGAACGAAAGGATGGAAGCGGACAGAGATAGGGAGGGGTTAGCCATACTCTTTGCGATTCGAAGTGCATTAGAAGCGGGCTTTAGGGAATTCCAAATCGAAAGTGATTCTAAGTGTCTCATTGACGATATCCACGGCAAAGAGGCGTGAAATGTATCAATGAAGCAATTGTTGGGGATGTCATCCATTTCGCTAAAATGGCCAACTCGCAAAGATTTTTTCCATGTTAATAGGGAAGGTAATAAACTAGCGCACGATTTAGCACACTTTCCACCGAGATTGATGTCGATCTGTTTCGGTTTGAGGAGCTTCCTCATAGTATAGAAACCCGAAAGAACGATATGTATTTGCTTCCAAATCTTAATTAATCAAGTTTGTTTTTTTTTTCCTTCTCAAAAAAAAAAAAAAAAAAAAAAAACCTTCAAATAACTATTATCGTATTAAATAGATTGTTAGACCGGAAGATCCATTTGAAAAAGTGCTCTCAAAGAAGTCAGTATATGGAATATTTTTGCCAATTCAAGATTATAATGAGACATATGTTACATATTTAAATTTATTCAAGTTATGACTCGTTTATAAAAAGAACTTGCTTTAAAAAACGAAACAAAACCACCTTATTCGATTAATGATAAATTTAAAAAAATCCGATCGATGACTTTCGGATGTTTTAAGGTTTGATCAATATAGGACATACATGGATATCATTTAGAAGTGTCGATATTGAATGTATTAAGTATGCAATTTGATATTTTTGAGTTGGAGGAAGTGGTTCAACCAACTCCAAAGAATGTGTTAACAAATAAATATGGATCAGTAGATATTTTAGATGTATATACAAATGTATATCATCCAATAAAGTGGAGTTGGGAGCATAAAGTGGAAAATGAGAAAATCGATTTTGAAATAGCGGGTATAGAGACCTATAATGAAACGTTCAAAGTCATAATGCAAAAACTTGGACAATATATTGCATTGTTGTGCATATATGGGGTATAATATCAACTTTTCAAATATCCCATGTATGACCTAGAATTTTAATTTAGGGATAATTACAAAAACATCCATGAATTTTAGGCTAATTACAAAAAAAAAAAAAAAAAACAGAGGAATTACGAAAAAAATAAAACTTTAGGTTTGATGAATCTTATATTTTCCTCTTTCATATGCTAAAAATATTTCAAAAGTTCCCTTACATTTATCAAAATATTACAATTACTCTAAAATTAAAATAATCAAACCTCGAAGGTATTTTTTTTTAATTTTTAAAATCTCTTGGTGTTTTCTTGTAATTAGCCCAACCCTTAGGTGGATTTTTGCAATTATCCCTATTTAGTATTGCACTATGGGAGTATTTACAAAAAACTTCTGTCTTTAGAAGTAATGATTTATTGTAGCATAAGCTAAAGACAATTGAGAATCAAAAGTTGATAGTGTTAATAAATAAAATCTAAAATTAGAATTTATTAATTGAAACTTTGGTGATGAAATAAATCGTAAAAGTGCTTCTTTGTTTGTAAAACTCAAGCTAAAAGTGGAATAAAAATCTAAATTAACATTCTATTTGTTTTAGATTCGATTAAATCAACCAAAGAACGAGCATTTGCAAACACTAATTTTTTTAAAAACCGTGGTTGAGATTCACTTTTTGCAAGTGATCGCAAAACAATCTATGTGAACGTGTGAAGCTCAAATTTCACTTAAGTAACCAAAGAACTTCCTAACTTAGCAATTTCGGATTAGTTCAATTTGAACTCATTGAATTCAGCAAATCACGGTTTTGCTTGAAAAATTATTCATATATACATAACGTGCATGTGTATTATGCAATACAAGATTTAATAAAAAGTCAAAATATATCCAAACGCTAATTTGAATTGTCAATGTTGTATACTTAGTTCTCTTGTTGTGAATTCCAAATCAAATTATATATACTTTTCATCGAAATGTGAATTCCAAATCTAATTGTATATACTTTTCATTCAAATGATAGCAAATATATTCAAAACATGAGAATAAATTACACGACAACTAAAAAAATCTTGAAAAGACATAGATGTCAAAAAAAAAGTCCCGTGCACGCTATGAAACCAATCACTTATCAAGTTAGTAAAACAATGTATTTACTTGGTAATAAGTTTTAATTTATACACAGGCAAATCCAATTATATATGCATATAAAAATGTTGATACAAAGAACCTAAGAAGTTTAATTAATCCTCGTGACCACTTTACACTTTCCACTTCTCAAACTCTTTTTGAACCACAAATTCGCACGCACGCAATCTAATTTTTTAAAATTTTCATTACTTACTAGTTTACTAGTTTTTAAAGCATAGACTAACCTTCACACTCATTGAGCACAACATATCCTTTATATACCTGAAAAAACAATTCACTTTACTTTGTAATAAGTTTTAATTTATACAAGGATAATTACAAAACTACCCACATATTTGGATTAATTACAAAAACCCAGAAATCTTTGAAAATTATAAAAATATCCCTTGAGTTTGATTTTGTATTGCACCTACCCGTCATAAGTAAAAATATTTCAAACACCCCCTTATATTTATAAAAATATTGCAATACCTCGTAAATTTAACACAAAATCAAACTTCAATTTTTTTTTTTTTTTTTTAAGTTAACCCGGGGTAACTCAACTAAAGTAAAAGAAGAGATCAAAATTCAGACAGACAGAATGAGAGAGAATATAATAATAGTCCATACAAACACAACCATAGCCCATCAACAGCCCACGAGCCAAAAAGCGAATCCAAGAAGAAATCTTAAAAGCGCAAAAAAAAGAATGGAAGAGCCTTAAAAGCTTTTCTCCAAAACACACACACACACACACACCACCTCCAACCAAAATTTCCTTTCCCCAAACTTTTCAGAACTCACACACACACACATTCAAGTCCAAACACAGCTCAAAACAAACAGGTAAAAAACAATACAAAGAAAAATATAATTCCACCCCACCCCACCCCACCCCACCCCACCCTCACTCTGCTTTGGGGACTGCAAGTGCGAGCTTGCTTTGCAATTCTCAAAGCTGCAATCTGCACACCTCTGTACCACCCCAAAATTTAATTTTTTTATTTTTTTATATTATTCTCCCCTTTTTTGAATACTACTAAGTAACCCATAACCCCATAAACCAAAACACATGCTTCTCCCCTGCTTTCTTAACACAACCACCATTCATTTCCTCCAAAAACTCAATCTTTCATCATAATTCCTCATTTTTCTTGATCTGGGCTTCTCCCACCACACAAAAAGATGATAACTTTATCCGATTTCTACCATGTCATGACCGCAGTAGTCCCCTCTACGTCGCCATGGTACTAGCCTACGGTTCCGTAAAATGGTGGAAAATCTTCACACCAGACCAATGTTCAGGGATAAACCGCTTCGTCGCGCTATTCGCAGTCCCGCTTTTATCTTTCCACTTCATAGCCAGCAACAACCCCTACACCATGAACCTACGCTTCATCGCAGCGGATACCCTCCAAAAACTAATCGTCCTCGCCGTTCTAGCCATATGGGCTAATTTCAGCAAAAGGGGAGGGCTAGAATGGACAATTACTCTGTTCTCACTATCTACCCTCCCAAACACCCTCGTTATGGGTATCCCGTTGCTAAAAGGGATGTACGGGGAATTTTCCGGTGGGCTGATGGTGCAGATTGTTGTCCTGCAGTGTATCATCTGGTACACTCTGATGCTGTTCATGTTCGAATACAGGGGAGCGAAGCTTTTGATCTCCGAACAGTTTCCGGATACGGCTGGCTCAATAGTCTCGATCCACGTGGACTCTGATGTGATGTCATTGGACGGTCGGCATCCGTTGGAGACCGAGGCGGAGATTAAAGAAGATGGGAAACTTCATGTGACCGTGAGGAAATCGAATGCTTCGAGATCGGATATTTTCTCGAGGAGGTCTATGGGGTTTTCATCCACTACGCCGCGCCCATCGAACCTGACCAATGCGGAGATTTACTCGCTGCAGTCTTCTAGAAACCCTACGCCTAGAGGGTCTAGTTTTAATCACACTGATTTTTTCTCTATGATGGGGGTGGTGGGGGTGGGGGTAGAAATTCTAATTTTGGTGCAAATGACGTTTATGGCCTTTCGGCTTCAAGAGGGCCGACTCCTAGGCCTTCGAATTTTGAGGAGGAAAGTGGAAATAATGCAAATAAATCAAGATTCTATCATGGTGGTGGTAATAATAATAGTAATTATCCAGCACCAAATCCTGGGATGTTTTCACCTACGGGCGGGTCTAAAGCGAATGGGGCAAAGAAGCCAATGAATGGGCAGCACAAGAGTGAAGGTGGTAAAGATCTTCATATGTTTGTTTGGAGCTCAAGTGCTTCTCCTGTTTCTGATGTTTTTGGTGGTGGGCATGATTATGGTGCATTGGACCAGCAACATGCTAGTGGTGGTAAAGAAGTTAGAGTTGCTGTTTCTCCCACCAAAGGTACAGTCTTTTTCCTTTTTTTTTCAAATTATTTTGAGTTTGCAAGCAAAGGTACAATCGTTTTCCATTTATCTTTATATTTTGATTTTTTAATAACAATATTTTGATTTTCGTAGCAAAGGTACAATCTTTTTCCACTTTTTCTTTTATATTTTCATTTTTTTTCTAAATTATTTTGAATATCATAGCAAAGATACAATCCTTATTTCATTTTTTTCTTTTATGGTTTCACCCTTTTTATTACTTATTTTGATTTTCATAGCAAAGTGTACAATCTTTATTCATTTTTTCTTTTATGTTTTCACCCTTTTTTTGTTGATTATTTTGATTTTCCTAGCAAAGGAACAATCTTTTATCCTTTTTTTTTTTATATTTCACTTTTTCTAATTATTTTTAATCTCTTGTTAATTAATATCATGTTATGAATTGTTTATAGTGGAGGGACAAAGGGACAATAATCAAGAGGATTACTTAGTGAGAGATGATTTCAGCTTTGGAAATAGAGGTGGTGATAGAGAAAATGAAGGTGAAAAAGTGGATGAGAACAAAATCAAAGTGATGCCACCTGCAAGTGTAATGACAAGGCTTATTTTGATCATGGTTTGGAGGAAATTAATCAGAAATCCCAACACTTATTCAAGCTTAATTGGCCTAACATGGTCTCTAGTTTCATTCAGGTAACAAGAAAAAAATAACATCATTAATCCCATTAATTATCTATCTTGTGGGCTTCACTTATTCCATTGCATCGGATGAATGATGAATAGTGTACACGATGATGTCACAATTGTACACGTGTCATCCGTGCAACAGGAGAAAATGGAACAGGAGATCCCTTCTTTTTAATTTTTGTAAATTAAATTAATTTAGTGCTTGATTTGTCACTTTTTAGGTGGAATGTTGAAATGCCTGCCATAATAGCAAAGTCCATCTCCATACTATCAGATGCAGGGCTTGGCATGGCCATGTTCAGTCTTGGTGAGTAATCATTAATAATCTTCATTAATTAATTTCTCTTTAATGTCAAATTACACTTAATTAAATAAAGATTTGTCTGAAAAGAGAAATAAAGCAAAGCATGCTAAAAGCAAAGTTGTGCCCTCATGATAACATGTCTGCCTCTTTATTATTGCCCACTTTTCTCCTGTCAAAATGCATGCCATGTTTTTCTCAGTGTACTATGACAAAAATACACACAGTGAATCACCTTGAATTACACACAGTTTGTGTTGGTGATCATCACTATCT
This sequence comes from Rehmannia glutinosa, assembly GCA_016081115.2. NCBI lineage: Eukaryota > Viridiplantae > Streptophyta > Magnoliopsida > Lamiales > Orobanchaceae > Rehmannia > Rehmannia glutinosa. The sequence goes on along the minus strand of JABTTQ020001859.1, from coordinate 291,243 downwards.
TAAAAATCCCCGCCACTGATTAGTCTTCCCTAGACGCTAGGTTCCCCTTGTCCACCTACAATTATTTTTCTGAGTAGGCCCTGATTAACCCCTCCCGGTCGGGCTCGCCTGGTGCTTTGAGGCCCCTGGGCCCCATGTTGCCGTTCAACTAGTGCCTAGCACTTTTTAAAACACTAGTGATGATCACTGTTCTAAAAATTTCGTCTAACCCCGATTAGTTTCCACCTGACGCTTCTCCTGTCCAACTAGGTGTTTCTTCCCGATTAGGCCATGCCTAACCCCACTTAGTTTTCGCCTGACGTTAGGTCTTATCCTGCCGCCCGACTAACGCCAACACTGGTGATGATGATTGATTTATTAATGAATTTGCAGGTCTGTTTATGGCATTGCAACCGAGGATAATAGCATGTGGGAATTCTGTGGCAACTTTTGCAATGGCTGTGAGATTCCTTACAGGACCAGCTGTCATGGCTGCTGCTTCCATTGCTGTTGGCCTTCGTGGTGTTCTTTTTGCGCATTGCTATTGTTCAGGTCATTATTATTTTTATTATTGTTATTTAAATCTTTGTTTGAATTAACAATATTATCATGGTATATAGTTGGAATTTCGAAAACATTTAATTTGCTACTAGATAATGCTTAAATTATTCAATACATCCTTGTTGAATGAAGCCCTTAAAGATTTCCAATTTCATTTCATACCAATGTAGATAATTAAAAAATGGGATAATTAGAAAAATCACATGTAACCGCTTCATAAACAAAAATATTTCAAACACAGAATCGTATCAAACCTCAAGTGATTTTGTAATTTTCACAAAATCTCGGGTTTTTTGTAATTAGTCCAAACTTCAGGGTAGTTTTTGTAACGGGAAAATTATCAAGATTGTGACAGGGGATTTCTTGTTTTTTCATGATTTTTAATGTTTTATTTAAATAACAATGTTTCTTGGATTTTGGTCACTCCAATGTATATTCTTAAAAATTTATGGTCCCCCATATTAGAATATCGAAGTGAACTTTTCCAAAGAATCTCACTAAAATACTCCCAACACATGACCACCAACACGTGAATCTAACTCTTTTTGGATTATAAAAAACAGTGATGGAATAGCCCATACAATAAAATAAGAATTAATATTTATTTTTAATTAGTTCTGAAAAAGGGATGTTTCAATAAAAGGGATGTTTCAATAAGTTCAAGTGCAACAGGACAATGTGACAGTCAAGGAAAATCTAAAGAAAAAACATAAGTATATGAAACATAACATGTTACATGTTACGTTCAAATACTAACATATTCTTTTTCCTGTTTTACCCTTTGTTGTTTTTGTATTGGCAAACAAATTTTGCAGGCTGCTCTACCTCAAGGAATTGTACCCTTTGTTTTTGCCAAGGAGTATAATGTGTACCCTGATATTCTCAGCACCGCGTACGTATATTCATATTTCGCAATATGTATATTGTTTTTCTATACGTATAACGATTTCTACTTCTCTCTTATATAGGGTCATATTCGGGATGCTAATCGCGTTGCCAATAACGCTCATCTACTACATTTTGTTGGGGCTATGAACTTGGGAATGTCCATTCCATCCGAAAGTCGGACAAATTATGAAAAAGCTCGTCGCAAAGTTAGCATATTTTAACACGGGGATTTCCTTGAGATCCAAAACAAGAGAGAAAATTAGTGCATCCGTCTTGATTTGTGTTTTTCTAGTAAAAAGATGTAAAATTATGTTTTGTAGTTGATTTTCACGGGGCAAAAAGGAAGGGGCAAAAAAAGCAAGTGTTCTAGTTATTTTGTGATATTCTCTTGTATTTGTTTCAAGAATTAATGGTTACACTAAGGAATAGAAGTTCAAAAAGTGATGAAATGGTCTATGTGATATAATGTCCTTTCATTTTATGCAAATATTCTTATCCTTCCAGAAAAGAAAAAAAGTTTTAGCTGAGGTTTCAAATTGTTAGAATATGGAATCTTTGGGTTGAAACTTTCGTACAATAACAAGTCAAAGTTCCCTATTTTTAAGTTTTAAGTAGTACATTCTATGCTAGGATTTATTTACCAGTCATTGCTCAGGTACTTGTAGGCAATGCCATGTGACAATTTCAAAGCCATTAATGTTTTTGTTGTTTATATATATATATATATATATATATATATATATAAGATTTTACGACAGAAAATTTGTCTCAGTTTATTGTGAATTTTTTTAGAAAATATAATATGTATTCACTCTTAATTTTTCAATTATCAATTACATTTAATCATATTTCACTTAAAAAATATTACATCAATTGTCATTAATATTATACTTTGATCTGATCAACAAAAATAAATATCGCATTGGTCTTATATGAGTTCAAACGGTCATCCATGTGCTCAACTAGGTGATATCGTCGAGCTTCTCACTCAAATTCTACACATTGTGTTACTTTTTATGATCATTTCACAATTAAGTTTTATGGACTTGGTGGTTTGGGAAGTAGAACCAATTTAATTTCACCGATGCAAGTAATATGTACTACAAATTTGTTGCTAAACATAGTGATTGTAGTACATGTTTTAACCACGAAACATATATACTTATATACACCTAGATGAAATTCTAGTCTTTGTGATCATGCAATATATACCTAGATGAAATTCTAGCCTTTGTGATCATGTAAATATTAAATGTGACAGTAAAAGATACTTATTTCAAAAGTCCTACTGAGCTTTTACTTTTGTAACTTTGAACCACTAACTATCGTGATGTGATCAATTCACGAGTAATTTTAGAGTAACGTAAACGTTAAACCACCTAATCCATGAGGTAAAACCATAGATATTGAAACATGATTTCTTCTCAACAGTTTGAAGATTTTATGATCAAAATTAGTTATATCTCTTAATTTCAGGACCACTCTACTATGTTAAGATTGTTGAGCTCGACTTGGCGGTTAGTTGGCTATAAGGCACTGATATGGGTGTGATACAATGATATGGGTGCGGGGATACGTCATGTTTTATAATTTTAAAAATACCTGTATATGTACAATTAAAAAAAAACAATGTTTCATTCGTAAAATTTAATTTTCATAAATACTAAACTAACTCACACATAGGCACATATAAAACATGTTGAAAATATTAGTTTTATATTTTTATATGTGGATTAATTGTAAGAATTTATATGGATGTGATTTTTTTCTTTTCAAATTGGAATGATTATGCAGGTTCTTTTTGGATACTATAGATATGTATTGATGGAGTATTCACGTAGTGTCGAATAAAGTAACGTATTCGAGACATATCTTGAATGGGTATGTCATTCTCACATAAGTGTCGAGATTTCCTAGGTAGTTGGTATGTTTTACCATCCAATCTCATTCTTTTCTTAAAAAAATAATGAATTTGCAATCACTATTCTTTGGGTGCACATTTGGTAAATTTTCAGGCTTGACGCCGTAGCCTACAAGCTATGTCAACCACACTGACAAGTCATGAGACACACTCTTTTTGCGTTTTTATGCAAAAAAATACCATAAAGTAAATACATTTTCATTTCCATACTTAATTCTAAAATTAACGTTCAAAAAAAATTAATTCATAAATATTTTTAATTCTTTAACGAAAATTTATATGTTATATGTGTAATCCTAAAAGTATTGAAAACATGAAAAATCAAACGAACTCATGATAATTTTTTTGATAACTTTCCCCATAGCCAATCATTGTTCTGAAGACACAACTGGAGATATGGCTGCACGCCTGCACTGCACCATCACCTTACACCAAATAGCCTTTCAAAGACCTCGTTGAATATTCCAAAACAGATTGACATGATGAAGTGCTAAAAATTAGGGGCGGCAAAATAGTGTAATCGTGTCGTGTTTTTGAGTTAACGTGATCTTGATACAATACGATAAATTCAAATACTAACACGACATGATAAGATATTGCACTTATATATACGAACACGAAATTTTTGTGTTGATATGATACGACCGCGATTTGACACGGTAATGAGCGATATGATATTACACGTTAACACATTACACGACATGACATAATATTGCACGATAATACATAATACAAACTACAATCTTTCTAATATAAACATACATACAAAGTATATATATTAATTGGACAATATTGTATCATTACGAATCGTCTTTGAAAGCATATCGTGTTACTAGCAGTTAACATTGTCAACGAGGTTAATTACGTTCCATCCGTTAATTTTGTTATGTTTATTGGGTTGACACAAATCGACACGAATACGATAAAGACTAAACACTAAGTCATTTGCTAACCCATTATTTTTGTATTATTTTCTTGTTGTCTTTATCATTTCGTGTCAGAATTGCCCCCCTAAAAATCATGCAAATTTCAGATATTTCATTGACCTATCACCTAGAGGTGCATTTATTCTTTTTCTCTTTTGGTGGGGGTGAGGTGGGTGAGGTGATCCATGCAATATGCTGCAGCCAGTGATATTTCTTGTTTGCATAATGTTACACATAAGGGCGAAACTAGATCAATTTCAATGGGGAGGGCTGAAGGAAAAAAATAGCACATCGATTATATTTATAAAAATAACTATTTAATTCTACACCTAAATTCTAACACAATTAATTCAATTCGGGAAAACAATTTTTTCAATCCTATAACTTAGACTATTTGAAGATTTAGACCTCTAAGTAAACACATTTAAATTACAGTCCAATATATTTAAAAATTTGGACATTTAGTCTTGTTTTGACCGGAATTATATAATTTTATAGTAATGGCTAATTAGGATTTGTTAGATGCTACCGTGTCTAAGAAACTTTTGGATTTTGGCGATTTGACGCAAAAATTAACACGACAAATCACCAAAAATTAACACAAAAAATGTAGAAATTTTAATGTTTTGGTAGCAAACTTTTTGCGCCAAATCCCCAAAGTCCCCAATTTTTTTGACATGTTTGCACTTAATCTGCCATAGCTAGCAATTTCGATAAAATTATACAATTTCGGTAAAATATGACTAAATATTCAAGTTTTTAAAGACATTAGACTAAAAATTTAAATGTGAAAACTTATAGAACTAAATATCAAAATTGTTCAAGTTATAAAACCAAAGAAATTATTTTTTCAATTTAATTCTACAACTAATTAAATTACACCACAAATTTAGTTCTACAACTAAATTGCACCAGAATTTTTTTGGGGTAATTGATAATATATATATATATATATATATATATATATATATATAATCTAAGGTGTAGTTCAAAAGCTTGGGGGCTAAAGCCCCTCCACCATTGCATTGCATGAGGGAACGCCCCTGGTTACACATTGGTTTCTTGTCATTCATATAGATTGCCTGCATGAAAAGACTAAGCATATTCATTCTGGAAGACGTACAAGATGCCAATCCAATCTCCATCAAGCTATGATGTTCTCGCCTTATTTTTTTGAATATATTAAAGGGTTTTATTGGAATATATGTCCCACACTCCCATGTACCTGTTAGGGTCATTTTTCTTTCTTTTTTTATTTTTTTTTTTTTTTTTGGCTGTAAAGAGATGATCAAATCTTAAATCTCTATATCGCAATCTTGATTCTAATATCTACCATAAATGCATGTTTGATAGAATTTGTTAGCCATTTTTCATTGATTTCAAATTGAAGTTTCTTTTTCTTTTTCTTATTGACAAATTTCAATTTGAAGCTCGAATGATGTAAAAGTTGTGTAATATTTAATGACAACACGTGGTGGAAAGTAAATAGAATATCAAGATCTTTTATATGTACTAAAAAAAGTAGGGGCTGTCTCTCCGTCAGACGGCCTAACTGGATCTAATTAGTCGACGGAGCCCCAATAACCAATCTAGACCATATAAAATAACCAACCCAATCCACGCCCACACACACGCACGCACACACACATACACACAAAATCACACGGATCTTTTCTTCTTCAACAAGATCAAACTTACAGAGTGTCTTGAAATCTTTCGAATCGACAAACATGATTAATGTCTTCACAACTCAAGAATAGTCGGCCACTTGCTTTAAGTATCTCACCCATATTCTTTAGTAGCATCGGAGAAATGCTTAAAGCGGCCCAGGCCGATGATCGAGCGGAGCGGTGGAGGTTAGCGCCCGACCAAGGATACGCAAATAACGCCGACGACCAATGGCGCACGAGAGCGCGGAACCTATATCAATTGCGGCAAGAAAATGAAAGCTCTCGTGGCGGCGGTCGAAGCCATCACTCTATCTGTGTCTTTTTTCTTTCCACAGACTTTGTTCGCCTCCAAACTAGATAAAATCACTACAAATAGAAAATAGAAAAAACACTAAATGATACAAGTCTTAGTATCAACTAATACTTTTATGGAGAAATACTAATACATTTTATAAAAAAACTAATACATTACAATAGTACTTACTAAAATCCTCTCTAGAAAATTACTAATACTTTTTTTCAAAAAACCACTAATACTTTTCCGATGAACAACTAATACATTTCAGAGTATATTCATGGAAATACTAAAACTCTTCAATGAACTACTAATACATTTAAAAACTGCTAATACTTTTTAGAAGGACGACTAATACTTTTCGAAGGATCATTGTTAATACATTTCGGAGAAAAATGTAATTATATTCAGGGGAAATACTAATACATTTGAATAACTGCTAATACTTTTTAGAAGGACGACTAATACTTTTCGGAAGGACCATTAATACATTTGGAGAAAAATGTAATTATATTCAGGGAAATACTAATACATTTTAATAATGCTAATACTTTTTAGAAGGGCGACTAATATTTTTCGGAAGGATTTGTTAATACATTTCTTTGAGAAAAATTTATTTATATTCAGAAACTATTAATACATTTCAGAAGAATTGCTAATACTTTTTAGAAGGACGACTAATACTTTTCAGAAGGACTATTAATACATTTCGGGAGGAGAATTTAATTTATTTCAAGGAACTACTAATACTTTTTAGAGGAACTACTAATACTTTTTTTGAGGATTACTAATACATTTCGGGAGTATATTTCGGGAGAAATACTAAAAACTCTTTTTAGGAAACTACTAATACATTTTTAAAAGAGAAGTGCTAATACTTTTTAGAAGGACGACTAATACATTTGGAAGAACCGCTAATACCGTGCTCCTTGAAAACTACTAAAACACCACTTTTGCTAATATTACGGTAATGCCATGGAATCCATGGGTCGATCCCAATAACAGTCGGTCCCGTTAGACGGTCCCGACAGAGTTTTTGTGAAAAAGTAGATGGTTTACATGCTTCAAATATATATAATTGTTTAATACATTACACGCGCGAGGCCACACTCAAAAAGAAAAGCAATCAACTAATTAGAAATAATTTTACAAATACAATATATAAAATTATAAGAATTTAAAAAGACTCCTTATTCAAATCAAAACCGCCATTTAATTTTACAAGTCCCTAAAAATATTCAAAGATTATGGATTCACGTGCGCATCTCAGTAACATTAATCTTTAAGTTCTTGATAATTCAATATAAATGTTACTTAATTGAATTTAATCAAATTGGAATTTCGATTTTCAAATTCGATGCGTGATTAATCCAAAAATCAAAATTTGTTGAAAAATCAGGCAAGGTTCATATTCGAACCCAGTTCTCAAATCTGAAACCTGTAACTTCGGATCTGAACCCGTATTTTTAATAAAGTTCTAAATTTGTTTTACATAAGGATCATGTAATTATACCAAAGACAATACAAAAACTAAAAACAAACCCTTGACTTTAAACACTGGAACCACCCGAAATCAAAAGCATATGTATTGTTCTTTTATGTTTAAATACATCATAAGACATTAGAAAAATTAAAGTAACAATGCAAACATTGAAATGCGACTGAAATGTGAAATTGACCATCATCAATGCTATAATAGTGATGATAAGTCTCACACTTTTTTCTACTGCAACAATTATATAATAATATCATGTGAAACTAATGTCGTTTATATATCAACCAATTATAATATTTTTATTTGCATATGTGTTATATATATAATGATTAAAATATACAATATAAATTTTATCAAAAGTTCAAATTTACACGAATTTAAAATGATATATGATTCACATCAAATTTACTCGAATTAAGATTTTTTAAGGGAATTAAAAAAATCCTCTAGTTCGTTACTCGATCGACTTAAAATATTCATATACAAAATTCAAATCTGAAATTCAAAATTCCTATTTTGAAATTAAAATTCAAAGTCAAATACAAATCGAATCGAATTTCGAATTCCTTTTGAAAATAAACACCACTCATCTATCAAGGTTAAATAACACATAGGGCCCAACAAGCAAGACTCAATTGGAACCCATGGAACAATACGATAAAGGGTTATTGTGATACATAGAAAATTGAACATGTAATATTAAATGGACTTGCAAATATTTTTCACTTCGATCTAGTGCTCGTGCGGGTCCAAAAGGACATTCTTATACCAACATCAAATGCTTCCACACTAGGTGACGCTAACAGTAATATGTTCACATCACAAATGTCCAAAACAAAAATTTAATAAGATACAACATTAGCTCCAAAACATGATGTCTTTTCATTTATTTCCCTTCACTTATTTTTTGAGCTAAAAATTTTTACAGTCCTTTTTTTTTTTCTCTCTATATTGCATTAGATATAAAGAAAAAAGCAGAAGAATGTGAAATTTTAAATATTTATTGTTAGGTTTAGAGGATTCATTTATTAAAAAATATATGGTTATTTGAAAGTGATAAAACCCATATGAAAGGAAAGTGACTAATTTTATACGTAAGAAAATAGGGTTTTTTTATACAATGAGCATTTCTGACACCAAATATGCACTTAAAAATTGACATTCTCATTCATTTCCTATGTAATATTGTTGTAGTAAATGAATTATCCTTATGTACTCTTATCTTATGTTAGGAACTTGTGTCTATACATGGGCGGACCAAAATTTGTAGTTGAGGGGGCCAACTACAAATGACTATGGATGGTTAGGCGTGTGTACTATCTATTCGACCCTAATATGACGGTATAAGTGATTTTTTCGGATTTGGGACATTAAGAGAAATTATGTAGAATTTTAGATGCGTGCGAGTAGTTACAATATCATTCGGTTTTGGTATATATACCTTATCGCTAACAATTAAATATTTATATATATATATATATATATATGATAAATTTAAATATGTTTTATTTGTATCAAAAAATTGCATCAATATTCATAATTAAATATTTCTTAATATATCATTAAATCTTAATAAATATGTATACTCCACAATTTTAAATATTATGTTACATATCAAGACTTACACTATAGTTTCTTCAAACCGAATGTATTAAATCGTGGCTTGCGTGGTTCACAACAAATTTTATTGATCAACAAATTGGAGTGGGAACAAAAATAATAAAAGCGCACACACATATAATATATATTTAAGGTAAAAAGGAAAAAAAAATCATTCTCTGCCACTTTGGATTGGGCCAATCTATCTTGTGCATAATTTAAGATTAAGAATATGATTCACGGAAATTCTTATATATTTATGACTAGTTTTGGTTAATTACTATTACTACTCGCACACATACACGGATATATATATAAGTTAAAGAAGGAAGAGTTTTTTTTTTTTTTTTTTGGGGGGGGCAAGGCCCCCACTGACCAGTAAGGTGGTTCTGCCACTGTGTCTATAGTAAGTTTTTATATTAATATTTACAATTATCACTTTAACATAATGTTTATGTAGTTATCAATATGATATTACGTTTACTATTTAATGTGTAAATACGTTTTCCTCTCCATGGCCCCTACACAAAAATATATGGGTAAAATGATTATATGTAAATATTTACTAACAAAATCTAAAGGCCCCGACGACCGGTAAAGGTGGTTCCGCTTTGTGTCTATAGTAAGTGTTTTATATTAATATTTACAATTATCACTTTAACATAATGTTTATGTAGTTATCAATATGATATTACGTTTACTATTTAATGTGTAAATATGTTTTCCTCTCCATGGCCCCTACACAAAAATATATGGGTAAAATGATTATATGTAAATATTTACTAACAAAATCTAAAGGCCCCCGACCCAGAAGGTGGTTCCGCCACTGTGTCTATAGTAAGTGTTTTATATTAATATTTACAATTATCACTTTAACATAATGTTTATGTAGTTATCAATATGATATTACGTTTACTATTTAATGTGTAAATACGTTTTTCTCTCCATGGCCCCTACACAAAAATATATGGGTAAAATGATTATATGTAAATATTTACTAACAAAATCTAAATTTGTGGTAAATACTTACAATATTTTTATCTACAAATTTAAAAAAAATTATGATTTTTCGATAATTAATCGATATAGTTTGATGGAAAATAATATTTTTATTCCGTTGATAAGTGAAAAATTATAAAATTTACTGAAAATTATTTATCTCGGTAATTTAGGTGGATGAAGTGTAAATCTTTTTGTAGTGGCCGCTTCAACTTGGAAATTAAAATATGCAACAATTCGGCACGCACTCGTATGCAACAACCCAACAAATAAAATCCTTACTTCAAGAGCAAATACAATTCTTTATTTCAAAAGAAAATCAATTTTAGGGTTTAAATATACAACAAAATCAAAGATAATGTAAAATACATAAATTCACGTTAATCCGAGGAGGAGTGAAATAAGTGGGTGGGGGTGGGGTGAAAAAAGTGAATAGAGACAGAATGTGAAAGAAAAAAAAACAGAGAAAACATCACACTCTTTGTCCTTATAAAATAGATGCAAACGTTGGGAGAGAGAAGGAAGGATTTGTAATTTGTATGATGAGTGTTCCCCACTAACTTTTGTTGGGTCGGCCATTTTTAAGACATTCATTAGTGGCTCTTTCTCGTCTCACTCCATCTTTGCCTCCCCTTTGCCTCCACACACACTACCCACCATTTTTTTGAAAGTATATGATATTTAGGGATAATTACAAAAGGCCCCTAAAGTATGGGTTAATTACAAAGAAACCCATATATGTTCCAAAATTTAAAAAAGGGCCATCAAGTTTGATTCTCTTATAAATTCAAATGGACTGGTTGTAATATTTTTAAAAATATCATGGGGGTGTTTAAAATGTCTTTTTAATTATTGGTTGCTCTCAAAAATACTCCTCTTCCGCGAACTAATCTTCCTCGAACTCTGTGTGAAACCCGCGCAAAGGGGGGCTGGAGGGGTACTCCGGCGTACCCTCTCCGATGTTTAAGTCAGAAACTTTGGAAGAGAAGTAAGAGGCGAAAAATATAATGTGAAAATAAAAATGTGATTAGGTCAAGAATGAACCGGACTTGGTTTTTATACCTTGGCTCAGTTAAGGTTTTCGTAAAATCCGGAATTCTCGTTGCGGTTTGGTAAATGAGAATCATGATTAGGATATGATCGGATCTTCCAAAACCCTAATTTGCCTTTTTAGAGGTTTAGGCCCCGAGTGACTGTAACACCTCGGATCGGCATATTAATGTCCATTAACCCTTAAAACATCTTAAAGGCACATCCTCGAGAGAACCCTTACTCACGGAGTCGAGCTATAGCCAACCAAATTTCAAAGTAGTCAACATAATTCAAACCAAAGCCTCGAGGGGTGGGCTTATTGAATAGATCTCAATAGATCGATTAAATGCATGGATCTAGCAGATCACCCAATACCTCGGACTTAGCGAGTTAACCCCTCACTCAAAACTTGGCGGATCGGCCTAATGTTTAAGAACACAGATCGGCCCCTTGCATGGGCTTAACAGTCACCCCATAAGCAAACCTTAAGAGATCGGCCCACGTCACGTTGGGCTTAACATGACTTACCAATAGGCAAGCGCTTAAGAGGTCGGCCCAATACTTATTTAACCCTTATCAATTGTGAAGAGAAAAATGTAAAATGGAATCAAACTTTAAGGGATTTTGTGTAATTTTCAAAGATATATGGACTTTTTTTGTAATTAGCCCGAACATCCCTAATATTTATACATTAGAGATAATAGGACATATATTGTATATAAAACATGTATATGTATATTTGATGTGGTAGAGAGTGTGGGTAGTTATAAATAATTAAATATAATATAATGGGATACATTAAATAGAATAGATGAGATGGCCTTGTTTGGGAGTGTGAATAGAATTACTAAGATTGATTGGATAAAGTAGAATTATATTGTACATATGAGTTGTCTAATTTATTTCAAATGAAGGTTTGGGTTGTAGGATTAGAATTTTAAATGTTTGAGTAGGATTTCAATCTTTTACTTGGAATTAATGTTAAATAAGATAAATGCAAATGCTTGAATCTGGATTCCCAAGCGGAACATTAAGGGTAAAAAAGTAAAGATTATTTGTTGGTTAAAACTCTGAAAATTGGGTTATATATAATAAGGACTGGTTTGGTTTTGCTAATGTGATTGTATTAAATTTGTGTATTGGATAAAATTGCATTATATAATTAGGTGTAATATCACCTTGCGGGCCAAGACTTTTCATTTGCAAGTTGTATACAATCTTGGGCCCAAATTCGTTGCAACTGGGTTATGGCATGATAATTGGTAACACAGAATGAAAGGCTGTCATACATGGCCTGGAAATGTATTTTCTTATTTATTTCAATTTGGGCCAAATAGCCAGATTAGCTTACTCTGGGCCTTGGGTCGTCCACTAATAATTTAATGGACCTTACATGGCTTAAATCAAGTGAAGTAAATGTACGCCAAGCCTGATTCTCGATCCATCATAAAACCAAACAGGCCCATGATGTGTATTCCACTAGTAAACGGGGCTTTCTTATTATTCTTAGATAATAAGTTGCTTCTATTATTGACGAAACGTTTTGAGGAATGTGATTAGAGATAAAGAGTCGAGTCGAATTGAAACGTAACATTTGAAAATATCGACACATTGCATTTTAGATGTTGTGATAGTAGTTAAAATATTTTTATATGTTATTTAATTAGTACGTCCTCACCCTGGTACAAAGCCTTGGAGGTTTCTAGGTCGCGCCCATCCCGTATTCGTCATGATCATGTCGCGGAGATGCAAAAATACAATGATAAGGGCAAAAGATTATGCTGGGGCCGATCTGAATAGGCTTATGGCATTGGGCGACCTGGAAAGGCCCATACCCTGGGTGATCTGTCGAGAATTGGCGTTGGTAGATCTAGGGAGGCTTATAGTTTAAAGGCTGATCTTCTAAGGCTTATGAGTATTGGGTCGACCTCGAGCCCATAGGTGGGAGGTACATCATATTGGGCCGATCTGTGAAGGCCCAATCGAGCGTAATGATGTTCATTGGGTCGACTGTGTAGGGGCCATTGTACTAAACCGAGCATGTCAAGCCCTGCATGGCTAAAGCGCGACCGATGTGGACTGTTGTGCAGATTCGATTCGGGATAGAATATGTATGAAGCCCCGAGGATGTCTTTGGAGAATTATAGGGGCTTTATATCATATATTGAGGTGTTTCAAACAGACGGAGTCATGGTCTTACGGGCGTAAAATTAGGGTTTTTAGGAGATCCGATCCTAATCTAATGATGACTCGACACCAAATCGTAACGGAATCCCTGATTTTACTAAAACCCTAATCCGAGCTAAGGTATAAAAGGCCCAAGCCCGATTCATTGTAACCTAATCTCATTTTTTATTCATTGCTTTTTCTCTCTCTAGCCTTTGCTTGCTTCTTTCTCAAGATACGACTTAAGAATCGGAGAGGAGTACGCCGGAGCACCCCTCCGGCCCCCTTGTGCGGTGTCGTGGCGGTGTGTCTTGGAAAGTGATCGGCGAGAAGAGGTAGTTTTTGGGAGACACCACAAGAACATGAATATCCTACTTTCTCAAGCCTAGCATTATGTTTCCCGAAAAGGTTACAGTAATGGGACATAAAATGAGTCGATCGAGAACTAGATTAATTTTCGGCAAGGTAAATTGTCATGTATACGTGATTCACAATCTTAGGCAATCATCCCCAATTATATAAATACTCTACAAATCATTACACAATATATTCTTGGAATTTTAAATAGGGATAATTACAAAAAGTACCCCGAGGTTTGACCTAATTACAAAAAAAAACCCTTAACTTTAAAAACTTACAAAAAGTACCCATGAAAATCAGGGTTTTTGTAATTAGGTTAAACCTCAGGGATACTTTTCGTAATTATCCCTTTTAAATATTGGAGAAGAAGACTACAAATGCAAGAGAATATATGCAGATGTGTTAAGTGAATAAGAATATATTTTTCTGTTTCAAAACAGAATATATTTGACTTGTAAAGCTTACAAATAATCTGTTACATTATTTAAAAAATCATATACCCCACTAATTATAAGAAAAAGTTATTGACAAGACTTCGCTTGTTGAGATATCACACATTAACTACAATAAAACAACATTGACAAGACATTAATGCATTCAAAAATGATTCGCGAATTAACAAGCCCTAGGATTTTGCACAATGAAAGTGAATGATCCAATTTTTCGTTCAATGAAAAGAAATAATGATCAAATTTATCAAAAAAAAAGAGGAAAAAGAAACAATAATATATTGAGTTATATTTTAAAAATAAAAAGTATAAGAAATAAATAAATGAACGAAGCACCTTATATCTTTCTTCATGCAATAAATGAAAAGAATTGGTGTGTATTCAGCCAATATAATAAGGTCCCTGTCAAATCATAGCACCATTCAAGCAATGCTTGTAAAATAGTTATTATAAACAAAATATTGTCTTGGATCCATCAAACTCTTTTTCTCTCACCCTTGCATCCATTTGAAAGGCCAATTCTTGTTTCAAAAGGTCCCAATAGTAATGATGGTTTGGCTACACTTATTAATAATTGGCTCTTATGTTTCTATAGAGTATTATTTAATAAGCGCTCGTACAGACGCTCAAATCAGAAATTCATAACGTGGAAATAATCAATAATTAAGTATTTAGTATTAAGTCCATCTCCAACCACAAATCTATTTTAGTGCACAATTTGCACTAAAATAGTGCAATTTCTACACCAAACTTAAAACAAATTTCCAACCATTTTACTTCAAATTTTGCAATAACCTGAATATTCCTTATTATTTCAATACAAAAAATTGTTTTATTAAAAATCAATTATGTATGAACATAATATTATAAAATAAATTTAGTTAATCCAAAATGTACTTTATTATTATATTTAATATATACTTTATTAAATAATTTGCTTTAAACATAAATTAATTAACAACAAGATTTAAGTAGATAACTAAAATGTGGCATTCATGTAGATTAAATTAAAAGTCTAATTACTAATACAATCATAAGAGACAACTAAATTACAATGTGATGGTTATTTAGTTCTCCGAATTGGTATATTCCTCCCATAAATAAAATAAAATAACTTACTACAAATATTAATTTTACTAATTCATAATTTATATTAAAATAAAATAATTTTATAAAAATTATTTACACAAATTAACTATGGAATCATAATAATAAATCAAATCTTATTTCATTATTTAATACACAAAATATAATTAATTAATTTAAAACAACTAGCCAAAAAAAAAAGAGGATAGCGTTAACAACAACTTGCGCAGCACTGTTCACAATCCTATTTTAACGCAGGTGATGGCACATGGTTGGAGGGAAATATTACTCCAAATTGGAGTTGGCGTGGGCTTTAGAGCAGCCATTGGAGATGGCCTAAATATCAGATGTATCATATAAAGAAGACACCAATCATATATCTGTTAAAAGATTCTCTATGGTGGTTATTTTTTTAAGTACAATTCTTGCATGGGGATAGGTCGAAGAGGTGATGGGAATCGAAATTCATGCCTCTTGTCTAAGCTTAGATTTTTAATGGGTGATTACTTTTAGAATAGTGAATTATAATAGAATTATGGAAAGATTATACCACCTTAATCTTCTATGTCCAGAATATCAAATCAAAAGTGATGCAAGTGAATCGAGTAGAATCGAACATAATATTGTTCAAGCTAATTTGAATTTTTATCGAACTTCAAAATTTGTGTATGAATTTGGTTTGATTATTAATCAAGTAGAGCTTGGAGGAGTTTCACCATCTTAAACACGAATCGAGTTGGAATAATTTAGATATTTATACACATATTTTATTATTTTCCACTAATCGAGTCGAGCTCAGGCGAGAGCTTTACATTTTACCAAATGAACAAATGTATTCAAGATTATGTCAACAAACCGAACTCAAACAAAAACATACACGATCATGGGTCTACGAGGTGCACATGGTATAACACTCCCCTGTAGAAAGTCCACCGTAGAGCTGCATCCAGTCCGATCCTATGGGCTCAACTTCTTACCTGAAACAAGGATCCAAAGATACATCTCTACTTACCAGATTATGTGAGATTGAGATGCCGTGAACGGAATGTGTTGTGCTTGATACCATTGTTCTAGAAAGTTCTGAGCGCTAGTCGGGTGGCATGCTGGGACTTAACGTCTAAGTGGAGTTTGGACAGGGTTAAACCAAGGAAGAAAATGAATATTTTAGAAGATTATACTTCAGGAAGATAATTTCCACCTACCCTCTGTTTGTCGCCTCTCTCAGTTCCCAGCATCCCCAATCCCCATCCATAACAACACTCTCTTCGTCATATAGATTCGCCCACCACCAACAAATACACAATTTTCTATTTCTGAGCTCTGTGATTTTTTTTTAAACTATATTTCCCCTATAGGCTATAAGTATTCCTCCATCCATAAGCCATAATCCCCATCAAATGCAGCAAAAGGGGAAATCCTGCAACCGAATATCCAGGTCATTTTTGAGATCCCGCATGGCCGTGGTGGGTTGTTAGTTTTAATTTAGTTTACCCTCTTTCTATCACTCGCAGCAGCTCACATAACATAACCCCCCCCCCCCCTACATTTCTGCTGCTGCTTGTCGTAATCCTCTCGCCATGGCTGGCAATGGCATTCAAGGTTCACTAAATTTAAATTTTTTTTTGGATTATAATACTTTTGGTGAATGAAATTGAGTTGTATCGTTTCTGGTTAAGAAAAGTAAGTGACATTTGTTTTGTCTGTGATTTGAAATGTACAGACCAAGAGCGTGAGGTTCAAAAGATTTACTGGATTGAGCAGTCTGTTGAAAAAGAATCTGATCTTGACATAGAAGAGATGATTGAGGTAATCTTTTTTAAAGAATTCAAACTTCCATTAGTGTTCTTTTCTTTATATTGCACATGACAAGCTTATTATCTTTGATGCTGCAGTTGTTTTAGTTCATATTTATTTTATTTACTATTTTTGCTTATCCAGGTTCATACGACATTTTTGTGGTTAAAACTACAAGTGCTTCTTTTTGTTCCCTTTTTTTAAAAAGATTTTGATTTGGGTTAATTCGAATAAACAGATCATTTTTTTATACTTAATGTTTGCATAATTATGTGTTTATTCTATATGTATATAGCTTAAAGTTTTGACTGGGTGTTACCTTTTTTTGACCAGCGTAAAGGTTGATCTCTTGAGTATTTGAGTATCATAATTCTATTCCGAGTTTGCTATTAAGCTTGATGATGACATAAGTAGCATCAAGTATCATTGGTTTAGTTATGCTTTGCATATTTTGGTTTCCCTTGTCTTTTAGCATTAAATGTCATTTTCATTGCATCTTGTGAACGTGTATAAATTGGAGTAATGGCCTCTTGGCCCAATAATTGATGATTCTGCATGCTATAGTTGTTCCATTAATTTTCTGATTAGATTTTGTTAGAAATCAATGTTGATGTCAAAAATTATGGTTTTGAAATGATGTTTAATTATCTCAATTGATTGTGAGTGTTGCAATGTGTAAGGGTATATTCATGCCCTGTAGCTAGGGCATGATTTGGTCAATTTTACTCCAAAGCGGTGCTTTTCTGTTCATATTTAATTGCATGAGGTTTCACTCTGAAAGATATGTGCGACAAGGATATTAAATTTTAGGTTCACAAAGTTTTGATTTTTTAATATTTTGGCTTTGGGCTTTCTTATGCCACTTCAAACTGAAAATAGAAAGAAATACATAGAAAAGAAAGAATCACAGGAAACCAAAATGTTTTCATAAATGGGAATATTTTTATTTTGTTTCTTTTAACTTTTTTATAATTAGCAATTGTAGTAAATGACTGCCCACCCATTCTGGTTTTTGGATCTAACAATGCCAGATTTCACCTGAGCTTAGTCTTGGTAGCATTAATTCATCTTTTTAGTGCGAATTAGATAATTATATAATTACAATTGTTTATACTGCAGTTCAGCAGGAACTGGCTGTCCGATAATTATGTCACCTCAAACTAATACTGCATATTTCCTGCTTCAGACTTAAATTTATATCATTATGGTGTCTATCTGACATATCACTGCCTGGATAATTGTCATCTGATGAAATGCGAAGAACTGCTCCGTCTTGCAATTTATCTTACTTGTAGCTGCACCTTTTAATGTTCTAGTCGCGGTTATTATGTCTGGACTTCCTATTAAATGCCTGTCTTTAGTTCTACGTATTTCCTAATTAGTTTTATTGCTTAAGCTAGTTTTCTTTTAAATTATGCAGCTTAATGCTTTTTAGTTCTACATGCCAAAATGTTTATCTTTTGTCTTTAATCTTTTCTTATTGGAAATGCTCTCATTTCTGAGTCAATAAGTCGAGTATCATGCATTTTCTATGATTTAATCTGCACAGGTGTTGTCTCTGCTCCCACCATATGAAGGCAAGATGGTTCTAGAACTGGGAGCCGGTATTGGCCGTTTCACTGGTGAATTAGCTAAAAAGGCTGGTGAAGTTATAGCTTTAGACTTCATTGAAAGCGTTATAAAGAAGGTTCATAATCTGAACCTTTATCTTCTGGGGTTTACTTAAATAAATTATCTGGCAGTTTTATGAATCTAAAGTCTTGTCTTTTTTTTTTTTTTTATCCTTTTCCCTGTCAGAATGAAGCCCTCAACGCTCATCATAAAAATGTCAAATTTATGTGTGCTGACGTGACATCCCCAGACTTGAACTTTTCTGAAGGATCACTAGACATGATATTTTCGAACGGGCTACTGATGTATCTCTCGGACAAAGAGGTAAAATTCTTAATCTCCATTTCTTTGTCTCCAACTGCTTTTCTATTTGTTGTATTGAATTGTCATGTTGATTATTATAAAGTGAATTACTGTTCTCTTCTAGTTTTCTTTTGAAGCTATTTGTTACCATATGATGATGACAAAAATTTTTCCCCCTTTTTTTTCCATTGTGTGGCAGGTTGAGAATCTTGCAGAGAGAATGGTCAAATGGTTAAAAGTTGGTGGCTACATATTTTTCAGAGAATCATGTTTCTATCAGCTGGGTGACCACAAAGGAAAGAATAACCCTACGCATTACCGTGAACCAAGATTTTATACCAAGGTCTAGCCTTTATATGTGCCGCTTGTTTAACTTCCATATTATTGTGTCTGCAAATGATAGAGCTGAATAATAGGAAGAAATTCTTGTTATGCATGTTTTTGTATGGTGAAAGTTCATCATGAAATTAATGAATTTTCTAGGCAACTAAAAATGTGGGAAAATAACAAATTCGATCTTTTCCTGTCTTACACGATGAAGAGATCAGCCATATGTATCATTGTTTCTGGTACATGTGGTAGATAGTTGGACTATATATAGTTCACTGTCAGACATGCTACTAATATGCACAACAAAATAACTGTCGATTCTGAGTGGAGGGAATGTATTTATAAGTTTCACCTTAAATTGTAACAGGGAACTAATATGTGATATCATTTTGGAAACGTTTGTAAGCTTCACCTTAAATTCTAATAAGTAACTAATATGTGCTCAATTCTGATACTAATTTTGGACTTTTACCCAAGTTGATTGTTATTCCTCAATTTGAACTTGCAGGTGTTTAAAGAATGTCATATGTATGATAATTCTGGAAATTCATTCGAACTTGCTCTTATTGGTTTCAAGTACATTGGAGCTTCTGCAAGAAACGAAAAAAATCAAAATCAGGTAATGTACTAGTTATTTTATTCAATGTGTTTTTCCTGTCAGATGTTGTCAATGTTAAAGCAGTTATAAAGATGATTCTTGGAGCGCATTTGTAGTGCTATTGGATGCTAAATCTCTACCTAATGTTGATTGCGTTCCCACGTAATAACCTTAGTTGGAAGCAAAGTTCAAGCTGTGGGTGGTTGTAGAAAAGTTTTGCAAAATTTTCCCTCAAAAAGTTTTTGACTCCAACATGCGGTTGCTTATGAAAATTTTCAGTAACTACATTGTTCACTCATTTTCACTTTTCTTATCATCAATCACATCAAATTGTTAATTTACTGAAAGAACATCACTATCAACTATCATCATAACACATAAATACACAATTTTTTGATAAGAACATAAATACACAGTTCACTCTCTTATTTTACAAATCACCAGTCACGTCCCAATTATTATTTTACTAAAAAGCATTACATCGGCTATCGTCATCACATTTCAATTTTATATCAATCATACTTTCAAAATTTATTCTCATTTTCCGAAACATTTTTTTAGACTATTCTCCAAAAATAGAAATTAGCGAAACGAAAGGTCAACCAATAATTGCTCCCACCTACCTTACGTGCAAACAAAACCTGTCCTAACTAAGTCCACAAAGCATCCGCCAATACGCCACCTGTATAATGTATTTATCCTAATTGTGTTGTGCAGATTTGCTGGATTTGGCAAAAGGTTAGCTCAGATGATGACAGGGGATTCCAGAAGTTCTTGGATACTGTCCAATATAAAAGTAGTGGCATATTGCGTTATGAGCGTGTTTTTGGACAGGGATTTGTGAGCACTGGAGGACTAGGTATGTTCTCGTTCACTGCAATTAATCTTCCATGCTTTTAGATTTTACTGAATGAAAAATATTCCTTTGCTTGTTATTCCTATTTGTATAAATCTAAGAATGTCCACCAATATAACATGAATGTAACATTGTGAAATGCCATCAGTCCTTGTATCATTGAGGAAATGTGGTAGACGAACTTCAACTGAACTATGTGCTAAACTTTATGCCCTACTGTGGAGAATGAGTAGCTTTTGCCGATCTTTTTTATAGGCTGTTCTACTGTACCCATTGCATGACCGTGCTTTTCTATGAGCATTTAAAAATGTCTCGTAGCAAATCTTGGATCCTGTTATTATATTCAAATGAAATCGCCCCATTACCTGCCTGGTCAAATTGTCCTGCATCGATGCTTATTGTCTTTCATGAATGAGAATCTTTTCACATTCTTATCTTCTGTTTCTGAGCAGATACAACTAGAGAATTTGTATCTAAACTGGACCTTCAGCCTGGCCAAAAAGTCCTAGATGTGGGGTGTGGCATTGGGGGAGGTGATTTCTACATGGCTGAAAAGTATGATGTTCATGTTGTTGGCATTGACCTCTCGATCAATATGATCTCTTTTGCTCTCGAGCGTGCAATTGGTCTCAAGTGTGCTGTTGAATTTGAGGTTGCTGACTGTACCAAGAAAGAGTATCCTGATGGCGCATTCGATGTTATCTATAGTCGCGACACAATTCTTCACATTCAAGTAATTTTCTAACTTAAAAATCCTACAGGCTAGTTTGTTATATATAACTGTAAGATTTCATGTCTAAACTTTAGAGACCCTTTTATTTGTCTGTGTTTCACCTCTTACGTCAATTGGTTCTTTCATCCTTTTATCGCGTTAAACTGAATTTTTGTAATATCTTTTTATAGCTTTCCATTTGAATTGATGTCTTACCATTATTACTTAGAAGGTCATCATCTCACACAATTCCATTGTTCTTTTACATCTTCTAATATGCACATTGTGGTGTTATTTTCAGGACAAACCGGCACTATTCAGATCGTTCTACAAGTGGCTAAAGCCAGGAGGCAAAGTCCTCATTAGCGATTACTGCAGAAAAGCTGGAACCCCATCTGCTGAATTCAGAGAGTATATTAAGCAAAGGGGATATGATCTGCATGACGTAGAGGCTTATGGCAAGGTATTTCTTGATTATACCGGTGTCACATTTATATATCTGTCCTTTCTGAGGTATTTTCATGTCTTATATGTGCTTATATTTACAGATGCTTCGTGATGCTGGCTTTGATGAGGTCATTGCTGAGGATCGAACTGATCAGGTACTTTGTTGGCCTAGTTCCGCCTTATCGATTTCCATGTATTTATAATGACTAATGAGGGCATAGCTAATAACGTGGCTTCTTGATTTCCAGTTCATAAATGTTCTTGAGAGGGAATTGGATGCAGTAGAGAAGGATAAAGAAACATTTATAAGGGACTTCTCTGAAGTGCGGGTTTATTCGTATATTCTGCAATTGCCATTTCTCGGCGTTTTTCTTTATTCTACTCATGACTGAATGTCTCTATTGCCTTTTCATTTGCAGGAAGACTATAATGACATAGTTGGAGGTTGGAAAGCTAAGCTCATAAGGAGTTCATCGGGCGAGCAGAGATGGGGTTTGTTTATTGCCAAGAAAAACTGAGATCTTGCAAGTTTACCATGGTTTGTTCTAGCGGCTCCTCTACGTGTGTTTTAAGTTCGAAATATGTTCTGCACAATAAAAATCGGTTGTCGGCGCCAAGGAAATGGCATTTCTATCATTTCATCATGTACAATCCATGAGGATAAGATCTCTGATGTTTTGTATCTTGATGTGAAAAGCTTTTTATCTATCCATGTGATGACACTGGATTTAGATGTTTGTTTGGTTTGCCATATATGGACTTTGTTTACTTGGTCTGAGCATATAATAAACTAACTAGGGATAATTACAAAAACTGCCTCTGAGGTTTACTCTACTTACAAAAAGACTCTATCTTTCACAATTACAAATATTTCCTTAAAAGTGTTACAAACATCCATCGAGGTTTGTATTTGCCTAACATATACACCCTTCTTGAGAGTGCAATCTGTAAAAGAGGAACAAATGTTAAGTGGGTATTTGTAATTTTAAAATATAACTGTTTCTTTTTGTAATTAGGCTAAATTTAAGGGGTATTTTTTGTTATTAACCTTACTAATAATAACTAATTAAAAGCAACTAAGGGCGTGATGGATATGTTTTCATTTTGAAAATTTTCATTTTGCTAAAGAATAGTGGTGAAAAAAAATTTGAAAGAAAAAAGATGAATTTTGAGAGTGTGATTGGATATGAGATGAAAAAGTAATGATGAAAGCTGATTTGATTTAAAATTAGTAAAAAATAATGATTGGATATGATTGGTAGTTAGAAATATGTGAGTGAGTAAATAGTGAAATTTGTGGGAAATATGTAATAATGATTAGTGAAAAAATGTGTAGATGTGATTGATAAGAGAAAAAATAACAATGAGAGAATTGTATATTTTTCTGAAAATTTTCAACATGTTTGGTCAAAAAAAAAAAATCTCAAGCGGAAGAAATGAAATCTCCTGTTAATGTGTGTATGAGAGAGAGAGAGAGTATTTTTTTTTTTTTTTGAGGGAAGAGAGAGAGAGAGAGAGAGAGTCTCAATGTACGTACACTACATTATGGGCCAACTCTTTCAATTACACCAGATTCTGTTAACATCTCTTCTTACATAAGTATCTTACGTAGGTTTGTGAGCCAATTTGGTGACTAGTTGATGCAGACGCAAGGGCGGAGCGGGACGATTTAGTAGGGTGAGGCGTCTGAAAAATGAGATGGTAGGATAGAAAATCCAAGAAAAAACAATACAAATTATAACTAAATTCTTTTTTTTTTTTAAATTCTAACTAATTTTTTTCTAAAAAAAAGGGCCAGCCAGGGCCCAGTTGGCCTGGCCCCATCTACGCCCTTGTGCGGGACGTTGGCCCACCCTATCTACGCCCTTGTGCGGACGGGCGTAACAAGAACAACAATGACACAAATACTACCGTTGATTCGCAAGAATCTTTGGAAGTATTGAATAAAGAATATAATTCTCAAAAGAACATGTATTGCAAAGAGAATAATCTCAAACTTAATAATATTCAACTTCCCTAAAAATAATAAACTAGCAAGTATTTATAGGATTAAATAAAACTCCTAACTCGACTAGAAAACATTAAAGATAAACTAAATAGAAGAATCCTAAATAAATAAATCACTTCCTAAAATATAAGATATTGTAAAATCCTAAAAGATAATAAAATATGATATCGTATATTTATCAATATCTCCATCATTCTCTACGGGTCGAAACGATTCGTCCTCGAATAGGAAGGAGATTTTCAATAGAAGAATTGTCAAACCATGGAGGCGCGAGGAGGGCGAGATGGAAAAACAAGGGGAATATCAAAAGGTATTTGATTTGGATCATAAACAAAAAGATCCTGGTTGAACTTTAGAAAACCATCCGCACTTGGCCAAATCAATTGCATAATGCGAGTGCATCCTTCGGACCAATTCTCGGAAATTCTCAATTTTTCTGATTGTCTCTCATCTCGGCAAATCCATTCGATCGAACTAAATAAACTTTAGGATCCATAAATACGTACTCATCTGAGTCAACTCCACACGAAAGGCCTGATTTTTGTGGTAGTGGTGAGAAAGAAACATCCATTTGCTTGAAATATATCCATTTACTTTCTGAACTCCCACCATCTCCAAACTTTGTGTTCGGTAATTGAGGACAAACTCACAATTTGATAATAGGATTGTTAGCATCCTCTTCTTAATTGGGAGCCTCTGAAAATTACCAAAACCATCACCAACGTTGTCATCCTCATTGCCATATGCATAATTACTTATTCTCTGAATATCAATCCCCCCATCATCATCATCATAGTCATCATCATCGATATCTTCTTTGTTATCATATTCTTTATCAAAAATAGGTGGCCCATTATAACCACCAATCTCCTCGTCATAGTTTAGAGGTTCTTCGTAGTCAACCTCCGTTATAGTGTCGGCGATTTCTTCATCAAAAATTGGGGGTCCATCATAACCACCATTCTCCTCGTTTGATGAAATATGTGGGTCCGGATAAAAATTGAAACCACATCCATCGCGATAGTTCGACCATCGCCTCTGTTGCCTACCTCGCGCGCTCGATCTCGGTCGGTAGTGAATCGGCAAAGCGATGTGGCGTCGAAAAAATCCTGTTCTTTGGATGCGGGCGTGATTATCCGTTGTGTCAACAAGTCGATCGATCTGCTGACGGATCGCGTGCGATGTCGTTCATGCGTTGTGGATCTGTCTAGACAACATGGTTCGGGAGCGTGATCGGTCTCGAATACCAACGATGCGCGAAGCGTAACAAGAACAACAATGACACAAATACTACCGTTGATTCGCAAGAATACCTAAGAAGTATTGAATAAAATATAATTCTCAAAAGAACATGTATTGCAAAGAGAATAATCTCAAACTTAATAATATTCAACCTCCTAAAAATAATAAACTAGCAAGTATTTATAGGATTAAATAAAACTCCTAACTCGACTAGAAAACATTAAAGATAAACTAAAATAGAAGAATCCTAAATAAATAAATCACTTCCTAAAATATAAGATATTGTAAAATTCTAAAAGATAATAAAATATGATATCGTATATTTATCAATATCTCCGTCACTGGTGTATAAGCTTTGGCCCTTGGGGTAAACTGTAATTGTTAGCTTTGAATAAGCACTTTGTATTTAAAGCCATCGTCTGTGGTGCTATCAACGTAGGCGAGTGACACTCTAACGGCAAGGGAGATGTTTGAATGGTAATACTATGACGATTGTGATACAATTCGCATGCCTTTTTGTGTGAGGATTCATATAAAGCTGTCAAAATGAGTCTGGCCTAATGGGCCTGCCCAATTGGCTTGGTAAAAAAATCGGGATATGCTTCATTTTTTAAGGCTCGAAATGAACCGGGCCTATTTGGCATAGGTCATTTGGGCCGAAACACTGGCCCGCATTGGTTGGCCCGACATTTTTCTATGTATTTCCATGACTGGGTTGGATTGGGCTCAAAAAATAGTAGTTTAATCATTATTTGGCACGGTTTAAGTTTGATACGATTGGCTTACATATTTTAAGTGAATAAAAATTTCACACGAACTAGTTGATGCCTAAATATATTGATAGTCCAAATTCATGTATTTAAAATGGGACTGGTTCATAGTGCATGTTTGGTGTAAATGAATTTTAATGTCCATCCAATATAAGCGTAGTAAATAAAATTTAAAAGTCATAAATTGGCACTTCTCCTCAATTTAAAAAATGTTTTTTTTTCTCAAAAGAAAGCGTACGTGCCATATGTTTTTTGGAACTCGTATTTTCATTCTCAAAATTACCAACAATCTATTACGACATCAAAATAACCATATATCCCACTTACAAAACAGACACAGTTGACAATGTCACCATTAAAATACAACAAAACATTAACAGTGCCTACGGTTAAAAAAAAGGTTCACAGCATTTATATTATATTATTACCACTACCAATATGCTTTCTCTCAAAATAATTTTACTGAATGCTTTCAAAAATAAACCTAACAAGCCCTAGGATTTTGCAAAACGAAAATTTGAAAAGAGCCAATTTCTCATTCACTGAATAGAAACAAAGGGTTACATATATATATATATAAAAAAAAACAATAACCAATTTGGGAAAAAAAAACGCCTAATTTTTCAATGCAATAATTGAATAGAAATGGACGGTGTATTCAGCCAATATAAGGTCTCTGTCAAATCACTACACCATTCGAGAAATGTATTGTAAAATAGTCATAAACAAATATTGTCTTGGATCCATCAAACCCTCTTTTCTCTCACCCTTGCATTCATTGGAAAGGCCAATTCTTGGTTTCGAAAGGTCCCAATACTGAAAAAATAACTATGCTTTTAGATTTAAATGATGTTTGGCTAGACATCATATAATGATTGTATGCTCTTTTTTTTGATGAAGTGTTTTAAAGTACTAATATAAAATGATAGGATGAAGAAATGTATAAGATATTATTAAAGATAATTTTATAATTAATATAATTATATATTAAAATTGTAAAAATAAGTTATGATCACCAATATTTTTGTTATTTGATAAGCTTATAAACCGCTCTACTAAAAGATTTAGACATTATAAATTTTCAAGTAATTTATAAGATGTTGTAAAGAATATATAAGCTCGCTTAGATAACAAATGAATAGAGAATGACAAATGAAGTGATCTCCTTGATGATTTTTATTTTTTTAATTAGTTGGGAGGAGTGATTAGAGTAGAGTGATACATCCGAAAGAAACTAAATAACTCGGGTTTGAACCATAATCAACTATTTTGCAAATAATCAACGATACCACTAGAGTTTCAAACTCGTATGATTAATTTATTAATTTAACAAGTGCTATCTCATTGTTCGATATAATAGAGCAAAATTAACTTATGTTGTTATGTGGCAAAATCACTCTGAGGAACTAAAATATCGGTTATTAATTACTATTTTTGGATGGATTTTAGACTTTTAGGGAGAAAATATTGACAGTATGTGTAGTTTCTTGAATTTTTTTAAAGAAAAATAGAAGTGTTTTCCTTTATTAAATGTAGTCGATCCCTTGAAATTTATTATACATATACTTTTCATTTTCCTCACCAAAATCCAAAATTCAAATGTACAGCAAGTCAAAATAAAAGCGTAAAATGAAATTACTGAACGTCACATTTTCTGTATAGGCAAAACACATATCAATTTGATTGTCATGAATATATATTCATTAAAGCCAAATACCTCTATGGGTGCAATAAAACGCATTATGAAGCAATGAATAGAATTGTTGAATAATTATATGGGACCAATATAAAAATATGGGATAATTTCACTTTTCATACCCAAAGTTTCTTGTCATTTCAATTTTGTACTCATTGTTTCTACTTAATCAATATTGATACCCAAAGTTGGCGACGTTAATCAAAATCCATACAAACCGTAAACGGTAGTCCAAAACACACGGTCCACCCATCAGTAGCAGGTAAAAAAAGTGTAGAAAACCTAATGAATCGGTCCATTGTTGAGATAATTTCATTTTTGATACCCAAAGTTTACCACCTTTTCGCTTTGGTACCTAATATTCCAACTTAATCACTACTCTGGTACCCTAAGTTATTTAAAATATTTTAAATTCTAAACTAAAAAAGCTCAATATTATTTCCAAAAAGTTATTTTCAAAAATAAATGATGTTTTAAAAATCTAAAATATTGTTTAAAGAACTAAAAGTTGTGTTAAAAATCGACAACTACTTAAAAAAATGAATTCAATATAAAATTAAAAATCGGATATTTTCTAAAATTATGAAAAATGGATTTAAAATCGTAAACTATAAGATTTTGAAAAATTTAACCAAAAATCGATTGACTTAAAAAATCCAAAAAGGGTAAAAACATTGATTTTTTTAAAAACTAAACAAATATAAAAATTAACGAAAATATTGAAATTTGTTTTCAAAAAATCCAAAATTTATTTAAAAGTCTTAAAATTATTCCATAATTGAGATATTAATATCGATAATTTTTAAAAGAATTCGAATTTTTAAAACATATTTGAAGTTTTAAAGTGTTTTGATTTTTTTATTTAGAACTCCATAAAACTCCAAAATCAAATTAAAAGAGGTTTTTCGATTCTTTGGGTGAAGAAAATGGGGAAAAATATTAAATTTTTGATACCCAAAATTTTACTACAACCCGTTAATTTGCCTTATATATATTAATAAAATAAAAAATTTAATTTTTCTTTTTTTCTTCTCTTCCACTTCCTCCTCTCTCTGTTTCATATTTTTCCCATTTTCTTCACCCAAAGAATCGAAACCTCCTTTAATTTGATTTTGGAGTTTTATGGAGTCCTAAATAAAAAAATCAAAACACTTTTTAAAACTTTGAAATATGTTTTAAAAAATTCTGAAATTTTTTAAAAATTATCGATTTTAATATCCCAATTATGGAATAATTTTAAGACATTTAAATAAATTTTGGATTTTTTTAAAACAAATTTCAATATTTTCGTTAATTTTTATATTTTTTAAATAGTTTTTTAGTTTTTAAAAAATCAATGTTTTTACCCTTTTTGGATTTTTTAAGTCAATCGATGTTTTGGTTAATTTTTTCAAAATCTTATAGTTTATTTTTAATCCATTTTTCAGAATTTTAGAAAATTTCCAGATTTTTAATTTTATATTGAATTCATTTTTTTAAGTAGTTGTCGATTTTTAACACAAATGTTATTTTTAAAACATCAATTATTTTTAAAATAACTTTTTGGAAATAATATTGAGTTTTTTTAGTTTAGAATTTAAAATATTTTAAATAACTTAGGGTACCAAAGCAGATGATTAAGTTGGAATATTAGGTATCAAAAGCGAAAAGGTGGTAAACTTTGGGTATAAAAATGAAATTATCTCAACAATGGCCGATTCATTAGGTTTTCTACACTTTTTTACCTTTCTGAGTGGGTGGACCGTGTATTTTGAATGGCCGTTTCACGGTTTGTATGGATTTTGATTAACGTCGCCAACTTTGGGTATCAATATTGATTAAGTAGAAACAATGGGTACCAAAATCGAAATGACATGAAAAACTTTGGGTATGAAAAGTGAAATTATCCCTAAAAATATTCTTTTTTAGTTGAATATTTAAATAGATAATATATCTCAAGATTCGAACCATATCTTTTATAAGGACAACCACTAATTATAATAATGTCCACATTCAATAAAATAAAATTAATAAATATAAATATTCAAATTTCTGGAGGAATTGGCAGCCAGAATCTTATAATTACAAACTTTATAGACACAAGAACCTAGGCTTAATTGCAAAATGAGTACACTAACTATATCCCAAGAGCAAAGGACACTAAGTTTGCGGGCTTTCAGTTTAGGACAATAACTTTAAAATTTTAGCGAATTGAGCCCGAACGCCCAATTCGGGTTAATTACCACGTGGACCTCTATTTTGAGCCCGAAATGCCCAA
This sequence comes from Rehmannia glutinosa, assembly GCA_016081115.2. Lineage (NCBI taxonomy): Eukaryota > Viridiplantae > Streptophyta > Magnoliopsida > Lamiales > Orobanchaceae > Rehmannia > Rehmannia glutinosa. The sequence goes on along the minus strand of JABTTQ020001859.1, from coordinate 261,193 downwards.
ATTTAGTTTAATCGTATCACGTAAAATAAATTTACAAATTTACAAATGTATCTAAAAAGTTTAAAAGCAATTTACAATTAACAAGTTGAGTCTAAATATATGAAAATAAATTTCATAATTATTTTAAGTATACAATTAATAATTAAAATATAAATATAAAAAATAAATATAGAAATATGAAAAATAAAACTATAAAAAAATATTTAATACGCCAAAAAATAACTCAATGAAGTTTGAAAATGTGAAACAAGATTTTAAAAATTATCTAATATATACAAAAATTACCGAATAAATTATGAAATTATTTGAATAAATCCAAATAAATATTATTTATTAAATCTAAAATTTGTTTAAAAATATAAATATTAATTAAAATAATTTAACATTACAAATTAAAATTTTAAAATACTTAAATGAATCTTAAAATTATAACTGAACCCAAAAATTTATTTTAGTCACATATAAAAAATATAATATTTTTATTTCTTTAAGTATTTTTCAAATATTAGTTTAAATTTGAAATTACTTTAAATAATGTTTACATCGTTAAACAAATTTTAGATTTACTAAATAATGTTTAGATTGTATATTGATAGTTCTTGTGTTTATTCAAATAATTTCAAGATTTATTTGGTATTTTTTTGATATATTAAATAAAATTTTAAATCCTATTTTGTATTTTTCGTTTTTATGTATTTTGACTCTGCTTATTAATTTTCAGATTTTTAAATTGGTTTTAAGATTTTAAGGTTTTTTTGTTTATTTTTAAAATAATTTTAGACTTATTGTACATGACATAAGCAATGAACCTAAAGTTGGGCAATTTAGGCTCAAAATTGAGATCAATATGGCAATTAGCCCGAATTGGACAATTCGGGCTCAATTTTGTCCTCAATTCGCCAAAATTTTAAAGTTGTTGTCTTAAATTGAAAGCGAACTTAAATAGTGTCGTTCTTTGCCATTGAGGTATAGTTAGTGTCTTTATTTTGCAATTAAGCCCAAGCCTATTTACCTAAGTTCTATTTGAAAATTTAGTAGTAGGATACCTAATACCCGATAAAAGAATATTATTTCTCTTACAAAATGTGATCAACTTGAGATATTTTTGTCCAAGAAAAGACTGATAACAAGAATAAGTAAAATATAACTATTTAAAAATTAGAAACAATAAACAATTTCAATAAATAAATGACAAAGGTGCCGCACAATAAAGAATGAATCCAAGAAAAAAAAACGAAAGCAACATAAACATAATGGGAATCATAAAGAATCTATTATTATATTTAGCCATAAATTTCGGGCTATTGCGATAAAAAGGACAAAACTCAATAATCCAGAGCCAATCCCATGTGGTCATTTTGATTCCATAGTCCCCACCTCATTAATATGAATATTCATATTAAACAAAATGTTTTATAAAATTATATAATTTTTGAGGTCTCATAATCGAAGATCAAATTGAAGTCAGACAAGATGAATAGATATGTATACATGTCCTTTTTATTAATGTGAGCATTTTCATGTCATCCATAGATGCAGTCGTAATTAGAGGGTGTTTGGCTGAGCTTATAAGATTTTAAAAACGAACATAAGATGTTTAAGAGCTTATAAGCTCTTAAAATGTGTTTGATAATTTTTTTCCAAAAAAGAGCATAAGCTCTAAAACTAAGTTGTCGGAGGAGCTAAAACCTAAAAAAATACTCCAACCCAACTTTTTTTTTAAAAGAGCATATAAGCTCCTTATTTTAAACATTCAAAAGACAAAAATATACTTAATAATTTTATAAGATATAAAAAACAACTTATAAGCTCAACAATATTATTTTATCCAAACGCCTGACAATTTTTTTTTAAAATAAGATCTAACATCTTATAAGCTCCTAAAACAAATTTATCGGATGTAGGAGCTTCCTGCTTATAAGATGTTTTAAATAAGTTTAGACAAACACCCTCTTAGTTGGTTGCTCATGTTTAAATTTAATTATTAATTATTTACTTTTTTTATAGAAGTATTATTTCTCTTAAAATAAAATTTCATTTTTAAAATCGATGGGTCATGCATTTGTGATATTTTTTTTTTTCCTTTTTTGAGGAAAATGTGTGATAATTTTTCAGTCAATAATTTTAATGATCATTATAACCAAAAATAGATCGTTTATGGAGTCAATATAAAGCTAAAAGTAGGTTATTTTTAAATGGTATGGAGATTATTTTATCTCAATGCCCCTATAGGCTATAATCATTGGGTTTATTGGGTTAGCGGGACCACGAAGCATTAGCACGAACCGTGTCAAGGTCCATTCTATACCTAAATAATTAATTTTAATCTTATCGGAAATTTGATTTTCCTTTTTTTTTCTTCATATAGATTTTTTTCTTGAAAATTCTATAAAGTATGGTTATTATTATTTGATACACGAGTATAAGCTTACATTTCTTTTTTAAACATTTTAATTCTTACTTATATTTAAAATTATTTTTTTTCTAAACCTAATGAGCTCGATTGGGTTCATTCTCGAACTCATTTTTATATTTCTATTAGTTGTGTTTTTATGTAGATTAAATTTAAATAAATTTGAATATGAGATGAGTTGGTGCATGAAAAGATGTAAAATATTAGTAAGTTCAAAAATAAATCTTGAAAAATAAATATAAGTGGTATTTCTCGTGAAAATAAGTAAAGTAATTGTATTATGATAATATTAACTCTTAATTATTATTTAGATATAAATATTATTTTCTCAATTCTTATCTCAAATTCAGTCTTGAATCAAATGAACCCAAAAATATGGGATGGATTTTTTTTTTTAAAATTTTGTAAGATGAGAATATTTTTGTTGTATAATTGGTCGATTCTATCACGAATAATACAGTGTTGTGAGTGGTTGAGGCTAATGCCTAATCAGTGGTCTTCTGCTAGTTATTTAAAACATGCATGTCCAAAATATAATTAAAAAAATGGTCACAAAATTAATTGGAAAATTTCTTAATTGTTGACATTATTTGTATTTGTTATTTGCAAAATATCAAAAAATTAAGTCTTTTAACATATAAAAATTATATACGAACGAAATGATATTTCAATGAATAAATTTTTAAACAAAACGATAGATCACTTAAGTTTGATTATAACGGGCATATTTAATAGTATACTAATATTAATAAGTAAAAATTATATTTAAATCAAATTAGAGTCATTTTACATTACGTTTATGTAACATTGAAAAACCCTCCAAAATTAATTCAATTATGCATCTTTTAACAGAAACTTGAATCCTTTGTAAATACACTAAAATTATGAGTTGTTAATTTTCAAATTCATATAAAAGGATTCATATTTAACATTTTAAAATTGATGAATTTTGTTCATATATGTTGTGTAACAGTATTTCTCCATTTGTTTGCAGATTTTAATTGTTCCATATTTAACAAATTGGAAACATTTTTGACATATATATATATATACATATATATTTTTGATAGAATAATTCTAATTTTAAAAACACTTTTCTCGATGAAACAGAAAAAATAAAAACAAGATCGAGTCATCAAGAATCGAAATCGAGATAATTATTTTTAACCACCCGAACTTTACCCCTTTTACACTTCACAACCTATACTTTTATTTTTAACCTTTTTGCATCCTGTACTACGAAAATAATTACTCTTTTTGCAACTTTTGGACCATTTTGCCCCTAGGATTATATTCTTTAATAACAATAGTTCTAGTTATCCCTTTAAACTCTAATTTGTGGCGATTGCTCCATAAGGATAAATATATTGCATTATACAAAAATCAAAAAGTTTTCACTCCTAATCAATTTGTTTTTCGGATTTTTAGAAATAAGAACCCGATTTTTCTCAGAATTGTTTTGTTCGTGGCATTGTTACACCTACTTAGATCCAGTCTCTATTCGGAGGTTTTAAATGGATCATGTCGGGTTTCAAATTTATAAACTCAACAAGACATACTTCTATCAAGATCTTATTTCAAGTATTTATCCGTATACAAATTGGGTCTTTAGATCAAAATGAAAATAGTCCATTACGACCATATCGGCCCAACATGCTTCCGTAAAATTAATAAATCCCTTAAAATTCATACCTCTTTTGACCAAACAAGACGGTTAAGTGGTTCGCAAAGCCACCAATGGAAAATTCACGCCCCCGATCGTTTGACGACTCTTCCTCACTGTTCAACCTCACCCTCGGGGAAGATGATGATCGCAAGTTATCCGACTCCTTGACAAACCGCCAAAGACAAATTGGTTCGTTTCTACCTCAAGGCGTAAAAGTAATTCTTCAAAGGGGATTGATCAATAATACATCATGAACACATGTTGAACAAACAAATTTTTATTTTATTAAGAACTTAAAGAAAAATTTATTACATTAGTAATCTCCTTTTGGGAGGAGAATACTTGTTTAGCCTCATGTATGAGGCTTCAGACTAAAATACATAAAAACTTAAAAACTAAAACACTCAAAATATTACAAATTTTTCACTCAGATTTTATTGTAAGAAAACTAAGGAAAATGTTCGATGTCCTCGAAACCTTCCTTCAAATCCTCGCAATTTATAGAGGTAAGTCCGGACTTCAAAGGCGGACTTCAAATCTTTGCTTGATACTTATGACGCCACCGCTTACGTCATATCCTCGCATTATCGCCTCGCCAAATTTGTTTTTCTTTTTCTTCCGCGTGACTCGGCCATGTGATGGTTGTCGGGAATCTTCTAAAAGTTGGTCTGCGTGGTCCCCGAGGAAAACGCGTCTTGTGAGCTTCGGGCCCTTGTCCTTTCCAAACGTATGGTCCTGTCGGTCGGGTTTGGGTGGAAACCTTTCCCAAACTCGGGTTCCTTTTGTTCGGGGCATGCTTGCGTATCCTGGTCGATCCAACGGCCAACATGTGCCATGTTCACAAACTTCCTATAAGTTTCTTTGCTCACGGAATCTTGTTTTCCTGAGAATTCTCCTTTTGGTTTCAAGAGTTCCTCCGCAAATCATGTGGTTGATCCAAATCATCGAATTTAAAAGGAAAGATCCATTCGCCGAATTTTGGAAGAACTTGAATGGATATTTGACTTTGTCCATTTCGATTAGACAAACCCAAAGACCCCATGCTCGTCTTGTAGAAGCTTCGTCTTGAGAAAATGCTCCTACTAACATCGGTCCTTCTTCCTAGGTGAAGCCGCTTAATGTATTTTAAAGCATTTCCATCCGGTCTTCTTAACTTGATGAAATGAAAAGCTTCATTAAAGCCTTTCTTCATTTGTTCGGGAGTCGCACCGATAAAATACGATTCAAAATATCGCCTACGGCCAAGTGTGGATTATTGGCCCAGTCTCGTAAATCGCTTCCCCAATCCATTTCGGTAATTTTGAAATTTCGGGAATCCTGGTGACACGGTATAGATTGAAGCTAAAGCTCCAAAAGTATACCATTCTTGTACTTCATTTGGATGACTTCCTGGTTTCATCCAAACTCGGGATACTTGCCCGAGATATCAACCATTATTTTTTCTCGGGTTAATACCTTGTCTTGTAACTAGTTTCTCCCATTGCCGCCGATATACCGCATAGGAGAAATCTTATTCTCGTCGTTTGAACCTTAGATTTGCACATGCATGGCCCAAGATTCAACTCTCCCTCTTTTACCCCGGAGGTCTTTGGGTTGACTTGAAGACTCGGGTTGTGACACCGGAGCTTCAACATTCGCTTCTGATTTGTACACCCTCGGGGATGCATCACCGCAACACTTGTGATTATGGTACTTGAATCCATAACCTCCGGGTTAGAGCCCCGTACTCTCTCGGCCCCTTTTTGCACCGTAGAGATGCGGCTGGAAGAGAGGCCTTTGCAATCTAAGAACAATTGTCCTCGAGCGAATCGGCATGCTCGTATTTGACTAGAAACGGATTTACTGGTCACTGTTGAAGTCGTCCGGCAAAGAACTTCGCATTGAGACATAACGCCCCAAAATCTCGTTCTAGACTCTCCAGGTTTTCCCGAGATGTCTTACTCGTTTAAGGACCTCAAATCGACGCGTCCTTCCATCTCGTGTCAAGAAATCATTTTTTTAAAAGCCTTTCTCGATTGCGCAAAGAATTCTTTCTCGTTGATATGCCATCTGTTTGCTTCACTGGGTGTGAATAAACCGCCGCAATATCTGCATGGCACTTCTTCATTTGGTGTGACCTTAGTAAAGAATGCTGCCCACCAATCATCACTGGCATCGTGTAAAGAACCCGTTCATCCTCGTCTTGGGAATTGCAAGTTTTGGAAGCTTTTTACAAACTTCTTTAAGTTGCTTGATTCTTCTTGATGTTCATCTTCCCATTTGAATCTCGCATCTTTTTTTTTAAGTAATGGGCTAAACACCTTCGTCGTAGTATGCTAGATTGTTAATAAACATTCCAAAGAAAAAAATTAACAACTCCAAGAAAACTCAAGCTTCTTTTGTCTTTCGGTGTATCCGAAATCCCCGTCTCTTTTCTACAATATGACTTTGTAGGATGATTCCGATTCGTCGATCTCAATTCCTAGGAATTCAATGCATGTCTTGTTGCAATTCTCGCCTTCTTCTCCGAAAGCACTAATCCTTCTTCTTATGACAAACATCCTCAAAATATTTCCAAATGTTTAAGATGCTCCTTCATGTTCTTTGATGCGATCAAAATGTCATCGATGTACACGAACATGAAACTCAAATAATCTTTGAAGAGATTATCCATCTTCCTTTGATATATCCGGGGTGCGTTAGCCAATCTCATAGGCATCACGCTCCAAATATAGTGTCCCCGTGGTGTAGAGAAGGCGTCAAACTTCTTACTTTCTTCCTCCATCTTAATCAGTAGAATCCGGACTTGCAATCGAACTTTGAGAATATCTTGGCACCTTTGATACATTAACCGGATGTTCTCTGCAGGGATATAGTATCCGTCGAACTCCAAAATGTTATTAATCCCTTTGTAATTAATAACAAGTCTTTCGCTTTCCTCTTTTGATTTCTCCATGGTTTCGACTAAGAATCCGATCGCAGATATGGAGAAACTCCTGGTGAAATTAACTTAAGGTCAAGATGTTCCTTAAGTATCTTCTCGCATATCCTCACGATCCTCCCGGTTCATAAGGATTGGTTTGAATCTTACGAACTCGTACTCCTTTCCAGGTTTAACCTTTAAGGAAGCTTTAAGCTCGTTCTTATCCCACCAAGCCAAAGGATCTTCATTGTAATTCCTTTGGATCTTCTTCTTGATATCCTCGAGTGATATTTGTTCTTCTATGGTTACATCACTCGTGGATTTTCCATTAGACTCATCCATAATTCCGCAACGGCTTCCGAGTGACTCGTTCTTCTCCTTGTACTCGAATGAATACAAGTTATTATCCCATATCTTCCGATCCTTTTGGATAGAACCAAATTGTCTATAGGATAATAAAGCTTCACCAAATTTCCTTCGATCCGCCATTTTTGGATTGCGAAGTTTGGCTTCATCACCACGCTTTGCTGCGAAAAATTAATAGGCATTTTTCTCAGAAAATGCTTCCTCGATCTTTGGACAATAATCTTATGATCACATAAGGTTGTGAAAATAAGTCTTCTTGTCTCATTCTCCTGTGTAAATCGCTTGAATGTTTGTAGGAAATTGTTTCCTAGCAAAATATCTCGCACTGTATCATGGAAATAGATTGGTGGCGTCTTTACTTTGTACCACGGGGTACTACCCGCGCCTCCGATCATTATTTCTCGCTTGTTTAATTCCTGTTAAGGATAAGAATCCTTTTAGAGAAATCTCTTCCTGCAATAGCCGTAAATCTTCTCCAATTTCTTAAGGAAAAATATCCTACTGCGATATATTCCTAAGACTGAATCAATATAGGCGGCGAAATACTCGGCCTTGTATTCGAATATAACATTCCAATAGAAATGTATATGGAGAATGGACTAGTGGTCATCTAATTCGTATCTTTTATTAGCCACTGTGAACTCCATTCCATCTTGTAATCTTTCCCAAGGTTTTATGCTCCTCAAGAAATTCGATTCCCGGTATTAATTGTTCGGATCTTTCCCCCTCAACTCCCGTGATAGTAAGCTCAATTTCTCCTATCTTCGTGCCTCGATATACCTTCCAACGATTGGTTGTTGGAGATAATATAGAACATCACAAGGAAAAATGTTATCCTTTTGAGTGATGTCGAATATTACTTCAACCTCTCGCCATCCTACGGACATTTCACTCTCCTCTTGTTTTGAAAACATCGGGATGCGGTACCAATTGTACTTGGTCTTCTTTCTTCCCAACGGCTGCTACTCACCATTCTCGTCTTGCCGAAAGACATCCTCCTGGCTCAACTCGAGACTCCGACTTTTGTTGAAGATCGGTTGATCTTGAATTATCATATCAATCTCCTTAATAGTTGGAGATTCAATGATTTCTCGTAACACCACCCTGGCAAAGTCCTCAAAGATTCTTGGGACTTCAATAAATTCCTTTCTCAAGAATACTTCGAGTGATGGGTATTCGAGAGAGCATAGGAAATCTTGTATGTGATCGAGTAAGGCCTGTTTCCTTCTTTCATCAAATCGACTCTTTTGAAATCTTGATGAAGGGGGTTAGGACTCTCTTTCAAGTCTCGATCTCCCAAATTGTATGCAATTCTAGGATAAACATTAAATGCCAATTTCCCCGCATACAAATTTCTCAGAATCGCTTCAAGGCATGAATCCTTGAGATGTAAGATTCGCTTGTCAAAAATAGCAAGATTGAGTGGCGAATCTATTCTTCCTTGAATGTTGCCTTAATAATGACTCTTATGGCTCCAATGTGAATCCATGAGAGTGTATTTGCAACTTCTCTTTTAACTCGCTTTTGATCTCTGTATTTCTCTAATAGGGACCAACTGCATCTCGATCGTTTACCAAGAAACTCCATCGGAATGGCAAGTTCTCCGTTGTTACCCTGTGAATAATTTGGTGTTTTTTCGAAACCCAATTTTATCCAATGCTTTTTCCATAGCTCCAATTGTAAATCCATCATGACTTGAAGCTTTGGATCTTCCTTCATGATTCTCATAAGAGTTTTATGAGAAACCGTCGTGTGAGAGAGAATCCTCCTAACGTCTGTCAAGAATTTCTTCTTCACTCGATTACGAAATGAGTCACTTCCATCATCGAAATAGATCTCTTCTTCATAGATGCTTTCATCCGGGGAATATCCTCAAATTGATACACCGTATTAAATCCGATAATAGACGAACTTCTTCGATTTACGGTGTAGCCTCGAACCGTCGACTCCTCGTTTTGATTGTCCGGGCAATCCGTTGAGATATGCCCTCTTGCTCCGCATGTCCAAAGCAATTACATCTTTGAAACTTTCATTAGCTCTAGTGTGAGCACGCCCGAAAGTTCTTCTCCTGGATTTCTCATTGTACTTGCTTGATTAGAACCGATGATGAGGCTCTACTCCCGCTTGCCGCTTTGCTTTGCCTAATTTATAACTTCGGGCTTTTTGTTTTGACTTAAAACCTTCTAGGTCTCCATGAAGACCTACTTTTTTCTTTGCTTTCTCGGCGGTATGGATGGCTTCTCTCCTTCTTCTTCTTGGCCGCCTTGTTTGACCTCCCACAACCGTTGGGATATCATTATCCACGCAACATAGAGGAATCGCTTGTTAATTCCTCTTAATCTCTTGTAATTCTGTGCGAGTGCTGATAGCACCATTCGGATAACTTGCCTTTAGGAAAGACATTTTTCTCGCCCACTTTCTACTTGACTCACCCTTGTATTCCCGATAAGCATTTCTCTCCGTGGACTCGGAATCTTGGCAAAGAATAGTATGCGGCTTCTTTTTCCTCGATCTTGATTTCCACCGTATTCGGTGAACAACTTGATATATTCGTCAATATGACAAATATCCAAGAACTCGGGCTATAGAGGGCTTGTTTATATTTCTTTCTTTTTTCATCCTCTAGTCCTCGAAATAACCCGTGCCGATGAATTGGATTTTGAATAGTTTCGCCATACCATCGACAATTCCTTTAAGTGATTCCCCCGATGTGACCGAACTTTTCGTATTTGCGCTCGGTCATATCCCAGGCAATCTTCACCGATCCTTCAAGACTCATTTCAAGGAGTAAAATGAATGAATCCTTCGTAAGATCGAGTTCCTCATTTAAAATTCTCATACCAAGCCCATTCGTCAATGAGAACTTCTGCTTTTAAAATCAGGATGTCCGGTTTAACATCAACCCATACGGATGTATTGGGTCGAGTGCGATCTTCCATAAAAGCGTCGATAAACATTCGGCCTTCCTAGGGTTATGTCCGTTCCCGCAAGAGGGTTTCGACCTCCTGTTCTGAAAAGTAGATCACTCCCGTCGTAAAATCCCAAAGATGTGGCATCCTCTCATCCCGAGCTCCATGATGCGAACCCGTCTTTCTTCGACGTTAGGATTAATCGGTGGCGGTGGTGGAGGAATTGGTCTACCTTGTGGGTCATAGGTAACCAAAGCGATTCCTCACCGCGTTCATCTTTAAATCTACAATACCTAATCTGCGAAGGATTACGCCAGTCGTGTAGATCTTTAAGATTCATCTTTTCCATATCCATCTTTTTAATTTTTGATGGATTTTCCTTTGATGAGAGCAATGAGCTTCCTCATCTCACATCTTTCGTATAACTTTTGGTTTCCCTTTTTGGTGTAAATAGTGGTACCGCCCCAAAATCAATACGTTTCCTTCCTCCGGATGAACTTGGCTTCCCTCCTCCAGTTCTTCGACTCTTTTTTTCGAATATCATGAAGGATTTCAAGAGTTTCCTTCGATATTTCACCATCGTCTCCATCCGGTTCGATCTCGATGAACTTGTATTTGACGTAGATGAATATGGCGGTTGCCATAATTCTCCGCACCGCCGTCTTACGATTTCTCTAAGATCTTCGGAGATCTTAGATTTGTCTGAAGTATCTCGTTCCACTCTGGTACTCCATCGGGAATCATTGTTCGATGGGAATTTTCATGAACCGTTTCTTGAAGGTTCATCAAGTGAACATATAAGTGCCGTTAAGCATCCGAATCGCTTATAATATTCTCGCTCGCATTTTGCATTGCTTAAGGTTTCCCCGTCGGCTCATAGCTTGTTCCTTTCTTCATGTTGGTATTCCCGATATGAAACCAGTCAAGGTGTTCTTGTGCATACATCGTCAATATTTGACGATATGTCCTGTAAGGGGTACATCTCGGACATCGGTCCGGATCCATATACTCGAGTAAATTCTCTCACCAATTGTTAATTACATAAACATAATAAATTTAACTAAAAGTTCTTAATAAACCTGAGCTCGATACCATTTTCGAGGATCGCAAGACCTTTGGGAGTATTCAAGAAAATGCAATGAAATTTATCGTTCGGGTTGCAAAGTGTAACAACTTTAAAGTTTAGAGTGTAAACTACAAACCATCTTTCCGAAACCAGGGGTAAAACCGGAATTTTATGCAAAGTGTAGAATTTTGTGAAGTTTAGGTTGCAATCAATAACTTTTCAAAGTTCGGGTTGCAAAGTGTAAAACCCGTATAGTTTGGGTTGATTAAAAACGTTATCCCTCAGAAATCTATATAAGGGGAATATCAATAAAATAAGGTTGAAAGTTGAAACTAAAACAATAAGAAACTATGGATATTGATTAAAAAAACCATAAATTTTGTGAGATTCGGAGAATCTATTAAACTATTTTCTCTCCCCGATATTTATAAGACGACAAAACTGAATAATTCAGACCAATGGCATGTGGGTTGTGACAAAAACCATAGTCCCACTAAACGATTACTAGGTCACGTGTGTCCTTTTATACACGCGGCATGTCCCATGTACACGTACGTATAGGTATTATTTATTTTGTCCATAATACCTAAGTGACAATATAAGAATTATTAAAATCATATATTAAATAAAGTATATATTAAATAAATTTATATATCAAAATCATCACTATACCTGTCACAAATTGTCTACGGTAATAACTTTATACATATTGTTGTGGGGTAAAATTATAATTCCCCTTTTTCATATTTAAATGCATTACTTTTATTATTATTGGGCTTACATGAATTAATATGCAAATCGGTCCATAAAAAAGGCCATAACAGGCCCATATAGCCTTAATATACCCTCTTAGCCTTAATAGGCTCACCTAACCTTAATAGACTCATATCCTAGGTATAAATAGTTTTCTCCGTAATTAATCTTTCATTAAGTACATTTCTACTACTAATTAGCTTTTGTACTCTGGATTATTCTCCTACTATCTGCTGGGGTTGTAAAAGAATCGAATCGAATCGAATATTCAATGTATTCGATTCGAATTCGACTAGTATTTGAATATTCGTATTCGTATTCGTTTATTATTCGAATTGAAAAATTTATTCGTATTCGATTCGACCAATATATTCAAATATATTCGATTCGATTCGAATATTCGTATTCAAATTTTTTAATTATTTTATATATTTTTTTCTTTAAATTGTGACTAATTTATAATATAAATTAAAATCAATAATAAAAAACTTATCAAATAAGTACTAGTTGGTAATAAAATTAACATAGGAATTATGAAATATATATACATATATATAATATCAATACTAATATATATGTATTTATTAGTAATATATATAAATATATATTATTCGAATTCAAATATTCGAATCGAATATTGTGTTATTCGAATTCGAATCTTGATATTCGAATTCAATCGCGAATCGAGTGAAAAATATTTGATTCTTTTACATCCATACTCTCTGACTTAAGCATCGGATAAAGCTTCCCGGACACCATCGGGACCCTTCTAACCTGTTTGTGTATTGCGGTCGATTCCCTACACGTGGATTGGACTTGAACCGAGTCGATATCACTTGGCTTGGAGTCGCTGACCGATTTTTTTTGCAAAGATCATTTTGGCGTTATGCGTGAGAAGCGGCCAAGACACTTATATGCAAACCAGGTCCCGAGCGATGGAAGTCAACTTCCTGGACCACCATATCCGAGCTTTGGATGACAATTGCCTCCCCGGGTTGGAAGATAATCGGCCCCCCGAGGGCCAAAAGATAATCGCCCTTCCCGAGGGCCAAACATGATTGCTCTCCTCGAAGGCCGAATACCATCAATCCCCGCGAGCCGGAGGACAACTTTCTCCTTCTTCGAAGGAAGAAATATGCATGACTCAAAGCCGCAAACTTTTACGAGAAAAAACAACCTCATTTTGGCCCCGAGCTACGTGGACCGCCATGTCCCAAACCTTAGAAAATCAAAGTGTCCAGGTTCCGGAGGATAGACTTCCACGAAGATTTGAGCAAGACCCACCTCGCTTAGGGGAGCACCTCCCAAGAGAAGAGACACATAGAACACCACTTGAGAGAAGAGATATATGGAACACCTCCCGGAGAGGAGAGAGACACATGGAGCACCACGAGAGGAGACACACATGACAAGAGGATGAACAAGCTCTCCTCGAAGAAGCTTTCCAAAATGCTTTGAAGGCGAAGTCGCAACATAAAGCTCCACAAATAACGACCCCCAACATAGGCCGGAGATGAGAGATACATACCCGATCTCAAACGCATGGAACCGGATCCCAAGCTACAGCCACGAAAGCCGAGATCGACAAGAGGAATGGCCATCTCAAAGACGAGGGCCACCTCCTCCTCTTAGAGGAGTGTCGCCCCACCGCAAGCTGGAGGACGCCGTCCCTCCTCCTGGGGAGCTCCGTCATTGAAGAAATTCGCTTGATCGAGAAGCCCTACAAGCCTCGCCGAAGAAGCTTTCCGAGCCGCTCCGAGGAATTAGGCCACTCTGAGGAGCCGCATGGAGACCTCCACCACTAAGCTTCACCAAACGTTGAAGACCCCAACTTTAGGGAAGAAGATAAAAGAAATGAAGGACTTGGAGAAAATCAAAGAGACCAAGACGTTCCGTGGAAGATAAGGCCGAGAATGGAGTCCTACACTCCCAAATCCACACATGCCCGAGATGAGTCCCGGGTGGTAAACATTAGCCAAGTCAACTCGCGGGCCACCGCCCTGTAAGGAAGTCCTCGGCCCCCGCCATCCTGGCTCAGCCATTGCCATTGGGCATAAAGACCTCCAACCTTCCTGAGTTGGTCCCCCGAGCACTTAGACAAATTCTATGCGAAGCGGATCTATACGACATGATATATGCTTTCTCTTTGAAAGTGTCCTGGACAAATCTAATCAAACGCGCATTAACTTAGTTCGATCGACACCTAGTTGGATCAATCACCGGGATGGCAAAGCTCACCACTTCTTTTATATGACAATTCTCCATCAACAGAAATATCATGAGACTATTGCTCATTTTTTTCAAATAAAACAAAAGAAAGAAGATTTCTTTGCGAGACTTCATAAGGTGATTCGTAGAAGTCGTCGACTCCAAACTCCTGGAACACCGAAGAAGAAGCAGATCGCTAAGAAGACATGAGGACAATCTTCTCATTCTAGAGCGACACCATTCAACAACTCGAGGATCTCGAGGAACGCCCTTTGTCCCGTAAAACTGCAGGAGGCATCGCCTTCCTCAAAGCTCGTCCTCCTAAAGGGCTTCATACATCGAATAAGTCCGCCGGACTGGGAAGCTCACGACTCAATGAAGTTACCCGAAACACTCTAAGATATCATACCGCTCTCGAGCCGCTTTGAAGACATCCCCCGAGCCTGCTGCTAGCTACCAAAGACCCCTCAAAGGGCTCCCTACCGTGGCAAGTCGTAGCGATCATTTGCATGAAGAGTGACCATCACTCAATCAGTAGAGGAACAACGAACTGAGGACGACTAGACTACAGAAAAACCATCACACTTGTGAAAAAAAGGCATTGAAGCCCATTAAGGACATTCACAAACTCCCCTCGACACTTAGGTTGAGGAGTCAAGAGTCATCCGGACTAGCCAAGCTATATATGGAGCAAGTAACTGATTAGAAGAGCGAACTCCCTAGGAGAATCGATGACAAACCATCCTCTATTGAAGGAAGCTCCGCAAAATCTATATCCATTGTAGAAGTACATCCCAACACTAAAGGAGAAATAAATGCTCAACTCCTTGGAGAAGAAGACTCAAAATGGAGAAAGCTCAACCATGAAGGAATTAGCCCAAGAACCCGTTGCACACGTAACAATAAGGCGATGAAGCACCATTTCTCCTTGTACTTTCGCGCAAACGCAACGCATTGCCAACACCCAATTATGTCATTGAGTGTTTTTACTTAGCGTCCTTTTTAGAAAAGGGACTTCCACATTTCCTTTGATCTCTCAAGTTTCTACTCAAAAGAAATGGATACAGGGCCCTGAGCACATTCATGAGAGTCATGCACAACCTAGAGCCCCAAGCCTCCAAAAGTGGAAACGCAATTCATTCAACTATATTGGTGAAACTACTCCCTAGAGATATCAAGACTCTACATCTCCCGAAAAACAATGAAGAAAGAGATCCCCAATAGTTAATTCGGTTTTATAGCAAGCGCTTCAATTTTCGGTTTTTTACATGCCGTTTTGCTCACCCCTAGTCCCACCCCATCGAGTCCATATCTATGTTGTATAATTCTATTCCACTTCCTCTTTCACAATTTTTCTTGATGCATATGTTCTATACATAAGCAATTATGACATCATATTATTTGATTATTGACATGTAATTATGTTTATAGAAAAAAAAAGTGGAACTAATCTGAGTAATCTAATCCCCACCACCCACCCACGGGGCCATCACCTACTCTCTGTTTCACTGTTGGCCCCTTCTCTCGCCTCCCCACATCCCCCATTACCCCTCTATAAACAACACTCTCTTCTTCATACAAAGCTCGCCCACCACCAAAACAAATACATCTTTTTCCTTTTATGGAAAATCTCTGATTTTTCCTACTATTTCCCCTATAAATACCTCTCCATCCACAGGCCATAAGCCGCAGCAAATGCAGCAAAAGGGGAAATCCTGTAACCGAAGATCCAGGACATTTTCAAGATCCCGCATTGCCGTCGAGGGTTGTTGAGTTTTATTTAATCTCCCCCTTTTTTTCTCTCTCAAATCCGATCCCTCTTAGCAGCCCACATATCTGAATAACCTATCTAGCTGCTTGTCGTTATCTTCTCACCATGGCTGGCATTCAAGGTTCGCTAAAATTTAAGATTTTTTTTTTTTGATTTAATATGTTTTTGGTAAATGGAATAAATTTGGATTGTTAAGAAAATAAATGGGATTTGTTTTTGTTTGTGATTTTGAATGTGCAGAGCAAGAGCGTGAGGTTCAAAAGAGTTACTGGGTTGAGCATTCTGTTAACTTGACTTTGGAGGCCATGATGCTTGATTCCAAAGCATCTGATCTTGACAAAGAAGAGAGGCCTGAGGTATATTATTTTAAAAGATTCAAGCTTATATTAGTGTTTGATTCTTTAAATGCACATGGTAGTTTTATATTCTTATATGCTGGGGTACATGCGATTTTTATGTTGTTTAATAGTTGAAGTGTAAGCGTTTTTGACAATAGATGGGATCTTTTAAATTTTTCTTCCTGTTTGCTTTTTGTTTTTGAGATTTTGATGTGGGTTATTTCAAATAATGACACTTTAGTTTTTCTTTTATATTTGCATGATAATCTTTTTTTTCCTTGTCTCCTTTTTAGCTTAAAGTTCTATGTGAATGTGGGTCTTATGTTTTTCTACCACACGCCTAAAGTTTGAGTCTTTTGAAGTATCTTTATTCTATTTTGAGTAGATTTAAGGCATTAGCTAAAGATGCTAGTTTTGCACATATATAATTGGTTTAATTTTGGTTTCCTTTGTTTTTTAGCTTTAATTGTCATTTTCATTGCATAATTGTGATATGAGGTAGATGTTAGAAACCCCAGTGCAGTGACCTTGTGATGTGATACTTGTAGTGTGAAATGATGTTTAATTATCTTTTTCCCCAGCTAAAATTTGGTCTATAGTACTTGTTTGAGATCTTCTCTTATGATAATAAATATATATTCTCCTATGTTGTTGAGTGAAAACAAACAAACAATGATGCTACCTGTGAAAGCTAGTTGCAATCTGGATCCGGAAATTTCAATTGATTGCAATGTGTAAGGGTATATTTAACCTCATAAGTCTTCAATCTTAAAGATATATGCTACTAGGATATTAAATTTTAGGTTCAAATGTCTACAATTTTGTTGGCTCAAAATTTTTAATTTGGGGCTTTCTTGTGCCCACTTCAAACTGAAACTAGAAAGAAATAGAAAAGAAAGAAAAACGTTCTCTTTTTATTGTTTAGAATTTTGTGGCAAGTAAACCAAGATGATTTTATTTATTTATTATTGTTTTTTAATTAGCAATTTTAGTTGAAGATTAATTATACATTTTTATACTTTTCTCTAGTGTCAAAGATTTTACCTCTTATTATGTGACACAATGTTAATCTTTTGTCTTTGATCTTTTCTTTTCTTATTGAAAATGGTCTCCTTTTGAGTCAATAAGTTGAGATTATGCATTTTTTATGATCAGGATACCCTGAAAATTAATATCAACTGATTTTTCTTTCTAATGAAAATGCATAGGTGTTGTCTCTGCTCCCTCCATATGAAGGAAAGTCAGTTCTGGAACTGGGAGCGGTATTGGCCGTTTCACCGGTGAAATAGCTAAAAAGGCTGGTGAAGTTATAGCTTTAGATTTCATTGAAAGCGTCATAAAGAAGGTTCATACTCTTTAACATTTATCTTCTGTGGTTTAATTTAAATAATGTCTGGCAGTTTAATTAATATAAAGCCGTAATCCTTTTTTTTTTTTTTTTGTTTGGTTTAGAATGAAGCCCTCAACGCACATCATAAAAATGTCAAATTTATGTGTGCTGATGTGACATCCCCAGACTTGAACTTTCCTGAAGGATCACTAGACGTTATATTTTCGAACTGGCTGTTGATGTATCTCTCGGACAATGAGGTAAAACTCCTAATATCCATTTCTTTGTCACCAACCGTTTTTGTATATGTTGTATTAAATTGTCATGTTGATTATTATTATGCGAGTTCATGTTCTCTTCTAGTTTTCTTTTGAGTCTATTTGCCATAGTTATGAAAGGCGCGCCTGATTCAAGGCCCCGCCCTTTTCAAGACCGAGGCGGGCGATGTTGGCAGGGGGCGTCTCAGTGACATACCTCTTAAAATGTTTTAGAAATATTTTTTAAGGCTGCGAAAATGTCTTTTACTATTTTTTTTGGGTGGGGGACATTGGAGACAAATTATTAGTTAGCGTTTTGGTTGAAACGAAACAAATCAGGCGAGGGTTTTGATTGAAAATCTTCAAATACTCTCTCATCTCTCAACATCTTCCAACCAAACTTGAAGGACAACCAACCCATCTAAATCTGCCCCGCCACTGAGCCACACCGCACTAATATGCTTGTTTTGATAAACTTTGTGTGTTTTGATTTGAGATTTGGTACTTAACTTGGTCACGTGAAGTGTGTTTTAATCAAATTGTCATTTTCAGTATTATTTATGTGTTTATTTGGATCATGTTTTGCGGCGCGCCTCGAGGTGCTACCATGGCCTTTGCGCCTCAGTGCCCTTAACAACTAGGTTATTTGCTACCATAGGATGACCAATTCTCACTGGTTCATTGTGTGGCAGGTTGAGGAACTCGCAGAGAGAATGGTCAAATGGTTAAAAGTTGGCGGCTACATATTTTTCAGAGAATCATGTTTTCATCAGTCGGGCGACCACAAGCGAAAGAATAACCCTACTCACTACCGCGAACCAAGATTTTATACCAAGGTCCTAGCCTTATATGTACCCCTTGTTTTCACCTTAACTTGTAATTGGTAACTAATATGTGCTCAATTCTGATATTAATTTTCGATTTGAATTTTCAGGTGTTTAAAGAATGTCATATGCATGATAATTCTGGAAATTGTTCGAACTTGCTCTTATTGGTTGCAAGTGCATCGGAGCTTACGTGAGAAACAAAAAGAATCAGAATCAGGTAATATACATACTTGTGGTCTTATTCGGTATGTTTTTTCATGTCAGATATTGTCAGAGAGTCGTCCCTAGTGCAGAAAACATGGGAAGCAATCAAATTTTAGGCAATTATGAAACTATATTTATCCTATTTGTGTTGTGCAGATTTGCTGGATTTGGCAAAAGGTTAGCTCAGATGACGACAGAGGTTTCCAGAAGTTCTTGGATAATGTCCAATATAAATGTAGTGGCATATTGCGCTATGAACGTGTTTTTGGACAGGGATTTGTGAGCACTGGAGGACTAGGTGTGTTTTCGTAACTGCAATATATCGTCCATAACTTTAGCATTTACTGAACAATGAAAGAAAGTATTCGGTTGCCTGTTATTCCAATAGTATAATCTAAGAGTATCCACCAATATAACTTTAAGGGATAATTACCCTTGAGGTTTAGCCTAATTACAAGAAAACCGGTTATCTTTCAAAATTGCAAATATCACATTGACATTTGTTTCTATTTTACAAATTACACCATCAAGAGGGGGTATTGTTAGATAAATACAAGGGATAATTACAAAAACCCATTGAGGTTCGGGCTAGTTACAAAAAATCCAGAGGTTTTTGGAAATTGCAAAAACCCCCTTGAGGTTTGATTCCGCCTTATGTTTTTCCTCTATAAGCAAAAAAACATTTCAAAACACCTCCTAACATTTATAAATATTTTACAGTTACCCCTTAAATTTAAGACGAAATCAAATCCATTTTTTTTTTTTTTGCAATTATCCCCCAAATACAAATCTCAATGGGGTACTTTTTGTTTAAGGAGGTATTGTAACTTTGAAAGATAATTGGAGTTTTTCTTAATTAGGGTAAACCTCATGGGTAGTTTTTGTAATCATCCCTAACTTTAAGGCAACATTGTGAAATTCCATTAGTCCATGCCAAATTGTCCTGAACTGATTGTTATTGTCCTTGACGAATGAGAATCTTTTCAAAGACTTATTTTCTGATTACGAACAGATACAACTAAAGAATTCGTAGCTAAACTGGACCTTCAGCCTGGCCAGAAAGTCCTAGACGTGGGGTGTGGCATTGGAGGAGGTGATTTCTACATGGCTGACAAATATGATGTTCATGTCGTTGCCATTGACCTCTCGATCAATATGATTTCTTTTGCTCTTGAGCGTGCAATTGGTCTCAAGACTGCTGTTGAATTTGAGGTTGCTGATTGTACCAAGAAAGAATATCCTGATGGCACATTTGACGTGATCTATAGTCGTGACACAATTCTTCACATTCAGGTAAGTTTCTAACTTAAAAATCCTACAAGCTAGTTTGTTATGTATAAGATTTCAGGTCTAAACTTTGGAAAAATCTTTGTTTCCCCTAATATGTTTATTTGTAGAAATTTTAATGAGGGGATGTCAATCTCAATCTTTTGAACTGGCTTTATCTAGCTTTAAGTTTTTCTTTGGTAGCTAATAACTTAATAAATTGTTGGGATAATTACAAAAACACCACTGAAGTTTGAGTTAATTACAAAAAAAAAAAAAACCAGAGATTAATTACAAAAAAACCCTTCAGGTTTCGTTTTGTCTTAAATTTAAGAGGGGTAACTGTAATGTTTTTGTAAATGTCAGTGGGTTTTTTGAAATGTTTTTGAAAGTCACCGAGAAAAATATAAGATGGAATCAAACCTCAAGGGATTTTTGTAATTTTCGAAGAACTCTGGGTTTTTTTTTGTAATTAGCCAAAATCTCAGGGGTGTTTTTGTAATTATCCCATAAATTGTTAACTTATTGGGTTAATTACAAAAACCACCACAGCTATCTTTCAAAAAAACCCAATTATATTTCAAAATTAAAAATAACCCCTTGGCAAATGTTTCTCTCCTAAAATTACAGCCTCATGAGTATTTGTATGGTAAATACAAACTCAAGTGGGTGTTTGTGACACTTTAAGGGGCTAGTTGTAATTTTCAAAGATAACTTTGTTCTTTTGCATCTCTTAATATGCAAATTGTGGTGTTATTTTCAGGACAAACCTGCTTTATTCAGATCGTTCTACAAGTGGCTAAAGCCAGGAGGCAAAGTCCTCATTAGCGATTACTGCAGAAAAGCTGGAACCCCATCTGCTGAATTCTCAGATTATATTAAGCAAAGGGGATATGATCTGCATGACGTAGAGGCTTATGGCAAGGTATTTCTTGATTATACCAGAGTCACATTTATATTTCTGCACTTTCTAAGGTATTTTCATGTCTTAATATGTGCTTATATTTACAGATGCTTCGCAATGCTGGCTTTGATGAGGTCATTGCTGAGGATCGAACTGATCAGGTACATGTCGACTAGTTCTGTTTTTATCAATTTACGTGTATTTATAAGGGATAATTACAAGAAAACCCTGAGGTTTGGTTTAATTACAAAAAAGTCCAGAAATTTTTGAAAATTGCAAAAAAGCCCTTGAGGTTTGATTCCATTTTACATTTTCCCACTTCATGTGCAAAAAACATTTCAAAAATTCCCCTTTCCCATTAAATTTAAAACAAAATTAAACTTGGGGTATCTTGTAATTTTGAAACATTTTCAGATTTTTTTGTAATTAGCCCAAACCTTAGTTTGTTTGTTTGTTTTTGTTTTTGTTTTTTTTTTTTTTTTTTTTGTAATCACCCTATTTATAATGAGGGATTTGCTAATAATGTGGCCTCTTGATTTGCAGTTCATAAAAGTTCTTGAGAAGGAATTGGATGCAGTAGAGAAGGATAAGGAAACATTTATAAGCGACTTCTCTGAAGTAAGGCTTTATTCATCCATTCTGCAATTGCCATTTTTCACCGTTTTCCTTTAATTTTGCTCATGATCGAACGTCTCTTATTGTCGGTTTTTCCTGTTTGCAGGACGACTATAATGAAATAGTCGGAGGTTGGAAAGCTAAGCTGATACGGAGTTCATCTGGCGAGCAGAGGTGGGGTTTGTTTATTGCCAAGAAAAAGTGAGATCTTGCGAGTTTACGGTGTCTGCCCCCTTACTAGTAGCTCCTCAATGTGTGTGTTTTAAGTTAATAATAGGATTTTCTTCAACAATAAAATCGCTTATCGATGGATGGCCAAGGAAATGGCATTTCTGTCATTCTATGTACAATCCATGAGGATAAGTTCTCTGTTGTGTTTGTATCTTGATGTGAGAATCTTGTTTATCTATCCATGTTATGATATATGATTTAGATGTTTGTTTGGTTTGGCCATATAGATGAACAACCTTTTTCATTTTGGGCGTTAAAACGCTGCGTTCCATGAAGTGCACTTTATGTTGATTTTGGATCTCGTTTTTAGTAGTGTTTCATATAGTGTTTCAGTACATGAGATGAATGTCACGAGCATAATAGTTAGTGTCATCATCTTGTATACATGTTATTCACAATTGAAACATCAAATGAAATACGATGAGAATAGAAGATATGTGAACATGATGAATTGATACAATTAAGATGTCCTTTTGGATGAGGGTTGCAGGACTCTATGTATAATGTTGTGGATAGCTATTTGTATTTGTTAGTTTAATAATGTTGGCTTATGTATATGAAATGGTTTATGTTCTTAATGTTGCTAGGGCTGGCAAAATCTAGCTTGGAACGTGGGCTGGCTCGAGGTTTGGGCTGGACCATAATTTTCTATGTCCAAAATATCTGGGTCTATTTGGCTCAGCCCGACAAATTTTGTGTACAAAATGCACATATGGGTTGGGACTTAGGCCATTCATTTCTGCGGCCTGACCAAAATCGGGTCGGCCCTGTCGGACCATATTTTTTCAAAAGCCCAATGGACTTGTTCGGCCCGCCCATTGCCAACTCTAATTGTTGCTGCAATTTTTTAGCATCGATTGATTAGGGAAAATGTAGCTGGTAGTTGATTACGTGCTTGCTTATGACACTTATGGAACGAATTACCTAACGCCCATCTGGCATACAAATGAGATCCTCCACTCGAAGTGATGTTTCATTACCTATTCCAACATCACATTTACACGCCAAATAAATGAAACGACTTTATCAATACACAAACATGACGTGTATTATTATTATTGAAATATGAGATGAAACACTATATGAAATAGAAGATACGAACCATCAGTTTTCGTTAGAAGCTGTTGGCAAAGTAAGGTTTTCTAACTATATACATGTATGTATACAAGAGCTTCAAAGTCTCTAGGAACTTGGGTCGGCTATGATTCTACATATGTAGGGAAAGATAAATATATTTACAACTATTTCAGCAATGAGGGGTTTGTTACTTGTTCAATATATCCATCACATTAGATCTAACCATCACAGGAGAAGCTGACAGTGTCTTTTGATGAAGCTTCTTGTTATCCGATACCATCGATGCGTCTTTCTCCGTTTTACTCTCGCTATCGTCTCTCGATTCATCGGCCGAAGCTCCAAACATCTGCACGGTTAGGCTTCCACCTAGAAGACACGTTTAGTACGATTTAAAACATCGAAATCTGAGGAGACATGCAAAAGTTGAGAGTATCTGAAAAAATATACCCAATATGAGAGCAGCCCCAATCCAACCTGCAACTCCCCATCTTTCGCCTAGGAGAAACCATGCAAAACCGGCACCCCACACTGGCTCCAACCCGTAGATTACTGCAGTTTCTGTTGCTGAGACGTCGCGCATTGCAGCAATCTGCACAAATTATATGTATAATGAATGATATAAGGTTCATTCCAGAACTTCATTGTGAACTCATTTTTATACCTCTCCCCATAAGCACAATCCGGTCGAGAAAACACCGGTATAAAGTGCTGGTATCCATGGAAATTCAACTATCCAATCCCACGTCCAACATATTCCATCAAGATTTGCTCCCGTTCGCACCATATTATCGATACTACAGCAACAACAACAACCTACAGCTTATGATCAATTAGCATTGTTTTCATTATTCATGACAAGTTTGTTTTGGACATATAGAAATTAGGGATAATTACAAAAACTACCCCTGAGGTTTGGGGTAATTACAAAAAAACCCAAAAAAGTTTCAAAATAAAAAAACTACCCCTGATGTTTGGTTATGTCTTGATTTTAAGGGATTAACTGTACTATTTCTATAAATGTAAGGGGGGCTTTTGAAAAAAAAAATCTTATGAAGGGAAAAAGTTAAGATGGAATTAAACCTTAAGGGGCTTTTTTCTAATTTTGAAACTTATCTGGGCTTTTTTGTAATTACCCTAAACCTTAGGGGTAGTTTTTGTAATTATCCGTAAAAATTAAAACAAACCTCATATCCAAGAAGGGCCAACAAGTTCTCTTTTCTTGTTGTCCTTGAGATATGCTCTGTCCGGAGCGTATGAATGCCGAAGAATATCGCACTTATAAAGTTGAAAAGATCCCCAATCTGAATATAAAAGTGTATTAGAAGTACTCCAAATTCAGAGAGTATGTGTTTGGCTTGGCTGAACTTATAAGCTCTTCAAAACATATTCGGTGAGTTTGTTATTAACTCCTACAGAATGTAAGGGGAAGTGGTTTTTCTTACATTCGGAGGTGATCCACTGCATTCGAGCATAGAAATCCCAAGAACAGACATCAGAATCCCGAACCAGGTCCGGGCAGGTACAAGTTCTCCTAACATGCTTTCCAACACTGGAATTACAATAACCTGTCAATTGTATATGCAACCTTATTATGCGTTAGTTAACAACGTTTCTGTCTGGAACAAAATTGCATTTGTTCGACTGGTAAATAACTATAAACATTATGCATCATAAATGATCTTATTGACTTACTGTAAACAACGAAATAAACGAAGCACGACCAGCGTCAGATGTTAGCAGCCCGAGTGCCTCACTTATATAGCCTAAACTAACCCATAATCCCAACTCTAATCCAGAATTGCGCGTCTGAATATCGTTCCTCGCCTGGAAGATAAAAGGTAAAAACGGAACGGTGGACACAGCAAATCGGACAGCAGAGAAGTATGCTGGATCAGTGAAAGCTTCAACCTCTTTAATAACAGCAATGTTACTTGCTGCAACATAATATGCAACCAAACACTTAACTAGTTATATGATCACCCTAAATTTATCAAAAAAGGATTGAAAATTAAAACATGTATTCAACCTTTTAGCAAAAAATAAAAGACATACCATAGATGAAGGTGATGACATTAAGCAAGATTATACTCTTGAATTTCTTTGATCCAAATAGCAAATTTTTCTTTCTGTTTTCGGAAACTACGTTCGATCCTTGACGATTTTTCCCATTTCTCAAAGATCTTTCTGTCAAATTCTTTCTTGATACCGCTACGGAAATATTTATATTACTAGTAGTAGAAGAAGCAGAAGCAGAAGCTGAAAATTCAGACGACGACGAGGAAAATATGGTGAGATGAGTTGTTTTTTTATGGCTACAAGAATTGAAGTAGCATTTAACTGTTGCCACTAGAGAATAATCTCTAGGCATTTTCAAACTGGATAAATAAGTCATCTTTTAATACCTATTACTCAATTCTCTGCAGTTCAAATTTATACCAAGCTTCAAGCTAATTGGTATTATGCTCTGCTAATAATTGGGCACATGGAAATTGGTATTTTTTTTGAAGTTATT
This sequence comes from Rehmannia glutinosa, assembly GCA_016081115.2. Taxonomy (NCBI): domain Eukaryota; kingdom Viridiplantae; phylum Streptophyta; class Magnoliopsida; order Lamiales; family Orobanchaceae; genus Rehmannia; species Rehmannia glutinosa. The sequence continues at coordinate 235,578 of JABTTQ020001859.1, read as the reverse complement.
ACAACCTTATAAAATAGGCTTAGAAAAGACAAGGGGTTCTTCCTGATATTTCTTCTGGATGAGGTTTCACATGGGATGTGGACCATTTTCAATGGATTGTGATTCAACTTGTTTTTTTTCACAGACAACACGACAATAATACAATGTGAAGCATGCTTGAGAAAATAAAAACATTTGCTTAACACCTGAAACCGACCAGACTGTAGAGATTCTGCTTGGAAATGTTTTTCATGAAGCTAATAATACTCAAAAGCACTGTTCTAAAAATCCCCTCTAGCCCATTGACTATTCACCGTCTGGCGCTTGCAGCCCTTTCCTTTTCGCATGTTATTCTTCCGACAGCCCATCTAACCCCGCTCATGCCCAGGCTCCGCCTAATATTTTCAGAATCTAGAAGCCGGGTGAGACTGGTTTATATTTCAGATTCTGCGGCTAGATTCATTTTGAAATATTTCAACAAACAGTCTCTCTGTTAACATAATCAAACACTTTTAGCTTCGATTCTCGACTATTTTTCATTTCTAATACAATAAAGGGATAATTGCAAAAACACCCCCGAGGTTTAGGCTAATTACAAAAAAACCGAAAATATTTCAAAATTACAAAAACCTTGAGGTTTGATTCCATCTTACATTTTCTCCTTCATAAACAACCAACATTTCAAAAAACCCCATAATATTTCTAGAAATATTACAGTTAACCCCTTTCTCAAAAAAATCCAAAAGTTTTTTAAAATTAAAAAAGAATCCCTCAAGGGTTGACTTTGTCTTAATTTTCCCTCATCATAAACAACACATTTCAAACTTAGTTATAGAAATCTAGTAATAGGCCAACTAATTGGCCACTTATATTTTGTGAATAAAAAATAGTCATGTTTTTTTAGAAGCATGTTTTTTTAACTATTTTGACTAAAAAGCTAACGGTTACATTCTTGTATTCTCTAGTGAGAATACTTGGCCATCCGGTCCCAAAAATGAAAAAAATAGGCAAATTGGACAAATTTTTGAACTAAAAATGACTAAAAACATGTTTTTGGAAAACATGGCTCATTTTTTTTTTTTTTTTAAGGAAAAGTAGCCAAAATCGGCGGTCTCAATAGAAATATTACAATTACCTTCTTAAATTTAAGATATCGGTGAACTTTTTATAATTTTGAAATATCTTGATTCTTTTTCTTTGTAATTAGCCTAAACCTCAGGTGGTTTTTGTAATTATAACATTTAATATTTAAATGGTTACCATTTAATTAAGTCAATTAGTGTTATAACACCAATTAAAACATACACAAAGAATACAATACACCAAAAATTTAATGTGATTAGATTCTCCAATTTTACTTTTGCATGAGGTCGTTCAAAGAGAGAAACAATCCACTAATTAAAAACAGTTTTTACAAATACAATCTTTGGTATTATAGAATTTAAAGACTCCATCTTTAAACAAAGACAATTCTTTGTATTAAACTAATTCCACGGATGTTTTTTTCTTGAAACTCAACTTTATTGGAATCCTTCTCACTCCAAACGAGCACGACTATGTGGTCACCTTCTATAGACCTTCATCTTCTACTCCCATAGAATGTATCAAGTAAACATTCTTTGCTAGACTCCCTCCAACTCCGAACTTCTTCACATGGGTTATATACTTATATATGGTCATCTTTTGAAGACCTTCACTTTCTTCTCCCGAAAAATATATTGAGTAGAAAAACTCATCTCACTTAAATTCATTTGAGTGACACTATGTAGTTCATCCACTTAATTTTCTTCAATGGTAGATACGAGCATGTGCGTAGCTAGGATTTGCGGTCAGTGCAAGTAGAAATTTTTTCATTTTGGCGAATGTCAACTGATATTTAAAAAAAACGAAATAGAAAAAAAGGCAAAAAAAAAGGCGAAAATGAAGGTTGTACCTTACAACAATTCTTTGTGTGTTTTCATAATCTCCAATTATGGTTTCTCTAAAATGAACTTTTTGGATAAGTGACTTATCGAAAAACATATTCTAAATTAACCACCAAACAACTATTATTATTATGGAATAAACTTATATACAAAAATCCATTCAAAAAATAATTCCAAAAAAATGTTCATTATCAAGTTTGGAATATATATATATATATAGGGAGGAGGGAGGATCAAGTGAGACCATGTCTCTGGGAGACACATGGACTAATCTCAACCATCCCCACTATTAATCAATGGGTATGATTTAATGGATAAAAACAAATTAAAATATTAATTTAATCAATATAAGGGTAGTAGGGTAAAATAACATAACAAGTTAATTACAAAAATTGAAACAAATCTCTTTCTCTCTCATACATCTCCCAATTTCCCCAATCTCACGTCTCTCTCTCTCTCTCTCTCTCTCTCTCTCTCATTCCTCCATTAATACAAATAAAGAAAAACTGTGAAGAACTCGAAAATTACGCTTTATGAAAATTACGAGAGAAAAAACAAGAAAAATCGGTGCAATATTACGAGAAATAACGAACAGTGAGTTCGAAAACTAAATATGCAACAAAACTCAACTAAATATGCATTATCCGAAAACTATCTATGCAAACGTAAAAAAACTAATATGTAGTACAAGATATCCAACTATGCAAGACGTCATAAACTATGCAACAAAATCAACTAACTATGTATTATCTAAAACTATCTATGCATTGTGGAATAACTAAATATACGATTACATTATGTAACATCCCATTTTTATAATTTCCAAAAGCAACATCCCATTTTCATAACTAAATATACATTATATTGAACTTATTTATGCAGAGTAGTATAACTACATATGCGACGTTATATTCAATTATGTCTTGTTTTTAAATAAAAAGCAGTCTGCCAACAAAATAACTAAATATGCATTATTTGATGTCTAATTATGCAAAGAGAAGAACCCTAACTATCTTTGTAAAATAAAATATTTGGAAAGAAAACAAGTTCCTTAAATTCCGCCACAAAATCCTGATGTCAATTTCACCCATAAAATCATTGGGACCACTAAATTGAATTACAAAATTATAATCTTACCCTTAAAATCGGCGAAAATTAGGAAATAATTAAAAAACTCAATTAATCACATCCCTTCATTTTTTAAGATCAATGGGTAAGATGGGTCCACACTGTCTCACCTGGGAGGGTGGTCTCATTTGAACCAAATCCTATATATATATATATATGTACATAATAAACAAGACAATCATTTATCCACTAATATACCTTAACTAAACTAGATAACTTTCAACTTCTAGTGCGGTCCAACTCAAATTTAATGCGCTACTCGAGATTGAGGTACGAGGTATATATGCATTTTATGTTAGTGTTTGCGATCCACTCAAAATTGGTCTTTATTTGTTGCATATCAATCGCGATCATCTTTTTTTTTTCTTTTTTTTTTTTTTTTTTTTTTTTGCCTTATCTAGAAAATCATGCAAAAACTTATCATTTTCTTATCAAAACAAATCAAGAAAATCAATTAGATAAATTAGGATAAATAAAACCAGATGATTTATAATATTTGATTTTTGCTGCATATCAATCATAAAAACGTTCTCGATTCTTTCCACATTCTAAAGATCTTATGAGCTTATACTTATTCGGAACTAATTATAATATTTATTAGTTATCAACATAAAGTAAGTTCAAATAAATTTATATATTTCTTATAAAAATATATGACTAATAAAATGTTCTAACATCTTAGAATTATCAAAACATGTCAATATAAATAAGTAAACAACCTGGTTCAAAATTGGTCCTTATTCAATCACACTGGTGTAATGTATAACATCACATGCATCACTTACCAAAATTGAACCAATTCAGTTAAAATGTCAACTTTCTGACGTTAACACAAATCATCCATTAACTCATGAAAAGACCATTCATTGTTTATGTGCAGATGGGACACTTGTTCTGAACGTGTACTTGATCTAATTTATGTAGTTTTATTACATTTGTTTGTCCAACATGAAACATTTTTATCTTGTGTTAAAGTTGGCCTTGGCCCAATAATTAAGCCTTTATCAATTGGGCCAATTCATGCACTTGGAATTGGAATCCTTTTATTGTCTGAGTCAACATCTTTTACGTTTTAACCATCGTTGTTATAATATAATACTATCGTTCGAAAAAAATTGATGGATTTGGGAGACATTTAAAATCATTTCCATAAATCGTTCCCTCAAATCCAAACTCATCAATCCAAATATTAATGGAGCCTTAGTGTAAGTAATCAAATTATAACATGCAAGTTCAATCTTAAACCTCTTGTTTGGGATCAACATTGTGCTCCAGTGGTTGAAACGTATGTTGAAAGGGCGAATGACTCGAATTCGATCTCATACGAGTGTCCCCTCTCCAAGTTCCCCCAATTATACTAAAAAAAAGAAACCTCTTGTTCAATTGGGAGATAAGCACAAGAATTAGTAAAGCAATCTCTCCTTCCTATTTAACAAATTTTTGAGTAGTTTTGGAAGATTTTTAGAGAATAAAAGAAAGAACAAATACTATAAATTCTTACTAACATCGTATTTCCAGGGTCGTGTGACAGCCTTAAGGCCATCGAGGCGGCTGTCTACGACCTCAAAATTGGGATGAGATCTCAAGTTTTAATTTTCTTGTTTCACTTTCTATATATTCCATATATTGGATGAATGACACATGTACAATTGTGACATCATCTTGTACACATGTCATTCATCCCATGCAATGAAATAGGAAGTGGAACATGCATGAACGTGGAACAGAAAATTTCAATCGCTCAAAGTTAGTGTAGGCCCCTAAGTTAGTTATATGTATAATTAACAATACATAAATGTGTGTATGTGTATATATTCATAATTCATGATTGAAAGTAGACAAAATTAATGTTTGATAGGAAAATAGAAAGTTTTTTTTCTTCTTTTTTTTTCCTTCTTTTACTTCAATAGAAAAATTAAACTATATCATAAGATTGTATTCTATTCCAAAATGCATGCATTGCTTATATAGAGTATTATATATTAACTATACCTGCTACTATCGAAAGAATTTTTCAAAATTAAAATTAATTATATGCCTTATTTGATATCAAGTATGTTACGATATCCATTAATGAATTAGACATTATCTATTGTGAATGAAATATTAAAAATGCTTGAATATAAAAGTTTAAAAGTGATTTAGCAACTCAAAAAACTATAAAATTAAAATAAATTTCAATAGTGTATTGAACTAGCCCCTACTAAAATTTCGCGTAAGGCCTTAAATTCCCTAGACACGGTTCTTGTTGTCTCCACATTAAATAATGAAAATAGTACCTATATTTTATTAATATAACATATTTCCCACAAGTTAATGTAAAAAAACAACAAATACAAACAACTTTTTCCTTCACGATAGAATAATATAATTAACTTTTCCCCTATTTGGAATTTTTGACAACTTAAAATCAAGGAGGATAAACTTGGCATAGAAGGGTCCAATTCTCACGTTTTAATTTGGACTGTCATTTCCTCTCTCTAAATCTTTTTAGAATCGAATATTTATGCTACTACGCATTGGCAAACGAAATATGATCAAAAGATCAACCTGAAAAGAAGAAAAGCAGGGGACATGAGATTTTTCTTTACCACAGACCACACTTTTCATTGAGGCTTGAACCCTCTTATTTCTTGTTGCTAAAACATTGACCCCTTCACATAAGAGATATTATATGTTTGCCCCTCCGAAATTGAGTCAGTACAAAATTTTATTGCCTTTGAGCTTGTTCTCTTAAGTCTAAATACTATGAAAAGAAAGACAATAAGAAAAGTACTATTATAAAGTAAGTGTCAAAGTATTAATTAAAATGAGTGAAAAATAATTGTAAAAGATGTTAATTTCTTTAACATAGATCAGCAAATTTTGGATTTAAGAACTCTAGGGTGTCTTTTTCTTTTTTTTTTTTACGTTTATGTGGACGATATAATATAATTTTAGATATTGGGTTCGAACCCCGATCAACGCCCTTACAAAAGGTAGGCAATACCACTTGAGCTACGAGCTCGTGGTACGATATGATATAATTTGTTTAGTAATTAATTTGTTCAAACATCTTATCAAAATTATTCATCCTGTGGTTAACCAAATATGGGCATATCCTTCGCAGTATTTACATTTTTTTTAATGAAAAACAATCAAACATATTACTAATTAATTATATCAAAACATATAAACTAATTTAATAATCATGAGCTCTAGATGAAAAGACGAGACAAAGTAGCTTTGTGATAAAACAACTTGCACTTATGATCTGATTGGTTATGAGTTCGAGTTAATTACAAGTGCATAAATTAGGAAATCAGTCATAGTATCATCATTAAAAGGGAGAAAATTTATTTTAAATAAAAACATACATTAAAGGAACAAAAAGAAAAACTAAACTATTGTAAAAAAAAACGAAATTCATACATAAAAGCGGATTCAGAACCTAATATTTACCAATTTTTTTAATAAGTTGGGCGTATTGATTGGAGAGAAAGGGATAAATTTCAAAAAAATAAAAGATATCGAGTTCAAATCCCGGTCAACACCCTTACAAAGGTAAGCAATATATACCACTTGGGCTATAAGCTCGTCTTACATAATATTTACAGTTTAATACACGGATAATTACCCAAAAAAAAAGTTCAAGGTTCGGCTAATTACAAAAAAACTTCATTGATTTTTGAAAATTACAAATTACCTTGATGTTTGATTTTGCCTTACATTCCCCTTCATAAGAAAAAAATTATTTCTAAAACCCTCTAATATTCATAGAAATATTACAGTTACCTCCTTAAATTTAAGAAATAATCAAATTTGATTGGGCGTTTTGTAATCTGTCGATTTATTTTATTTTTTTTACTACAAAACAGATAAAATTGATCCGCCTACGAGTTTCGCAAATCAAACGGGAAAAGAAAAGACAAACAAAATAAGAAAACCACATCTTAGCAACAAAATAAAAACAAAGATATAAAATAACAACCTGGCAAACAAAGAAAAGAAAGGTATCTTCCTCCCCCAAATCCACCGCCACATCCAGCACCACCGCTCCCCGCAAATCTGTCATCGTCTCATTGTTGGCCCGCACCACGAAAAGACACCCAAAACCCAGATCTTGAAATAGAGAAGAAAATACCGAACGGGGGTTCTAGCCGAAACGACCCGAAATTTCCGGCCAGTCGGATTTTTTTATAATTAGCCCACCCGATGGTTTTTTTGGACGATCCCTTTAATAAATTATGAAATATAACTCCTCAAACTTGCAAATAAAGAAAAAAAAAAAGAAAAGCTTTGATGTGGGCCCTCTCCCCCACAAGGAAGCAATAAAAGCAAACAAATTTTTAATAATGTATTGCATGTAGTGTAGCATGCCAGAGTGATATTCATTAATGAGGGAATGCCATTTTTCTGCTCAAGGAAAATGACAATACCTAAGGCTGCACCCCTCAGCAAATATAAACAGGCAAACTGGGTACAAATCACCAGTTTCCCTCTTCTAGTTTCAACTTGTCCTTTGATATCTCTGCAAAAATAAAATAGTATTTCTAATCTCTTTAATATTTCACTCTTTCATCATGAGGTCATCATGGAACTCATAATCATATTGTCTCTCTTTCTCTATCTATACCACATTGTAAGGATCTTTTATATAGGATTTTTAATGTAAGGTAGTTTAATTTTGTTGATGTCCATAAATTTTATTAGGTTTGAATTATTTTGGTACAATCATATGTTTTGGTCTAATGTAACATCATGTGAGAGGATAAGTCACTAGCGGAGCTAGGGGGCTATGTTGTGCCCCGACCCTCGACCCCAAAAAATAATATTGTTAGAGTTTATAAGATTTTTTTTATTTTTCTATTTGATCCACCCCACTTTCGTGTGTTGGGTCTGCAATTGGGATAAGTGGTTCGATGACACTTTATATCAAAGAGGCACGTAAGTAGTCAAGAATTTCATCCACCTCCATTTGTACAAAATTTAATAGCAAGTTTTTGTGTGTAAATGTTTAAAATAACTTTTTAAATAATTTTACAATGATATTTAAGAAAAAAAAAATTACATCTATTGCTTTTCACTAGGAAAGTTCAGCATCTTGCTTGGTAAGAGATTTGTTTTTTAGAAATTAGAATCATGTTGTTATTGCTTCTATGAGAACCTATTTTCATCTGGAAAATGTTATTTAATTACCCCAATCTTTTCTTAAGTTGTTTCAATATAGGCATAGTCCCCTGGACCTCCACTTGGCTTATATTCCTAGTAGATATACTTCAAACAATATATATATATATATATATATATATATAGGGGGAGGATCAGTGAGGCACCATATCTCTACAGGTGAGACACAATGGATTGATCTCAACCATCCCCCACTATTAATCAATGGGTATGATTTAATGGATAAAAAATATATTAAAATATTAACTTAATCAATATAAGGGTAGTAGGGTAAAATAACATAACAAATTAGTTACAAAAATGGAATCAAATCTCTTTCTCTCTCATACATCTCTCAATCTTTCCAATCTCACGTCTCTCTTTCTCTCTCTCTCTCTCTCTCTCTCTCTCTCATTCTTCCATTAACGCAAATAAAGAAAATTGTGAAGAACTCGAAAATTACGATTCATGAAAATTACAGAGAAAAAAAAAAGAAAAATCGGTGCAACATTACGGAGAAATAACGAGCAGTGAGTTCGAAAACTAAATATGCAACAAAACTCAACTAAATATGCATTATCCGAAAACTATCGATGCGGCGTAAAAAAACTAATATGTAGTAGTACAAGATTTCCAACTATGCAAGACGTCATAAACTATGCAACAAAATCAACTAACTATGTATTATCTAGAAACTATCTATGCATTGTGGAATAACTAAATATACGATACATTATGTAACATCTCATTTTTATAATTTCCAAAAGCAACATCCCATTTTCATAACTAAATATACATTATATTGAACCTATTTATGCGATGTAGTATAACTACATATGCGATGACGTTATATTCAATTATGTCTTGTTTTTAGTAAAACAATGCCAACAAAATAATTAAATATGCATTATTTGATGTCTAATTATGCGATGAAGAACTCTAACTATCTTTGAAAAATAAAAATATTTGGAAAGAAAACAGGTTTCCTAAATTCCGCCACAAAATCCGTGAGTGTCAATTTCACCCATAAAATCACTTGGGACCACTAATTTGAACCATAAAATCGCTGGGACCACTAATTTGAATTACAAAAATACAATCTTACCCTTAAAATCAAGAAAAAATTAGGAAATAATTAAAAAACTGAATTAATCACATCCTTTCATTTTTTAAGATCAATGGGTAAGATGAGTCCACACTTGTCTCACCTAGGAAGGGTGGTCTCATTTGAACTAAATCCTATATATATATATATATATATATATATATATATATATCACCTTTGTGACTAGCTAACAACTTGTTTCAATATTGGCAGTATATTTTGATATAAATATAGCATAGGTTTATAATTAATATAATCAATTTCATGAGAAAATAAAGTTTGCAACAAAATATTACTTGGAGAACTTGTATAATAGTAAGCATTAATTAATGAGGGGAATAATGGGACAAAAATGAGAATCTTGTAAAAAGTTAAATTCATCATTGGCGTCAATTTGTTGTGACACAACACGATAACTCGAAAGGAATCTAACACGAATTTAGCAGGTACGGCTACAACCTTGACAGGTTTGGGTCAAAATCGGGTCGGACACGGTTAACAGTTGAAATAAATAGGTCAGGTTAGGTCGACACGATTGACATATTTAACCCATTTAATTTTATAGTGACATATTATTTTCATATTTTGTGATGTTTTAGTTAGTTATATGATTATGGACAAATTATTTAATGTTATTTTAATAATTTAATGTGTTTTTTATTTGTAATTTTAGTTTTTTCCATTTTTTATTTTTTTCGTATCAACTTTAAATTATATAGGTATTTCGTGTCGTGTCGTGTCGTGTTACCCGTGTCATAGATAGGTCGTGTTCATGTCGTATATCTTGACACGAATAATTAAACGGACTATGTTCTTATGAAACCTGTAATACCGTGTCAGAATACGACGTCCGAACATGAAACACAATACGATTAACACCCCTATTCATCAACGCGCTCAAGTATATTAGTATACAGGCAGTGCACAAAATTAAAGAAAAGTAGGACTTCTTTAAACTTGGAGTTAGGGCCTTATGAAGTTGGGCCTTGGATTTTATGAACATGGCTTGGTATTGAGTTTGTACATTGAGTATAATTGCATTTATAACAGAGTTTATTTTTCTGGTAGTAAATGGGTTATGGGATTTCTGAACGTGGATTATGAAATAAAGAAATAAAAAAGAGAAGCTGAACTTTGGTGGGTTTGTGATTATGGGCTTATAACTTTGGGGGTTGGTGGTATTTGATGGGTTTCTTGGGCTTTCTTTAGTATCATTTTTATTGTTGGCATGTATAAATATTGCTTCTGTTCCAGATTTTCAGAGAGTTTATAGATCTGGAATAGCCGCAGCACTAGAAGATTGAAATGCCAAGAAAAACAATTAAATGTCACAATAAAAAAAAATCGTGAGTTTATTATAAAAACTGAAGAGTTTTTCGGAAGAGTTTATCATAAAAACTGACTAATGAGATCTCTTCAGGATTTAAAGATTAACAAAAAAAGAATAGACAAAAATTATAATATTATTTGATTGATTGCATTTTTGGTTGTAATATTTTCGATAAAAATAATGAAATAAGTTGTAGACAGAGATGTTTAGTGTAATAATATGTGCATATATTATATATGTAATTTGGGTACTGGAGGAAGTCATATTCCCCTCGAACTTGAAAGTTGAAACTGCTAATCCGTTAAAAAGTATACTGAGATTTCATATTCCATTGCATTCGATGATGAAATGTCATATTCCATTGTTTTGGATACAGTATAATAGCCTAATAGGAGGTGGAATAAAAAGTTGGAACGCATTAACTCTGTCACACCAAATCTTTTCAATACCAACTCCCTTAATACAATATGTTAATCACCATTACTAACTCTAACGACAATCTTTTTTTTTTTTTTTTTTGACAAGAACTCTAACGACAATCTTAATACATATGAAATTCGACTCTATAAAAAATTTAGAAATAAGATCCATAAACGGAGCTACAAAAACTCCACATATACTTTGTTAATAGCTAGGCCTGGGCCAATTTTGGGTCGGCCCAATCGTTGCTTCAAAAGCCCAATTATTTTTATTTTTTCACTTTGTAATTAATTAAAGGTCAATTTTTTCCCCACTTTAACTTGAATTAGATCATAATTCGGTATCGAATAAGCATCTCACAGTAAATTTATCTTATAATCTTGATCGCGTATTTTTCATTATTTTAATCTACATGCATTTTTTTCAGATCTATAAACCCATAAAACATGAAAGGGAAAAAGTAAAAGGTATAATTAATTCGATTTTCAGCCGTTTTTAAAGAAAAAGCTCATAGGATCCTTAATAAGTGATCAAACTAATCCATCTTTTCACAAAGTTTGACCAAGAGTCTTAATTAAAGTGAAAAACCTTTTGCTTCTTAAGACAATTATTAACCATTAATCTTGTATAGTTAGGCCCAACCCCACCCCCAAAAAAAAAAAAAAAAAAAATAAAACTCTCTCTTCCACCTAATCACTATTTCCGCCTTGCCCCTCCTCTTTACCATGGCGGAGACCGGAAGTCTATGGTCTCAGGTCACTAGCCCTCCCCTTTTGATGGATGCTTCTCTTCCTTGGGTATGGTTCTTTTGAGCTTGACTTGCGGGTTTACGGTGGTGAAAGTGGTGGCGGCGATTCTAGAGGTGAATTTGGCGGGGATGGGTGTGGTGTGGATTTGATGGAGGGAGGGAGGCGATTTCATGCCCTTTGGTTTTTTGTCTTATTTGTATATGGTTTTTTCTTGTCCCCATCAAAAGTGGTTTTTGTCCCTATAAGTGGTTTTTTTTTTTCAATTAATAGATTTGTCTCTTTTGTGAGATTTTGCTTAGAATACTTGGGATGCGTCATTACACGACAATATGTGAAGTGAAACCTAGTTCTTTGGTACATGTTTTGTTCAATGTTTTCGTTGCGAAGTTACGAATCTATATATTAGTTTGATCTGTTTAGGTTTGAAATTTTGCTAGATCTATCTAAGTCTATGATCCGTAGTTTGCAATTGTTTTACATTTGATGTTATAATCAGTTGAAAGTTTCTTATGTTTAATGGATGAAATTCATTTTGACTCAAAAAAATTATTAATCTTGTGCTCCTATTCAAGATATGTATTGTTTTGGTAAATAAAAATTCTTTAAAAAGAATGACGTTTTGACATTTTCTAAGTTGGTGAGAAAAGAAAAATCCCAAATTATCTTTAAATATATAATTTTTTAACTTATACTAATGTCTAAATTTATTTTGTTCCAAAACAATATGTATGATTAGTTAAGTGTATATTGGTTATTTTAATATAGTTCTTCGTACGTATATTTTTTTCTAAAACGTCATTTATTTTGGAAAGGGAAATATAATTCATTTGCACTTTCTTTTAAGAACATTGAGAGAATTCGAACCTTTGATATTTGGGTTTGATAATAAAAAGCCTTTGTCAGCAATCGATCAATCAAGATTATTAAATAATTAAGGGCATAGATTTTCCCTTCTCAATAAATAAATTCATAGATCTAAGTCTGACCATTAATCAATTAATACTCTATTAGTACTTAATTGTGTAATGTTGTTGTAGCCATAGATCTGCGTGAAGCTCTGGTAAACGACAAGAATTCCTATAGAATCTCTTGGAACTTTGTGTCTTTTTGCTTGCAAAACCACAAGTTGGTCAATATGTATTTTAGTACAAAATCCTATGATCAGTTATCGATCTAAGTATACATTCACAATATAATATACTTATGTAAAAATAAAAGAATGGAAAAACGAAGTATATATGCATGTTACTATGTTTTGTTATTTACAATTTGATTTGACTAAATCCGTGATACGGATCGTCCAACTCAAACCCGATTCACACCCACCCCAACTCAAGAAAAAAAACGTAAAAATTGCGAAACCTACAAAATTATATCGGGGCATTTGAGAGGATTGCAACTGTTTCAATACCTCATATGACTCTTGAAAGTTTTTGAGGTCCCAAAATGTTCGTTTTAGTAAATGTTAGAGAAAGTGTTAAACCGGATGTTGTAACATTTTATGGAACGTCGGCGAAAAAAGGAACGGATGAAATTAAATTTTAGGGAGAATTTTTAAAGTACCCACTATGGATAGTGGGTATTCTTTTCTACCCAAAGACATAAGAAAACTCTTTTCTACCCATTTGACAAAAATGCCCCTTTAATTTGAAGATTTTGAATTTTGAAACTGGTGCAATTAATGATTTCCTTGAAAATCGTGTATACTTCCCCCATACACACACCTATGTATAAAATCGTATACTCACATCGTGTCATATTGTATCCATATCGTGCCAACTCAATGTACATATACATATACATATCGTGCCCAAAATCGTGCCTCATTTAATATTAGGCACGATATATCGTGCCTAATTTTAAATGAGGCACGATGTCGTGCCTATATTGGGCATTCATAGGAATTTATGTCGTGCCATCCTACACCGATATCTCATGCACGAATTGATAGGATTGTGTGTCATCATATATATTGTTTATAGTAAAAGTAAACCTAGTTTTTGCAGTTCACCAACTTTAATTAACTTATGGGTATATATATGAAGTGTGTGTGTGTGTTTGGTGATTAAATTAACAAAAAGTTTTGCGAAAATCTATATGTAGTGTGTGTGTGTGTGTGTTTGGTGATTAAATTAAGAAAATATTTTGCGAAAATCTATAATCATGAGTTGCTTAATTATAACCACGCGTGAAGGAAAAGTTTTGTGGGAAGAAAAGAATTTGTGCTTGATTAAAATTAGGCCCGATTAAAATTAGGCACGATATATCGTGCTTAATTATCGTCTTCGCTATATTGGGCACGCGTGATCGTGCTCGTGCGAAATATAGGCACGATATCTCGTCTTGTGATCTGAACTTAGATTGAAATTTCACAAGAAATTTTACATATCTTATAAATATATTGGTCTTGAACAATTTAAACTTATTGATATTTTGTGAAGAAGAAGAAGAGAGAAAAAATAAAGAGCAAATGGGAAGAATCGTATGTATGTATGTATTTAACATGAGAGAAAATACAACTTACCTACTTTAAAGGCTTGCATTTAAAACCTCAAGGGTATTGTGGTAAAAGAACCCCAAAAGTGGGTAGAAAACATAATTTTTTATCCTACATGTCAAAAAAATCTCTCTCTATCTTAAGTGGGTAAATCCCACCATTTGCTCTAAAATTTATCTACAAGTTAAATATAACAACTCTAAACGAAATGCCCTTTTTGTAAAGACATAGATGAGATATGCTTCAAGTTCAACTGTGCTTGTTTAATTTTAGCATTGTTGCAACCTTCCTTTGTATATCTAACGAATTTCCCAATTTATGTTGGTTTATGATGAGAATTATATTGTGATGGGTCATTTCACTCATTTGGGGATCAATGGCCTTTGAACTGAAAATCGGGAGTCCGATTCATGTAAATAATCAATATATTTTGTTACTTTTGTTGGGTAAAATTTTTACGGTGTATGGTTTTACGCTTTTTGGAAAATGGGTGGAAGATAGTGAAAAGGCTTAGTCGAGGCTGTATTAGATACGATCTTCGCAAGACGAAAAACGTCTCGTATACTAGTGCTTACGGTTCGGCTCGCCTCTAAGATACAACGACTTTACAGATTCGGTTAGCATCAGATCAAAAGAAATCGGAAACAACGAACAACAAGTTGTTCTTGACTTTCAAGCTTTTAAGGAGGAAGATGGGCAAGATGCAAATGCAATGCTCGATTTTTATGTTTTTCTGATTAATTTCGTATCTCAAATCATCTGCGGGGCTTCAATATTATAGGCAATGAAGTGCCGTGACGGAAAATCGCGTGCATGTAGGCTCGAAAAGACACATTTGCAGACGAGCAGATGCACTGCACTCGCAGGGAGCACGACTAGGCGCACGGGCCGTGCGCCTGCCCCGTCTGTGTGCTCCAACTCTCTGCATGGCGCACGACCGGCCTGCCGTGCGCGGTGGTCCAACTCTCTGTAGGGAGCACGACCCGACCGCACGGGCCGTGCTCCCGCCCCGTCTTGAGGCCGAAGCTTTCCATTTGAACTTATTTAATTAATTACGAAAATTAATTAAATCTATTTAATTAATTACAAAAAAATAATTAAACATTTATTTTTAAAGGTTTTTGGTCCAAAAGAATAAGGGCCTTGAAGCCCAAGCCCCACGACCGGGCCGAGCCGGCCGGGCGAAGCGGGCATGGCGGCAGCGCGTGTCGCTTTGAACCAAACCCACAAGCATGTAGGTCCTCTCCCCTTTAAAAACTTGGTGCCCCAAGGGCAAACCCATTTGTCAACTTGGGATAAATAAAGTGTGCAAACTTTTCATCCTTTTCCTATATGGGATGGAGCATCTCTCCTCCCCACATTTTTCCATTTTTCGTACCATTTATTTGTGTTAAGTGGCTAACTTCTAGCATTAATTTCTCATTCACCCGGAATCGGTTTGAGAAATTTCAAATGCTATTCTCATCTACTCTCTTAGTAGAATTTTTACAAATAATTTAGTTCCATTTTTCATAAATGGAAACCACTTAATTAATTGGTCAAAATCGGTCAACACCCATTTCTCAAAGACCATTCCAACAACTTTTAATCAAAATTTATTGTTCTCAGGCAAGTTGCAATAAGTTTTTATGTGTTGTTTACTTGGATATGATCTTCTATTACGAGAATGGTGTTTACCCGGTCCCCTCGCATTTTTACTTTATTTTCTTGGCATAGTTTGAAACTCCATTAATGGTAATTTTAAGTTTTAGGTCTAAATTTTTGTCCACTCCTTTAAACCTTTGGTTTTGCTAGGAAAATAAAGAGAAAAGAAGAAAAAAAAAACGGAGGAGACTAGGAAGAGAAATAAAAAAGAGAAAAATTCAAGAGGATCCCGACAAAGACACTCCAACAATCAAGAAGATCCCAAGATATAGAGAAGATATTAACATGATTGAGAAATCCATATCATAAGCGAGTTCGGATACCTAATAACAAATGTGACGTATTTAGGGGCCAACCCGAGCCCAGGCCCCCTTTTTCTAAAAAAATTGTATGTAATTTTTTTAAAATATTTAATTTTTATATGGTTTTTCTTTTAAATTTTATTTGGCCCACCCCATTTCGTGTATCGACTCATCCCCATTTTATTCGTAGCTACGCCATTGCCTAGTAAGATAGAAAATATCTCGATATTTTAGGAAAATAGATATGCCTCGAAATCTACTTTTCTTATCCAAAAAGATCCAAATGAATCTATGGTTTTCTCACAAAATAATTCTTAGTCTTTCGCATCACGGATATAGCCTCCAAGTCTTGAAGGTTAGATATGGCACTTACATCCGAGTTGCGTGATTACGAGAATCCATCGTCGATCAACCCAAACTTTGTGTATATCGGATCTATCAAATGAACCGAGTTTGCCGACCAACATAGCTAATGGCATATCGATGTTAGATCTTATTTTAAAAATAAACTATTGAAATACTTGGATAAAATAAGATGAAAGAGTTTATAACATATTAATAATGATATTTTTGTAATTAAAATGACCAAGTTTGAAAGAATGTTGTTGAAATAAGATCATATTTTAAAAATAAGGTAGGACCTCCCCCAACTTTTCTAAAAGAGCTTATAGACTCACTGGGACTTGTTTGTTTATGTTTCCATGGTCCATTTCAGTTTTTAGAGTTGAAAATAAAATTTTGACAATTTATTGGTTTAGTGTGGAAATTGAAATTATATTTGGTTGAATGAATTGAAATATGTTTTATATAGGGTTGTAAATTAGATTGTGTTTGTTTGATTAGTTTTGAAATATCATTTTATGTATATAATGATTGAAAACTTGATAGTGGTGGTTCTACTTTCAATATTTTAATTTGATTATATAATATTATATTTGTAAGATTGTATGTGGTATGTCCTATTAGATAGATATAATTTAAAAATAGTAATACTTTAAGTAGATAGAGTTGATAGTTGTGGGTCCCATATGTATAGTTGAGTTAAAATATGATAATAGTGATTGATATATAAGTGATGTAAGATAGTACATAGGTTTGAGAATAAAAATTATAAGTTTGTGATGTTCTTTTAGGTGAAAATAGAAAATGAAAATGATGATTTCTATTAGAAATTTTATAGAAACAAACATGATTCCACTTTTATGAATATTTGGAAAATGGAAATAGGCTCTTGGAAACATAAACAAACAAGCTCACATCTTATTTTGGAAGCTTATAACGTCTTTAAAAATGTTTACCAAATACCTTTAGAGAGCTTAGGGGTTGTATGGTTTTCTTCTCATTGGAGATTTTTCAACTTTTTATTATGCAGGATATATAAATCATGCTTGTTTTGCTCAATCTCATTAGAAATATTCTATTTCCAACTTCTCATTTTACCATCTCAACTCTGTATTCTAAAGTCTCACATCTATATACCCAATTTTCACCATATACTACATCACTTAGTCCCATTACACCACTATATACTCAATTTCAATCTTATATATATTACATAATTGAGACTCACACTACCACCACCACATCCACATAAATTATTATTTCTAAATTAAATATTGAATGTGAGCCCTACCACTATCAATTCTATATTATTACTTTTCTACAAACATCAGTCATGTGGGTCCCACAACTTATATATATATATCTCAATCATCATCTTATCACAATTTCCAATAACAAAATTCAAAATAACATTCTAAACCAAACATATTTTCAAATTTTCACTCTATAACTTCTATATCAATCTTTTTATAACCAAACATATTTTCACTTTTGCACAATTTTCAATAAGACTTGAGAATTTGTCTCAATGGGATGAAAATGACTTTTCTCATTTGAATGAAAATCACACAACCTCACCAGAGGCCCTTAGTCGACGTGATATAAATCGAGGGATATCCACGAGTAGCATCATTCGAGGAGAAAACTAACGAGATCTGAACCCAAACAAGCCTTGTAATATTTCAAAGAAAGAATCAACTACGATTTGAACTCACGACGTTAGAGCACCACATCCTTATCGATTATCACCTTGCTACTTACCAACTCAAATCACGTGCGCGGAGGCATTAGCCAAACACTCTTGATTCATTGACATGTAGCTTAACAACATTTAAAATGTAGAAGGTTTATCCTATTTATATGTTCTCTTATTATTATTTTTTTACCATTTTTCATTTGATGTTTCAAATTCAATACATCAATCAGTTAATGTCATATAAGATGATTTCATTATTATACACATCGACGGATCAAGGCGCCACTGCCCCTCAAAAATTTCCCAAAATCCCCCTCCCCCAAAAAAATTATTTTACAAATTACTTTTTAAAAGATAAAATAAATGAATTAATTTACAATTGCCCTCCAAAAATTTCAAAAAAAAATTCCCCACCAAAAATTTTCAAAATTATTTTTAAAATGTAAAATAAATGAATTAATTTACAATTTTCCCTCCAAAATTTGATAAAAACTTCAAATAATTGTATTTTACAATATAAAAAGTCATTAACTATGGTTAGTATATGAAAAAAATCACATAGCTTCAATTTATAAACTCGGTCCGTTTTTCGCCTCCCAAAGCCGGATTCTGCGTCCGCCACGATTATATACTTAATATTTTAATTGGTGTATAAGATAATTTATTATTATATACATAACATTTATTTGGTGTATTGGAAGATAAAATGTAGAAATTAAATAGATTCATTCGTTCTCCACCGTCCCAGGCTCCCAAGAATTTTTACCCTCTTAAAAAATGCATGATATAAAAATACGTACAGCGTTTCAGTTCTGCAGGCTGATATGCCACGGTAAGATGTTGCATGAGCGCCACAAAACAATGTCCATTTTTCCGTGACTGTACCACAAAGTTACAAATCTTTACCACTTTCAATTCTCAGATGCTATATATCATCGAATTTACCAAAAAAAAAAGAAAGAAAAACTATGTAATTAAAAATAAGAAACGTACACATAATACTCTTAACCAACAAAAAAAATTAAACTTTATTTAATATAAAGCCAACTCATTATGAGGATTGCTTAGTAGCCAAGTCATAACACTTATGATCGATCAATCAACTTTTTGGCTTCGTCTGAGTTGGTGATGCACGCGGAAGCTTAACGAAAATAAAGAATGCACACAAAGTAATCTTAAATACGTAAATAATGTAAATAAGTTTTGAAAAAGAGATAAATCTCAAAATTTAATAATATTCAATCTCCCTAAAAATAATAGTAAAACAACTATTTATAAAACTAAACTAAAAGTCCTAACTTAAAACATTAAAAGATAAACCAGAATAACAGACTCCTAAACACAAATCACTTCCTAAAATATAAGATAATGTAAAATCCTAAAACATAATAAACTAGATATTATCTCTATTAGTCGGGCATTAAAATTGGACCCCTTTTTTGATACAAACTTAAAGAAAACATAAAACGGTAAAAGAAAAAAAGAGTTCACTATATAAAGCAATTTTATACGTCTATTATAGTTGAAATAATATGAAATAAACAATCCAAATAAACAAGAAAACCTAATCATTCTGTATAAAAGAATTACTTTGTTCTACTTTTTTTTTTTTTTTGAAACGATAGTTTTATATATAATCAAGAAAAAAAAACATACAAAGAGGCTAAATAGCCCAATCCATAAGAATATAAGATTACATAGAAGCGATCCATATGGAAAGCAATTTTCCCGGTTCAAAATGAAAGATCGAAAATTGCAAGAAAAACAACAAAAGTGGTCACAATCCCAAATGAAAAGAAAAATACAAGGCTTGGAAAAATAACAAATGAAAAATTTTGTTACAAAAGATAAAACCAAAACTCCATCAAATGACTAGTAGTTCCAAATCCAGTCACAAAACCTTCCTTCAATCATTAAAATACCTAGATCCAACTCCAACTCGTGTCTTTCTTGATGAAACCATTGTGAAACCACTTTATGCGATCTATCAACCACCAAAGTCACTAGATCCCAGGTTCATCGGCCGGATCTGCATCCAAAAGACAGGATCTAGAACCCAAATGGTCAGATCTGAAAAATAACAAACGAAAATAAAAATAAAAAACAAAACAAAAATAAATTCCCACAAAGGAAACCAAACACTCCCATTAAGAGAGACTAAAGTCCCACAAGAGGGAAAAATACACTTCCAAACCGGGAGAAAATGCAAGAAACCGAAAAACTAGAACATTTTAGTTGTTCCCCCATCCTCCTTGTTGGAGGAATGAGGAAAAATGGGGTTTGTGGTTGAGAGAATGTAGAGAAGAAGGTAGAGAGAATGGAAGAAGAGAGAAATTACTTTGTTCTACTTATATTCACTTTTTTAGTTTATCTTTTAAATTACATATTCAATCCAAATAAGCCCCTAAAAAACATTTGCTACCAATTTTGCCCTCCAAGATTTTCGAGAAAAAAAAAAAAAAAAAAAAAAAAAAGGTGAAGGAGGAGAGAGAGAGAGAGAGTATATGGGAAATGGAAAAGTGAGGCAGAGTGGGATTCCGTGGCCCTGGAAACATGTGAAATCACATCACCTCCAACTTTTCCTTTTTACCTTTAACGTAAGGACAACTCTACTGTGCTTTCTGACACACAGTACCCTAGATATACGAGTCCTTTGGCACCTATATCCCTCACATTTCTCCTCCAAATATCGTACTACTTCCTTGTTAGTTGTTATACGCGAGTTGAATGGGCGGGCCGAGCCCATCGGAGCTTTGAAGAACTTCGGGCCGGGTTAACTCGGCCTATTTTGATCGAGCCGTTGAAACAATTGGCCAATCCAATCCATATATGCAATTTTTGTGCAAAAAAATCGGGGCGGGCCAAATCCGTCCCATCGGGCCGCTCAAATAAGCCCGCCTTTTTCCGAACCTAAAACCATGGCACAACCCGAATTAAATCTCGGTCGAACTTTATTTTGCCACACCTAGTTATACTTTATAATAACAGAGTAATACATCGGGGGCTCGTTTGGTTGCGGGATGTTTATGGGCGTGATAAATTCCCAAGTTCTTTTCCTACCTTATAACTTGGATATAATAAGTCACTATTATTGTGTTTGTTTAATGGATTGGGTATTGGATATATCTCCATAATTAATAATGTGTTTGGTTCACAATTGATAAGAAGAATTAAACCAGCTGAGATTACCTTTATGCCCTTACTTTTAATTGTTTTTTCTTTTTCACGCCCAAACATATTTCTCTTAATTACTAGAATGCCATTGTGAAACACCGACCAATTACTTGAAACACACCTTTCTACACATCACTATGTTATCTGCTTGCACAAGACATTCATGTTTGAAAAATTCCCCAAAAATTATTTGAACAAAAATTCCTAAACAACTTATTTGAACAAAAATTACTTGCACAAGACATTTGTAGGGGTCATTATGTTTGAAAAATACCCTGTTACATATTATCTGCTTCCCCAAAAATTCCTACAATCACTTATCTGAAAATTACATAATGACCCCTGCAAATGTTCCAGGGTCGTTTTATAATTTTAAAATCTACTTATTTGAACAACTTCATCCCATTAAAAAAAGATAACCATTTATATAATCACTTATTAAAAAGCCCTAAACAGCTTATTTGAACAACTTATTAAACTGAGTTGAACAACTTATTTAAAAGCCATGAACAACTTATTTGAACATGATCACCTATTCATACATGATTGTTACAAACTCTGCTACAAAACCAACCCTTGTCAAAAAATGATTGTCACAAAACCACCCATCCCCAAAAACATACATGTCCACCTAAAACCATCCATTCTCAAAAAATGATTGTCACAAAAACACCCATTCTCAAAAACATACATGTCAACCTAAAACCAGCCATTCTAAAAAAACTGAGGCATTAAGCAAAATATCCTGAAATTCATTCATATTCCAAATCACAAAGTAGTGTCTGATTTTAAATCATACAAACATACATAAGAACCCATTACAATACGCATTCATAGCTACCATAGTCAAAATGTACAATACCAAATTGAATTAAATAGCAAGTCGACTGAAATGTTAACATCACAAATGACCAAACAAACTCAATCTATTCAGTTCATGTGAAAAGATTCAATTGTCCAAAAACAAAATAAGGTCCTGAAATCCAAAGCCATATGTGGACTGTGCATCACAGATTTCCCGCAAGCTTCATCCTAGCAAACTCAATCATAGCTTCGTCAGGCAAGCTGAAGAATAATTCAAGGTCCTCAGTGTTCTTTTTCTAGTCTTTTTGAGCCCGAATGCGAATGTCCTCACAAACATGTTCAAGATAAATATTCTTTCAAACATTAATTCTTCAACAATTAAGAATAACTCAGCTCTTCTCTTTGATATTTCAGCCATCTCTCTAATCAAACTGCAATGTAAATTCATATAATTCTCTTTAATAGCTTGAGAGCCATTTCAAGCAAACAAGTACAAAAGTCCTAAAATCACACTTCATATAACCAAGAAACAAGTATGAAATAAAACAGAATAACATTAATGTGTTGAATACTGAAGGGAATAACCAAGAAACAACTATGAATGAAACAGAATTTTTAGGGCACAAACAGAAAGTTATTCACATTAATGTACTACATTTTTGTGAGATAATTTTGGAAATTCGTGGAATCAATAATACTTGACAACATAAATAACATTACCCAAAAAAAAAAAAAAAAAAAAACTTCAGGGGAATAATCGAGACCCAGCATAATATATCTCGGATTTTGCAACAATAGCAGATGTTTTCAATCAAAATAAATAGAAAGACTAACCTCAGCTCCACGGGAAGAAAACCAGTGTTTAATCGGACTGCATCAAACATGAAGAAAAAAGAGGGAAAATGGGTTAAAAAAAAACAAAATAACACCATTTCATGAATATGCACTGATTCGAAAACATTTGTGAAAGAAATATTAGCTCAAAGATCGATTTTGGGAAAAATACTTTTACCTCGCAGATTGATTTTCGGCAGAGGGGGGATTTGCGTGAGCTAGGGTTCGAGTTTGTTTGTCTGCAACAGTGGTGACTGGTTTTGGACTTGTTTTTGGCCATATTCCACATAGAAACGATAAAGCTGAGGAAAGTGGGGTATAAATGTCATTGCACTTCATATCAGATTGGGAGGAAATTGTATACCACCCCCGGTGGGATATGGAATACCTATTCTTGAATGATAGTGGACCGGACTGCAGCTTTTTTCATGGGCCTTTTCACTGAACCAAACAAAGTAATAGGAGGAAATATTAAAAATTGGTGTGATATCCTTCCTATTAATGCCAACCAAACGAGCCCCGGATGTAATATTTACTATAAATTTGCATGCGATGCATGATCTACGATAGTTATTCACATGAAATATAAAGTTATAGAATATTTTATCACATTATTATTTTATGAATAATATATACGAAAGGTACATTGTATAAAAATATGATATTTTTTTCGACTCATTTTCAGAATCAGAAGAATTTTATTACTATAGTTATGTGGTGCGACATCTTTGCCGTTTACAAGGATATTACTATGAAACCTAGAGTTTTGTCAAAATGCTCGGCCCGACCCATAGGACAAGATAAAAAAAAATCATCTCGGGTCGGACTAAACGATGAATTGGGCAGCTAAAATTGGAGCCAATCCCAAGCTCATCCCATGAAATTACACTATTAATTCGGGTCAATCTAGGCGGTCTAATTTTTCGGGCGAAAAATGTAGCCTAGTCCGGTAAAAATACTTAAATTTTTGGACCGACTCATTTTGGCGGGATGAAATGTGACTCTACTATGGAATACCTTTTACAAGGATATTACATAAAGGAATGCAAGTTATACACCGTTTATAAATTTATTACTTTGGCAAAAAAATTATTAAGTACTATAAATTATTGGTAATTATGAATATAAACAATGAATATCATATCTATTCTACACACACACACACACATACATATATATATATATATATATATATATATATATATATATATATCCAGAGGACTGCACTAATAAATTATAGTACTTAATAATATATGCATAGAAGAGATATACTACTAATAATATTGGATTCATTAGCACCTGCCATGCATAATTTATTGTATAGTTACAGGTTACTCATTAGTCATTGCCATGTCAATGGAAAAAGACATTCGGTGCAAACATTAATTGAAGAATATTCTATTCTATTCTTCTCAGATTTATTTATTTTAAATGTCTTCAATAAAAATTATATCCTAAAAATAATTTTTTTCCCCACTCTCACATATTTCAATTAAAATAATGACTACCAATCTTAACTTAAACACTATTTTTAAATAATACTAACAAAAATATATTAAATATTTTTACCTTTTGAATTATTGTCTATAGTTTTATATGGGATGAAACTAGACATATAGTTAGGCAAATCTCCAACCCAACTCTAAAACTCATACCAAAACACCAAATATCTAAAAACACCCTCCAATCCACTCTAAACATCACACCAAATTTGGTGTAATGAATAGTGTTACACCAAATTTGGTGTAACACTATTCATTACACCAAATTTGGTGTAATACAAATATTCCCTCTTTGCCCTCCATTTCTTCTACTTGAAGCTTTTAATTCCTATTGTATCCTATATTTGATATATAATTCATTTGTAACATGGTTTTAGTTATTTAAATTTTGTATATAATTATTATTTTGGATGAACAATAGTTAATATTTACTAATAAATTATTATAAACTAAACTTAAAATTTTGATAAACTAAAATAATTAATAAACAAAATTATAATTTAATTAAAAAAGCATCAAAGTCTATCATAAAATACAAAACACTAACATTATAATTAAACTTGAAATTTAAAAAACAAAATACCAAGCAAACTAAATTCCTAATAGTAGATAATTTATGAGTAGATGATAGTGCAATTTAGTATTTTTATTTATTGTGATATTAGTTGTAATATTTATTTTGCAATATAATTAATTAATGTAATATTAGTTAAACATAAATTTTTATTTAGTTACATTAATAATAATAAAATATAAACAACGAAAATAATTGCATAAACAAATAAATTTGCTATTCCAAAATGAAAAGAAAATATTAAAATATTCATTTGGTGTAAAATTTAGTGTAGTGGGTTGGAGATGGGTTTTGTAAAATTACACACCAAAACACCAAATTTGGTGTGATTTTGTAGCCAAATTTGGTCTTATGGGTTGGAGATGCCCTTATGTATTCTTTCCCACCAAAAGGAAAATCGAGTCACATGGTATTGCCCCACTTTTCAAATGTCCACTTGCCGTTAACATCAACTTTGGATACCGAATCTAAGTACTAACTCAATTGAATTTGATATGATGCAAATGTGAAAAAGGTTGTAGTCTATCCACCCACTTGGGTGCTTGCCACAAAGTGGGTGGATCTACTCCTGATTTCATCTGGCGTGTGGTGTGTGTGTGTGTGTATGTGTGAATTAAAGGTAGATCCACCCACTTGGGTGGCACCTGGCCTGGGTGGCGTGGACCAAACCGTGAAAAAGTATGGCTCATTATGATATTGCACCGTACCACGTTAAATATATGTTTTTTGCTATGAAAATTATAACTTAAACATTTATATAAGAATCACAGTAAAAAAATAAAAAAATCACGCAGACTTATATGAATTGATGAGTGATGGCTATTTAATATTCGAATAAACCAAAACATACCGTCCTATTAATTTTAAGTTGTTTGCATTTTATATAATTTTAATAGTTAACTGATCTGGATAGTCTTGTATGTTTAATTTAATTTAATAAATAATCCTTAATGCGCTCGTCTATATATTCCCTCTCACAATACATATTTTCTTATTAGTTTCAAAATTTAACACAAGTAGCATGTTTGGATTCAATTTTGAAAAATGTAATTTTTATTGTTTAGAAACCTTATTGCGTAGAGTTTTTTTCTCTATATTTTCTTTCCAACTCCACGTGTAATTTTAATTTTTAACTTTTCTTCTAAGAATTTAAATATAAAGAAAATTAATCAATAAAAATCATGCTTATTTCACCCCATCCCCATGTTTTTGCGTTTTTTTTTTTTTTAATTTAAAGCAAACTAATTTAAGAATAGTAACTAATACCAATATTGTAAGAAGCGTTAGGCGCTAGTCTCGACAGACCCAGGGGGCTGCAAGCGCTATCTCTGAGCCTTGTTGGAATTAGGCGGGGACCAATCAATCGAGGAAAAAAATGTAGGCGAAGGGAGGCTGCTTAGTCAAAGCTAATCGAGATTTGGCGGGAATTTTTACAACAAGATTAAAACCACCCAAACATAATGAAACCACGCATTCAATATTAATATATTGCAAAATAATAAAATTTATTTAAAATTTAAAAAAATAAAAAACCACGCCATAATTAACTGAAACTAGGTTAAAGCTTTTTCTTACTTTTATTTTGTCCTATAAAACCCCCATCAAAACCCCATCCAACAAGTCCCTTAATACAGGGTAACAAACAGCCCTTTAGCTTCACACAAATACTGCTTCATTATTATTCTCCACTGAACCATCTTCTTCTTCTTCTTGTAGCTCACTCACAGACTCAGCCATGGAAATAATGCTGAGACATTTCCTCTCTTTGCTGTTTCTCTCCATCCTTACCCTCCACATTTCAGGTACATTTTTCAAGCAAAAACATCTTCTCATTATACTTGCTAAAAAAACCCCACAAAATATAACATATTGAAGCACATTCTTATTTCTTTCATGATTATGTTCTTCTGTTTCACCTTTCGATCCACATTATCCAAGCAAAATTAGAAAACCCTTTTTGTTTTCTCAGTTTCACTTCTTTGTAAATCATGCTTATTTCACCCCATCCCCAAATCCCCAAAAGGGGAAAATCAGAGAATGTAAAAAGATATACATCTAGTCCAATTTTAATACAAGCATAACCCCTAAATCCCACTCAATATCTCAACAATAAAACTAATATAATCATTTTATTTTAATTTTTGTAATTTTATTTGGCAGTGGAGGTCTCAGGTACAACAATGACGCTGTACAACAAATGCAGCCACCCTGTTTGGCCAGGCATCCAACCAAGCTCTGGAAAGCCGGTTCTGGCCAAGGGAGGATTCAAGTTGCCGCCAAACAAGTCCTACACTCTCCAACTCCCGGCGGGATGGTCGGGCCGCGTGTGGGGCCGCCATGGCTGCTCCTTCAACGCCGCCGGACACGGCCGCTGCGCCACCGGTGATTGCGGTGGAGCCCTTTTCTGCAACGGCATTGGTGGGACCCCTCCGGCCACGCTTGCTGAGATAACCCTTGGTAATGAGCAGGATTTCTATGACGTCAGCCTTGTGGATGGCTACAATCTCGCCATTTCCATCACGCCCTTCCGCGGCTCAGGTATACGAAATGTTTTTTTTTTTAAATGGTTTATTCTTGATTATTTGCTCCAAATATTACATGTCTAATTTTAATTTTTACTTACTATTTTTCTGGGTTTTTTGTATACCTTACAATAGAGTAGCTTGGGCCTTGGATCTTCTATCGCAGTAAGGAAAAAACGTCGGTTGTAAAAATCCCCGATTAATCCTTGTGTAGGCGATAGACTCCCCTTGTCCGCCTATATTTTTCTTCTGATTAGGTCTCATTTAACCCCCTAGGCACTAGGCCTCAGTCTGCAGCCCGGCTAGCGCATGTCGCTTTTTTACAACATTGGTGAGAAAATGTGGATGTTATATTTCTACTGGAAAATATTATTACTAAATTAATTATGAGAGGTATTATGTTGTGATTACATAGATCCATTTTGTGTGTCTTTCTTCAGGGTGCTCAAGTTGATTCAAAAAGTATTTGAAAGTGATTCAATGCTTTTTCTTGTCATCTAACTGCATCTTGCAATAAAGTTTCTGTGACAGGGTCCATGTATATGGCACTGTACATTGTTACCTTTGTTCTTTATTTTTTCAAATGCTGAGTTGTGAATTTAGCAATTTCCTGTAATCGAGAAAGAATCTTGTAAACTACTACATCTTATACATCTTATAAGATCTTTTTGGTGTGCTTTATAAGATTTTAGTCTTATTTTAAAAATAAGCTGTTAAAGTGTTTGGATAAAATAAGATGAAAGAATTTATAAGATGTTAGTAATGACATTTTTGTAACTAAAATGGCCAAAGTGAAAGAATATTGTTAAACTAAGATCTTAGGTTGAAAATAAGGTAAGATCTTCCACCTTTTTTAAAAAGAGCTTATAAGCTCATAACATTACCAAACACTTTTAGAGCTTATAAGCTTTCGAACATCTTATAAAATGTTTCAAAGAGCTTGTAAGCTTCAGCTAAACACCTCCTGAATCTTTAACTCCGTGAAATTGGCAATGTGGAATCATCTTGTTCTGTAACGATCTCTGCTATCATTTGTATTGCATTAGATACAAATATGTGGATTGATGTACCCTGCTATGAATCTAATTTGTTTGCTTTGTTTTCCCTACCTGAAATTGAATCAAATATTTAGAAATTAAAACATATTTGTCACTCGGTGATACCCCTTTGTTTTATAGCAATATGGACCTTTTACTTGAATTTCCTGGAAAATATGAAAAATTGGAAGAAAACGAAATGAATCAATTAATTACCATCTTCGTCGATCACACATCAACTTGTGATTTCCTCAAGGAATTATATATACTTAGTTTAGTATATCATAGTAACATCTTTATCTTGCAGGGAAATGCAGCTATGCCGGGTGTGTTAGCGACCTAAACCTGATGTGCCCGGTCGGGCTTCAGGTTCGTTCTCACGACAAGAAGAGAGTGGTCGCCTGCAAGAGTGCGTGTTTCGCTTTCAACTCCCCCAGGTACTGCTGCACCGGTAGCTTCGGCAACCCACAGTCGTGCAAGCCAACAGCATATTCTCGGATTTTCAAAGTGGCCTGCCCTAAGGCGTACTCTTATGCTTATGATGATCCAACCAGCATTGCAACTTGCACTGGCAGTAGCTATTTGCTCACTTTCTGCCCTCATCATTAGAGCCATATTTGCCTTTTCTTTTAATTAGAAATCTTATGTCTTATCTTAATTTAGCTATATTAGCTAGTATAGTGTATGAATTGCTGGAGGTGGACAATGGAATTTGGTTAGTAATTTTCTTATGTTTGTTAATGGTTCTGTTCAATGGTTGGTCATTTCTTGTGTGGATTACTATGTTGTAGTTTTTAGGAAATTACAAAAGCTACCCCTGTAGTTTGGGTTAATTACAAAAAGACCCACAATTTTTGAAAATTACAAAAAACTCTGCCAGGTGTTTAATTCTGTATTACACTTACTCTTCTCATAAGCAAAAACATTTCAAACATCCCTTTTACATTTGTAAAATATTGTGATTACCCCCTTACATTTATACAAAATCAAACTTCAATGGATTTTTTGTAATTTTCAAACATCTGTGATTTCTTTTGTAATTATTTGAATCCTCAGGGGTAGGTTTGGTAATCATCCATACTTTTTACTAGTCTCTTGCTTTCGTTTACTGGGCTTAAACTTGAGCTACATTTTTATTTTTTTGGATCCACTCTCTGGCCATGTGACCTAAGATCAAGTGTCAGGGAACTTTTAAAATCAAAAAGCTTTATTTTAATATACTAATTCTTTTGGGGTTAGTTCTATATGTCCCATTGAACTAATTCACCTATTTTGTAGAGTATATATAATTTTACATTATAATTTAAATAAAATAACAATGAGATATTTTAGAGCGTCTATCTTACAAAATAAAGAAGTGTGAATAAGGTCTAAAAATAAAAATTCAGCTCAACATTTACATGTATAACAAATCTAAGTCCTTTTAAAAGCTAAAGATATATAATTACACATATTACGAAAAAACATTTTAATGAACTCTTTTGTTTTGAAAATTTTCAGATTTTTAAAAGTGTCACTGGATCATTTTACTTATAGAGACATGAAGGTCGAATTGAATGGTCTGGGCTAACCTACATGTTTCAGCCCAATGAACTATTCTAGGAGACTAAATATTTATGAATGATCCAAATCCAAATGGAGTTGGGTGATCCAGTTGGTGATTCTAGAAGAGCATAGATGGCTGAAAGGAGGCGTACTATCATAATTGGGGTTTGCACTCCTTTTCAATGCAATGGGGAGAGTAGGAGATCAAAATGGGGTCAAATGCCCTAACAATACAATTTTCTATCACTGAAATACAAGATTGACCTGAAATTTGCACTCTAATTACATTTATGATTTATCTACTTTTTTGTCCACATCGCCACACCGGATTTGAATCATCTGAAGGGGTCAAATAGATGTTATATCTGGTGTACATATACATAGTGTGCATACAATCGTACATGTCTATTATTATTATTATTATTATTATTATTATTATTATTATTATTATTATTATTATTATTATTATTATTATTATTATTATTTATAATGCGAGAAACTTATCCTTCATCTTACATGTGCCCAATCCGTCCTCTGCCCGTCATATTTGGGTTGCCCCGCCTCCCATCTAATATTTTATTTTTAAGTATATTCAATATATAATTTGCAGGTATAATATATGATAATATAATTCTTATTTACTTAATACTATATCTAACCTATGCATTAATAAAACAAATACAAGATAAAAAAATCTTATAAATAAACTTATAAATATATTACAAGTTTATAATAAATATTTTCTTATTTTTTGTTCTTTTTTAATTCATTTTTATTTGAATTATTGTGTATTTTATGATACAATAATATTTTTTTATTTTACACGATCGATCCGCTTTAAAACCCATGACGATAAGTGTATGTATCTTCAAGTACCCGCCCCAACCATTGCCTCCTAAACTCAAATATGTCAATTCAAGATCAATCCAATTCGAAAGAAAAGCTATACCTATTCTTCCCAATCTATATGTATATTTACATATAACAAATTTACTTTTATCAAATGTTTTTCTTGGATTGGTACCCCAATCTACAAATTTGGTCCCCCTTTGTTAAAGATATAAATGCAATAATATGTTATGCGTGGTTGCGAACAAAGACGAACAGTTGCAATCATATTTGCTTGTGATTGAGGCAACAACCAACATAGGCATGGCGATGGACCTTAAATTATCTGAAATAATTAGTTCTCCTTCACATGAAAATTTTAAAATATTTTTACTCTGCCTAAAAGTATAAAGTTGTGATGCAATAAAGCAAAATTTTATACACAAAAACTTTTGCGTGAGACCGTCTCACGGATCTGGTTCAGTGAGACGGAGGCCCATTTTACTAAAAACCGACCCGCCCGCCCGTAGGCCCCAGGTCATGACCTACCCGCCCCAAATCAAACTGAAGCCCCATTTTACACAAACTCATGAACCCGCTTTTTTCTCTCTCCTCCCAATTCTAAACCCTTTCTCTCCCATCCCCTGTTTCATCTCTCCCCATCTCTCCCGCCGAGGTCACGATTTTCTCTCCATTTTCTCTCGATTTCCGCTCGATCTCTTCCGCGATTCCCCAATTTTGTCAACTGGTAAGTCATTTTTTCCGTTTTTCTTCAATTTTTATTTTTTTCTTCCATTTTTCTTGATTTTTAGTTCAACTTTTCTTGCGATTTGTTAACCGTGTAGTTTCTACCCTTTTTCTTCGTTTTTGTTCGTTTTTGTTCGGTTTTGAGTTTTTATGTTCTCATTTTATCTAGAGTTGGCGTTGAGGGTTGGTTTGGTGTACGGGGTGGTGTTGGTGTTGATTTTTCCATTTTTCTTCATTTTTCTCCGTTTTGTTCGATTTTGATTCTTTCTTGTGTTGGGGTTGTTATGTTCTCGATTTTGTTTAGGGTTTATGAGTTTTTTTTTCATGCGAAATTCATTTTAGTGTTCATAAAGTAGTCATGTTAATTTCTTCTTATTAGATTTATATATTTTCGTATTTTTTAATCTGTGTTTGTTTTTTATATTTTTGCGGTTTTAAGCTAAAAAAGGTTGTTTGTGTACATTTATATATCCTCATTGTGATAATGGAAGAAGATCCTAAAACACCTCGTACTCGTATGCTTGATTGTCCCTAAACGGTATTACAAAATGAAGGCACGAAAGACGGTTTCTCCTATAAAAAAGAAAACTCACGAGAAATGAAAAAGATATTCCCGAAAAAGGAAAGCTAAGGAAAATGAAAATATTCAAGCAAAAAAGATTCAAAGCTTTATTCCAAGAAGAAAAAGTACCAAAAAATTTGAAAAAGTAGAGGAAGATAAAAGCTGGGTATAGTCATTGTTTTAATGCATGATTATATTGTGTTGTTTTGATGTTTTTTACGTGTTAATTTATTTGATTGTATTCTTTGTTGCGATGGAGATGATAGGAATAGCTCGATGTTGAGGTAACTTGAAGTAGAGAAAAGGCGAAAAGCCGGGTAACATATGCTTTCATATAGGAGTATCACTTTTCATATGAAAAGTATCACTTTTTGTGTTGAAAGTATCACTTTCTGTGTTAAAAGTATCACATAACCGAGTTTCACTTTTAACATATTTTTGTGTTATGGAAATACTTTCATATAGAAGTATCACTTTCTCGTGATAAAAGTATCACTTTGTATGTTAAAAGTATTACTTTTCTGTTAAAGTATCACATAATCGAGTATCACTTTTAACATACTTTTATATAGAAGTATCGGTTTATGTGTTAAAAGTATCACTTTATGTGTTAAAAGTATCACTTTCGTATTAAAAGTATCACTTTTCCCGTTAAAAGTATCAACTTAATCGAGTATCACTTTTAACATACTTTCATATAAGAAGTATCACTTTATGTGTTAAAAGTATCACTTTATGTGTTAAAAGTATCACTTTTTGTATTAAAAGTATCACTTTTCATATCGGTTTGTATGTTAATGCTATTAAAAGTGTCACTCTTTATGTGTTGCGAGAGACTTTATCGGCCAATGTAAACCCCAAGATTTATGTGAGTTTAAGAAAAATTTGGTGATCAACAAAAGGTGATGTTGTCGATTATAGGATTTGGTGGTTTGTTGAGTCTTCGTATCGATTCAAGATTCCCTATGGGTATCGTTAAAAATCACGGTAAAGAATTTTAATGGTATCGATCGGATGTTGAAGTTCGACAATGCGAGTTTTGTTGTCACATCGGATGACATATGTGATCTTTTTCTATTGCCCAATAAAGTTGGGAATGATGTTACTGGAATTGGATCGGGGAGAGTATATTTTCTTTGAGTCGTGAGTTGAAGGAGAAATGACGACATCGGCGTGGATTGTTTGGTTTACAAGGTTAAGAATGTGATTGAGAGTAGGTTGGTGGATGGCGGTGATGATTTTAAGCGCCTTTTTGTTATTTTCTCGCTTGTCTTGTTTTTGACTCAGGGACGAATCGGAAAGTTGACTTGCATGCGATTAGATCGACCATCGATGTCGAGAAAATAGGGGACTATGACTGGTGTTCGTATGTTTTGAAAAAGTCATACGGGGGTGGACAAATACAATAGAAATCCCGCTAAATACATCGATGGGTGTGTTTTGGTCTTATTGTTTTTGTATTTCCATAGATTGAAGTGGCGGGGAAACGCATTTGAACCATCCACACTACCACCGATATCTCACCGGACCCCAGATAAGTGAGGAAAAAATAAAGCAAGAAAGCTCTATTCTGTGCTAGGGCGGGGTGAATGGGTAACGGATACATACCCTGTCACCTTTCGAGGAATAAATGCACAATTGAGAAAAGAGGCGGTTGGGAAAAATGAGACAGTGGAAAAAAGCAGGGCTGAGAAAGAGAAGGTTGGGAAAAATGCATACGAAGAGGGCGAACAAGAAGATGTTCAAGTTGGTGATGATGAATATATAAATTTGAAACTACCAAAGGGGAAGGAGCTCGACGATGACGAGTTGGAGAAGGCTGGCTAGGGATGTAAGTTCATTTAAAGTATCCGTTTTTACTTGAAGGAAGAGTATCCTTTTTACTTGAAGGAAGAGTATCACTTTTTACTTGAAAAGTATCTTGATCAGCATGTAATACTTGGAAGTGAAAAGTATCACTTTTCATGTGAAAAGTATCACTTGAAAAGTATTACGGATCAACTCGTAATACTTGGAAGTGAAAAGTATCACTTTTCATGTGAAAAGTATCACTTTTCACTTGAAAAGTATTACTAATCGATCGTGTAATACTAGGAAGTGAAAAGTATCACTTTTCATGTCAAAAGTATCACACTTTTCTTTGTGAAAAGTATCACTTTTCACTTGAAAAATATTATTAATCGATGTAATACTTGGAAGTGAAAAGTATCATTTTTCATGTGAAAAGTATCACTTTTCACTTGAAAAGTATTACTAATCGATGTAATACTAGGAAGTGAAAAGTATCACTTTTTCATGTCAAATATTAACATATTTCTTCTTATTTTTGTAGAATGTTCACAAAGCTTTTTGATGTGCAAGAGAAATTTTAATCTTGTTACACAATTCCATATGGACGAGTTCGAAAATTGAAAAATGAGATGACACAAGAGAAGCGAGAAGAAAGATACAATTTCATCTTCGCACTCGTCAATCTCAAAAGCCTTGATTCTTCTCGTTTCGAAGGTGCACGAGTGATTGATAAAGTCATGAAAAACTTTAAATTGATGAAGAATTTGGCGGCTCAAATGCCAAATTTTGAGCTCCTTACCCCAGGTCGATTCAAAAAAAGTTTGCGAAGAAGAGAGAAGATTGAGGCAAACAAATGGGGGAAAATGTTGGTGAAGAAGGTGGTGAAGAAGCCGGGAAAGAAGTTGGGAATGAAAAAGCGGGAGAGGATGCAAAAATTGGACCGAACCATGGCCTATTGATCCAAAGCTGAGTTCAAGTCCACTTTCATGAAAAAAAACACAAGAGCGACCTCAAATTCTTACGCGGGAAGGATCAAGTATCACTTTTTTGTGTTATGGAAATACTTTCATATAGAAGTATCACTTTCTCGTGATAAAAGTATCACTTTGTATGTTAAAAGTATTACTTTTCTGTTAAAAGTATCACATAATCGAGTATCACTTTTAACATACTTTTATATAGAAGATCGGTTTATGTGTTAAAAGTATCACTTTATGTGTTAAAAGTATCATTTCGTATTAAAAGTATCACTTTTCCTGTTAAAAGTATCACTTAACTTAGCGAGTATCACTTTTAACATACTTTCAAATATAGAAGATCACTTTATGTGTTAAAAGTATCACTTTATGTGTTAAAAGTATCACTTTTTGTATTAAAAGTATCACTTTTCATATCGTTTGTATGTTAATGCTATTAAAAGTGTCACTCTTTATGTGTTGCGAGACTTTATCGGCCAATGTAAAACCCAAGATTTATGTGAGTTTTAAAAAATTTGGTGATCAACAAAAGGCGATGTTGTCGGTATAGGATTTGGTGGTTTGTTGAGTCTTCGATCGATTGATTCCATTCCTATGGGTATCGTTAAAAATGCAAAAGAATTTTAATGGTATCGATCGGATGTTGAAGTTCGACAATGCGAGTTTTGTTGTCACATCGGATGACATATGTGATCTTTTTCTATTGCCCATAAAGTTGGGAATGATGTTCGAATTGGATCGGGGAGAGTATATTTTCTTTGAGTCGTGAGTTGAAGGAGAAATCGACATCGGCGCGGATTGTTTGGTTTACAAGGTTAAGAATGTGATTGAGAGTAGGTTGGTGGATGGCGGTGATGATTTTAAGCGCCTTTTTGTTATTTTACGCTCTTGTCTTGTTTTTGACTCAGGGACGAATCGGAAAGTTGACTTGCATGCGATTAGATCGATCATCGATGTCGAGAAAATAGGGGACTATGACCGTGTTCGTATGTTTTGAAAAAGTCGTGCACGGGGTGGACAAATACAATAGAAATCCCGAGCTAAATACATCGATGGGTGTGTTTTGGTCTTATTGTTTTTGTATTTCCATAGA
Organism: Rehmannia glutinosa; assembly: GCA_016081115.2. NCBI lineage: Eukaryota > Viridiplantae > Streptophyta > Magnoliopsida > Lamiales > Orobanchaceae > Rehmannia > Rehmannia glutinosa. The sequence goes on along the minus strand of JABTTQ020001859.1, from coordinate 199,323 downwards.
TTGAAGTGGCGGGGAAACGGCAACCATCCACACTACCACCGATATCTCACTGGACCCCAGATAAGGCGAGGAAAAGAATAAAGCAAGAAAGCTCTATTCCCGCTTTAGTAAGGGGGTGAATGGGTAACGGATACATACCCACAATATTTCGAGGAATAAATGCACAATTGAGAAAGAGGCGGTTGGGAAAAATGAGACAATGGAAAAAGCAGTGAGAAAAGAAGGTTGGGAAAAATGCATACGAAGAGGGGCGAACAAGAAGATGTTCAAGTTGGTGATGATGAATATATAAATTTGAAACTACCAAAGGGAAGGAGCTCGACGATGACGAGTTGGAGAAGGCTTTTTAGGGATGTAAGTTCATTTAAAGTATCCGTTTTACTTGAAGGGAAGAGTATCCTTTTTACTTGAAGGGAAGAGTATCACTTTTTACTTGAAAAGTATAATGATCAACGTAATACTTGGAAGTGAAAAGTATCACTTTTCATGTGAAAAGTATCACTTGAAAAGTATTACGGATCACCGTAATACTTGGAAGTGAAAAGTATCACTTTTCATGTGAAAAGTATCACTTTTCACTTGAAAAGTATTACTAATCGAGTGTAATACTTAGGAAGTGAAAAGTATCACTTTTCATGTCAAAAGTATCACTTTTCTTTGTGAAAAGTATCACTTTTCACTTGAAAAATATTATTAATCGAGTGTAATACTTGGAAGTGAAAAGTATCATTTTTCATGTGAAAAGTATCACTTTTCACTTGAAAAGTATTACTAATCGATGTAATACTTAGGAAGTGAAAAGTATCACTTTTTCATGTCAAATATTAACATATTTCTTCTTATTTTTGTAGAATGTTCACAAAGCTTTTTGATGTGCAAGAGAAATTTTAATCTTGTTACACAATTCCATATGGACGAGTTGAAAAATTGAAAAATGAGATGACCAAGAGAAGCGAAGAAAGAAAAGATACAATTTCATCTTCGCACTCGTCAATCTCTCGAAAGCGATTCTTCTCGGACTCGAAGGTGCACGAGCCGATTGATAAAGTCATTGAAAACTTTAAATTGATGAAGAATTTGCGGCTCAAATGCCAAATTTTGAGCTCCTTACCCCAGGTCGATTAAGAAAAAGGCTGGCGAAGAAGAGAGAAGATTGAGGCAAACAAATGGGGAAAATGTTGGTGAAGAAAGGTGGTGAAGAAGCGTTTAGAAGAAGTTGGGAATGAAAAAGCGAGGAGAGGATGCAAAAATTCGGACGAACCATGGCCTATTGATCCAAAGGCCGAGTTCAAGTCCACTTTCATGAAAAAACACAAGAAGCGACCTCAAATTCTTACGCGGAAGGATCAAGTATCACTTTTTTGTGTTATGGAAATACTTTCATATAGAAGTATCACTTTACGTGATAAAAGTATCACTTTGTATGTTAAAAGTATTACTTTTCTGTTAAAAGTATCACATAACTGAGTATCACTTTTAACATACTTTTATATAGAAGATCGGTTTATGTGTTAAAAGTATCACTTTATGTGTTAAAAGTATCACTTTACGTATTAAAAGTATCACTTTTCTGTTAAAAGTATCACTTAACGAGTATCACTTTTAACATACTTTCATATAGAAGTATCACTTTATGTGTTAAAAGTATCACTTTATGTGTTAAAAGTATCACTTTTTGTATTAAAAGTATCACTTTTCATATCGGTTTGTATGTTAATGCTATTAAAAGTGTCACTCTTTATGTGTTGCGAGAGACTTTATCGGCCAATGTAAACCCCAAGATTTATGTGAGTTTAAAAAATTTGATGATCAACAAAAAGGCGATGTTGTCGATAGGATTTGGTGGTTTGTTGAGTCTTAGTGCGATTGAAGATTCCCTATGGGTATCGTTAAAAATGCGGTAAAGAATTTTAATGGTATCGATCGGATGTTGAAGTTCGACAATGCGAGTTTTGTTGTCACATCGGATGACATATGTGATCTTTTTCTATTGCCCATAAAGTTGGGAATGATGTTCGAATTGGATCGGGAGAGTATATTTTCTTTGAGTCGTGAGTTGAAGGAGAAGTCGACATCGACGCGGATTGTTTGGTTTACAAGGTTAAGAATGTGATTGAGAGTAGGTTGGTGGATGGCGGTGATGATTTTAAGCGCCTTTTTGTTATTTTCTTTCTGTCTTGTTTTTTTGACTCAGGGACGAATCGGAAAGTTGACTTGCATGCGATTAGATCGATCCATCGATGTCGAGAAAATAGGGGACTATGACTGTGTTCGTATGTTTTGAAAAAGTCAGCACGGGGGTGGACAAATACAATAGAAATCCCGAGCTAAATACATCATGGGTGTGTTTTGGTCTTATTGTTTTTGTATTTCCATAGATTGAAGTGGCGGGGGAAACGCTTGAACCATCCACACTACCACCGATATCTCACCGGACCCCAGATAAGGCGAGGAAAAGAATAAAGCAAGAAAGCTCTATTCTGTGCTAGGGCGGGGTGAATGGGTAACGGATACATACCCAGTCACTCGAGGAATAAATGCACGATTGAGAAAGAAGCGGTTGGGAAAAATGAGACAGTGGAAAAAACAGTAATTTGAGAAAGAGAAGGTTGGGAAAAATGCATACGAAGAGGGGCCGAACAAGAAGATGTTCAAGTTGGTGATGATGAATATATAAATTTGAAACTACCAAGGGAAGGAGCTCGACGATGACGAGTTGGAGAAGCTGGCTAGGGATGTAAGTTCATTTAAAGTATCCGTTTTTACTTGAAGGGAAGAGTATCCCTTTTACTTGAAGGGAAGAGTATCACTTTTTACTTGAAAAGATATCGATCACCGTAATACTTGGAAGTGAAAAGTATCACTTTTCATGTGAAAAGTATCACTTGAAAAGTATTACGGATCAGCACGTAATACTTGGAAGTGAAAAGTATCACTTTTCATGTGAAAAGTATCACTTTTCACTTGAAAAGTATTACTAATCGATGTAATACTAGGAAGTGAAAAGTATCACTTTTCATGTCAAAAGTATCACTTTTCTTTGTGAAAAGTATCACTTTTCACTTGAAAAATATTATTAATCAGTGTAATACTTGGAAGTGAAAAATATCATTTTTCATGTGAAAAGTATCACTTTTCACTTGAAAAGTATTACTAATCAATCGTGTAATCTTAGGAAGTGAAAAGTATCACTTTTTCATGTCAAATATTAACATATTTCTTCTTATTTTTGTAGAATGTTCACAAAGCTTTTTTGATGTGCAAGAGAAATTTTAATCTTGTTACACAATTCCATATGGACGAGTTCGAAAATTGAAAAATGAGATGACACAAGAGAAGCAAGAGAAAAAGATAAAAATGAAAAATAGTAACGTGTCTGCTCTCTTCACGTTTTGGGCCGAATTCACATGAACTGTTCAAGAAATTTATCAATCTGAGGGAGTTTTAGATTCTTAGATTCTTTTTTGCTGTTCTTTTGATCTTTTGCTTACTTCTTCGTTTTTATTAATCTGTTCTTGTCTCTTCATTTTTGTCCAGGTTTTTTCCGCCTTCAATGGCGAATTCCGGTTCTAGTCCGCCGGAATACCCAACTCCGAAGCAGGCGTCATATGCAAATGTGACTGCTTCTTCGTCTCATCCATCCAACCTCCCATTTGATCCAAAGAGAATCGTTCCAATTGGCACTTACAATGAAAAAGATGGAAAGAAGGTTCTTGGCTTTTCTTCTTCGGAGAATGACCTCCTTGCAGCGTCCTGGAAGCTAACCTTGATTGGAAAATTTTCCTTTGCGATCCCTCACCCCAAAGGAATTGATTCCGGATTTTCTGCGCTGAACTTGAAGGGGACATTCTCCTGAGCTTTGCGAATTCTTCTCATATTATCATCAAATTACGGCTTGAGGAGGACTTTAATAAGTTATGGATGGGTACTTTTTTTTGGTCGTTGGGGACCGCCTTGCCGTCGTGTGTTCAAGTGGACACCTTCGTTTAATCCGAAAATGGAAGCTCTCTTGCGCGCCGGTTTGGATTCGCTCTCACGGGCTGCTTATACATTTTTTTGATCATAATGCTCTATTTGCTATCTGCAGTATTATAGGTACACCGCTTCAAGTGGACTCACTAACAGCATCTCGATCTCGATTATCTATGGCACGGGCTTGCATTGAACTGGACTTATTGAAGGAGAGAATTGACGAGATTGTTCTTGAGTTCGATAATACTACACAGGTTCAAAAGATTCTATATGAAAGGATTCCGGAGTATTGTACCCATTGCAAGCATATTGGACATTCTTTAGTGGGATGCTACATGAATGGGAATGTAACTCGTCCACCTCCACCTGTGAGGCGTCCTTCCTCCAGAATAGGCTCTGATGATCACGACCTCAAGGGGTTAAGTGGTAATATTGATAAGTTTAGGGGTGCTTCGGGTATTTCTAAGTTCTCCAGGGCAGAAAACCATAACCCTACTAGGAGTGCTAATAAAGTTGTTGCTCAAAATCATGAATGGATACAGGTAAAAAAGAAAGGACCAAGAGAAACGGGATTGGTTTCTAAGGAGTGTCTGCAATTAGCCAACAAATCCAAACATACCTATTTTGCTGATAGTTCCCCTTATGCTGAAGGATCTGGCACTAATCGATTTTCGAGTCTGGAAAATGATGATTTTCAGCCATTGGATACCTCGTCACAATTAATCAAGGGCCCAGATAAGGTTAATGGTTCTCACTTGATAGACCAGATTGACCCCATTACTGTGGAAAAAAATCAGGTAGGTGACGTGGCAGCTGCTAGACAGGAGTGCTTGGCAAGCGTCAGAAATCCCATTATTAAGGGCGACAAATCGTGCTTGCAGGCAGGTCTCGATAATGGAGATTCCTTTATACAGATATCTGATTTTGCTAATTCAAAAGACAACTTGGCGGTGGAAAGCGTGCCCAGGCAGGATACGGACAACAAAGCATGGTGTTCTCCTATTATTTATGCTAATAACGACAATCTGGCAGAGAAGCATGCGTCTGGGAACGGTCTAAATAGTCCTGAAAATGAAGTCACTATTCCATCTGCAATTAATGATTCTCCGATATGTCTCGATATATTTGCTGGCGTGATAAAGGGGGACAACTGTAGCGTTTTTTCTGACAATATTCCCCCTGACCTCTCGAAATCTGCTACACTTTTGGAGGATGGGTATTTGCAGGGTCCCACGTCAATGCCTTTACCTCAAAAGAAGGTGGAAGATGCCAAACACATTTTGGATTCTGACATAAACAACACTCATGGGCCAAACCCTCTTTCCACCTCATCCTCACGCGCAGCGGTCTCTATGGGCGTGGGCCCAGGCGTTTTTGGTCCTTCGAATTACTCAACCCTTTTAACTACTTTGGCCCCACCACCCAACCCCTCGCTCGCTGCGCCCGCCCACCCACATTTGGAGCATGACATCTTGGACCAACAATGTTTTATTAATGGAAATTCAAAGGGTCCCACAACCACTTTCCACACATCCAGGCGTCCAATTGGTGTTGATGGCCAACACATTTTGGTTTGTGATCCATGCTTTCCCTCCTCCCCATGTGACGTGGGCCCCAATGTCCTTTTGTCCCCTTTGCATTATTTAGCCAATAACTCTCAAAGGGACCCACCAAACCACCCCCCCTCATCCTCTCATGCGTCCCATATGGAGCATGATAACTTGGACTTTCAATGTTCTCTTTATGGGAAGTCACATGGGCGTGGGCCCCCCATGCCTTGCAATGTTAAAAAATTAGATGATTCCTTATTGCCTTATGAGTTGGACGGCATCAACTCTAATGGGCCATACACCTCCTCCTCATTTTGTGCATCGCCCATGTGCAAATTGGGCCCACCGGTTTCCTTGTCTCCCTTGTTTCAATCCGCCCACCACACCCCATTGGACCCACTGTACCACCCCTCATCAAGCCCTCACATTCCTCACAGCCCATTAGAGCCGCTGCCAGCGAATTTGGGCCACGCATGCTCATTGAATGAGGCCCAAGCCTTCCCTAGTACTCCAGCCCAGGCGTCTTCTGCTGCCTCCGGATCCGTGTCCAACTCCTACACGCCACCTACTAACCACAACCTTCCTTCCAGCCCCAATAATTCTTACACCCAAGCCCAATCCGCTATACCACCCTTGCAGCCCATTTTTGATGCTGCTGCTGCCCCAGACGGGGCCCCTGCCCCTGCCCCTTTAGCCACTGTTTATATCATTAAGGAGGTGGGATTAGAGGACTCAAGTGGCCCAAATCAAATTGATCATTCCCTGCACAGTGACGTCAATTATAATATTTTGGAGGTTGGGAAATTTGCCACAAAATTGCACAAGGATAAACAAGATATTGGTGATGATCGGCCAGAAACAGTTAAAAAATCCGGGGTTAACAAAATTCGAAATCGGCTAAGAAGACTACAAAGTCGGGCAAATTGGTTCATAATTTTCTCTACAAAGGAGGAGCGAGCCAACGACCCCAAAATCGATCAGGTGTTTCTAAATCCTCTTCTCATTCTAATTGTTAATTATGTCGATTAAATTCTTAACTTGGAATGTGAGGGGTATTGCTAATCCGGGTAGCCAACGTCATTTGCATGCGTTAATTTCTCGTCATAAATTGCCTTTTGTTGCGCTTTTAGAACCTATGACTTTGCCTGAGTTTAGTTTCTATTGTCGTAGATTTGGCTTTGAGGATGGCTTATCTAATTGTTCTAACCATATCTGGATTATGTCTGCTGCTCAATTACATTTTGACATTCTTGTTGATCATGCACAACTATTACATTGTAGGTTGACATCTGCTTTGTTGCCTCAACCTATTTATTTGACTTTTGTGTATGCTAAATGTGATAGAGTAGCTAGATATGTTTTGTGGGATACCTTGCGTGAGATTGCGATTAGTATGGAGGGGTTACCCTGGCTTGTTAGTGGTGACTTTAACATTTTTTGCATGATCACGAGAGGATTGGTGGTACTTCCGATAGTCCGATGAGATGCTTGATTTTGCACATATGATTGCGGATTGTGAGTTATTTGATGCGGGGTGTGAGGGTCTATCTTTACGTGGGCTAGAGGTGGGCTTCGGGAGAGGCGATAGGGCTTTGTACAATGAACACTGGGTGATGTGTTTACTTTTCTCGTTGTTACGCATTTATCTCGTGTTCGCTCGATCATGCTCCTTTACTCATATCTTGTCGGTTTGCACCGCATGTGCCTTGTTTTTCTTTCCGATTTCAAAGATATGTGGATACGTCACCATACTTTTTGCGGGTTGTCGAGGAAGCATGGGGGCATTCCACTTTTCGTTTTGGAATGAGAAGCTTGCGGCCTGACAAGTTGAATAGGGTCAAGCGCCTTGACTCAAGATTTGGAATCACCAGGCGTTTGGTAATGTTTTTGATCGGATTAGATTGGGTGATGAGGCGGTTTGGTGGCTCAGGCTGTTTTATGATAGTGATTCGTCTCCCACTCATCGAAATGAGTTACATCGTTGTGTGGTGAGTATGAGCTTCGTTTAAAAATGGAGGAGGATTTTTGGCGACACGAAAGTGCATTAAGTGGGCGATCGAGGAGGAGCGCAACACTAAGTTTTTCCACGGATTTGTTAAGCGAAGCGGTGTCGCGCTAGATCCACTCGATTGACGATGATGGGGTGACGTTCACGCAGATTCGAGATTCGGAAGTCGGCGATTCGATTCTTTCGATCCTTATTGACTTCGACTTGGAGATCGACTCCCTGTCGATGAGTTCTTTCCCCGCTTCGATTCCGTTGATCTTGATGGACTTTGTCTTTATGCCGACGGCTCGGAGGTTCGCGATGCGGTGTTTGGGATTGATCCGTCTAGTGTTTGGGGCCGATGGATTTTCATCGTTGTTCTTTCAAAGATTGTTGGGATTTCGTCGGATCGGATGTCGAGGATGCGGTGGTTGACTTTTTCTCGGGTAATCTCATGCCGTCCACGTTCACGGCTAATCCTTAGTTCTCATTCGAAGGTTCCTCACCGTTTCGGAAGTGGGTGAGGATCGAAGTTTACGATTAGCTTTGTGCAGCGTGGCGAATAAGATTATCTCGAAGATTATGAACGCGTTGGTCTCGATTACTGCGCTTTGATTGGGTTGAAAGAATCGAGTGGTTTCACACCCGGTCGTGTCATCTCGGATAACATATTGCTCGCAGAGCTTATCCATGATATCGGCTTAGCCACGGATATTCCTAATGTGGTGATGAAGTCGGATATGGCTAAAGCATGACAGGTGCGATGGGATTTCTGTACACAACTATGATTCACATGGGCTTCCCGTTCGGTGGATTGATATGGTTGGCAGCTGTATTGAGCACTGTGCTTCTGCTGTCCTGGTTAATGGTATCCTTTCGGATATTTTCCTTCGACTCGGGGATCTGGCGGGGGGGGATCCTTTATCTCCTGCTCTGTTTGTTCTGGCGGCGGAGTATTTATCCCAGGATTGGACTCACTATTAGCCGACACCAGATATGATTTATCGGACGCGACGAGGTTTTCCGGTGACGATCGGCCTTATCTTGATGATGTGGTTATCTTCACGAGGCGTCGAGGATGGTTTGGTCACGTTGAGACACTTTTTGGAGCACTATTCCCGCTCTTACGGGCAGTGGTCGATGTACGGAAGAGTAATTTCTTCTTGGCCCCACGTTACATTGGGTGGGGTGGCACACGTGGTGCACGAGCCGACCGCTTTGTTCGCGATGACTTGCCGATGACTTATTTGGGTGTCCCTTTGTTCAAGGGGCGAATGACGAAAGAGCTCTTCCTCCCGGTGATTCGAGAGGATGTTGGATAGAGTTGTGGGGTGGTCGCGTCGACATCTCTCCTTTGGTGGTAGGCTCGCTTTCTTATTCGAACACGCTAATGGCCACCCGTTGCATATTCTTCGGTCAATGCGGCCGCCAAAGACAGCGATTCTGCAGCGATTGGAGCGAGATCATGGCTAGATTCTTTTGGGGATCCTATGCGGGACGAGAAGAAGACTCATTGGATCGATTGGGATATTATCTCGCCACCCTATTTCGAGGCGGTTTGGGGTTGCGCCGACTTTTTCTCGATATTGCGACGCCTTCTGATTACAAGTTGTGGTGGAGATTACGCGAGGGCCATTCGTTGTGGGCTCAATTCTTGATCGGCAAATCTTTATTACAATGGCTTCGGTCTCCTGTAGAGCCTCAGTAACACATAATCATAGTCATCGGTGGAGGCGCTTGAGGCGGATCGGTGTTCGGGCCCGGGAGCGGATTTTTGGTCTATTAGCGGTGGTAGCCGGGTCACCGGGATGATATTTGGCTTGGACACAGCCGCTACGGATCATTGTTTGGATCGACCTTTGGGGCACATGACGATTGATTGGTTTATTCGCGATGGTGAGTGGGATCGCGATAGACGCACCAGTCTTGGTCTCCGGATGTGGGCTTCCCGAGAGTCTCATTGAGGATATATCCGGTTCCGATTCTGGGGTCCGAGGATATCATGAGGTGGATGCTTACCTCTCACGCTGGGTTCTCTATGTCTTCCGCTGGGATTCTCTCCCGGGTAGAAATGCTCGTAACCTTCGCACGGTGCCATTTGGAACGATGCTCTTATCCCTACTATCTCCATATTCCTTTGGCGCCTCCTTGTCGTCTTCCCGGATATCAAGCTTCGCACGTGGCACTTCCCGCTTTCACGTTCTTTGGTGTTGCTTGAATAATCCACACTCTTCTCCTCTCGTCGAATCTATCCCTCACCTCTTTTTGATGAATGATCTTTGCTCAATCCGTGTGGAATCACTTCTTCCTTGGTTTGACACTACACTTCCACACACCACGATATGATATTGTTCCTTTCATTCTCGGAGGAACCGCACACACGGATCACACACGAGGCACTTGAGTTTCTTGGTTCCTCTGCTTGATTTTATGGTTTGTCCGGACGGAAAGGAATAGTGTTAAGCATCGACAAATTCCTTTCTTGGCATCTCACATTATTTTGCCAGGTGGAGCGGTATCTCTGGATCCTTGTTTGGTCGGCGTCTGAGCCCATCAGTTGGTCGGATGTTTCCCTCTTGTTGGCTTTTTGCGGGAGTGCTCCACCACAGGTTCCACGCAGTAGGATGGTGATTTGGCGAGCTCCTCGCCCCCTCGGATCAAGTCGAACACGGATGGTTCGTTTGATCCAGCGCATTGATTCTTTGGCGGAGGGTTTGATCGGGATCATTTGGGCGGACTTATGTTGGCGTTTCACGATTCCTTCCAGGCGGTGTCTAGCTTTCATGCCGAGCTACTAGCGCTTGAGATGGGATTGCGGCATGCCCGACGGTTCTCACTTGATTTGGATCGAGTTGGGCGCGCGCGGCGGTGGTCACCACGATCACTTCGGTGGCCTCGCTCTTGGCGGAGTTCAAGATACCCCGATTCGCATTCGAACATGCTTGAGGACCTTGATGCTCGATTTCCCACATACACGAGAGAGGGGAATCGACCCAGATCACCTAGCGGAGTTGGGAGAGCTGCGCCGCTTGCGTCACTTTGTTGATGAGGGGCACGCCCTCACCACCTCCTAGCGCTCATTCGGATGGACCAAATTGGGATACCCGAGCTTGATTTTCATAGATCATTGGTTCTCATTGTATTTTTAGATTCTCATTATGATAGTCTTTCTAGATATCTTAGTGATAGGTTATTTGTTCTTTGATTTTCTCCCGCCTTGACGGGCATGACATTGTATGACATTTTGTTTATTTGATATACGGTAGGGGATCACGCCTCAATCCCCCACCCCCAGGGTGTTATTTTGCTTTAAAAAAAAAAAAAAAAAAAAAAAAAGAAGAGAAAGATACAATTTCATCTTCGCACTCGTCAATCTCAAAGCTTGATTCTTCTCGGACTCGGGTGCACGAGTGATTGATAAAGTCATTGAAAACTTTAAATTGATGAAGAATTTGGCAGCTCAAATGCCAAATTTTGAGCTCCTTACCCCAGGTCGATTCTCAAAAAAGTGGCGAAGAAGAGGAAGATTCGAGCAAACAAATGGGGAAAATGTTGGTGAAGAAGGTGGTGAAGAAGCCGGGAGAAGAAGTTGGGAATGAAAAAGCGGGAGAGGATGCAAAAATTCGACGCCGAACCATGGCCTATTGATCCAAAGGCCGAGTTCAAGTCCACTTTCATGAAAAAACACAAGAAGCGACCTCAAATTCTTACGCGGGAAGGATCAAGATATTATTGATTATTGTTTTTTCAATCACAAAAAATTATCGAGTAAGTAAATTGTTTTTATAATTTACCTTTAATTTCTGTTCAAATCCATTTTCTTGTTGTATTAATTGTTTTTAATTTTCGATTCAAACGCTTTTGCACATCTTTGGAGGTTTTTATATTGCATTTAATGATGGCATCATGACATTGCATGATTCAATGATGATCCACATAAGCATCATAGACACATGGGCTATGTTGCTTAACAAAAGACCAAAGAACGAACCCGCTTTTACTTCCATGCTCAACATTCTAAGTTTTATTTAAAAGTGTCATTTTATGTTTTATAAGTATTAATTTGAATCTTAAAAGTATCACACTTGTGCAAATGATCCACCTTGAAAATCTTTTGAGAGATAAAGGGGCGGGATAATAGTAAAAATTTGAGAGATTCTTTGGAATCATTGGATGTCAAGTGGAAACAATGACCGAGACCTCGGACCGTGGATTTCGTAAGAATATCTCTCAAGTTTTGCTTTGGAATTTAGCTTTTCTTCTTATAAAATGCAGATTTTTGTCCTCGATTTTCTTGTTGCCAATTTGCTATAAGCAACATTATATTCGTGATGTCATCAACTTTGTTGATGCAAAAGTCAATATCTGGATAATTTGGTGCATAATGAAAATGTTGCTCCTGACTATATTAGTCTAGCAAAATTGGTGGTAAATTATTTAGTTGATGTTATTATTGATGTTAGTTTTCATGTTATTATTTGTAATACACTTGAAGTGAAAAGTATCACTTTTCATATGAAAAATTTCACTTTTCACTTGAAAAGTATTACTCATTATTTGTAATACGTTGAAGTGAAAAGTATCACTTTCATATGAAAAGTATCACTTTTCACTTGAAAAGTATTACTTATTATTTGCAATACTTTGAAGTAAAAAGTATCACTTTTTATGTGAAAAGTATCACTTTTCATATGAGAAGTATCACTTTTCAAATGAAAAATATTACTCATTATTTGTAATACTTTGAAGTGAAAAGTATCTCTCGATAGTGTGATTTCTCTTTTTAATTTTCAACAAAGAGAAATGAGCATTTTCTTGAAGGAGAAAAACCACCCTAAGGCTGATGATGTTGTAAAATATGAATTGGATAATGTCAAATTTCCATGGCAAAGAAAAATAGCCAACATTGACTGTGGTGTTTTCCTAATGCACCACATGGAAAATTTCCATGGGCTTGTTTACTCAGAACCGGATTTGCGTAAGTTATGAATGTTTATGCAAATTAGATTAGATTAAATTTCTTTGTTTTATCTTGTTTTTATTTATTTTACCTTTGTTTTATGTTGTTTTTATTGAAGGTTGGTGAACGACGCAAATTAAGGGCTTCTTATTGCGCAAAGATTGTTCTCAGCCGGTGGAATGAATTAAGAGTGCAAGTTGAGAAGGAAGCAATTGAATTTATAAATCAAACAAGTTGATTGATGTATGTAAGGCTCAAGATAGAATGAAAGAGAAGAATTGTTTCTAATTTTTATGCATGTATAAATTAGTTTGGTGCAAGTTACTTTGATAGGTATTGAATAGTTTTTGGTTGTATGATTTCTTTGGAAGATGATGAAAAGTTGTTTTCACATTCGTAAGTTGGTGTGGTTGTGAATAAGCACATTTATAATGTTCGAGCATTTTGTTGACAGTTTTAGAAATAGGCTTATTAGAGTATCACTGTGTTTTAAAAAGTATCGTTGCTTGTTTTAAAAGTATCACTTTCTGTTAAAAAAATATCATTTTTGGGTTGAAAGTATCACTTTCTAAAAAAGGTATCATGTCATGATGAATAGCCTCCAATTGGAAAAGTATCACTTCTTGTTACAAAGTATCACTTTCTATTAAAAAAATATCGTTTTTTGGGTTAAAAGTATCACTTTTGTTAAAAAAAGTGTCATGTCAAGATGTATAGCTTTCAATTGGAAACGTATCACCTTTTGGGTTAAAAGTATCACTTTTTGTTACAAAAGTATCGTTTTTGGGTTAAAAGTATCATTTATTGTTAAAAAGTTTAATCTCATTAAAGTATAGCTTTCAATCGAGTATCACCTTTTTGGGTTAAAAGTATCACTGTTTGTTACAAAAGTATCATTTTTGGGGTTAAAAGTATCATCTCATTAAAGTATAGATTTCCATTAGAAAAATATCACCTTTTGGGTTAAAAGTATCACTTTTTGTTACAAAAGTATCGTTTTTTGGGATAAAAGTATCACCATCATTTATAATCTTGAAGCTAAAAATTCAATAATAAAAAGTCAAGAATCCAATACTAAAAATCAACAATTCAATACTAAAAATCAACAATTCAACAATACTAAAAATCAACAATTGAATACTAAAACAAAGAGTAGGAATACTAAAATAATCGAGGATTAGGAGTCTTTGAACCAAACTCCTTGGATGGATGTGAGCTTGTTGTATCACTACTTTTCTTCTTCTTGTTTTTCTGCTGAAAATGCCCTTGATCCTTTGTCTTCTCCCCTTTGTAACTGAACGTATAGGATCCGATATCTTTGTTAGAAGAATTAGAAACCTCATGTTGTCCCGTAGAATTCAGTGTATTCATCAATGCATCAACAACTAAAGAATCTCTATTGTAGCCATCTTCGATGATTCTTCTCGTCTCTCATTGTCTTGGCATTTTAGAATAAGATTATAATAGTTTCGTGCCATTTCATGCCGCCAGGAACACAATCCTTCGGTTTGTGAGAACTTTCACCATCTTATTGAACTTCCCCACAACTCTGTTTTGACAAATTTTGTCCATCTTTTGACAATGTAACACTCGGAATCTTGGAGATAGAATGCATATGAAATACTCTTAAGCTATGACAACAGAGTAAACCACACTCATCAAATTTCTTACAAGAACAGTTTATGAGCATATTTAAACAATCATACACCACACAATGACAAAGAACCCTATCACTTGGCATTGAAATGTCATAAACCATGATGTTTTCTTCAACACGCACAATGATGCATTCGGTAGAGATACTTTTAATAAACTCACTCTCAAACTCTTTAAAAGGGTCAATGTATATACCTCAACAACATGTTTCAACATTCCAAATCAATGGTAGTACAGGCGTTGGAATTGATCTTGAGCACTGAATTCGTTTTCTTTTTCATTGTTCCTCCAACGCTTTAATGTTCCTTGAAAAATTCCATAAAATTGATCGAGTTGTTGTTTTCTTTGCATTAAATCTATTCAATGCTTTTCGTACTCTCACTCCTTTGTGAAGATAATATTCCCGCAAAAAATATCCTTGCTTAATGCGAAGACACCATTTCTCCTTCAAATCATACATGCGCCAAACCAAGAATCATCATGCAATTCATACTCAAAATCATAGAATTCCAAAAATTTCAAAGTCTCTTTCATCAACACAACCAGTCAAACATTTATTGAATGCTTCTTTGAAAGAATTATTTTTTTCAAACGTCCAAACCGACTTATAGCATTCTCAAAGGTGCCAAAGACATAGCTTGCCTTGTCGAGGAAAAACTCCACATTGAAGAAGTAAAACAAAATTAACCATATATGTTTTGAGGGAAAAGTATCTAATTTCCATGTTAAAGTATCACTTTTATAGCTAAAAGTATCACTTTTAGCTATAAAAGTATCACGCATAAAAGTATCACGAGACAAAATTAACCATATATGTTACGAGGGAAAAGTATCGATTCTCATGCTAAAATATCACTTTTATAGCTAAGAGTATCACTTTTCGCTATAAAAGTATCACGCAGACGAAAAAGTATCACAGAGACAAAATTAACCATATATGTTATTGAGGGAAAAGTATCGATTCTCATGCTAAAGTATCACTTTTATAGCTAAAAGTATCACTTTTAGCTATAAAAGTATCACTGCATGCAGAAAAAGTATCACGACAAAATTAACCATACATGTTAGGGGAAAAATATCGATTCTCATGCTAAAGTATCACTTTTATAGCTAACAATATCACTTTTAGCTATAAAAGTATCACTGCATAAAAAAGTATCGATTATTGTCATAAAGTATTTACCTTTTCAATTGCATTGCTTATTGCCGGTCTTGATCAAAATAACAAAGTTACAGGACATTTTCCACCCATTGATTTTGTAAAGACTTGAAAAAGCCACTCAAATGATTGATTTTTCATCGGATAAAAAAGCACACCCAAACATGCGTTTTCCAATGGTTGTTGACCCCAACAAATGGCGCACAAATCAAGTTGTATTTATTCGTGCGATATGTTGTGTCAAATATCATAACGTCACCGTATATCTTGTAGTCTTCCTTCATCATGGAATCCTCCAAAATACATTAGATAATCTACCAAATTCATCCAACTTCACTCTAAAAAAATCCTCCTCTTCGACATCCTGTTGATATAAGATGTCAATTAACGCCTGGCATCGCCACCTTCTATTGCTTTCATTTTCAATCTATTAACAAAATTCAAATGGTCTTTCAAAGTATGACCAAGGCATTGTTCGCCCCCGCATCGTGTACCATATAACGTTAAGATTGAGTGGCTTTCATCCCACAAGATATCATATCCTCAATAGCTTTGCCTTTTTCATTTGTAATGACTCTCTCGGAAACGATGTAAATGGCTCCATTCTGTTCTTGTGAGTTGATGGTTGTGTTCCACAATATCTTGAACTACCTCGTAAAGCCCCTCTCCATTTAACTTTACTCTCATTGAAGCTTTACATCCGGTGCGTGTAACATTAGCCTTTTTCTTTTCGTTTTGCAGATTGCTTAAATCCAAGAAGAACATACATAATATTTCTCAACAACAACTCATGTTTCAATTTGTAGATTTTCTAGTAGTCGATTTTCGTACACTAAACCCAAACAAAGACGAGCATGACGACAATACAAGCGATGCATATCCTTAATTGTTTTTCTTGTTATATGTGAAGACAACCACTCACATCAAACTCATTTTCATCTTTATTATCAACTCGACCTCATTGGAATTACTTACTTTATCACGCTCATCACTAGAGGCAATAATTGTGACACCTAAACATAATACTTTTGGTTAGAAATGTGATACTTTTAATTGAAAAAGTGATACTTTTTACTAGAAAAGCAATACTTGAAAAAAGCTGATACTTTTGGTTAGAAAGGTGATATTTTTCATTCAAAAAGTGATACTTTTCACTTAAAAAGTGATACTTTTTAATGAAAAAGTAATACTTCAAAACTTAATTGACAATATCTAGCGTAATACTTTTGGTTAGAAATGTGATACTTTTAATTCCAAAAGTGATACTTTTCACTTAAAAAGTGATACTTTTTAATAAAAAATAATACTTCAAAACTTAATTGACAAAAAATGGGAAACACATTACCTTCAGAACTTCTTGGAGTGTTGTATCATTTGCATTACGTGGTGGCATATTGACTTCGTCATTTTGAGGAGCAACACCAAGAATTGTGACAACATCTAAGCATAATACTTTTGGTTAGAAATGTGATACTTTTCATTGAAAAAGTGACACTTTTCATTGAAAAAGCGATACTTTTACTAGAAAATCAATACTTAAAAACTCAAGTGACAAAAGATAGGCAATACATTACCTTCACTTCTTGGAGCATTACATCACAATCATCATCTCGTGGTCATTTTGATTTCGTCACCCTCATCACTAGAGTCAATGACGGTGACAACATCTAAATGCAATACTTTTCATTAGAAATCGATACATTTGATTGAAAAAGTGATACTTTTAGCTATAAAAGTAATACTTTTAGTCTTAATGGAAGAATTCATACCTTCTTTGGCAAGCTCTTTTATATTGTCCATTTTTGGTCTTCAACAAAACTTACACGTGTGGAAAACAAAAAGAAGAAAAAGTTTTTCTTACAATAATAAACACCAATACTAACACAAATTTCATACATATATTTTTGTAACAAAAGGTAAATCGAATCGAAATTCTACATACCGTGTGACACAATGAGAGAACGCGAGTGAGGTTTTTATGTTAATTGACGTCGAGAGAGGAGACAGGAGAGAACACAAGCCGAGGATTTTTTTCGCTTACTATTTCATTCGTCTCCGGTGAGAGACGACTGCTTTCTGGGGAACACGAGCTAGGGCACGAGCCGGGGAGACGACTGTTCTTTGGGGAACACTAGCTAGGGTGCAGTGAGGAGACGACCTGTTCTTGGGAAACACGAGCTAGGGCACAGGTGGGCTGGGTGGGATTGGTTCGATTTTGAAAACCTAGCGGATATGAATGCGGCTGGGATCAATTGTTAGTCTAAATCGTGGGTTCTCTAGGCCGGGCGGGTTATTTTAAATGGAGCTCCGTCTCACGGATCTAGATCCGTGAGACGGTCTCACAAAGAGTGTCTCAATTTTATATTGTTCCTATCATGACGGATCCATATTTTTTTTTTTTAAAAGGGACATAAAATAAATACAATAAATAATTACAAAAATACCCATGAAGTTCGACCTCATTTTTTTAGATAAATAGAAATATATAAAAAAAGAAAAAGATCTTGATCACAAGGTTTATCAGGTAGCAAATGAAAAATAATGCAAAACTTTAGGGAAGAGAAATAATAAAAATAACTTAAAGACGTAATTTGATGAAGAGCATTTATGTCTCAAGGATTTTCGAGTAATATTGTCATTTTTTTTTTGCAAGTTCTCGAGCATCATCTTGATGGTCTGATGTAGCTTGTGGAATATCGGTCCAGAATCCTCGCGCTACAATTTCCAGAGCCTTCGAGCTTTTGAGATAACACATGAGTGAATGACTAACGGAGTAGTTGAGGAGTTGCCTAGTTTGGTCTTTAAGGCTTTGCGATTGGATATGAACGAGATTTCATATTCGTTCCTCTGGAGAATTTTTTTTGACCAAACATGCGATTGTTTATGAAAATTTTCAGAAAATATACTATTATCTCACTTTCACCTTTTCTCATTTTTTCTTTCACCAATCACATCTACACATTTTTTCACAAAAAAATAATTATTATTACACATTCTCCCACAAATTTCACTATTCACTCACTCACACATTTCTAACTATCAATCACATCCAATCATTATTTACTATTTTCAAATCAAATCAATTTTCATCATTATATATCCATTCATACTCTCAAATTTTTCCAAAAACTTTCATCAGAATCTTTTTTCACTATTCTCTAGCGAAGAGAAAATTTTCAAAATGAAAGCATATCCAATCGCACCTAAAACTTCCGATTTATCTTGTTCTTCTTCATCCGCCATATCAGCCTCATTAAAAAATGCTTAAGCTATCTTTCAAAATTAAAAAACTCACTCTTGTAGTGCAATATGTAAAAGAAAAATAAATGTCAAGTGTAATTTTGAAAGATAACTAAAGTTAATTATAATTAGACTAAGTCTAAGGTGTATTGAAATTTAACTTGCAAAAATTATTATATTCGATTAACTAATTTATTGATCAGATTACTTTTATGAATTTGGAAATTCAGGTGAATATTTGTTACGTTCGAATGCGATTCTGAAAATTAATAATATATAAATTTCCATTTTCAGCTTGACAACCCTTAAAAAATGAAAGAAGAAGATTTGTTACCTTTTTTTCTTTCTAATTTTCTTTTGTTGGTCTATCATTTTTCCAGCCAATTTGAAGCCATTACCAAACACATGGCCATAAATCATAATGAACTGCATGGACTTTGAAATTCATTACCAACAACCTCAGTCAAATCAAGACACATGTTTTCCAAAAGGAGGGAGTGAAGAATAATTATCCATTTCTTACTTTATTCCTAAGCTACATATTTCTATTTTTATTCTAGTTGAAATGACGTATGTATCTTAACCAGAGGCGTAGCCAGTTTGTCGATTATCCATAGCCCAACTATTTTTTTTTTCTCTTAGAAAAACATATAAACATATATATATTTTTTTCTTTTTTTTTTTAGTAAATACATGATTAAAAGAAAAATTAGGCTGCGCCGATTATCGGAGAGGCCCCATCTGAATCCGCCCCTAAACCTAACAGTATGGTGACAAATAAATCAAATAATCACATCATAATTAATCATAAAAAGAAAGAAGTACTAAACAAAAAAAAGTAATTTCTCAATTTAAAATGCTTTCTTGACACTTGGAGGATCTTAATTGGACATTTTTGCGTGACCGACTTGTCACATCTGATATACTCATACAAAGCTTTGAAGATTGGAGTTACCTAAAAGTCAAGTAGGTATGGCAACTATCCCAATTTCTTAAATAAAAATGAAAAACAATAAGAACATAATGTAGTACTATAATAAAATATTAATTAAAGCCAACAAAGCCCTTTGACAACAATAATTAAGGAACAACAATAATGTCATTGTCTCAATGTTATCACATGCCACTACTCAAATACCTCCATATCCAATTAATCTCCTTGTGAACTTTGCTTTAACTTTTATATTCATGATCATGACATAGCCAAAAAAATAAATATCAACCAATCTTTCTATATTGTTCCATAGCCTATACTATTTCATTTTCTTTCTTGCTTCTTACAATACACAACATAGTACTACTATATGTTTGAAATTTGTACAAGTTTATTATCAGTTTCGGTTCATTCGATCGGTTTTTAATTAATCATGAACAATTCGTTCGATGAAGAGTGTGATTATCTCTTCAAAGCCGTCCGATAGGAGATTCGGCTGTCGGGAAGTCGAATCTCCTATCGCGGTTCGCTAAAGATGAGTTCTGTTTGGATTCGAAGCCGACGATCGGAGTCGAATTCGCTTATCGGAGTATTAGGGTGGGTGATAAGATCATCAAGGCTCAGATATGGGACACTGCTGGCCAAGAAAGGTGCTTTTGCTATATTCTTAATTTCTTTTTGATAGTAATTTGAATTTTTTGCTACTTAGGAAATGAAATTAGTCCTAATATAGCTCTGTATCTTGTTAAAGGAGCTTTTCACAATTTGGTTAAGTATAAATTGGTCGTTTTTGTAAAGGGTTTTTTATGCCTGTGAATTTGAGGACAGATAAAATCTGAATCAGAAGTAGAAATCCGAGCTTTGATAATTTACAATTGCCCCGAGCTTTGATTATGTATTACACTTTATCTCCTTATTAAGCAATTTAAGACATAATCAAACATCATACGGATTTATATAATTTTGAAACTTCTCTGATTTTTTGGGTAATTATCCCTAAATAGTTATTTTTAATTGTAATAAGAGAGAGTTATATCAGGCTGTTATGCTGTTATTTGTTAAACCTTGCTTAGAGGAAAGAAAAGGAAAAGAAAGAAAGAAGGAAATATTGATTAAACAGAGCATTTCTTTTGAGACATGATGTTTAAATGGTGTTTTAACTAGCATGCTCTGTTTAATAATGTTTTGCCGGATTAGTACTTAAGTGGGATTGTGAGCCGTTGAATTACACACGATGATATCAGTTTGAGCCGTTGAATTGCACATGATGATATTAGTTAGCATTTGAAGTCATGATATAGTTGCGTTCGATCAGTGTTTTAAAAATTAGACCGGTGATCAAACCTGTCTTTCTAACGGTTAGCGATTTGATCCATCGGACCGGTTCAACCGCCAAACACTGGTTCACATGGTGACTCACAAAACTCGTGTTCGGGGCGGAGCCAGAAAAATCAAGACGGGGAGGATTATTTTTCTTGAAACTAATCGATATAATAATTTAATAAATTATTATATAAAAATTTATACTAATTATGAAAGAATTTGAAGACGAGGTGGGGCGGCCGCCACCAGCCCTCTGGCTCCGTACCTGCTCGTGTTAACATGAGGACGAATTGTAATATGTTGGGTAAATTACAAAAATTATCCCTAAATTTTAGCATTACTACAAAAATTCCAATTATCTTTAAAAATTACAATTACCAATTAAATGATTAGAAAAAAACCCATTGATGTTTGCGTCCGCTTAATAAAATAGAAATAAATGTTAATGAAATATTTGTAATTTTGAAAGATTGCTGAGATTTACTTCATGCAGATTTGAGCCATCACAAGTTCATATTACAGGGCGCTAGGCGCCTAGTAGTGTACGACATAACAAGGAGGCCGACGTTTGAGAGCTTACGGAAGTGGTTGAAGGAGCTGAGGGAATTCGGCAGCCCTGAGATGGTGGTGGTGCTCGTCGGGAATAAATCCGATTTAGCGCAATCGAGGGAGGTGAATTTAGAAGATGGGCAGAGTTTGGCGCAGCTAGAACAAGTTTCTTTTATGGAAACTTCAGCCAAGGAGAATTTGAATGTGGAGGAGGCATTTCTTCAAATGATCACTAGAATTTATGAAATCACTTGTCACAAAAGCTTAGAGGCTAAGGTTAGTGAAGCCACCACAACTGCTCAAACATTATTACAAGGGAAGAATAAGGAAATTATTTGTATTGATGAAGTATCTGCCACTAAACAAACTAGTCGTTGTTGCTCGTATTGAAGTATAAGTTATTAAGTGATTTTAGTTTCTGTTTGGAATGGTAGATTAAATTATTGTTTTTTTTTTCTTTTTCTTTTGGAGGGGAAATGGAAATGGGATGTTGTGAAAGGAGAAGGATCTGTTTTTTCCAAGAAACACGTCATTTGATCACACGGATTACATTTGAATCACATGTTGAATTAGTTTTTGATATTACTATATATTAGGTATTTTGACGATTAAAACATGTCAATTGGGTTTGGATCAACCTTGTGCGTCGGTGGTAGAAGACTGTCGGGATGATTGACCCAAGTGAGTTCACAATGAGTGCGTATGTTCCTCCTCTATTTTCCCCAATTGTACTTAAAAAAATGTCAATTGGGTTAGTCGATCACTGGCTTCTGGCGATACTCATGGTAAAATTAGGGTAAATTACAAAACTTACTTCTATAGTTTAGTCGATTACAAAAGCAAATACAATTATCTTGGGAAATTTGCGAAAATGCCACCTTTTCATAATTTGTTTGGGAAAATGCCACCCAACCTAAATCCTTTTAATTATACCCCCTCCCCGTAAAATGTCCAAGATACCCCTCAATAAAGAAAATGACCCCAATCAATCCCTTTCCCTCTCATTCTCACCTTTTGAAGAGGAAAAAAAATCAAAAGCACGATTACACCCCGTCTCTGCCCACCCAAAAATTTTTTCCAAATGATTCGTCTTGCAACTCCCCGGCGTCTCTTTCTCGGGCATTTCCCTCTGTTTGCGCTGAGTTTGGTGGTCACATTCCTCTTGGGAACGACTTGTAGTCCCCTTCCGACCGGTCGTCCGACATTCACTGGTGGTCTCATTTTTCTCACTGACGCGTCCATTTTGAAGTGCATTTCTGGTAAGTTCGATTTTTTCTCTCCTGTTCTTCAAATCTAGGGTTTTCTAGGGTTTTTGTTACATTTATTTATGTTTTTTTCAGACCATGTGTTCTAGTATACCAAAAGATGAAAATTTCAAGCCTACTAAAACATTTTTTGATTTTCATGGTTTTTGGTTTGCTGAGTTTGGGTGAAAGATCTCTGCATTTTTCTAAAAAATAATCTGAAGCAGTTTAAGTCGGTTTCATGGGTTTATGGGTCTGTTTGAAAGCATAATAGTGTTGTTTTGAAGTTTATTTCGATTTTTATTAGTTTGTTGGGTTTTTATCGGTTTGCTTTGGGTTTGAATTTGGAAGTTGTATGCGTTTTTCGACCCCCTTCCTTAAATTTCTGTCTTTTTTCGATTTTTACCCGAATGTTATACGACCACCCTTACGACCCGGTCTGTTGACCGTTACTTGTTTTTCGACGCTTCCTTGACCAACTTTCGACTAGTATTTCGACCTAAAGTTCTTTTTTTTTTTTTTTAACAGGATAAAATGACTCTCGTTCCGGAAGAAAGATCGGTTTAAAGCGAGTTGTCATGTAGGTCGTGGTTCAATTCTATGGATCTCATTAAAGCGCGCAGATTGAAGGGGATAATGTTGAAAAATTCAAGAATTCGTGCTTTGATTATTTTTGGAAACCGATACAATTCGGTTCCAGGGGGCCAGGCTGCACTGCTCTTCCGTCAAGACAATAGTCTTTCCACGAGACCACATTGTCTTTCACATAAACAACAAACGATCCGTCTTTGGGCGGGAAGAATTTGCACCGATAAGCGGCATTGAGTTTGGCCCTATACTACCAATTAAATCAAAGCTCGAGTCTTGAATTTTTTTTTTTTTGGTAAAAGTGGCGGTGTTTTTATGTCGGACATAGTAAGTGCATTTAAAGAACATGCAAGGAATGAGAATGGCAAGGGAATCATGACACTAAACGCCATTCACGATGTTCGGTATTACAGTATGAATTGTGGTTGAGTTTGGAACTACGGTGCCTATGGGAGCAACAACTTCGCAAAATGGTTCTTTTTTGCTTTCATCATTTTGTTCCTTTTTTGATTGGGTAGATACTTGGTTGTCCCTCAACTTTGTTACCAAACATAGTGGAGCGGAGACAAAAACTTGTCCGTGTTAACACGAATCAACAATCGCGCACATCATCTTCATCTATTACGGGACATGGTGGCGGTGAATCTTTACATTGGTATGTCGGACAACTTGTCATCTCAATTTCAAATTCATCCCGACTCACTTTGGTGACTAGATACGCCTTATCTAATAATTGAGAGAAGGTGACATCGGAAGGACAACCACGTGCTTTGTTTTTCTTCCCACCAAAACACCAACGACGACTACTTTTAATCCAAATCCCATGCACCATCCCAAAGAATTAATATTAAGCATGAACCAAGACTGATAGAATACAACAAAAATTTAAATCGAAACTTACACATACTACACAACGACCACACACCGCCACACAAACGACCACACAAGCGATCGCAACCTAACAAGTCGTAGTATCACCGACCGTCAACGACCACACCACGACCACCTAATCGACTACTTAGCGGACATCGACCAACACACAACAACGCGCAGAGAAAAATTTGCCAAAATCGACCTAATTACGCAATTTAATCACTTTTACAACTTCAACAGGATTACAATTGTTAAAATTCAAATAATTACGCATTACCCACTATATAACACGAACTACATTCAATTTTTGCAATTGTTTATCATTGATAAATAACCAAAATAACAGAAAAAAATTAATGAAAAATAATACTAACCTCTTTCCATATTTTCGACCTAATATCTTTGGAAAATTGAAACTCAAACAAAGTCCCACGGAAACAAATCGAAATCACCGCTCCAAGAAAATCGCGAAAAAACGCTACTGCAGTGTGTGGGTCTCTTTTAACTTCGACCGCTACCGTCAAAAACGCCGGAGATGGGAATAATGTCGCGGAAAATCTTTGAAATTTGAGCGAAAATGTGAGCTCGGTCGGGAATCGAGTTGAGAAATGGAGAAGTATGGTCAACTGGGTTTCTTTAGGAGAGAAGAATAGCATTTGAGAAATAATTAAAAATTTGAGCTTAAGGGTATCTTGGACATTTTACGAGGGTGAGAAGAGTATAATTAAAAGGATTTAGGTTAGGGAAAATCAAAAAATTTGTGAAAATGTGGCATTTCTGCAAATTTCCCAATTATCTTTTAAGTCACAACTATGCCCTTGATATTTGCTTTTATTTTACAACTTGCACCTAATGAAGAAGATAAGTGTTAAATAAATACAAACTTCAAGGAAGTGTATTCAATACCAAGGTGGTATTAAATTGTAATTCAAAACATAACTATTTTTTTTTTAAATTAAACTGAATTTTGAGATTAGCTTTTGTAATTCACCGTTAAAATTGGGTTAACCCATTTGATGAGATTGAGTCAGAATTGGTTAGGCAAGAACTAAACCAACTTGGTTACCGCCACTCGAATGAGATCTTCTATTGCAAAATGATGTTTTATCTTCTATTCCACCGCAGATAATTGATATGTGTTTAGACATTATCTTATTAATTCTTAAGCATAAATCAAGCCTAAATTGTGGGGTTCTTCCAAGGTAACTTTTAAATACGTGACAATCATCCGTGCGGTGGGATAGAACTATAAGAGATGAAACACCATTTTACAACAAAGATCCCATCCGACCACTACTAAAATTATGTTCTAATCCTTAATTCAAATTTGAGAAGGTTTTTGTGTAATATGAACAAGGATCTTGGTCTGGTTTTGTTTTGCACCGGTGAAATGGGGTTTTGATTATTGAGCTAAAAACTCTTTTTCTTGTGACATGAACTATGGAAGAAAATTTGGCTATATGCAATCCTTGTGAAGCTACTTTGTAATTTTGATTGTGTGAAGGCAGTCACAAGAATTTTTGTCTGGCTGCTAATTAAGGGAACATACTCATGGTATTGGAGACTTGTGATTGGTAACACATAATGTTTGTATATATCTAATATATATAGGGGTTGGGGTTTGCAAATGGTCAGTTGGTGGAGTAGGTGGTGCGGGGGCGAAGGTCGCGAGTTCGGTCCCTCCAACACTTTCTTGGTTGGCGCATGTCACGCGAGCTGCTGGTGTGGTTTACGGTTGGCGTAGTTTGCGCTAAAAGTCGTCGGCCCAGGGTTTATCAGGTCTTGTATTTCGAAGAAAGTAGCGGCTGCGGTTAAGTTATCAAAAAAAAAAAAAATATATATAGGGGTTGTATCTTCTAATTAGACCTAGACTCGCCCTATCCCGCCACAGGTCATAGAGCCCAAACGGAACCAGCCAGGGTGGATCTTGATTGGGGCGGGCCGAATTGTCAACCTATACGTACACCACCAAGCCAGAAATTTGGATAAACAGGCCATACTTTTTCAGTAGTCAAAAAATTAAAATAAGATCTAATGATTTTAAAAATATATTGAAGATTAATTATCCATACCCACATATCAAGTGTCTTGCTTTTGACATTTTACGCGTCACAGCCTCTCATAGCCCGACATATCTCCTCACGCAATAAAAAAACCGTCCCCCACCAGTAACTTTAGCAAGACTCTTTCCCCTCTTCAACCTCCTTCCTCTTCACACTCTGCAGCTGAAAAACAGAGAGATTTGCACACTCTTCGTCCCACGCTAAAATGCGCGTAAGTGAACAGAACTGATCTCGACGCATCGACCAAAGCTCTCAAAATCCAGCGGTGTCCATGGCTCATTGGATCTCCTCCAAGCTCAAAGCCGCCGAAACCCTACTCCAACAGGCAAATAAATCCCCATTTCTGTTTTTTTTTTTTTTTAATTTTCCATTTATGAAGGTTATTTATTTTCGTCGTCTTGCATTATTGATAATTATTTTGAACTTGTGCTGTATAGAATTGAATCATCATGAGAATCGGAACTGATGAAAAACGATTTTGATGACAAGTGCTTCACATTTTCCCCCAATTTTTCTGACCCCGTGGTTTGGATACTTTGCGATTGCATCATGAGAATTAGAGTTGATGAAATCTATTCTCGGTGAGAATTAGAATTTTGAAATATCTATTTCACTGTGAAAGAATTGATTAAAATCAATTAACTGGCTGAAAAACGGTTAAATTGCATGGATGAGTACATAATTCATGACATGAATATAAAATAAAAGAAAAAAACAAAACCTAGGGATCCAAAAAGAGGAATGGAAATAATGAGGAGAATGTTAATTGTCGGTAATAACAGAATTGCATTATAATAAGAAGATATATATCACTTCGATTTCATAAATTGAACAAAAAGACATTTTATGCTATCAATGAACTTACTTATGCATTGGTAATTAATAAAATGGGTAATATTGAATGCGCAATGCAGTTATAAGGATTGCCTTTGTAAACTGGAGAGTGTTCTTATTTAATATGAAAAAATTATGTGAGTGAGGTATCATTTATTTATATACTCAAGCACTTTCATATGTTAGTTTTACATGGTAAATGCATAGCGACAATGTGATAGAAAAATTAGTTTACACTGGTGTGATTGTCTTAAACCAACAGATCAGAATCAATTTTTGCTTATGCAAGAAATGATGGAATCTCTTTCACGTTAAACATTATGCTAAGTAGAAGTTGGTGGTAACTAGGAAAGACTATGAATATGTGTGACTATAGTTGGAGTGCTTATTAATTTTGAATTTCTTCCCTGTCTGACTGGTGGTTCAGATTGACCATCAAGCTGCAGAATCACTCGGTAAGAATGAAAAGCCGCCATCAGATGATCAATTAGGTATTGAAAGTTCACCAAGAACCCTGAAACTAAACCATTAATAAAGGACCAGCTGAAGAAGAAATCTCCAGAAAAGTTGGTTAACCAAAGTATTATTAACAGTGATAAACTAAATTCCAATGTTATCAGCAGAAGTAATAGTGGTGTTAAACGGGATGATGAGACTGGGGATCACTGAACATCAATTCAAAGTCAAATACGAGTAGAGGACTTACTGATAGTGATTGGACAGAATTACTCAGTGTGCCCGATAAAAGGGAGCATCTGGCGGAGTGAGTGTGAGCCGGAGTAGTAATCGAGTGTCAGGGATTCGGGCTTTGAAGAAAGATGGGAAGAAGGTGGTCGGTTCTGGTCCAGGAATGAATGTTTCTGTGGTTGATGGGAGGAGTAAAAGGTTCGAATAATGGTGTCTCGAAGAGTTTTGAATCAAGTGTTGATGTGGAGAATAGTACCAGTGTGGATAGCGATGATAAGGCAAGTAGCGTTGGGGATGCAACGCCAAGAACTCAAGCGCCCAGTCGCCAAGCAGTGGAGGTGAATATGATCAAAGAAACGGTGGTTCGACACTTGTTATTGGTAATACTCATTTAGCAAACACGGGGAGAGTTAAAGGCGTGAATGATACTGTAAATGGAGAGAAGCTACATCCTTCAGATGATTCAGACAATTTTTCGAGGAAGATGTCGATTTCGCATGAGAAGGAGCTGGATATGAAGGTGGGATTGAATGATGGTGAGAGGCTTAAGAGGGAATTTAGTGCAGGCAATATATCGACACTGGGTTCTAGGACTTCCAGTTCTGTGAAGAAGGTTTCTTCTTCACCAAGTGATAGAGAGTCTAATTCTGAGACAGATTCAACCTTGTCATCAGATTCAGAGAGTGAAAGAGAAAGGGAAGAAAGGAGAAAGAGGAGGCAACAGATTCTAGCAGCAGAAAGAGCAGCTGCAAAAGCAATTGAGGCAATTAAAGAGCGCGAGAATTTGGTTGCTAAATTGGAGGAGAAACAAAGTTTGGAGAAAATACTTGAAGAGCGAGCCAAACAGCAAGTACAAGAGGTACTTTATTAGAAATTCATTGATCAAACTTGATACTTTTTCATACATTATGGTACTTGAAGTCCATGTATTCTATGTTCTTCTACTAACCACTCATTGCCTAAGAAAATTGAAAAGCAGGCAAAGCTACACAGTTTTGATAAATTGCTGGGGCTTATGTTGTCTTTCTTTTATTAGCAGACATCCTAGGTATTAGCTCTTGGATACTGATACTGCTTTCTTCATGAGAAGATTTCCATGAACACAATGCATGATTGGGAGAAATAAATAAAAAAATAAAAACTGAAGGAATGTGGTCCGTATGCCACTCTTTGGGATTGACTATCTATACTTGAAATTATCAGATTCTCATGCCTGAACCTATGACCTATGATGGTTTTGAGCTTCTGTATTCTGTAAACTTTTCTTAGATTATTAATTATTCTTAATTTGCTTGGGTCTATGGTATCTTCTTTCTTTAAAGAACAGGAAACTACCATGTTTCAGTATTATCTTGTTGACTAACATATTCGTCTGGCTTCTTTATGGTAGCTCTAGAACATATTATATTAGATTATTGTATATTAACTCACCTGCAGGACTTAATTTAAATATCAAACTGCACTATTGATACTGAAATAGTTATACCATGAAAAAATCTTATGAATTCTGCTCGAGTGTCTTTATCCAATTTAACTATTACGTATTTTGGTTATTGAGAGAGGACATTAGCTATATTTGTCGAGGTGTTGGTTATAAAATGCCTTCCCTATTAAGTACATAACTTCAGATGATATCAACCCAGTTCACATGTTTGGTTTATTATTTTCAGGGCAAAGAAAATCCAGCATAGAAATGTGAATGAATGATCTATTTAATTCCTCTATTTGCTTTGGATTGCATTCCTTTGTGGTACAATATATTGAGACTTGATAGTGGGTTTTGAGATATCTGAACCACGATTCATCTAATGTGTATAGCACTCTTTATCAGACCAGATGTCTTCTTGTTTAATTCAAATGTATTTGGTTGGGCCTATCATCAGAAATATGAGTACATAATGCTTACCTTGTCTGTGCAATAATGCAACATTAATTAAATTATTATGTTGACAGAACTTAAGCAGTTGTTTCTGAGCGGGAGAGAGTGCTTAATACAGAAATATTTATTTTGAAAAGAAAATATTTATTTTGAAGGGAATGATTAAAGATTCTGGTAAGTTTTTATATTGAATAACATGGTCATGACTAATACAATCATCTTTGCATAGTTGATCGGTTTGCAACATTCTTCAATTAATTATGAAGCTCTGACCTACTAAGAGCTGATTGTTAGAAATGTCTATTCCAACTTGTTATTTTATGTTCTTGGTAAGTAATAGCAAACTCTTGTCATTTGGCATGCATCTTTAGTTGCTTCTTCTACTCCTTGAATTATGTTAGCCATTAGTGTTTGCTTTGCTAATTTGATTCTCTGGTACTGTAGAACCTCTCGATATGGCTATAATAGTAAATTGCTGATGTTTTTTCAGGCTTCAGAACTACAGACAACAATGATGGAGACCATGGAGGCAGTTGAGCTAGAGAAGCAGAAACATAATAATACTCGAATGGAAGCCCTTACACGATTAGCAAAACTTGAGGTGTTTTGGTTGTGCTTTAACTTTACCTCTGTATGGTTGATAGTGGTTCTGTGAATATGTGTTTAACTTTTATCTCTATACGTGCATATATCAAATGTTTAGATATCATATCATCCTTGTCTTTGTGACTATTGTCATCATGTGTAGTATTATTCTCTCCATCACTACGAACTTCTTGTGCACATATTCTAGACATTCACATTTTCAGTGGATTTTTGCCATTGTATCTCATTTGATTTGGGAGGGTGCCAGCATAGTTGGTAATGGTTGGTTGGGAACAGGGAAATTGTTGTGGAGCACGTTCTGGGTTTTTGCCCTTCCTTCCATTTTGCCTATGGGAAAGTTCTGTTTATCGTAATTTGGATGATGAATTTTACTTGGTTTATTTTGCAGAGTGCAAATGCTGATCTCACAAGGTCTCTTGCTAGTGTACAGAAGAATCTTGAAGTTGAGGTACTAAACAATCCCTTTCTTGTGTTTGGTTTTTTGTTGGTAACGATAACTTCATTTCTTTGCTTTTTCTCTCTTTTTGCATGTTAGTTATTGTTAACATAAACATCTTGAGAAATAAAATCTTGTTGTTTTAGGACCTGTCAAGTTTTTGCAATGATGTTGATCAATGGATTCGGTAAACTAGTTCTATTTTTTAATTTAGTTCATTTTGTTTATGTAGGTTTACATGCTTATGCATACTATTTAAGTGAGTGTCAGAGCAATTATCAACATTGCTTGTAGATTAGGTTTTAGAAACAATCCTTGGAAATTATTAATTTGACGTTGACAGTTATAAAACTTTACATGCTGGGATGAAGGCATTGATTAATTCGTTATCTTGTCTCTTTGTTTGCTGGAGTAGGTTGATCGTATAGCTGAACTTCGTCAACAAATTCATATTAAAGAAGCAACTCATGAAGGTGTGTGTTCAATTGAAGCTAAACTGGCTTGGAAAGTAGCATGTTTTGTAGCTTGTGGTTTCATATCTGCAAAATTTTATGCTTGATCCTGAATGACTTGTTTTCGTGCAACTCTGATGTTATTCTAAAACATGTATGACATCTCGACCACACTATTGCTGGTCAGGGGTCCTGGATTCTCCATTTTTTCAAGATTCTTCGTTTACTTCAACTTTATAGTCTCCCTATTATGTTATTTTGAAGCTTTTATCTTTTATAAGAGGACCTGTGTTTTAAACTTATACCCAACATCTAGCAGATAAGAATTTATTTTCATGCATAAAGGCATAATAGGAAGGAATCGATTTTGATAAATAATCCTTTCCATATTTAGATATTAACTTTGTTTTACAGTAGCAATATTTTCTTTCATATATAATTATAATATTCTCTTGAACCCACTTTTGTCCTATACAATACTTTACATGTATCATCATCATTAACAAGATGAAAAGCAGTTTTAACTTATAGAGAAAAGGTTGATGTTAATTTGTTATTGATGATACCATAACGAATTATTGACTTCTTTTTTGTTTCTCCTGGTAGAATTGAGAAGGAAAATATCAAGCACACACCAAGATGATGGCAAAGTGAGTTATTGTTGCTTCTTCGGCATTTTATACACATTTATTTTTCATTTTCTCTTCTTAATTAGTTCTACATCAATGATCTTGCAGTTGCGAGCTCCAAAAGGTGTTGAATTTGAATTGGAGATGCTTGAAGCAGAATATTCCTTCATAAATGATAAAGTGGGAAGAATGCAAGACCAGGTGACTTCCTTTATCTGAAAAGCAATTTCCACATTAATGGATGACATCTTTTCAGTATTTAACAAGTTCTTTGGTTATCCAAAAAGCTGACCGTCTCAATTCAGTGAAACATCTTCGATGTATTTGATTGCCGTTACTAAAGTAATTTTCTTATGTAAGGATTTATATGATATGCTGTTACTAGAGAGTAATTTTCGTATATAATGCAGGCCAAGACGCTAGAGACAAGCATTGAAACAACCCGAAGAGAAATAGAAAATCCAACTGAAGTAGAAATTGAGCTCAAGCGCAGGCTTCACCAGTTGACTGACCATTTGATTCAGAAGCAAGCACAGGTCCATTTTTCTAACCACATAACTTTGAACTCGTCAATTGGCATATTGTTGGTTTAATTTCTAAGTAATTAAAAAATGATCAGTTTTTATAAACAAAAACTTGCAAATATATCACATTATAGATTTTAGTAATTAAGTTCCTTAGTTGAATAGAGAACTTGACTTGTACAGGTAGAGACGCTTTCATCGGAGAAGGCTATGCTACTTCTTAGAATTGAGGTAAATTTCTCATCCATCATCTAGGATTCATTAATCATTGGAACCACGTACTGAATATGTTCGATGATTTCTCTGAATGCTTGAATTAAACACAATAGGCAGTTTCAAGATTGCTGGATGAGTACGAGCCAATGATTGATTCAGCTGATTTTCCCGGTACCTCATCAAGAGATGACCTTGAATCAGGCGTATGGCAATTTTCAAATTCGAAATTCAGGTCTTTATTTAAAGGAGAATGCAATCAGGCCAGCGACATCTGGGATCATTGGTTCGACAATTGGACTCACTCTTTTGTGTCGGTGCTCTGTTTCTTCAAGAAATTCAACAGCTAGAATTTGGGCTCTTGTCTATTTGGCATGCCTTCATCTATGGGTGATATACATTCTAACATCACATTCTCCAGTCTCAGACGATAGTCGATCTGGTGCGGTTTTCTCCTGGAGAATATTAATAACACTGGAGGTGTCTAATTTATTTTCTTTACAATTTTTTTTTTTCATTCATTAGTTTTAACCTAAATATTACGAAAAAGCTTTCGGTACCTGGGGTGTAGTTTTTTCTTGCAATTTTCCCCAACCCTATACAAAAACATTATGTACAGACTTCTTGAATCACTTAAAAAACATGTAGCAATGCATTGTACGAACGGTATGTTCTGAATTGACATTTCCCATTATAAGTGATACATTTATCACTGGCTCACTGCTTATTTTGTTGGCTCATCTGAAGGCATTTTTATAGTTTTACTACGTGAAACAAGGGTTGCTTCAAATTTCCAGGAAAATGTAATATAATGTTAAAGGAATAATTACAAAAACACCCCTGAGATTTGGGTTAATCACCCAAACATGCTTCAAACTTACAAAAGACCAGGTTCCGTTTTGTCTTAAATTTAAGGGGAATCGTGTTTTGAAATATTTTCGAAAATCACAATAAAATATGTAAGACAGAATCAAACATCAAGGGTTTTTTTGTAATTAGCCCAAACCTTAGGGGTATTTCTGTAATTATTCCTAATGTAAAAATATAATGTAATGCTATTTAAACAAGGGGTAATAGAAAACACCAGTCGAAGAAATAACAAATACTACAAAAATGGAGAAAACGCAAATGGGAATAGCAACTTTCCTGAGAAGATCAGTTTACAGAGATGCACAATAAAAAATAAAGAGCAATCAAAGATCCAAGTGTAAACCACCACAGAATTGATGGATTTTTAAATGCCTAACTACTCTTATGTTCTTTGCTCCTTGCTGACTTCTTCTATTCCTTGCACGAAAAATACAAAAGACATTGTCAGTAAAATTACATAATTTCATTAATTCTGCAGCAATTCTGACATTGAAACTAATTTGGTTCCATTAAAAGAAAAACATTTTTGAATCTTGATAACAACAAAATGTGATAAATAACGAGCGAGATGTGGTTGAACTGCACGGTTAAGGTACGTATAGGTACTTCACATAACCTATTCCAATTTCAACCATCTTACCAGTTTTCTTGAGGAAGACTGTGATTGTAGAGAGGAAACTCGAATAGAAATGTCGCTTTGAACCATGACGGTAACTTGCCGTACAGTGCAGGTGGAAGCAAGATGAGAGGACTGAGACATAAGAAATTTTTAAGCATTTCTTCTTCAAAATATCGATATGGATGAATATAGAGAGAAAAGTGGAAACCAACCTTGTTGTTTTCTTATAGTGCCTGTACGCAGAAACACTCCCGTGCTTTCTGTCCGCTGATTTCTGAATATGTAAAATGTTCAGAAAAGGTTCATATTCAAATGAATGGCGGAAATTTATAAATAGGGATAATTACAAGAAAAATCCTCAGGTTTGTTCTAATTACAAAAAATCCAGAGGTTTTTGAAAATTACAGAAAAAAACCCTTGATATTTGATTCCCTCTTACATTTTCCCACTTCATAAGTAAAAAGCATTTTAACATCCCCTCTCTCCCCCTTCAAAATTTATAGAAATTTACAGTTACCCTCTTAAATTTAAGACAAAATCAAATCTGATGGGGTATTTTGTAATCTAAGGGTTTTTTTGTAATTTGCTCAAACTTGAAGGTTTTTTTTTTTTTGTGTGGTAATTATCCTTTATAAATAAGAGAACTAACTAAATGAAGCAACCTCGAGAAGTGGTATGCCACTGAGAAAAAGAAGCAACAACGTAAGAAATATCGGCCCAAAGATGACGAGCCATTCTGCATTTTCTAGTACAGGTGTTGCAGCCACGAATATTCCCCACCAGAGAAGGATCTGAGAACAAAATACATTAAAACTCACATTAGGGAAGGAATAATCCAAGAAAGCGAATCGCAAAAATACGAGCATACATGAATTGCCATGACACTGAAACCAGGCAGAAAAAACTGATCGTATTTATTTTATTTATTTGCTTGACAACCTACAAATCTCATAATAAGTGCATATAAGGACTAAGATTTTATGAAGTATTTAGCCACATTATTCGAAAGATTTGGCTTAAAAAATAGTAAATAGTTAAATCTACTAAAAAATAAAAATTTGACTTAACCTCGCCAAAGTAGTTGGGGTGGCGGGAATACTTCCAAAGTCCAACATCGCACCATTTCCCTCGACTTTCTGGAGAATTTTTAAACGTTAATTTTTGTTGATCGGCAATTGTTTCAACAAGAAGGCCTAAAGCCCACATGATCCACCCGATTATGTCTGCAGCTTGGAGTGAAGGATTTCTGTCACTTGCATTAACAACTGTCACAGGTAAACTCACGGTCCATACCCATACGGCCTGAAGAGATTAAAGAAGGTAACAGTGAGTCCAATCACATTACAAAATTGAGTAAATCATATATCGAGAAAATTACAAAAAAAAAAACAATCCGAGGTTCATGCTAATTACAAAAAAACCTACACGTTTTTGAAAACTACAAAAAAAACTTCAAGATTTGATGTCGTTTATATTTTTGCCCTTCATAAGCAAAAACATTTCAAAACTCACCCTGATATTTCTAGAAATATTAGGGTCACCCCCTTAAATTTATGATAAAATCAAACTTGAGGGGGCTTTTTGTAAAATTTGAAACATCTCTAGTTTTTTTATTAGCCCAAACCTCAGGGGTCTTTGGTAATTATCTATAAACAGGTTGAAAACCTGTAAAATCCAAAAACAGCCAATTTGCCAAAATTTGCACGCATTTAAAAAGCGATGGTCCTCACCCCAGCGCAGTATCCTGATAAGAGTAAAAAAAAAAGGGATGAAATCAAATTCAGAGTCAATAATTGCAACGAGTTTTATTCATGGTCTGACAAGGATAATAGGATATGAGGAGCTTTATACTATAATAATATTTCAGTTTTGTAAATTCCCATTCAAGGTCTGGCGGATTATTCATCTAGTCCAAGATAGACCATTTTCAGATATAAGCACCTTACAAGAAACAAAAGTTTCTCGAATAAGAGAAAGACATTTTATTTGAGACAGACCTCATTAATAGAAACAGTCCCAAACGAAGACCCCAAATGACTGCAAGCATGGACAAAACCACCTGAATAATAAAAAAAAACTAAAAAAATTAACTTCCAACAGAAGTGGCAGTAAACACTACACCAGAATAACGGCTTAACTATATCAGAAGACTTCAGTCAGATCGATTTCTCATAATCCATGTTAAGTTGCACGAACAAGGTGAGAGTGGTAAGAAGAAGATGTCATCTTATGTGGCATTGTTTTGATCATTAGGAAGAAAGATGTCGAAACGTATCCAATTTACTTCCTCTAATTTTATATTGCTCCAAGAATGTGACAATTTATCTTCCTCCCACATCCCAAAAAAAAAGGAAAAAGAAAAAAAAATAGTGATTCCAATCTGCGTCCCCCTTATTCTATCTCATCCAGTCATCCTTAGAACATTATCTTTGTCTTACTTCATCATATCTCATGATAGTGATTTCTTATTATTCATATACAATCATTTAATTCTCTTTTGCCTTCTACAAGTCCACAAAAACCAGCATGTCCTCAAAACATATTCAAAGTAGTGTTAGAAACTTTAATGGTCCGTTCGATCAAAACAGAAAACTAAACAAACTTCTTATAATAACAGGCTTATATATTTTCATACATGGATTATTTATGACTAGGATGCTTCATTTAAATAAATAAAAAAAGTTGGGACGAAGAAGTGATTGAGTTGAAATAGAACCAATCACCTGCCGGAAGTGCCATGATCCCTTCACGACCAAGGTCAACACAGCAAGTATAACAAAATTTGAACCCCTATACAAGGAAAGTGGAAGATATAATAATGAAGAACAAGCTTACACATCATCAAAGAGAATTATACCAGTACTAGAGTTGGTTCTCTTCAAACATAAAATTCAACACTATTCACATACATTTGACATCATATCGGAAAAATGCATAACATTGTAACTTCTTAGCTACAAACTTCTAAATTCAGTTCTGATAATTCCACCCCTCTCTTTGAAATGAACATTTTTTTATCAAAAATTCGGCCCCTCTCATTGCAAAAACTCGAACCAGGGCCTCTTCAATGAAGAGTAATACCGTGGCCACTTGGGCTAACCCCAGTGGTTTCTTTGAAATGAATAATTTACTATTACCTATGTCATTTTAACTTTTCTACTCAAGCATTTGTCCCATTACAAATATCCCCTGTCATTAATCAAATATTGCAAAGCTCACCACAATTTCCATATTGAAAACCTTTCATTTGATACAACCAGCACAGAGTAGAAATACCCTTCAACTGAAAAACAGTGAAAATTTCCCTCTGTATTCCTTTGCCGTTTGGTACTTACACATTTACCAAACATTTTTCACCATCAAAACCTATAAATACTTCCTAAACCTCACAACCCATTGTAGGGATTATTGCATTTAAGAATAAAAAAGAAAAAAAGAAACAGCCCACCAACTTTTCAAACCAACTCCATATTATGACTCAATCATTTCATATATATAAACATAAGAAAGATACAAAAGAAGGGAAATTGGATGAAAAAATACCTGCAAAGTCTGTGACTTTGTCGAACTTAAGAAGCGCTGTGATTATAAAGAAGAACAATTGATAACCCACCTACAAAAACAACAAAATTTCAGCATTTCAGCACTGTGTGTGTATGTGTGTGTGTTTGTGTTTTGGGATTTTTTTACACATACAGTGACAATTGCGGTGAGGGCCAAGAAATGGGAGTCGATAACGGTTCCCATGAATGAAATGAATGATCTCCCAATCAATCCCGACCCAACACCTTTCACAATTGAAATATACTTTATGGCAAGAATCAATATATTAATTTTTTTCAAAATTTTGAATTGAATTTTTTTCTTCTTCTTGGGGGTTGGGTAGGGGTGTCAATCGTGTGTGTTTTAGTGTTCGCGGGTCGTGTTTTTACGGGTATTACAGGTCTGACACGAACCCGACCCGACCGTTTAATTATTCGTGTCAAGATACACGACCCGAACACGACGACCGTTTATGACACGGATAACCCGACACGACCACGAAAAACCTGTATAATTTAAACTTGACACGAAAAAAATAAAAAAATCAGAAAAAATTTAAATTACAAATAAAAAATACATTAAATATTAAAAATTATTAAAAGAATGCATTTAATAATTTTTCCATCATCATATAACCAACTAAAACATCACAAAATATTAAAATAATATATCACTATAAAATTAAATGGGTTACATAGGTCAATCGTGTCGGCCAGCGGTCGACCGACACATGACCTATTTATTTTTCGTGTTATCCGTGTCGACCGATTTTGACCCGAACCTGTTAAGGGTTGTCACTGTCTCTAAATTCGTGTTAGGTTAGTGTCGGGTTATCGTGTCGTGTCGCACACAAATCGACGCCCAGGGTTGGGGGTGGTCGCCCGGGAATATGTGGTTTGGATTAAAGGAGAGTTTGAAGCTTGCTGTAAGAATGCCCACCGTGTCTTATCTCTTTATTTTTCTTCGGAGTTTTCTTCTTAAAAGAAAAGTGGTACGGTCATTGGCTGGGTTAATCCAAATTTCAATTTTATTTTTTGTTTGGATAAATGGAAACTCGAATGATAATTTTTCGGTGTCGTTGGGTAAACCTTCGACTTCACCAATAACTGCAAATCATGTCAGTCTAGTAAATCGCACTAGGCAGAGGCCCAATGCAATATGCTCGATTTCATTTTAGTTGCGTCTTTTCAATATTTTACTATTTAAAATTCTAAATTGTATTTGTTTTATCCAATTTTTACTGGAATGTTGCACATTTTTAATTCTCAAATCAATAAATCTGTACATTTAATAAGGGGTGAAAATCGACCAAATTAAACGATATTTGATTCAAGATTGATCATTAAAAGGCGATTTGAGCTAGGTTTATTATGTTAACCAACTAAGCTTGAACTTATTTTTTTTTTGTTCGATAAAATATACAAGTTCGATTCGAAATTCACTCGATTAGTAAAACAATAACATAATATATGTAAATATTTCAAGCTACCCTAAAGCTCAATTCGCGTTAAATCCAAAAAAATCGTTCAAGCTTGACTTAATTATAATCAATTTAAAATATGTGAGTCCCACATAATTCTTATTATTACACATTCAAATATTTCAGCATGGATCCACCACACAAACAATTATATAATATAAAATCTTTCAAATAACATAATTTCAATTTAATCTTACTTTTTTATCGCATGATTTCGTGCAGGAATCTACAAATTGCATTCGACCAAATATATAACTTATATAGTTTCAAGCTTATGGAGTAGCCAGGGGGGCCAACCTGGCCCCTGCGCCCCCTCCCCCCATTTTTAAAAAAAAAAATAAATTTTAATAGGTAATTTTTTTAAAAATATATTATTTAATATTTACATGTTTTTTTTTTTGTATTTTTAATCCCAAGACACCCCATTTTGTGTGTCCGTCCACCCCCATTTGTTTTTTGGCTGGCCACTGCTTACATCATTAATCCAAATATATTTTCTATATTCACACAAATTGGGAATCACATCCAAAGCGAGAATTCTAGAATAATATCGTCAAGTACATCATTATGGTTTAGGCTTCCCAGCTTTAAATTGATGGTTTTTCATAGGTTGGTATGAATAAATAGGAAAAATAAAAACAAAAGAACAATCCTTTTAGTTCATAATGATCAAACTATTGATTATGTTGTGACCACCAAGATTAACATAAAAGTAGGTAGAGATAAACATTTATCCATGGATATCAAATAATATTCCAAAAGGATGTGACTTTTGACAATTTTGTTTGGAGCCAAGTACTAATGAGGTAAGTTATGTAGAAAAGGAATCCCATCTAACTTCTAAGAAAAGGAATCCCATCTAAGTACAGGCCCACAAGGAATAAAATTAACCAATCAGGAAAAAGAATATTTCTCTTTATTGGGTATTTTTTTATAACTCAACTTCGTCTTGACTACATTGCAAGACAACGAACGATCTCTCTTCTTCACCGCCGCCATAAAAAGAGAACTATTATATTTGACCCATCAAATCTAATAATAGTTGATCTCTCCCCGAATCGAACTCACACGGATCTTTTCAAGATGAGTTCCGATCAAATCTTGACCAGAAACTGCATATCTTTCCGGGAAGCGATTTGATGGAGAGAGATTTTGAACCCATGACTCTAACCCACAAGAGACCTAAGTTCCTTGTGGTGGCCAGATGGTCGGGCCCGACCCTAGTTTTTATTGGGCATTATTGCCACCAACAAAAGAAGGGTATAGCGTTTCCTACCCCAATCTTGAACGATTTTATGAAGGAATATTTGAATTTTAATCTAACTTACAAATACCAATTAACATTTTTTTTTTTTAAAGATGCACTTATTGAGGGGTATTTGTATATCAGATACAAACTTTAATGGGTATTTGTAAATGTGAGATAGAATTGACTTTTTTACACCATCTCCAACCCAACTCTAAAACCCACACCAAAACACCAAATATCTAAAAAAACACCCTCCAACCCAACTCTAAACATCACACCAAATTTGGTGTAAAGGAATGTAACACTATTCCTTTACATCAAATTTGGTGTAATACAAATATTCCTTCTTTGCCCTCCAATTTCTTCTACTTCAAACTTTTAATTCCTATTGTATCCTATATTTAATATATAATTCATTTGTAACATGGTTTTAGTTATTTAAATTTTGTATATAATTATTATTTTGGATGAACAATAGTTAATATTTACCAATAAATTATTATAAACTAAACTTAAAATTTTGATAAACTAAAATAATTAATAAAAAATTATAATTTAATTAAAAAACATCAAAGTCTATCATAAAATACAAAACACTAAAATTATAATTAAACTTGAAATTTAAAAAACAAAATACCAAGCAAACTAAATTCCTAATAGTAGATAATTCCGCATGGAAGCACCAACTCCGGATATTGAGATGGTTACAAATGAGAATAATCGTTTTCAAGACTTTCTCGCTCGACACAAACAAATCAAGGACAAAAATGCTCACTTTGCACTCCGTGATGCATTAATCGATCACGTGTGGGATGAATATACTAATTTCGATAATTAGTAATGTATTAATCTTTTTTTTTTGTCTTTAAATATTTGTTTTAGGTTTGTCGTTTTTTATTGTCTAGTGTGCAATTTAGTATTTTTATTTATTGTGATATTAGTTGTAATATTAATTTTGCAATATAATTAATTAATGTAATATTAGTTAAATATAAGTTTTTATTTAGTTACATTAATAATAATAAAATATAAGAAAAAGAAATAATTGCATAAACAAATAAATTTGCTATTCCAAAATGAAAAGAAAATATTAAAATATTTTTGGTGTAAGATTTAGTGTAGTAGGTTGGAGATGGTTTTTGCAAAATTACACCAAAACACCAAATTTGGTGTTATGGGTTGGAGATGCCCTAAATTTGATGTAAAAACTACACCAAATTTAGTGTTTTAGTGTAATTTTGTCAAAACCATCTCCAACTCATTACACCAAATCTCAAACCAAATGAATATTTTATTCTTTCTTTTTCATTTTATAGTAAGCAAATTTATGTATTCATACAATTATTTTATTTACTTATAGTTTATTACTATTAATTTAATTAACTAAAAACATATATTTAATTAATATTAATCAATTAATTATATTAAGAAAATAAATATTACAATTAATATTAGCATCTCTTTAGTTTAAATTATCATTGTTTGTTAATTATTATTATTTATAGAAAATATTAATTAATTATTAGAACCATATTATATAAATTAATTATATATAAAATGAGGATACAATTGGAATTTAAATTTGAAATAGAAGAGAATTGGAGGGCAAATGTGGGATATTGTATTACACCAAATTTGGTGTAAATGAATAGTGTTACACCAAATTTGGTGTACTACTATTCACTACACCAAATTTGGTGTAGTGTTTAGAGTTGGATTGGAGATGTTTTTTTTGCATATTTGGTGTTATAGTATGGTATTTGAAGTTGGGTTGGAGTTGGCCTAATACATGTATATATATGCAGGTGCTTGTTAGAAACAAAAACACTAAATTGTCCCAAAAGATTCAAGAGATTCTTAGTTGAAGACTATGTTGTTAAAACAAGAATCTTCAAGGTGCTTAGTACTCGGATTTGAGGCATTAGTAAAGTATTGTTCACGAAAGTATATGTATTTCTTGACTGCTTGACAATTATATCAAACTTTCTGAACATTATTGTTCAAGAAAATCAAATAACCGACACAAACAAGCATTTTTAACAAAGATCATCGAGTCCTTCCATTTACTTGTCGAATCCTTAACCATCTTCATTAAAATCCGATTTGAAAACCGCCAACGATGAAGAAAAAAATAGCATGGAAATTCACCCTTCTTGCATGAAAATAGTAATAGTTGATGTATTTTACCCCAATAAATTCAATTTAACCTACCAAATGGTACATTTTTCTTTGGCTCCCATTAGAATTCCTTTTGCACTCAATGGAAACAAATATCAAACATTATTAATTACAACAAATTCATATCAATGTACAAACTGCACAATTTGGTGGCATGACAGAGCCAAGAATACAAAAGGATAATAAAATAGAAAATACTTCAACAACAATAATTGACTCAAACACGTTTTATGTT
This sequence comes from Rehmannia glutinosa, assembly GCA_016081115.2. Lineage (NCBI taxonomy): Eukaryota > Viridiplantae > Streptophyta > Magnoliopsida > Lamiales > Orobanchaceae > Rehmannia > Rehmannia glutinosa. The sequence continues at coordinate 156,791 of JABTTQ020001859.1, read as the reverse complement.
TTGCCAATAATATTTCTGAACTCTTTCAACACTGTTTCAAAGCAATGCTGCACATGCCCTCGTTGCGTAGGCATTCAATCAGGAAAAAATGTCGATTTGCTTCTTCACTAGCTTCTACGATCACCCGAATCTTCCAAGTTTACAGAAGACTGACCTTTTTCAGGTCTCCTGCTCGGTCTTGGCACTTGTGAACCGGTAATAGGCTTCTGAAGTGGTTTCAAGGCAGCCATAATTTCACCAAACGACGGTCGTGAATTTGGATCTCTACAAGACAAAAAGGAACTCGTTAATAGCTTCATTACGATAAATAAATAACGGGGACAACTACCTTGAGGTTTGGGGTAATTACAAAAAAATACAAAAAAAAAAAAAAAAAAAAACTCTCAGAGATTTTTAAAATTACAAAGATCCCCTTGAAATTTGATTTTGTATTATACTTTACCTCCTTCATAAGCAAATACATCTCAAACATTCCTTTTACATTTGTATAAATATCACAGTTATCCCCTTACATTTAAGGCGAATCAAACTTGGGTTCTTTTTGTAATTACCCCAAACCTCGGGGTATTTTTTTGTAATTATTCTAACTTTATGAAAGATCATAGTTTTATGGGTAAAGTACAAAACTTCATCTGAGATTTAGTCTAATTACAAAAGTTTTAATAATCTTTCAAAATTACAAATACCCCCTCTTGAAGATGTAATTTGTAAAATAGAAAACAAATGTAAGAGGGTGTTTGTAATTGTCAAAGATAACTCAGGTCGAATTGATTTTGCCCCAATCGGTGGAAAAAATCATTCGGCCAAAAGTAGACCTAGGCGCCTGCCTAGGCAGTCTAAAAATCAGGCCTAGACGGGCAAAAATCGGTAAAAATTAAAAAAAAAAAAATAGTACAATGCCCATGCGCCCGTCTAGGTGGCCCAAGCACCCGCCTGGCGCCTAGCTTGTCACTCGACTAGCGCCTAGCGATTTCTGCAACCGTGGTTATTAGACTGAACCTTAGAATTATTGAACCACATAAAAGGCAATCAAATAGGTGCTCAACCCCCATAGTCACACACAAGTGGTTTCGTCGGCCTTGTTACAACTAGGCATGTACGTGCAAACAAGATGGGTTGATGTCGCAGAAAAAACAATCGGCACAAAAATGCGAATTAAAAGTTTCAAATCAGTTCCACAAGTTTCCGATATTAAAATGGGCTAATGCTCATATCAGATTTGGATTCTATTCATGGAGATTGACCAAAATTATTTAGAGGAATCAACTATTAAAATAACTTCGTTGGTAAGATGAAAAAATCACAAGACAATGATGTGAAAGGTGGATGGAAGAACATTGAAATGAGGAATAATTAATTACAAAAAATATCCGAGGTCTTTGAGGTAATTACAAAAAGCCCACAGATATTTCCAAAAAAAAAAAACCGATCTCATGTTTTATTTTGTTTTAAATTTAAGGGTAACTGTAAAAATCTGAGGGTTTTAAAATGTTTTTTGCTTATGAAGAGGAAAATATAAGACTGAATCAAACCTCAATATGGGTTTTTCAATTTTAAAAATCTCTGGTCTTTTTGTAATTAGACCGAACCTCAGGTTTTCTTTTTTGTAATTATCCCTTTAACTAATTAACTCACGTTTGCCAGCATTTCAAGATTATATCTGCAACAACTGGATCAATGTCATCGGGAATGTCGAGGCAGCGATGCTGAAACCCAACAGCACCAACAACTTGCATCGGGTTCATTCCTCCCCAAGGTTGCCGTAAAGTACAAAGCTCCCACAGTATGACGCCTTGAAGCTATAAACATCGCATCTGCATTTGAATCAACAATTACAAAGTTAAATAAGTTAATATGACAACTTTAACACTTTTTGCGTTTTCAAAATCCCGTTATAAATGAATCGCGGCTAATTAGAGGGACTACATACTTCTCGTTGGATGGCTCGTTTCTTAGAACTTCTGGTGCCATCCATTCTGCCTGATAATGAGGACAAGAGAGTTAGCAATCAGAATCTAAAGCCGGGGAGGGGTGCTTGAGATTTATGATTCTAATTTTGGTTTCATTTTGAAATATGTAAAAGCACTTTTATCACTTATTCACCAAACACTATCTATTAACTTAATAAACTTTAAGCTTTTGTCTGCAAACGCTACCAACTTTTGATTCTCAACTGGTTCTCACTTCTACTATTATTTATCACTTCTTTTAAAAGCAGAATGCTTTGCAAACATTTCCTATATATGACCATAGAATCATATGAACATGTCGAAACAGAGCGAATGACAGCAATAAGCCGGTTTAACGGATGTAAAGATTTATAAGGGCATTAGGAACCTCAAAGCAAAGAATGACATAGGATACTCGAGAACAGATAATTATTAATGCGAGAGGAGAAATTAAACGAAGATTCACTTATGCAGCATCAGACAGATAATGACCATAAGAAAAGGCGAGCCCAGCTTACCGTCCCAGCAGTAGACCTTGAAGAAAGAAATGTGCTGTGCTTCATTCTTGATAATCCAAAATCGCACACCTGATGAAGGAAAGAATACATGATATGGATTAAGATTAAATATATGGATAATTACGAAATAACTACCCCTGAGGTTTAGCCTAAATACAAGAAACTACAGTTATCTTTCAAAATTACAAATACCCCTTTAAAGTGTTCCACAACTCCTTGAGGTTTGTATTTTTCTAACAAACCACCCCCCCCCCATTAAGGGTGCAATTTGTAAAAGAGAAACAAATGTGAAGGGGTATTTGTAATTTTGAAAGATAACTCATAACTGGGTTTTTGTTACTCCATCCGTCCGATAAAGATAGGCAAGTAGAACAATTCACACAGATTAAGAAAATATAATAAATGTAATTGGAATTATAATTTTTTCCATAATTTCCTTTTTGCCTTTGCATTAAATGGTGATATATCATTCAAAGTGAATTAAATAGGGGTAGTTTAGTCTATTGTTGTGTAATTAATAGTTTAATATTCTCAATAAGTAAACAAGCCTATAATTTGGGACGGACGAAAAAGGAAATGTAGCCTATCTTTTGGGACGGATGGAGTATTAGGCAAAACTTCAAGGGTAGTTTTTGAATTTAACCCTTAAATATAATATGGTAACATCATTATTTCAAAGCCATAAGAATATCACCTTGACAACCCAGTTCTTATCAACAAGAAGGTTTGGGGACTTCAAATCTCTATGAACTATCACTGGAGTGCAATTATGTAAATAATTCATTCCTCGAGCCTGTGATATTAAGTATATTGCATTAGCACCGAAAATTCACCCTAAATTAGAAGTGGACAAATGATAAAGAAATAAATACTAAATTGCATACTGCATCTAGAGCCATTCTCAACCGTCTACGCTCGTCTAGTTGATTGTTTGGGCGATGAATTAATCTGTACAAACTACCTCTGGAAACAAAAAAGAATTCGTCAATACAAACCCAAATCGTAACAGTTTATGCTGCAATGCACTTGATAAATAAAATGATAGCAAAATTTATAGAAACCAGTTCCAGTATATGAAATTTGTAAAACCTTGACCCCTAAAGATGAATGTCCAAATTGATCTTATACTGTTATACATAGAGGTCGGAAGATAATAAATCCCCATCACATACAAATTATAAAACATGAATCTCCAACGTTCGAATTTAGTACCTAGGAAGGAATTCTGTAATAATTGAAAGATTTGGGGGACGAGTGACAGCTCCCATAAAGAGAACAACATTCGGATGCCTGACTCTTTTCATGATCCGTACCTAGCAAAACCATACAAAATAACTTATACATGTCAGATCATGAATAGCATATCAAACGAAATGCAAAAATTTCAAAGCAAACTATAAACGAGAAGATGCAATGGATTCAAAAAGGCAGGAATGAAAAATTTGAAAACCTTCCATGGAAATATTTAAAGGGATAATTACAAAAGACCCCTTGAGGTTTGGGCTAATTACAAAAAAAAACCAGGAATGTTTAAAAATTACAAAAACCTCCATCAAGTTTGATTCTTTCTTAAATTTAAGTGGGTAACTGTAATAATTCCAGAAATATCACGGGTTTTTGTGAAATATTTTTTGCTTATGTAGGAGGAAATGTAAGACAGAATCAAACCTCAAGGGGTTTTTTGTAATTTTCAATAAACTTCAAGTTTCTTTGTAATTAGCCCGAACCTCAGGGAGGTTTTTGTAATTAACTCATATTTAAAAGGTCAAGTATGAAACATAATTACAGTGCTACTCAAGTTTCTAGCTAATCATTTCAGAACCATAACGGCTCTTTACACATCCCAAATTATAGGGATTGAGTTATAAACAGAACCACCTTTCTAATTTGATACTATAGATTACGTGTTAGATCCGGCTCCAAATAATTAGAAAGTTTGAGGTATGACAGGAAACAGAGTGATCGTACCTCACTTCTGAATTCCTCAAGAGAATCACCGGTTATATCTTGGTCAAGGAACTTCTTGACAGCAACTTCCTAGAAGTTGGAATCAGGGTGTAAATACTATCATCCGAAATCAGATGCCGAGAGAACAGACTATAAAAAATAAATGTAACACATATAAAGATACAAAGCATGATCACAGTAAAATATACTCAAATACTCATGATAAAATCACAGTAAAAGATACTTAAAGAATCGTGATAAAAGAAAATGTTACACTCAGGAAGGCTTTGTATTCCGTATACTAAATTTAAGGAAAAACCAGCATGCAGAAACTTAGAAAAGTCATGTTGACAAGTCGACTCTACGAAATGCTGAAAAGGCAGAAGGTTCAGTCCCTACGTTACACGGACAATACCAATCGATTTATGATCCACAAACTCAGTAATGCACACAGAAATATGCAAAATCAAGTTTATAGTTCATGCTTTTTCACATTGATGAGAAAAGAAAAAACCCAAAATTTTAAACAGGCTGGAAATGATGACAACTGTATTTTCGAGGCACTACGAGATTTAAACTCAAGGAGGTCAAAGAAAACCAAGTTATAAGATACCAACCTAGATGGCATATTATGATTTTTTTCACCGAAGACAACTTTGTCAGTCTTTGTTATCACGAGGAAAGAAAACTAAACATTAAAGAGACTTCTGATAATAGTTTTAAATTTTGAAATCACGAAAGTTGTCAGCAGTTCATTATCGTTATATACCCTGCAGCCAACTGAACTCAAGAAAATATAAGTTAAGGTGGGTTATATAATTTCATTTGACCTGTCTTTGGTTACTAAATTTTAGTAAACACAAGCTTTAAAAAAAACTCACAGTTCCATGCCAGTCTCCACGATATACCTCACCATAAGATCCTGCAACAAAAGGAATTTGAAAATAAAGGTATAATATATCGTTCGCCTCATCAACCATTTGTCAGAATTAACTACAATTAACTAAAGATGATGCATGATTAGTACCAAGTCCGATACGCTCACCCAAAGCGATATCCTCCCACGGAATTTCACAATCCGCCACATCATCGAGTGTTGCATCAGATTTCGAACTTTCATTCCCAGTCGACCTATCTGATATCCTCTCACCTTCCGAATTTGCCCCTGGACCCTCGTGTTCTCGATCACAAACTGCAACGTCGGCATCCCCATCACTTCTTACACACATAGCCGGACTAAAAACGGCACAGGGAGCATCCGGGGCACGGACACCAGATTCCAGCACCTCATACTGCTTAGTCACGGCCGCAGTTGTTGCAACCACAGCCGCAGCTGTCGCTGTAGCAGCAGCCGCCACAGGAAGCTGAAGTTTTGGGTCACTGTTTGCTTTTGCCACCGCAACTACCATCGAAGAGGCAACAACAGCCGCAGCAGCTGCTGCTGCTGCGGCAACAGGAACGTTTTTCGTGTATTTCGCGTTATCCGATTCGGAATCTGAAGAAACATGAAGACCGTGACGTGGCAGTGGAGGGAGAAAAGATCGATCAAGGTTGTTATCATAACCCGTTTTTTTATGTTTGTCGTCGTACTCTTTTTTTTCCTTTTCTTGTGTTTGGGACTTTACATCTAACTCCTCTGTGTACATTTCGGTGAATAAGTTTGGAGGTGCAACAACTCCGCTTTCTAGAAGAACGTCGTGGAGCTTCTGAGCTAACTGTGGATTTTCTTTGGCAGCATCGATCATGTATTGTGAGACGTCCTTCACTTTCATTCTTCGAACGGCCGGTGAGCTAACACCTTCGGTCCAGGAAGGAGATCTCGCGTGTGCGTAAGGGTGATTAGGCCTGTCGGAGATTTCCAGTGCTGGCTCTTTCTTCACATCCCTAGGCTTTTTTGAACCATCGGAATAGGGTTTAGGTCGTCCCTGAGCATTTGAAGATAAAGATTCTCCTCGGTCCATTGATTTTTTTCCCACAGCAAGAGTCTCCCTAAATATGGGTCTTTTGTCCACTTTTCCAAACTCTGGTGTGTCTTCGAATGTTCTTCCACCACTTGACGAAGCAAGGACGACATCTTTAGACACAGGAGCTGTAGAAGGAAATGAGTCTTCGTAGTCTATGTGGGCCCCAGCTGCATCAGATGGAATGAGCGTGCCGGGGTCCGCCATCAAATCAACAATGTATTCCCTGAACCACATTATTCACTTCTTCACGAAATGCAGGAGAAATAATTGTAACCCTAAGAACTTATTTGCAATAGTACAATATCATATACAAGAAACTGAGAAACTTTCCAAGATCACTCTTGAATGAGCAGCAAAGTTGAAATCTTCAAAAAAGTGAGAAAGAATTAATATAAATATATTAAATATAAAGAAGCAAATATGAGTTGTGGCCACATTTAGCAACATTGCTGCTGATTGGAGACGAGATGCAGCTTCTGTATAAACCTCAACACTAATTCAGAACTCATTGTCTGTTGATTCACTGCATTAATCATTTATATGGGATAAAACAACAAGAACTCCAGATTGAATTTTATGTGCTTAAGACTATTGGCAAAAGGCAGTAAAAGTAAAAAGGAAAAATGGCAGGACGATAGACGGAAAAACAGGTAAGACCAACTATCTAGTAGGAAAGATAGCATGAAAATACACCAACAAAATAACATTTACCTCACACCATCAATTTTCACAAAGTTCATTGCCACGTCATCGAACCAGTAAACTGATGTCCTTTCACCAAGCGGCAGGGGATGCCCAAACTGTCAGCCAAAACCTGCACAACCATGCCAAAGAGACAGAAGGTTGAATAGAAATTGTATGGGCATTTTCCGTAAAGAAGATATGTCAATTCTCAAAGGATATATTATTTGCACTGCACACCCTTGAGTGACTGTCAAATGCTTAATTACCGTATACACAACGTAGGATACTTGTCATTTAAACTCATTTCACGCTAGTGTGAGAGCTGAGGAATCTGATACAAATTACATGTCACTTAAACAAATCATGAAGCTATTCACAGAACCTTGAAATCCATATATGTTGCATGAGACATCCACATGAAATCCAAACCCACGAACAAAAGAAACTATAATGATTAATAAATAACAGCAATACAAAAACATGAAAAAGGACAGAACAATCAAGTAAAATTTACACCAGAAAAAATTATCTTTCACCGAGATTTATGATTACCAACCAATCAAATTTTCTGGACAATAAATGAACGAATCTATACATACATATATGAATATATATGTGTGTGTGTGTGTGTGTCATCGTTTGCAAGGCCAATAAGAAAAATTAAATGCATTTCATTACACTTGAATTACGTTTATCAGATGTAAGAATACCCAATAATCCATTAGTAGCAGAAACGAAAAGGAATCAGAATGCACAATGGACAAATATTCGCAACAGCAAGAAACATTTGATACCTTGAAAAGCAACGCCCGGTGACGAGCAAGTCCAACTGTCAAAGAACCAATAGGCAAAACCATGCTCCTCTGGTTTGCCTTCAAAGTCTGACTGAGATTTCTCCATGCTATCAATATGCTGTCGGGATCACCAACTGGGCCCCCCATATGGTCAGAAACTAAGTTAGCAAGCTTCTGGACCATACTGTGTGTTACAAAATTAACAGAATGTGACCTTAAACTTGAAGCCATCTCTAAGGCTGTCTGCTCAAGGTTCAACAATTTGGTGTCAGCTTCTCTATTGACAAGAATGGCTTCCCAACTAATATCATCAGATACAGGTGTTCCTTGCAAATCAACTAGGGAAGGCATTCTAGATGAAGTGGATTCAGTCAAGATGCCATAAAGATCGTAGAAACCGTCGAGAATCTTGTCATCGTAGCTAAGAGCATTGTAATTCTGTGAAGCATGGATAAATCTAGAATATGAGATATGTTAGAAAGGAAGTGAAGAGGATGATGCATATTTTAAAAAAAGTCTTCTTCGAAATCAGAAAACAATGCAGAACACAGAGCATTTGCGTGATGAACGGTTTTCATAAACAGAAAAAGTTCAAAATAGCAACCTCATGGTTACACAAAGAAAATGGGCTTTGTAAATGTTACTGACGACATATCATGTTTTTTGCAATTTAAAAAAAAACACTATCTAAGGCCGGGGACAAAAGGAAAGAATGATACGGCAAACATTTGTGGAACTCTTTTTTATATTTCCATGTATAATTCATTGCTCTTGAGACAGGAATCAAAGTCAAATCAAATATGTTGAGACGTTATGAATTGAGGTCAAATAGTTACACAGTCAGATTTATGGATGGTTTTGAATGGGGAACGAAAAGCTGGGCATTTATTCGTGAAGCATAAAACAAAGCGATAAAATAAATATGTAAAGAAACCATAGTTAGAGTTTCATTATAAGCATATATCATCATTATGGAGTGAGTCCGCAAGTACAGAATATCAGGCAACAGAGTGTGAAACAATTGCCGTGAAATCCTAAAGCCTTGTCAATCCAGTCATTAATAGCACACTAATAGTCTCTGCCGCACTTCTTTTTTTTTTTTTTTTTTATATTATAACAAACTGATAGCAAACTTCAGTTAATAATTAAGCTTGAAATCACTATCACAACCATGAATTGTGAGACTGAAGTGATTTTATGAAAATATTTAAATGGCTTTTACATTTCTCCTGTTAATAAGAAAATACATGAATAATTAAACTTGTAAAGAAGATGCAGGTTGCTGTTCTAGTACTGTTTCTGAAATTTTATGTTCTCAATTCAAATTTTTTGCTTTACGACAATTGCAAACAAAATATTAAGATATCACTTGATTTTATTTTTCCATATTAAGCCATTTACTCAAAACTTTAAGTAGGAAGCCTACTTCTTCAAGTATCTCATCTGTATCCATCTAAATCTCTAATTTTACCTCAACCTAGAAATGGCTAATTTTCATGAACTTATATAACCAGAAATATGTCTCTTTAAATTGCTTGAGCGATCTTTCATTGCAAATTAAATATCCCAATAGGCCACAAGAGATACTAGGAACTTATATTCTCGGATGGATAATGAAGAAATAAAAGAATATATATACTGTTCATAGTGTCCCTTGATTTACTTACAAACACACTTCTGCAACGCATTCCTTGGATTTCCAAGTCAATTGTTTTCTCTTTTACAACGTTAACTCACTGAGAGTCAATTAAGACTCGGCAGTTTGACATGGAAAACTTTAGGCAGTGCTTGCTTGTGAAATGTTTTCCATCCCTTTCATTTTCCAGACGAAATTCTCATTGAACGTTCGATTATTTGTGAAAATATTCAAATAATTCATTATTCACTAGATCTCATTTTTCCAATCACCAATCACATCCATTTATAATTATAAACATAAAAACATCACATCAACTATCATCATTATACAATCATATCACAAATACACTATTTACTCTCTTATTTTTCAAATCACCAATCACATCTAATCACTATTACACTAAAAAAACTATCACATCAACTATCATCATCACATTTTCATCTTATATCAAATCACACTCTCAAAGATCAGTTTCATTTTTCAAAATAGAATTTTCACACTATTCTCTCCAAAAGTAGAAAAAGAACATAATGAAAGGTCAAGCAATCACTCCCTTACCATCTGGCTCTCCAAGTCCCAGATTTCCACACTATTTGAAGCACAAGCACTTAACACTATGACTAGGTAGAAATTGCAGTTTATTCTAATTCATTCTACATTCACAACCGCCAATTATCTACAATGTTGGTATAACTACACATTCAAACAACATCTCTAAAGCATGTTACACTAAGTAACCACAAACAATATTCAAAGACAGAAATTATTTTTAAAAAAAAAACGTACCCAATATCGGTGCACGCCACAACTTCAGCCGGAGTGTTTTCAGGCGGACAAGAGCCTAAACTGATCTGCTTAACGGCTTCGATTTGAACAGCCTCAGGGTCCTCCTTTGCACTCAACTCCAAAGCCAACTGAATTTGATACTCCTCCTCTATATCATGATCCCTCGAGTTACTAGAACCCGAATCACGCCTCACTGCATCTAAACTACTACTCCCCACAGAATCAGAAGGTTCCATTCTATTGTTATCCCCTCTTGTCACATTAGAAGAGGATGGTGGACTAGGACTATTCCTATTTGTAACAGAATTTAACCATCCTGAAATAGCCGAAAAGGGTTTATTATTATGCTCAGATTTCGAATTCGAAAGCCTCTCACTTGGTGAACCATCACTCAACCTATTGTTGTTAACCTTTGATGGTGAAGTAGTAGAACCTTCTGAATCTTCAGACTGGTTGGATCCTATATGAAGTTTCTTCAGAAAATTTTTCATTTCTTTTCTAACCTAAGCTAATAAAATAGTCAATGCTAAAGCAGCCAGAACCTGCCCATGAATCTCTCCATCGTCTCAATCCAAGTATGAATATCAAATCACCAAATATGACAATTCAGAGCAACAAGAAATGCAAATATAACAATCTCAGTAAAAAGCCCTTTTTGGTCAATATCCAAGAATTTCAAACAAAACCCATCAACACCAAGTTTCTAAACAACAATATCCAGAATCCCAACTTAAAAAGAAAAAACACCCAAAACCCATAAATAAAATACAAGAAAAAATCACACCCTTTTGCCCTATAAACCAAAAAGAGTATATACTTACATACACTGGAAAGTGGACTTCAAATATATAAAGATTGCTCCTTTTTTTCTAATCTTTGAGATTAAGATTTCAAGAATCAGCAAAAGGGTGAGAAATTAAAAAGAAAAACACACACACAGAGATAGTCAAATGAAGTAGAGTCTATTTTAACTATCTTGAGTTGTGTGAGGATAGAGAAACTAGGTGGGGTGTGTTTGAGGGTGGAGATAGAGAGAAACTGAAAAATAGTATAAAATATAAGAGAAAAGAGTGTAATTGGTCAGTTTGGAAAAAGAGCCAAATGCAGCTGCACAGACAGCAAAGACCAACAAGTGGGAAGTAGAGTAGGACCTTCAACTAAAACGACCCACTTCTAACAAAAAAAATAAAAATTAAATTATAAATTAAGTCCCTTGTTTTTACTTTTTTTCTTTATTTGCCCCTTTATGAGAACCAAAACCAACTTCGACTTGTCCTCTCTCCTATCAGAACACAAGGAAAATTTTAAAATAAAAATTTATTCAAAAAAGTCGTGTTTTTTGATCAATTCAAGAGAATTGTGGTTATCTACTATGCATAAATGCATATAAACTATTAAAATTAGTGGTGCTTAACAAAATTGGCCAAACAGAAATATTTTTTTTTCAAAATTTTATTCTTCTAGAATTGGTTTTAGTTTCTTGAAAAATATGATTAATTGTACTTTGGTTATAAGTTATATTTATTAATTTTCACAGAATGACGATTATTGCCTTGAATTATGTAAAATTTTGAAGTGACTTTATTAACTTTTAGTCAACCGAAAGATGTATATTTGCTTTTTGTTGAATGTTGCGTCTTGACAATTGAAAACAAAAAAAAAAGACGGCGGATCAAAAAAACAAAAAAACCAATTAAAAAGCATATCTAAGATAATCTTCAATAGTCTATACTATTTCTTAATTTTCTTACAATCTGGGAATTTGGGGAAAGGACACACGCACTGCTTTTCGTATGGGATCGAATCCAGTCATTCACCCTTACAACACACGCCTCATCCACCTCCAAGAGTCTGAGGTTGATCTCAATAATCTATACTTATTTTGATGTAGAATCTATATTTCAAACTTCAAAGATTTGCATTACGTTCTACACTAAAAAAAATATTCTATAAGATTCCTTCATTTATTCATTTAATACTGATTTTTATTACATTATAATTGATAATAATATTACATAAGTAAATTTTATTTAATATATATATAATATTTATTAATTGTTTTATTTTTAATTAAACAAATCCAAAAAAAAATATTAAATTTAATGAAATTAATGTAACATTAATTTTAGTATTATTTTTTATTAGATTAACTGAAAATATGATATTAATAATAGTATTTAAATTTAAAATGAAACTATAACAAATTAAATAAAAAATCAAAAAGAAAAAAAGAAAAAGTAACATTATTACAATACCACGCCAAAAATTAATGTAAAATAGCATGGTATTGTAGCAAATGCCAAATAGAGCCACAATTAGCGTAGCGTTGGAGGGCATTAAATGGCATTGAACGCCAATTAAGAGCAGTGTTGGAGATGCTCTAATAAAAGTAGAAGATGAAAATAAACAATTATTTAATCTGGACTAAAAGCGATCAATTTAAGGTATCAACCATATGGATAGAGATGAAAAATTATCGATAGAGATGAAAAAATAATTCTCAAATTATATTAGAATCGTCTGGGAGTTGCAAACTCCTAATTTAGATGAATGACAACTTTTTTAATACTTTTGTCAATTAATTATTTCTCATTAAAGCCCACGAAAACTAAAATTACAATAGTACAAATAGATATTCTCTAAATCTAAATCTTATCATTTCTGCATAGAGTACGTTTATATTAATGCATCTGTAAGAGGTTTAAGAAAGTTATAATGATGCAACTCATTTGATCTTTCATATCTCTATCCATTTTTAGTGACTAAAAAGTTTAAAACGGCAACAACAAAATAGTGCTCATAGTTGGTAAAATATTAAAAGAACTAGGAAACAAAAGAATATATATTGATGGAACAGCTTGGAAGGCATGGATTGAAATTTCCTATTTCGTATAGTACTTTTGTTACTATTTGATATGGGTCTCAATTTGCAGTCCACATGCATTTTTAATTCATTTTATGTTTGATTTAATATTTCAGTATATAATTATATATGAAATGAGTGTCACGTGCATAATAATAATGTCATTTTTGTACATGTAGTGTTCATCTATTAGATTGAACCGTTAGTGGGGATGGAGCAAAAGATCCTGCGCGTGTAATTTGTAGTGAAAATCTTTTGTTCCATTCTCTATTTTATTGGTATTCCGATTGATGTGGTATCACTTCACGTCTTCACTCACTCGTTGTTGAGTTGGATTGGTGATTGACCATATGGTTGTTTTTCAAGTGTTTATAACTCAGCATATGTAGTCAACTCTTCGCATGAGACCAACTCCCCTCCTGGATCAGGTCTTTATTATAAACCGAACAAAAATTTAATTGGGATAGCGTATAATAGTGACGTTGTGGTGCATAAATATTTCCGCTTCATGAGCATATGGCTTCATCCTTGTTTGCCTTTTAATGTAGGTCAAGTATTGCAACCCATTATCATATCAACTGATGGACTTCGTGGACTTGAATTATTCGACCATATGAACAACAATGCATCACTCGCATACTAGATGAATGTTACGTGTACGATAATGATATCACATTAGCAAGAAATCGACAATTTCATGTAAATAAAATATGATAGCTAGATGAATATTAGGTATACAATGATGCATCGTGTTAGCAAGAAAATGATCTTCTCGTTGTAGAATATATCATCTTAATGATCATAGATCATGTACATATGTAGCTCAATCAATATAAGCCTTGGAATTGAACAATTAAAACATTATTTCCTGAAATGGTATTTAAATTTCTTTGGGTGGACTTAATTGCCTAATTGAGAAGAGTTTGATTTTGATTTGTTCTTGAACCACTTATTTAATTTAAGGAATTCTCTCCATAAATATGATGGATCCTTACTTTGATCTTATGCTAATATGTGAAATAATTATGTATCGCATACTGTCATATAAGATGACAACTCCATTTTAAAAGTGATCTACTAAGTTAAATTAATTGGGCTTCAATATCTTTATCAAACACCAATGAAAAGTACATTAAGGATACTTTCATTTTCAAATACATTGTATTTGAAATCCATCTTTTATTTGAATAATGTGGATTTGTGTATGAATTCAAATTCATCATAAATTATTTATATAAAAAATATAAAAATTCTAAATCATTTTCCTAATTGGCATTAATAATTAAAAATAAAAAATATAATCTTATTATTTTTATAATAATGATAATTTTATACACTAATAAATATATAATATATATATAAATTATATTGTGTATAAATATGTGTGTTAGAGTGTGTGTGTGTGCGCGCGCGCGTGTGAAATGTGTGTGCAGTGTGTGTGAATGTGCAAGTGTGCATAACGAAAAAGAAAAAGAAAATAATGGGTTTCAAACGGTGGGATCTTCTATTCCATAAGGCTATATTTGGATGGAGTGATTTGAGCTATTGATTTCAAATTCATTGGTGTAGTTTGGATGGAGTCACTCTATAATGAATTTCAAATCATTGGAAGCTATTTTTGGAGTCATTTTGGAGAATTTGAAATCTTTCCTATTTGGAGTCATTTGAAATTATTCTCTAAATCCTCTCATCCAAATGCAATCTAAGGGTGTTTCGTCTCTTATTCTTATTCTACTACACAAATGATTGTCACGTGTATAGAAGTTACCATATTACTTTTGAAACAAAAACCATGCATAAATTGTGGGTTTTTAATATTGTAAGTACTTCTCTACACGTTGCAATCATTCGTGCGGTGGAATAGGAAGTGAAACACCCTTATGGAATAGAAGATCACATTCGGATTTCAAATGAGGATTTCAAATTACTATGTGTGATTTGAAATAGGGGTGGCAAATCGTGTTATCGTGTCATGTTTCGTGTCGACATGATAACGACACGACACGATAAGGATCTGCTCCGACACGAACACTTACACGAAAATTTTCGTGTCGACACGACACGACACGATAGTGACACGATAAGTCAAAAACAAAAAAAATGATTTATATGTTAATATACGATAACAAATTACACGATATTACACGGTATTACACGACAATACACGATATAAACATACAAAATATCAGGTTATCGTGTCACTATCGGTAAATGCGCGAACGTGCCATTGTCGTGTTCTTGTTGTGTCATTATCGTGTTACTAACAAAAACGCGTGTCATTATTGCGTCCTTATCGTGTTCGTGTCGTTCCTTATCGTGTTCTTATCGTGTAAACACGTAAAAACACGAACACGACACGAAATTTTCGTGTCCTTATCGTGTTGACACGATAAGGACACGAACACGATAAGGCTAAACACTAACCCGCTATTTTCGTATCGTTTCCGTATCGTGCTATCGTGTCGTGTCAAAAATTGTCACCCCTAATTTGAAATCCATCGATTTTATAAGCCAAACAATAGTGTACGTAGATTTAGTTAAAGATTTCAAATCTCTCGTTCAAATCCTCCATCCAAATGCAATCTGACTGAATTATCTCCATCTAAAATAAGTCTACTCATCTTTCACACCATTCTATTGTCTGTTGAAGAAAAAAAAAAAGCGCAATAAAAACTAAAATCAACAATGCAGCAATTGTACAAGGAAACGAGCAAGTTTACCTCTAGTTTTATTGCTCAAATAAAATATAATTAGCAATCTTGATATGTACGTGTATTTTTTAAAAATTAGATTGTAGATTACTTAAGCTAGAAGCAATATACATCAAGGCTGAAAAATCCCATGGTTTCATTGGATGAAGATAATGATTTCGTACACACTTTAAAGGGTTTTAAGTTTTATTCGTGGCAGTGACTTTACTTTGAAAACACTTTTCTTGCTATCCCTACAAATTTGGATTTTTCGATACGAGTGTTTTTCTATCCTAGAGTAGGGAACAAAATTATATGGTAAAATCCGTAATCTCCTGCTTGATTTTAATGAACATATAAATAACTTCACTTTATTTTTTTTAAAAAAAATAATCTAGAAACTCAATTGTGATGAGAACGTCAATACACTCGAGCCAATGACGGAACTAGGGGGCCATGCAGGGCCCTGGGCCCCAGAGTTTATAAGGAAAAAATATTTACTTAGTATTTATATGATTTTTATTTGTTGTTAATGTTTTCGATACGGCTCATCCTACTTTATTGTGATTAGGGGTGGGAATAGGCCAGGCTACCCGACAGGGGCCTACGGCCTAGCATACTTTGGGCCCGGCCTATTTCATAAATAGGTCATGCCAAGGCCTTCAGAAGCTATTTATGTAAATAAAGTTAAACCTGCTTTTAAAATAGTCTTTCAAGCCTAATAGGTCGGCCTATTTATGGCCTATAAGTATAAAAAAAAATAATATATTTTATATAGTTTATTAATATTATTCTTTTTATATAACTATTTAATTATTATAATAGATAAATATATTTTTAAAATAAAAAAATATGGTTCGTAGGCTTTTAACAGGCTTTTAATAGGCTCAGGCCGGGCCTAGGCTTTTAAACAGGCCATACTTGGGCTAAAAAAAAGTCTATTATATTTAGCAGGCTAGACTTAGGCCGAAAAACGTGAATTAGGCCTAGGCCGTCCGACGCAAAGCCTGGCCCGGTCTGGCCTATTTCCACCCTACTTGTGATGCTTACCCCCATTTGCGTATGGAGATTCCACTATTGACTCGGCATATATATGAGTATTAACTGGGTCTCACGATGTAATTAGTTTTTCGTTACGTGAAATCTACTAGTGATGGGATTGGCTAATGCACCCCAAATATACTATCGATGGGATTCACCAGCTTTTTTCATTCCATAAGGTCAAGGACATTCTGTCTGGAATGTACTACCAATGAGATTGGCTAATGCACCCCAAATATTTCAGTGCAAAAGGTGGATAATTGGTTCAAAGATTATTATACTAAATAAAAGTTGATTTCATCAATAAATCTAGAATCCAATACTTTTCTAGGATCGCATAACGTGATAACCATAAAGGTTATGATAGAGGGGGTAAATTTGGAAATTATACTCTAGGTGCAAAATTCGCAAAGTCAGCAGGTAAAGTGAAATAATTCAAAGTTAAATGGACAAATTAAAGTAGAAAATTAAACTCGCATAGTTGAGGGGGCAAATTAAAATTGATGTAATTTTAACAATTTTAATTTGCCCCCCTAAACTATGTGTTTTTCTATTTTACCCAATTAACTTTGAATTGTTCTATTTTACTCTCTGAACTTTGCAAATTATTGCACTTGGCCTATAATTTCCAAATTTACTCTATTGTTAGTGGATTGTGTGTAGCTATTATATACATCTCGAAAATTATTTGGATCAATTTTCTTTCAAAATTTCATAATTGTTAGTCAATATACAAATAGTAATAAATAATAGTAAATTTCATCAATAACCCTAGGCTATGATACTATTTTCATATATCACAAAATTAAATAACCATAAAATTATTTTATCTCGAAAAATTACTTGGATCAATTTCCTCTCAAAATCTCATAATCGTTAGTCAATATATAAATAATAGTAAATTTCATCAATAAACCTAGACTATGATGCCATTTTCAAAGATCACAAAATAAAATAACCATAAAGATTAATAAGGAGTAAATTTGAAAATTATAGGTTAAATGCAACAATTTGCAAAGTTCATAGGGTATAGTAGAACAATTCACAGTTAAGTAAGTGAAGTAGAAAAACTCGCATATTTTTACGGGCAAATTAAAATTGCCACATATTCTTGTCATTAAATTGTACCAATCTTGTAAATGAAAACAAACTCGGGAATGTTCATTTCATTTCGACTCCATTCCTACATATCAATAATAGCAATAGTTTTTTTTATTATTTTAGGAAAGTTTATTGCATTCTTGCTAAAATATAAACTGGCTTAATTGCAGAAAATATCCTGTAATTTGAGGTAAAATGCATTTTCGGACTTTTGTTATTAGGTTTGCAAAATATGCCCTGTATGTTCTTCAAGTTTTGCAAAATATGCCCTGTAAGTTTATAACGTTCTGTAAAATTGGTCCTGCAAGATTATACCGAAGCAATTGGTGTCCTATAAGTCTTGAGTTGATGCAAAATTGGTCTGGCGGAATAATTGCATATTTTCAAAATACCAATTATACCCTTATTCACACACATAGCTGATTTGACTAAGTGTCTTGCTTAAAATGGATGGTATCAGAGCCCAGGTTTATTAACAACTTTTTGGTTATATTTATTATATTTATGTAATTGACAATTGGTGAGGAGAATTTCTCCGAGAATATGGATCCGGACCGATGTCCGAGATGTACCCCTTACAGGACATATCGTCAAATATTGACGATGTACGCACAAGAACACCTTGACCAGGTTTCATATTGGGAATACCAATATGAAGAAAAGGAATAGGCGGTACGGGAAACCTTAAGGCAATGCAAAATGCGAGCGAATATTATAAGCGATTCGGATGCTTAACCAGATACTATATGTTCACTTGATGAACCTTCAAGAAACGGTTCATGAAAATTTCCATCAGAACAATGATTCATGATGGAGTACCTGAGTGGAACGAGATACTTCCAGACAAATCTAAGATTTCCGAAGATCTTAGAGAAATCCGTAAGACGGTCTGCGAGAATTATGGCAATCGCCATATTCATCTACCAACACAAGTTCATCGGATCCGAATCATATGGAAACGATGGTGAAATATCATAAGGAAACTCTTGAACTCTTTCATGATATTCGAAACGAGTCAAGAACCTGAGAGACAGCCAAGTTCATCCTGGAGGAAGGAAACGTATTGATTTTGGGGCAAGACCCTATTTACACCAAAAGGGGAAACCAACCGAAGTCATACGAAAAATGACGGATGAGGAGAAACTCATTGCTCTAATCAAAGGAAAATCCATCAAAAATTAAAAAAGATGGATATTGAAAAGATGAATCTCAAAGATCTACATGACTGGCGCGAATCTTTCGGCGGGATTAGGTATTGTAGATTGAAAGATGAACGCAGGGGTAAATCGCCTTTGGTTACCTATGACCCACAAGGTAGACCAATTCCACCACCACCGCCACCGGTAAAAATCCTAACGTCGAAGAAAGTACGGGTTCGCATCATGGAGCTCGGGATGAGAGGATGCCACATCTTTGGATTTCACGACGAGAGTGATCCACTTTCGGGGACAGGAGGTCGAAACCCTCTTGCGGGAACCGACAACCTATCGGAAGGCCGAATGTTTATCATACGCCTTATGGAAGATCGCACCTCGACCCAATACATCCGTATGGGTTGATGTTAAATGACATCCTGATTTTAAAAACAGAGAAGTTCTCATTGATGAATGGGCTTCAGCTATGAGAATTTCAGCAGGAACCCTCGATCTTACAAAGGATTCATTCATTTTACTCCTTGAGATGAGTCTTGAAGGATCGGTGAAGATTGCCTGGGATATGATCGATGCCGTCATTTAAAAGTTCGGTCACATCGGGGAATCACTTAAAGGAATTGTCGATGGTATGGCAAAGCTATTCAAAATCCAGTTCATCAGCACAGGTTATTTTGAGGGATTAGAGGATGAAAAAAGAAATAGATATAAACAAGCCCTCTATAGCCTTGAGTTATTGGATATTTGTCATATTGACGAATATATCAAGTTGTTCACCGAATACCGGTGGAAATCCAAGATTGAGGAAAAAGAAGTTGCACAAATGACTATTCTTTGCCAAAGATTCCGAGTCCCCGGAGAGAAATGCTTATCGGGGAATACAAGGGTGGAGTCAAGTTGAAATCGTGGCGAGAAAAATATTTTCCTAAAGGCCAAGTTATCCGAATGGTGTTACCAAGCACTCTATACAAGAATTACAAAAGATTAAGAGGAATTAACAAAACAATTCCTCTATGTTGCGTGGATAATGATATCCCAACAAAGGTGGTGGGAGGTCAACCAAGGCGCACAAAAGGAAGAAGGAGCGAAGTCATCCATACCACCGAGGAAGCAAAGAAGAAAAAGTAGTAGGTCTTCATGGAGACCTAGAAGGTTCTCGTCAAAACAAAAAGCCCGGTTATAAATCGGGGCAAAGACCCGGCCTGGCGAAGCGTAGAGCCTCATCATCGGTTCTAATCAAGCAAGTACCAAAGAAAAATCCGAGGAGAAGAACTTTCGGGCGTGCTCATACCAGAGCTAATGAAAGTTTCAAAGATCAGTAATTGCTGGACATGCGGAGCAAGAGGGCATATCTCAACGGATTGCCCGCAAATCAAAAAAGAGGAGTCGATTCGAAGCCACACCGAGAAATCGAAGAAGGCTTCTATTATCGTGATTTAATACAGTGTATCGGTTTGAGGATATTCCCTCGGATGAAAGCATCTATGAAGAAGAGATCTATTCGATGATGGAAGTGAATCTAGTTCGAATCGTGAGTGAAGAAGAAATTCTTCAACAGACATTCAGGGAGGATATGTCAGGATTCCTCTCTCACACTACGGTGTCTCATAAGACTCTTATGAGAATCATGAAGGAAGATCCAAAGCTTCAAGTCTATGATGTATTTACAATCGGAGCTATGGAAAAAGCATTGGATAAGATTGGGTTTAGAATGTAAAAACACCAAATTATTCACAGGGTAACAACCAGAGAATTTGCCATTCCAATGGAGTTTACCTAAACCTGATCGAGATGCAATTGGTCCCTATTAGAGAGATTCAGGAGATCAAAAGCAGAGTTAAAAGAGAAGTTACAAATACACTCTCATGGATTCATATCGGAGCTATAAGAGTCATTATTAAAGCAACATTTAAAGAAGGAATAGATTCGCCACTCAATCTGGCTATCTTTGACAAGCGAATCTCAAACCTTAAAGATTCATGCCTTGGAGCGATTCTGAAATTTGTATGCGGGAAAATTGGCATTTAATGTCTATCCTAGAATTGCATACAATTTGGAAGATCGAGATTTCAACAGTCCTAACTCTTCATCAAGATTTCAAAAGAGTCGAATTGATGAAAGAAGGAATGACACTACTACGATCACATACAAGATATCCTATGCTCTCTCGAATACACATCATTCAAGTATTCTTGAGAAAGGAATTTATTGAAGTCCCAAGAATCTTCGAGGACTTTGCCAGGTGGTTCTACCGAAATTATTGAATCTCCCACTATAAAGGAGATCGATATGAAAATACAAGATCAACCGTCTTCAACAAAAGTCGAAGTCTCGAGTTGAGCGAAGGATGTCTTTCCAACAGACGAATGACGAGTAGCGGCCGTTGGGAAGAAAAAGAGACCAAATACGATTCGGCGTATCCCGGATGTTTTCAAAACAAGCAGAGAGAGAAAATGTCCGAGAGATGGCGAGAAGTGGAAGTAATATTTGACATCACTAAAAAGGATAATATTTTTCCTTGTGATGTTCTATATTATCTCCAACAACCAATAGTTGGAAGGTATCAAGGAAGCCCAAGATAGGAGAAATTGAGCTTACTATCACGGGTGGCGGAAAGATCCCGAACAATTAACACTGGGAATTGAATTTCTCGAGGATCATAAACCTTGGGAAATATTACAAGAAGGAATGGAGTTCATAGTGGCTAATAAAAGATACGAGAATCAAATGACCACTAGTCCATTCTCTATATACATTTCTATTGGAATGTTATATGCTCGAATACAAGGCCGAGTATTTCGCCGCCTATATTGATTCAAAGCTTAATATGTCTTTGCAAAGCCGATGTTTTTCCTAAAGAAATTGGAGAAGATTTACCACTATTGCGGGAAGAGATTTCTCTAAAAGGATTCTTATCCTTAATAGGGGAATTAAACAAGCGAAATAATGATCGGAGGCGCGGGCGTGCCCGTGGTACAAAGTAAAGACACCACCAATCTATTTCCATGATACAAGTGCAAATATTTTGCTAGGAAACAACTTCCTACAAACATTCAAGCGATTTACACAGGAGAACGAGACAAGAAGACTTATTTTCACAACCTTATGTGATCATAAGATCATTGTCCGAGATCATGGAAGCATTTTACTTGAAAAATGCCTATTAATTTTCGCAGCAAAGCGTGGTGATGAAGCCAAACTCCAAATCCAAAAATGGCGGATCGAAGGAAATTTGGTGAAGCTTTATTATCCTATAGACAATTCGGTTCTCGAAAGGATAATAAGCTTTGGGATAATAAATTGTATTTATTCGAGTGCAAGAGAAGAACGAGTTACTCCGAGGAAGTTATTTCGAATTGATGGTAAGCTCGATGGAGAATCCACAGTGGACGTAACCATTGAAGAACAAATATCACTCGAGGATATCAAGAAGAAAATCCAAAGGAATTATAATGAAGATCCTTTGGCATGGTGGGACAAGAATGAGCTCAAAGCATTCTTAAAGGTTAAACCTGGAAAGGAGTACGAGTTCGTAAGATTCAAACCAATCCTTATGAACCGGGAGGATCGTAAGGATATGCGAAAGATACTTAAGGAACATCTTGACCTTAAGTTAATTTCACCAGAGTTTCTCCATACAAAGCAGATCCGGATTCTTAGTCGAAACATGGAGAAATCAAAAGAGGAAAGCGAGACTTGTTATTAACTACAAAGGGATTAATAACATTTTGGAATTCGACGGATACTATATCCCAGTAGAGAACATCCGTTAATCGCATTAAAGGTGCCAAGATATTCTCAAAGTTTGATTGCAAGTCCGGATTCTACCGATTAAGATGGAGGAAGAAAGTAAGAAGTTTACTGACTTTCTCTACACCACAGGACACTATATTTGGAACGTGATGCCTATGGGATTGGCTAACGCACCCCAAATATATCAAAGAAAAATGGATAATCTCTTCAAAGATTATTTTAGTTTCATGTTCGTATATATTGATGACATACTTATCGCATCAAAGAACATGAAGGAACATCTCAAACATTTGGAGGTATTTTCAGATGTTTGTCACAAAGAAGGATTAGTGCTTTCAGAGAAGATGGCGGTAATTGCAACAAGACAAATTGAATTCCTCGAAATTGAAATCGATGAATCTGGAATTATTCTACAAAATCATATTGTGGAAAAGATACGAGGATTTCGGATACACCTGAAGACAAGAAGCGACTTTTCGAGTTTTCTTGGAGTTGTTAATTTTCTTTGGGATGTTCATTAACAATCGGCATATTACGGGGAAGGTGTTTAGCCCATTGCTTAAAAAAAGATGCAATATTCAAATGGGAAGATGAACATCAAGAAGGAATTAAGCAACTTAAAGAAGTTTGTAAAAAGCTTCCAAAGTCGGCAATTCCCAAGACGAGGACGAATCGGTTCTTTACGCAGATGCCGTGATGATTGGTGGGCGGCAGATTCTTACGAAAGTCACACCAAACGCGAGGAAGTGCCATGCAGATATCGCGGTTTATTCACCCCTAGTGAAGCAACTTCGGTGGCATATTAACGAAAAGAATTATTTCTTTGTCGAAAGGCTTTTAAAAAATGGCCTCTATTTTTATGGCTAAAAAGTTTACTTTAAATTGATAATTCAAGTGTCGAGGCTTTTACGAAAAACAAAATTGAATCAAAACCAGAAAAGGCTCGATTACTTAGATGGCAAGCTGAATGTCAATATTATGATTATGATATTGTCATTATAAAATCTCATGAAAATATTCTTGCATTTTTCTTGACACGAGATGGAAGGAAGGCGCGTTGCTTTGACGAGGTCCTTAAACGAGTAAGACATCTCGGGAAAACCTGGAGAGTCTAGAACGAGATTTTGGGGCGTTATGTCTCAATGCGAAGTTGTTGGGCGACTTCAACAGTGACCAAAAATCCGTTTCTAGTCAAATACGAGCATGTCGGTTCGGTCAAGGACAATTGTTCTTAGCGCTACGCAAGGGCCTCTCTTCCAGCCGCATCTCCTACGGTGCAAAAAGGGGCCGAGAGAGTACGGGGCTCTAACCCGGCGGTTATGGATTCAAGTACCATAATCACAAGTGTTGCGGTGATGCATCCCCGAGGTGTACAAATCGTAACGAATGTTGAAGCTCCTGTCACAACCCGAGTCTTCAAGTCAACCCAAAGACTGGGTAAAGAGGAGAGTTGAATCTTGGCCACGATGTGCAAATCTAAGGTTCAAACTGACGAGATTAAGATTTTTCCTATGCAGGTATATCGGCAATGGGAGAAATTAGTTACAAGACAAGGTATTAACCCGGAAAAACAATGGTTGATATCTCGAGGCAAGTATCCAAGAGTTTGGATGAAACCCTAAGTCATCCAAATGAAGTACATGAATGGTATACTTTTGGAGCTTTAGCTTCAATCTATACCGTGTCACTAGGATTCCCGAAATTTCAAAATTACCGAAATGGATTGGGGAATCGGTTTACGAGACACAGCAAATAATCCACACTTGGCCGGAGGGATATTTTGGAACTCAGTATTTTATCGGTGCGCTCCTGAACCAAAGAAAAAAAAGGCTTTAATGAAGCTTTTCATTTCATCAAGCTAAGAAGACCGGATGGAAACACTTTAAAATACATTAAAGCGGCTTCACCAGAAGAAGGACCAGTGTTAGTAGGAGCATTTTCTGAAGACGAAGCTTCTACCAGACGAGCATGGGGTCTTTGGGTTTGTCTAACTGAAATGGACAAAGTCAAATATCCATTCAAGTTCTTCCGCAATTCGGCGAATGGATCTTTCCTTTTGAATTCGATGACCGGGTCAACCACGAGGATTTGCGGAGGAACTCTTCGAGACCAAAAGAAGAATTCTGCGGGAAAATAAGATTCCTAAGAAGCAAAGAAACTTACCGAAATTCTACAATATGGCGCATGTTGGTCGTTGGATCGACCGGATCTGTCAAGCATGCCCCGAACAGAAGGAACCCGAGTTTGGGAAAGGTTTCTGACCCAAACCCGACCGACAAGACCATACAGCTGGAAAAGATAAGGGTCCAACTCACAAGACGCGTTTTCCTCGGGGACCACGCAGACCGATTTTTTAAAAGATTCCCCGACAACCATCACATGGGCTGAGTCACGCGGAAAGAAAAGAAGGCAATAATGCAAGATATGACGTAAGCAGTGACGTCATTAATTTCAAAAAGATTTGAAGTCCGCCTTTCAAGTCCGGACTTACCTCTATAAATTGAAGGATTTGAAGGAAGCTGAGGACATCGAACATTTTCCTTAGTTTTCTTACAATAAAATCTGAGTGATAAATTTGTAATAGTTTGAGTGTTTTAGTTTTAAGTCTTATGTATTTACGAGTGAAAGCCTCATCTATGAGAGGCTAAACCAGTATTCTCCTCCCAAAAGGAGATTACTAATGTAATAAATATTTCAATAAGTTCTTAATAAAAAGGGGCTTTCTGCTTCAACATGTCTTCATAATGTCCCATTAATTCATCCCGTTTAAAGATTACTTTTACGCCTTGGAGTAGGAAACGAACCAAGGCTGTGCTGAGCAGTTTCTGAAGGAGTCGGATAACTTGCAGATCATCTTCCCCGAGGGTGAGGTTGAACAGTGAGGAGTCATTTGTCGACGATCCGGGGCAATAATTTTCCGATCGGTAGCGTTGCGAACCACTTAACCCTGTTGTTTCGGCCAAAAGAGGTATGAATTTTAAGGGATTTATTAATTTTACGGAAGCATGTTGGGCACGATATGGTCGTGATGGACTATATCTGTTTTATTAAAACCTTAGTCTCAAATCGAATTTACTTAGAATTATGAATCATTTACGTAAGATGTCCTATTGAGTTTATAGGTGGAAAACCCGACATAATCCACTTAAAACCTCTTAATAGACCTGGATCTAAGTAGGTGTAACAATGCCACGAACAAAATAGGTATCAAAAAATGTAAATTTTCATAATCTATTAAATTTGAGTTTATTGAAAATAGCTACGGTATGAAAGGATTGAAATTGCTAATTCTCGAAAGTTATAGGATATAATTGCTACCTTTGAAAAGAAAATGGACCAAAACTGCTATTTGGCTATAAGGGCAAAATTGTCCAGGGCATAAATTGCAACTTTAATAATTAAAGGGCAAAACTGCAAAACGGCCTAAGTTATAGGGCATATTTTGCTATTAAGCCAATATAAACCCCAATTACCCATTTTGTGTAGGAAAGTCTCTTGCATTGTTTCTAAATACATGGGGGGGGTGTTATGCCATTACCCATTTTGTGAGGATAGAAAAGAGAAGGCTGCTACGGATAAAACGCAGGAATAAAAAGCTTTTTGTTAGTTTGTCCTGTCAGGACATCCGATGCCTTTATTCCAAGGGAAGATGGGTAAATCAACCATGTTGGTCATGTTGGATCAAAAAAAGCCAATTTTACTGGATTATCCTTAATATGGGGAAATTCTTGTGTGTTGTACAGAGAATATTTTGTTTGGACTCTATTTCGGTCATGTCTTTAAAGAAACTGATCATGTTGAGCTACATGCAGCAATAATTCAACCCCATTTTGTGTATAATGTAAAATAAACATGTATTGTAAAAGACAGAGAAAACAAAAACTCTATTTTCACATCTTATCATAAGAGCCGGCAAAATTGGCTTGGCTCGATAGGTCAGCTCAACCAACCTGCATATAGGATTGGGATGGGCTTCATTTTTAGTGGCCCAAAAATGATCAAGTCTACTTTGGCCAGCTCCAGGTGGCCCGAAGCCCGACAATCCCGATAACAAATTGTTGGATATTTTGAATAAAATTATTTATTTAACCTTTTAAATAGTAAAGGGTGGATTTATTTTGTCCTTTTAAATAGTAAAGGCCAATTTGACCTTATCAATAGTAAAGGGCAAAATTTTGCCTATAAATATGGGTTATTTTCCATTTGAAAAAAACACAACAAATCAAACACAAAATTTTCATCTCTCCCCTAAAGCTTTTGTAATTTTTGGTGATAATTTTCGGGCATAATTTTTCAGTTCGCCGGAATAGGTAATCCGGTTTTCTCGTAAAATCCTGAGAAACAGACGTCCAGAATAAGGGACAAATCTGTTTTAAGGATAGTGTGTTGAACACACGATTCGAGCTAATTTTATTTTGCTTACTTTGCAAATTTTATCGATTCGGATTTTCGACTCATATAAATTGTACTAGAAGAAATACTAATAGTTTCCTACAAACTTAAAACAGATTTCTACACATCTTCCGGTACAGTTTATATGAAGCTATTGTCTTGCCTGGAACTATTTCAAACTTATGTTGCAAATTTTTGGATTAGCTTACTAATCTGACTTTGTTCTTTCTAAACCACATTTAGTATTCATTTACTAGTTATGATCACTCAATTGGCAACTTGGAAAACTAAAAGTTGGTACTGTTGTTGTTGTACCGTTTTGCCACGTTGGTTTTCTTGAATCATTTGGCTAAGTATTGAAATAGTTGGTCCAAAAATTTAATGTCCATGCTGCTATTGGCAACTTGAAAAGAAATTTCCTTACTGACGGCTTATAAATTCAGTAATTGGTTCAAATATTTTGGAAAAAGATATATATCCTCTGCAAATTCGGATTGAAAGGAAAATTGCAATTTGAATTGATTGAACTATATTTTGGACTGTTTGGACTGATTGGACTAATCTTTGGACTGTTTGGACTGATTGGACTAATCTTTGGACTGATTGGACTATACTTTGGACTGATTGGACTAATTTTGGACTAATAGATTAATACCTGTGCAAATTCGGAGTGCAAGAAAATTGCAAAGGCCTTATAATAAAAACTTGAACAATTTTTAATAAATTTGTTCTTATCGGTTATGTTCCGATTGATCGAAGTGCTAAACTTCTTGTATTATTTGTTTCAGAAATGACATATGAATCAAATAGTGGTGGGTCTATCCCCATTGTGCAAGCATTGTCTTTTATAGCAAACAATGATGGGTCTAACCCTGTTGTGCCAATACCGGCTTTTGTAGCCAACCCCACGCTTAATGTGCCGATTAATCATGGTGAAAAATTGGAGAAGTTTAATGGCTTGAATTTTAAGCAGTGGCAACAGAAAATATTTTTCTACTTGACCACATTGAACTTGACACAGTTCTTGAAGAAAGATCACCCACAACTTAGTGAGGATAAGACTGATCCACAAGCATTTAATGCTTTGGATGCTTGGATACATGCTAATTTCTTGTGTAGAAATTATGTCATGAATGACCTTGCAGATTCATTGTACGTGTATAGCTCAACGAAAACTGCTAAAGAAGTGGATTTAAAATAAATGAATGTGATAAATGTGTCTATGTTAAAGAGATTGGAAATGATTATGTCATTTTATGTCTTTATGTAGATGACATGCTAGTATAATTAAATCCAAAAAAGATATGTTGAACTCGAGGTTTGACATGAAATATATGGTTTAGCTGATGTGATCCTCGGAATAAAGATTTCTAGAGCTTCAAATGGACTAACACTTAATTAGTCACATTATGTGGATAAGATTCTAGAAAAAATTAGTAAGGATGACATGCCATTAGCTAAAACTCCGATAGACACAAGCAAACATCTATCGAAGAATAGAGGTGGGGCTGTGTCTCAAGTTGAATACTCACGAGTCATAGGAAATTTAATGTTCTTAATGAGTTGTACAAGACCAAACATTGCCTATGCAGTGAGTAAATTGAGCAGATACACGAGTAATCCAGGTCATGAACACTGAAAAGGGATAGTGAGAATACTAAGGTATTTAAGATATACTCGTTATTTTGGGCTGCACTATACAAGATATCATGCTGTTATTTAAGGATATAAGCGATCTAATGGATATCTGATATTAAAGATTCTAAGTCTACAAGTGGATTTGTATTCACTTTAGGAGGTGCAACAATATCATGGAAATCTTCTAAGCAGACAGTTATAGCATGGTCTACAATGGAGTATGAGTTTATTGCTCTAGACAAGTGTGGTGAAGAAGCTGAATGGCTTCGAAATTTCTTAGAAGATATTCCAAAATGGCCTAAACCTGTGCCAGCAATTTGTATACATTGTGACAGTCAATCTGCAATTGGCATGGCATAGAGTAATATGTACAATGGTAAGTCTAGACACATACGTCGTATACACAATACCATTAGACAACTACTCTCAACTGGTGTTATCTCTATTGACTACGTGAAGTCAAAGGATAATTTAGCGGATCCATTAACCAAAGGGTTGAATCGAGAGCTAGTTGTAAAATCATTAAGAGGAATGGAACTTAAGCCTCTAGAAAAATGAGTTCATACAATGGAAACCCAACCTAGTTGACTGGAGATCCCAAGATCTAGGTTCAAAGGGACAACCTAGTTGTAAAAAGACTCTATGATCACCGTGGGGAGTTATCCCTTGTCCGTTCATTCCTTAACAGTGATGCCCGTGGAAAAGAGGATAAGCAATTTGGCTTTTAATGATTCTTGTGCGTCGGTAAGTCGAGCAGGGTAGTACGGGCTATCTTAAAAGAGAATCACCTATGTGAGAGAGAAGTGGGCCCTCTTCGAAGAGAACTGTGTGAGGCTCAATTCTTAGAACCTATTGCAGAACCAGACGTATGTTCAGGGCCTTGAATGAACATAACTATGAGAACTGAAATATGTTAGGAAGAATCTTGTGTGAGGTATATCATCGTTTACACAAAAGACAGAACAGTTCAAGGACATCGCGTCTATTGATCAGCTAGTAAAGTAAATATGCTTTCACAAGGGAAGGTTCAAAGGGTAATACCTACCTATCCTATTCAGGATTCAACTATTGGAATTTATCACCAATTTTTTGTATTTTCGTAATTTTCTTCATGTGGGGGATTGTTGGATATTTTGAATAAAATTACTTATTTAACCTTTTAAATAGTAAAGGGTGGATTTATTTTGTCCTTTTAAATAGTAAAGGCCAATTTGACCTTATCAATAGTAAAGGGCAAAATTTTGCCTATAAATATGGGTTATTTTCTATTTGAAAAAACACAACAAATCAAACACAAAATTTTCATCTCTCTCCTAAAGCTTTTGTAATTTTTGGTGATAATTTTCGGGCATAATTTTTCAGTTCGCCGGAATAGGTAATCCGGTTTTCTCGTCTTATCCTGGGAAACAGGGCGTCGAGAATAGGGGGGACGAATGCTTTTTAAGGATAGTGTGTTGAACACACGATTCGAGCTAATTTTATTTTGCTTACTTTGCAAATTTTATCGATTCGGATTTTCGACTCATATAAATTGTACTAGAAGAAATACTAATATTTTCCTACACAAATACACGTATTGGGTTGGGCTGGGCCACAAGAAATGTGATCCGATGAAATATTGGTCTGGCCCGACCCAACCTAATTTTTTCACTTGATTCGTTGGGCTAGGGTCGGGCTTGACCGGCCCATTAACAACTCTACTTGTAAATGACCTTTTCATTTTGTAAAAGAAAATGATAATTTTTCTTTATATAAACTTGTTTCTCCTTTTTAACAGGAGGTTAAATTTGCATGTGTCTAGGCAAGAGTTTGGTATAGAACCTTACCAACAATGGCAGAGGGAAGGGGGGCCACTCCGGGCCCCCCCCCTTCCATTTTTTTTCAAAAAAAATTACACTAGAAATTTTTTTCTTAAAAAATATTAATTATAGTTTATATAATTTTCGTGTTTCGGTCCACCCTGTTTTCGTGTATCGGCCCACCCAATTTTTATTTCTGGCTCCGCCCTTGCTTACCAATTTATTAAAATAATCAACAAGAATACAAAAAATGCTTAAAATAGAAGTTTGTAAATAAGAAGTACTACTCTTGAGCGCAATTCTTGTAGTGTCTCACAATAAATAATTTAAATCGAAATGATGGGAAATCCCATCGATGTAACTTTTTTATAATGGGGGATTTGCAACCATGACCCTCGGGTGTGTTTGGATAAATCCCTGGGTTTGACGCAATAATTTGCATATCACGCTAATCAGTTAAATTGCACTAGACAAATCATGTGTGATAAGTGTTGGGAAAGAGTGCCAAAATAAATGACACCGACACAGTGGAATAGTAAAATCTTTTCCCACCTAGCTGGATTAAAAATGGGAACCAAACCAAGAATAATAGTGCAAGACAATAAAAATAGGACACAAGAATTTTTACGTGGAAAACCCAAATTGGGAAAAACCACGAGACCGTAGTCCAGATAAATCCTCCACTAAATGTATAGTAGGCTTACAAAATTTCTCCCTAAGTATAGGGGATACACAAATTATCTCAAGTTACTCAACTTGGAATACCCGAGAAAATAGGAATGCTATTTTGGGTGAGAATGAAAAATTACTACTAATTTTTTCTCTCTTTTTCTTCACTCAAAACACACACTTATAGATACACTCTCTATTCTCTATTTTCTCTCTTCTCTTGCAATTGCTAAAATGCTAATTGCTTGGTGTGATTTTGCATTCAAGGATGAAGCCCCTTTATAGGCATTTTCCATGCCCAATTCCAACATGTGAACAAACTTTGTCAACAAAGTTTGGCAACCAACCATTGAAGACTTGGTTTGGTGGTGTTGGTTGGTTGGTGCCTACCAAATGAATAGTATTTACCACATGGGGTGGAAAATTCAACAATTCTCCCCCTCCACCTCATGTGGGGAATCAACCAATCTCGCTTGGTTCTACGCAAACTTCAAACTTATCTCTTGGTAAAGACTTTGTCAGCATATCTGCACCATTTTCATCTGTGTGAACTTTCTCCAGTTGCATCAGTTTTTCATCAAGCACATCTCGAATCCAATGGTATCTCACATCAATGTGTTTTGACCTTGAGTGGAATGAAGAATTCTTACTCAAGTGAATTGCGCTCAATCTGACTCACACAATGAGGCGTGTATTTTTCCCCGCTTCAAGTCTAATTCCTGTAGAAACTTCTTCAACCACAACATCTCCTTGCAAGCTTCACATCAAAGAATATATTCAGCTTGGTTGTGGATAATGCCACGCATTTTTGAAGTTTCGATTGCCAAGAGATAGCTCCCCCGCAAATCTCATCGGTATCCGTATGTGGACTTCCTGGAATCAACATCACCACCATATCTGCATCCGTGAATCCGTCTGCAGTACAGTTTGGTCATCACCAAATTTTAGACAATATTTAGAAGTACCTCTCAAGTACCAAAATATCCATTTCACTTTCTGGGACCAATGATCTTTCCCTGGATTAGAGAGAAAACGGCTAACAACACCAACTGCATGAGCAATATCTGGTCTAGTACATACCATATCATACATCAAACTGCCAACTACAGAAGCATATGGTACCTTTTGTATTTCTGCTTTATTTTCCTCACTTGTGGGACATTGTATTCTTATTTGAGTTTGAAGTGGCCCGCAAGTGGAGTCTTGTTGGTTTTGACTTGCTCATATTGAATCTCTCAAGAACTTTCTCAACGTCTTTTCTTGAGATAGCCGAGCTTCCTACTTGCCTGTCTCTTGAGATTTTCATCCCAAGGATTTGCTTAGCTGTCCTAAGTCTTTCATCGCAAAAGACTTGCCAAGTTATTTCTTCAGCTTCTCAATCTTGCTGGCATCATGACCTACAATCAGCATATCATCCACATACAATAATAGAATGATAAAATCATTATCACTGAATTTCTTAAAGAATACACAGTGATCAGAATTGGTCCTGTTGTAGTCATGGTCAGTCATGAAGGAGTCAAACTTCTTGTACCATTGTCTTGGAGCTTGTTTTAAGCCGTACAAGCTCTTCTTCAACCTGCATACCAAGTTCTCCTTACCTTTGACTTTGAACCCTTCCGGTTGCTCCATATAGATTTCTTCATTCAAATCTCCATGAAGAAATGCAGTCTTCACATCAAGTAGTTCAATTTCCAGATCCAAACTGGCAGCTATCCCAAGAACAACTCTAATTGAGGACATCTTCACCACTGGTGAGAAAAATTCTTCAAAATCAACACACTTCTTCTGACTGAAACCCTTCACAACCAGCCTAGCTTTATACCTTGGTTGCAAGCTTTGCTCTTCAGTCTTCAACCTGTACACCCATTTATTTTTCAGAGTACGTTTACCTTTCGGTAGCTTCACCAGGTCATAGGTGTGATTTTCCTGCAAAGAGTTCATCTCTTCTTTCATGGCCTCCATCCACATATCCTTCTGATCATGTGATATGGCCTCTGCAAAACTCTGTGGTTCTCCCCCGTCAGTGAGCATTACATACTCATGTGGGCTATATCTGGTAGAAGGTTGTCTTTGTTTGGTGGACCTTCTAGCCGCATCTTCTGGTGGTGGAACTGGAGAGACATCACCGGTTGTATCATGGTGTTGCTCTTGCACACCTTCCCTGTGATTCTGATTTCTAGGAGAAGAAACTGGATCTATGTCATCAGGAACATACTGGTTTGATTCAGATTTCTCAATCTGTTTGGCATCTTCAATTGTGTGATCCTCAAGGAATACAACATCCCTGCTTCTGATAACTTTCTTCTTGACTGGATCCCATAACTTGTAGCCGAATTCTTCATGGCCATAGCCCAAGAAGATGCATGATTTGGTCTTGTCATCAAGCTTGGATCGTTCATCTTTTGGAATGTGCACAAACGCCCTGCAGCCAAACACTCTCAAGTGTTTGTAGGAAACATCTTTTCCATCAAACTCTATCGGAATGTCGCCACCCGAGGAGGCGATGGAGAAAGGTTGATTAGATCAATGCAAATCCTCATTGCTTCACCCCAAAAGGATTTGGGCGATTGGAATGTGATAGCATACATTTGACTCGTTCACAAATTGTCTTGTTCATCCTTTCTGCTACACCATTATGTTGAGGAGTTTTGGAACATTCTTCTCTCAAGCTTGATTCCATGATCCCCGCAATGTTGCTCAAATGGACCCTGGTATTCACCACCAATGTCGCACGAACTCGCTTGACCTTCTTTCCTTTTCTCTTTCAACACTTGCTTGAAAATTCTTAAAGATACCTTAACTTGATCTTTAGATTTCAAAGCAAAACACCGGACTTTTCTAGAGAAATCATCAATAAATGTTACAAAATATATTGCACCACCAAGACTTCTATCTTTCATGTAGCATAAATCAAGTATGCACGGATCTAGTGGATGAGATTTTCTTGAAGGTGAAAAACTCTTGAAAGCAACTCGTGTTGTTTTCCAATTAAACAATCAACACAAGTTTGTAGGGGCATCTTTGGTTACCTCTGCATGAGAAGTTTCTTTCTGTCGAACTTCCAAGCCCTTCCTCGACTTAGATGTCCGAGCCTTTTATGCCATAGCTTAATGGAGGAATTTTTATCAATTACATTTACCTCTCCATTGGATAATCTAGCTTGCATAGGGATGGCAATATGGACCTGACCCGGCCTGGCCCGACCTGACCCGTGGTGTTTGGGGCGGGGCGGACTGGCCCGGGTCGAGAGGACGGGCGGGGGACCCGCCCGCGGGCGGGGGGGTGAGTCCGGTATTGTAATTGCCCCCGCCCCGCCCGCCCCAAAGAGATATATATACATTAATATTATTATTATATGATATTATAATAATAAAAAAATACATTTAGCTTTCACAAAAAAATACATTTACAATAATACATTATAGAATATTATAAAAATATAAAAATATATTTAAATTTCACAAAAAAAATAAAAAAAAATACACTTTGTTAAATTAATTTTAAGCTCAAAAAATTCAAAACGGGCGGGCGGACCGGACCATGCACAGGCGATGCACAAATGGCGGCCATTTTGGACTGTGGCGGGCGCGGGGGCGGGCGGGCGCGGGGTAGCACTAGCACGGGCGGGTCCGGGTATTCAATTACCCGCCCCGCCCCCCCCATCGCCATCCCTAGGCTTGCATCGTCACAGAGAATTCTCGTCGTCACTTAGCGACAATGAGAGAGCCTTTGGTGAGCTTCCATTTTCCTTCACCAAAGTGATTGTCATAGCCAAGATCGTCAAGCTTGCGATGGAAATAATATTTAGCCGAATGTCAGGAATATGTCTGACATCCTTGAGCACGAGCCTGCTTCCTGTATCAGTGTTCAATATGATGTTACCTATGCCAACGACCTCCGTCACACCATGGTTGGCCATTCGACTTTGCGAGCTACCACCGGTGTATGATGTGAACATATCACGATGAGGTGTGATATGATATGAAGCTCTGAATCAATAATCCACCGTCTGGCACGGCTTGCGCGGCCCGATCGATAAAAGCATCATCCAAATGATGACAACATCACCATCAACTGCAGCGACAGTAGTGTCTTTGTCATCGATCTTGTTTTCATTATTTTCATTCTTTTGATCTCTTTTCTTCTTTCTACAATCTCTCTCATAGTGATTTGGACCACCACAATAATGACATTTGAAGTCCTTTTTGGATTTGGACCTCCCCTGGATTTGTCTCTTTTATTTTGAGAACCTCTAAACTTGCTCCTTCCCCGTTTGTCATTTTTCACTACTAAGGCTTTTGACTCGAAAGAATATTCTAACTCCTTTCTTCCGACTCTTCATTAAGAAGACAATCTTTGACCATCCGCATAGTCGATTCACCATTCGGTGATTCTTGATTGACACCACAAGCGTGTCCCAACCGTCGAAACGAAATGAGCGATAATAAAGCAATCACTTCATCATCAAGGGATATTTTCATAGTGGTAGATTGATTTATCGGACCGATCACGCATTTAGGTGCTCCGTCATGTTTTGCACCTTCCGTATATCCGAGTCGAATAATTTTTCCGATAATAGAAGCTTTGTTCAAGCATTTTTCCTCTCAAACATAGTTTCAATATTTTTCCACAGAACATCGACCTTTTCCTCATTAGCAAAATGATGGAAAATGTTATGCTCAAGAAAACGCCTGGATATATCCTACGTTTTTACTGTAGGATTTTCCACTCGTCATCATCTTGTATCTTTTAGTTTGGCGATATCACCTTTCAAGGTAAATAAAGATCCTTGCAGAGAGAAGATCCAACATACTCGGCTTCCAAATATTGTAGTTGGATCCGTTGAGTTTGAACATCCCACCAACAGACGTCGATTCCTCCATTTTTTAATCCGCAACAACGTGGCTCTGATACCACTTGTTGGGAAAGAGTGCCAAAATAAATGACACCGGCACAGTGGAATAGTAAAATCTTTTCCCACCTAACTGGATTAAAAATGGGAACCAAACCAAGAATAATAGTGCAAGACAATAAAAATAGGACGCAAGAATTTTTACGTGGAAAACCCAAATTGGGAAAAACCACGAGACCGTAGTCCAGATAAATCCTCCACTAAATGTATAGTAGGCTTACAAAATTTCTCCCTAAATATAGGGGATACACAAATTATCTCAAGTTACTCAACTTGGAATACCCGAGAAAATAGGAATGCTATTTTGGGTGAGAATGAAAAATTACTACTAATTTTTTCTCTCTTTTTCTTCACTCAAAACACACACTTATAGATACACTCTCTATTCTCTATTTTCTCTCTTCTCTTGCAATTGCTAAAATGCTAATTGCTTGGTGTGATTTTGCATTCAAGGATGAAGCCCTTTTATAGGCATTTTCCATGCCCAATTCCAACATGTGAACAAACTTTGTCAACCAACCATTGAAAACTTGGTTTGGTGGTGTTGGTTGGTTGGTGCCTACCAAATGAATAGTATTTACCACATGGGGTGGAAAATTCAACAATAAGCTTGACCATGTGGTGTTGAGATGGGGATTCGAATTGAGATATTTTGATCGCAAAAACCCACTTTACACCACTAAGCTAAGCCAACCCATGGGGGCATGTATATCTAATTTAATATGGCTTCTAAATCTGTAGTCATTTCTATTGAGGTTCATATTTCAGATTGTTGTGTTTGACAAGTATGATTAGCAAGTGAGTATGCAATCCGATTACATTCTCTGAAGATGTGTACAGTGGCGGACACATGAGGGAGGTTAAGATAAATGAATTAATTTACAATTACCTTCCCCAAAAAAATTTTGATAAAAACTTCAAGTATTTGTATTTTCTAAATTATTTAATTATTGCCTGAATATTATAAATCATCACCGGGTCATTAATATTATGAATCAGTCTAATCAGTCCTGAGATTTAGTTCATCAATCACGGCCCGTGCGGCCTATTTTACTGCACTAAACTCATCATTTCTTGTATTAAAGGTCTCTCCTTAATCTTAATTATTTGTGAGTATTTTGAATTATTGCTTTTAATTAATTAATATCCGACAGTTCTGACATCATTTCTATCAGATTTAATTGTGTCCTCATCCTCCAAGTTTTTATGAGCATTAAAAATAAAAAGTCTAATAATGGTGGTAGTTGAAGTATCTAACTTCTAACATTTCCTTGGGCGGCGCATTCTGATTTATGTAGGAAATAAATTTGTATTCACGGGAAAATTGCAAATCGGTCCTATAACTAATGGGACTAGGCCAAATTGGTCCCCGCCAATTTACAATTTGCAATTTATGTTATGTATCTAAGAAATTGTTGAGATTTGAAGGAAATTGTTGGAGATTGGAATTCCGATCAAAAGCTTGCACATGTTGGTCACATACATGTCCCGTTTGAAGAATGATAAGTTGGACCCATATTTTTGGAAAATTGTAAAACTAGTACTATAACAATTGAGGCTTGGCAAAAATAGTCCTCTATGATTTAAATTTTGCATGAACAAATGCTAATGTGTGGCCTAAATTATTACTCGAACGCTTACGTGGATATGAGTCATATGACAAAAAAAAAAAAAACACAATGAGAGGGAAAATTATGGGGAAAATAATTATATTAATAAAATAACTAAATATTGGTTTTAATAAAAAAAAAGTTAAAAGTAAATTAATAAATTATTTTAAATAATCAAAACAATAGTAATTATTTCATAAATCATTAAGAAACTAAATTATCGAAAATCAGACA
The DNA here is from genome assembly GCA_016081115.2 of Rehmannia glutinosa. Taxonomy (NCBI): domain Eukaryota; kingdom Viridiplantae; phylum Streptophyta; class Magnoliopsida; order Lamiales; family Orobanchaceae; genus Rehmannia; species Rehmannia glutinosa. The sequence goes on along the minus strand of JABTTQ020001859.1, from coordinate 118,654 downwards.
ATCATTTAAACTAACTCGTTATTTTTTAATTGAACAATAATTCATTAAATTTATAAGTCATTGAAAAATTACAGAAAAATTAGTTGGTCACCTGCAATTATGAAATTAGTTCGGACATCCATTATCCATTCACAAAGTTTTTAAATTCGAAATTCTCCAATACAAAGGAAAATTAAGTTTATGTAACTATAATTTTGAAAGTAACAAAGAATATGAATGAAAACATATTTTTAACTCTGTAAAAATCTTAATAATGTTATTTTATTGTAAGTAATAGTGATCCACTAAAGTATATAAATTGTTTATACATTGGCAGTGTTTGCAATCACTAAAAAAAAATCTTCTCACTTTTTGGCTGAAAATAATCACTTTTTTTTTTTTTTTGAGAGGGAAAATAATCACTTTTTAGTGTTCAGCAAATGTCAACTTCTGCTTCATTTATTCAAAATCTAAAAAGAAATGGGTGTTTTAAATTTTCTATTCTGCTTCTGGTTTTATTTTTACAAACAAAAAAATACTTTTATAACTTTTTCACGATACACTCGCAACTACCGATTCTCAACTTCTATTTCCATTTGCAAATACTATTAATTTCTGATTTTTTTACTTCTACAGCAATAATCCACTTATTCTAAAAACAGAAGTTTTTGCAAATACTCCCATTATAGAATGAATGGTACTCTTAAGGAATGAAAATACCATTTCCAAAAACTACAAATGACATATACATTCAAGAAATAAAATGCATGAATGAAAATGGAACCAAATACATGAAAACTACAAATCAACACTTAAAACATCATCCAGGGAAATTAATCCATGATAAATCAATGCTACAACTCCAAATGTTAAATGCTGGACATGGCAAAAGCTGATAAAAGATCCACAAGTATGATGTATGATTCTGCAGCTACATACAGAAACAACACATTTTTCACAATCAAATCATGCTCCCCTAAAATCTTACCCAAATATTAAACCTAAATAAAATTACAAAGAAAACAGAGATTCTAGTTCAATGAAGCCTGCTTACATTGCTCGTCTTCACCCGCGAATCGCAATTTCTGTTCCCTAATGCAAACACATCCTAAATCTTTAACAATGTCTAAGAGTACCCCCACTTGTTCTTCCAATAGTCAGCACTAAAGTTTTACTTACTCTCTGCAAGTTAGCAAGTCTCTCAACTTTGGGGCTGATACTGTTCGGGCTGGGCCGGCGCCTGAGCCTGGACCGGGGGGCCTGAGCCTGAGTCGGCTGGTATTGAGCACTCGCAGGTGTAGTGACATTCACTGCTATCAGTTCTAGCTCTTGTAATGCGTTAATCGCAGCTTCATTGTTCAAAGAAGGTTTTATCAGGTCCGCCGTTTGCTTGATTCTTGCTTGCTGGCAGAAAGTTTGAAAAAGGTATATTGATTAGGACATGAACAAGAAACCATTATCGAAAGAAAGTAGGGTTAATTACAAAAAAACTACCCCTGATGTTTAGCTTAATTACAAAAAACCCAGTTGTCTTTTAAAATTAAAATTACAAATATCCTGACATTTTTGTTTTTAGCTAACAAAATTGTACGCTCAAGAGGGGGTATTTATTAGGTAAGTATTTGTAATTTTGAAACATAACTAGAGTTTTTTGTAATTACACTAAAACTTCAGGGGTAGTTTTGTAATTATCCCATAGAAGTATGCAGAAATGCAACATAATTAAGACTAGTGCAACTCACCAAATTTTCGAGTTTTGCTTTGAGATCAAGATAGGCCACTAGGAGCTGCGAGTCCGGAGCTCGATTCACTGCCACTGATGCATTCTAGATACGATATAATAGGCAAACGAAAATATGAATTAACTCAGTAACTCAGATGACTGGATATAACCTTTTAGTTTCTATACAAGTAAGACACGATTAGGATAGAAGAAAATTAGAAAAGTCAATAGGAGTAAAAATCCGTATTCCCACAGAAGAAAAGCACGAAAAGTAACACAATAACCATGTCAATTCATCACTTGCACATCCTTAATAAGTTAATTTGTTTGCACATTTAGCAATGAGAAAACCAAGAGTGATTCACAGTGCTCACCACCAAGTTAACTAGATATTTACAGTTATGGGCCTTATGGCCTATGGGTAACTTTTAAAACAAACAAAATTAGGCCAAGCATATGCAAAAGTTTGCACATTCAAGCCAAACATATTTATTGTTCTTTCTTACTGGATTATGAGGAGAGATAGTATATGCTTGATTCATCCAGTCATAACGAAACAAGATTTTTAACGAGGTATAAATTAACAAAGCCTGTTCGGAATTTCTTATCTGAAACATTCAGAAAAATGTTGTACAATCTAGAAACCAGGGCCGGAGGAAAAAGAGAAACAAAATTATTTTTGGGAGAACGAACAAAACTCCACTAATAGGGTATTAAATACATCAAGTCAGACTCTAATGCCCTTTAACTGGAATTAAAATTTCAATGGTCTGTATGTGCGTGTATATAAAACTAAGCATGTCATTGCCTGAGAACGAAAGTTTGAGCCTGTAATACATAATTTACTAGTGTCATTGTAATCTTCACACTAGCACTCCAAGGTTGGTCAATATGTTCTCGTGCAAGCCTATAAAAGAATACTGCAATACGCTAGGTCTCTAGGTCTCTAAACAAGTAATATCATGTCCTCCATTTTTTCCGAGGCAAGCAATACGATAGACATTTTGGATTGGTTAACAAAATAATAGTTGCTATCATTTTGAAGATTCCAAATTATGATTATGGAAGATTTATTCTCAGCTTTAACAATGAATCATGGATCCTGCTCAAATGAGTCACCTGAGATCGAGCGGTTTCCCCATTGCAAGTCAAATTCGAGGTCAAGATGCAAAAATTCATAGAAAATAGACTCGGATCAGCTTGGTTGCACCCCTAACTCAGCAATTTATCCTACACCCTTATGGCCAAAACAGCTTCACCATACTAAAACCTAAATAATATTTAGCCTAGAGAAGTCAAATATTTATCAAAGATATGTCATTTAGCGACTGAAAGTTAAAAGCCGCTAAAAGGTGTTAAAGAGTTGAATCATGGATCTTATAGATTGTACCAAGACTTTAAATGAGTCATAGAACTCTACACGGATCAGCTTGTTCGCACCTCTACTCTCAGCCATTTATCTTACAGTCTTATACCAAGCACATTAAAATAGAACAACTTTCACTATTTTAAAACCTCATCAAATACTTGGCCAATAGCAGTCACACATTTACAAAAGCTAAAATCTAATGAGCTGAAAGTTACGAGGTGCTAGTAGGCGTTACACCATGATTGGTATGAACGATGATGATGTGGTAATGTATTCGGAATGGTCATTTCGAAGTCCACATCATTGATATATTTTAGGATTAGAAATCCTCGTTTTCATAGGATCAATATATTAAAAACTATGGGATTAGTCATTACTCAGCTACCTCATGGTCTTATCTATTCCCAATAATCCATGAATAAACATAAATCAATTTATGACAAAAATATACTCACAAAATCTAATTTTAACAAAATATCCCTCTAAATTTAGTAAAAGAGATTGACAAAACCAACCCTACACGGAAAAATAGTGCACACTTCGTCTTCTTCTTCCCAGCCACCACACCACCAGGTATGACCGGTGAACTTCTCTTCATCTCTCTTTATCCACAAATTTATCGACCATCTAATTGACTAATCCTACACTCTTTATGACCTATGACCAATCAAATTATTTCATAACAACTTCGATACATTAAAAACCTCAAGCAACTATTTAGCAAAGAGGAGTCAAGAATTAGATAAAGATATCAAAATCTAATAAAACTTGAAAGTTAAAGAGGTCCTAGTAGGATAAAGGAGTCATACATGGAACTTATAAAGTGTATTAATATAAAATGAGTCGTAAATCAGATGAATTATCACATATCAAAAAGGGACCAGAGGGATTCCGTCATTATCTATACAACACAGTTACACATCCTAAATTAACATGAGATTTATGGTGTTGAAGAATATATATATGTATGACAGTATAATCATGCTGAAATGCCATAACAATTAACATAAGCCAAAAAATTATACTTTAGTTGTGAAAGGATACAGACAAACATAAGTGGTTTTGTAACTGTCGAACATCGACTAAGCATCAAGTCATTTGATTGTTTAAAAGGTTCCGTCACTACAATTAGCTTGGTGATACATTAATATCAATACAGAACATAGAAAATTTACTGAAATTTCGTGCAACAGTTCACCTGTATCTTTGTTTGCCATCATGTAATTGTACATACATTCATTCATGGAATAGATTAAATCACTTTCCTAGGAAAAAAATACATATTTTCTTTCACTTTTTACTAAAACTGCATTAATAGTCCATTTTTCCAAATAGATAATTTTCATATAAGCAAAACTCAAGATTATGTTTACCCATACATTATGAAGTAAAGGAGGAAATGCAATAAACCTCTCATATGCTATAAAAGATTTTCAAATTCCAAAATGCATTAGTTTCTTCTCACCACGAGTTAATTCTCAAATAACTTTTCCACAGGTGAATAAGGTATTAGATAAACAACAAGATTGCTTTAACACATGCCAACATGTTGATATACATCAATGTTATTGTTGGACTACAAAAACATACATTTCTTGCAGTAGCTCACCTCTAACATTTTAGAAATGAGCTATTTCTTTTCCATTTTTGTAATATGTTAATTTTGCACTTATCTGCTTAATCATTTACAAAAACCGAGGAATCTGCCAAAGCAATGTCATTCTCAATTCAATCTCCCAAAATACATCTAACACGTTACACGATCTTCAATACATTGTCCCTCTAATACATCAAGCTTTTTTCCAATTAATATATTTTCTATTCATTCTCCAAAAAACTTATCCACACCCAAACATCCCCTATCTTCTTTAATAGTTCTTAATCAAACACGTTTCCTAGCTAGAGTTTATTAAAGATTGAGATTTTCCAATAAAAAATGATAATTGCAAAATGATTTTTATTATTCATTCTTTTAAAAATTCTAACTATCCAGAATCACAGATTCAAACATTTACCCTATCTATTTAAGAGTTTTTAAATCCATAAACTTTATCATTTCTTGTCCCCACACGTTAACGCTTTTGTCAAACGAAATTGTCATTAGTAAATAAAATTCATCAGAAAAGATAAAAACGTCAACTCAGTATGATGATTTATTATTGACATTTTGGACTATTGAAACAGCTCAGACTAAAAATGATAATTTTTTCAAAAGTTTTTATTATAGAATCATATTAAAGACATTTTTTTGTAAAATATTATTTTTAGCCCCTAACTTAAATGTCAGCTCCGCCCCTGATTGAAACAATTTAGATTCATTAATTGTCAGTTGAGACCATCTTATCAATAAATAAATTTCTATTTAAGATATTCAAATTGTAAAAATCATCACAGAAAAGCACATCATTCTCCTTTTAGTAATTTTAACATAATATTAAACAGTCTCGTTTCAATTGCTCAAACATTACTAGCAATATTTTGATTGTTAAATCCAAAATTTCTTGGCAACAAAAAGAAAAAATTAAACGAAAAGTGTTTGCAAAAACAGAAAAGTGATTTATTATAGAAAACGAAGTAAAATCGGAAGTTGGTAGTGTTTGAAAATAAAATCAAAAGTTGAGAATGAAAAGCTGATATATATTTATTTGAAATTTTGGACTATTGAAACTCTTTGCTTTTAGATTCTGATTAAATGAAGCAGAATCAAAAACTTGGTACTTGTAAACATAAAACTGCTTTTTTAAAAAAAAACCAAAAGCACTTATTTTAAGTGTTTGCAAACACTCCCTATAACCATAACGCTATTAAATTATTTAATAAAGTTTCTATTTTTCTTGGGCTGCACAATTCAGATTCCTCGGCTTTTTGCCACACCACCGGCCTTCGGCGGCCGCCCTCGGCGCTTCCCCGTCACAGGTGCAACTCCACCAGGTGCCGCCGCTTATCAATAAATACCCCACCAACAAATTGGCCCCAGGGGCCAACCCTTCGACCACATTAATGGGCTTAGGTGGCCTCCCAAATGGCCTCCCAGAGCTCTTTTGGGCAGCAGGGCAACACTCTTGGGCCTGCCCTGCCTCTCGCCACACTACCACCAGTAGGCCCACCACTCTTCGGCGGACGACCAGGTCCCCGCTTTACCCCAACTTTCTTTGGCGGACGCCCAAAACTCGTGGGCGTAGCCACCGGAGCCCCATTAACCGGCCCAACAGCAACGTAAACACTCCCCGTCCCAATAGCCACGTTCTGCTGCAGCTCCGCCGCCGGAACAAAAATCCGGCGCAGCGTTCACGTTTATGGGAGGAGGAAAAACGGGCACGGCAACCTGAATTGCGCCGGGCTTCGGCTTGGGAGGCCTTCCGGGCCGTCTTTTCGTCCCAGTAGAGGCGGGATCTGGAAAAACGGCGTTAGCGGCACCATTGACGGCAGCGGGGGCAGATCTATTTTAGCTTGTAAGAGTTCTTAACCATAACGTAAGTTGACCGTTGGTTTTAACCGCTTGAGGTGGTGAGTCAATAGCGCCGAGTGTGTAGCCTCGGTGGAAGGCCAGTGTAGTTACTCTCTATGTACTTAGCTACAGCCCTCTTGCTCGACCCGTTTCGCTCATTCAACGCCGTTATCGCCGCCGTTATCATCTGCACAGAAACCCAAAAAATTCAAAACCGAGAGAAAAGAAAAAAAAAAAAAAAACTTCGGAAGAAGAAGAGAAAAGGGATTCTTTAAAGAAAACAAAACAAGAAAAATGGAAAGATTATTAAAGCACCTCAGCGTAAGGTGGGTGGTTGTGGGCGGCAGGTTGGGTAGGGGTGGGGTTGGCGGCGGCGGCCAGTGGCGGGGACAACCGCCGTTGGTTGGTCGGCTAACAGTGGTGGATCCGACGCTGGGTCCATTCACTCAATTCAAAAATATCTGAACGAAAGATAGAAAGACAAGAGGGGAGAGAATTTAGAAAGAGTGAGAGAACAAGAGAGTGTGTGTGTGTGTGGATAGAGATGAAAAGGGTGTTGGGGTGTGAGGTGGATTGGACCGTTGGAGCCAATGTGTGTGAGCTTAATAGCTATAAATTTGTTGCTCTGAATCTGTCTTTTGACGGAACACTTTCCAGATCTAGGGAGCTTGTAAGAGTTCTTAACCATGGTAAGTTGAAAACCGTTGGTTTTTAACCGCTTGAGGTGGTGAGTCAATCCCGACCTGTGTCGGTGGAAGGCCAGTGTAGTTACCTCCCTGTACCCTCCCCTCCCCTCTTGCCCTCCCTCCTTCCTCCTCCTTCAACCCGTTATCCCCTCCCCTTATCATCTGCACAGAAACCCAAAAAATTCAAAACCGAGAGAAAAAAAAAAAAAAAAAACGTTATCGGAAGAAGAAGAGAGAAAGGGATTCTTTAAAGAAAACAAAACAAGAAAAAATGGAAAGATTGGAGCGTAAGGTGGGTGGTGGGGTTGGCAGGTTGGGTTGAGATCGGGTGGGAGAGACATTTTCTTTTCTTTTTTTTTTTTTGATTTTTCTTTTTTGTCTTTTTTTACCGCCGTTGGTTGGTCGGCTAACAGTGGTGCGTGTAGATCTCGACGCTGGGTCCATTCACTAATTCAAAAATATCTGAACGAAAGATAGAAAGACAAGAGGGGTTTAATTTAGAAAGAGTTTTATTTGTTTTTTAGTAGTTTCTTGTTTTGTCCCTAGAGATGAAAAGGGTTTTGGGGTGTGAGGTGGAGTTGGACCGTTGACAGCCAATGTGTGTGAGCTTAATAGCTATAAATTTGTTGCTCTGAATTTATTTGAGTAATTTTCTTGAATATATTTCCGTTTCTCTCTCTTCTTTTTCCCGTGTCTCAATATATGGCAAAAAAAAACGATAACCTCTTCTTTCCCTCCCCAAATCTATCCCAAGAAATATAAAAATAATTAACCCTCCCCTCTAATACCTTATCAATTTATCTAAAATATAACTATTTTATATTTTAATTAATTTTTATGTATTTTAAGTATAATCCGAAATCAATATGAAACTAAACACAAACCCGACAAAGGTGTCCTTAATTGTCGCCCTGTAAATTTATGCCCTTATTTTCCTTTGCCATTTACAAGGTTGGTTTCATTTAAATTTAATGCTATAGATATTTTTGATTTTTGTTTTTTAATACTTGCTACCAAGATTATTGTCACTTGACTTGGTTCTAAGTTCTTCATTTAAACTATAAATATTTTTAGTAAAATTATTAGTTTTTCTAATACAATCATAATTTTTAAGAGAATAAATATATGATGGAGAGAGTGACCTTATTTTATTTTATTTTTTTGTGGGGTGGGGGTAATAATAGGAGTGAGCCATATTTTTGGGTTGGTACAATGGTACTAGTATCAATTATATCATTCTCTTTTATTGATTTTTAATTAACTGTTGTTTTAATTGGATTGTGCCAATATTTCTTTCCTTCAATATAGCCTAGTCAAGAGTGGATTTAGGGACCTCCATGTGACAGCAACCCAAATGTTTTTATCCTATTTTTTTCTTAAAAAGTAAAATAAAAATTATATATTTTGGCTAAGGAAAAAAACTAGTTGGGAATAGTCACTCCCAACTACGCTCGGGGTTGGCCTTAAGCCTCAAATGTTGTCATTTAAAATGGTATATCATATATGATCTTCTTGGATTTGGATTCCACCTTTAAAACTTGTGGATTTTGAATTAATTAGCCACACTTCTCATATAATCTAAAAACGTTTTAAGAATTTTTTTTTTCTTAAAACATTTCTTTTGTTCACTCACACAGTACCATAAAAGTTACTCTTCTTTAACAATTTTTTTATAAAATATTTTTGATAGTTACCATCAATTCCACGATTTTCGTAGTTTATATTTTTAGAATAAAAACAATTTGCATTCATTAGAAGAAACTTATAATTGATTACAACATCGAATAAGAAATAATTGTAATCCATACGGATCATAAACTCATACAAATCTAAAAAAAAAAATTTATACATAAAAAAGGTGATGGGGTGAGGTGTGAGGTGTGAGGTGGATTGGACCGTTGGAGTCTGTGTGTGTGTGGCTAGAGATGAAAAAGGTGCTGGGGTGACGTGTTTGTTGCTCTAAATCCATATTTTTCTTGCCATTTATTAGAGGTGATTATAAATTTTTAAAAAATTCTGCACTCCCTGAACCAGATCACACCGCACTGTTTTATAGTGATTTTTTTATTAAAACCGCGATTTCGAATATTGAAGGAAAATCGCACCACCTTGTTGTTCGGTTGTGGATTTAGAGGGTAAAATAAAAGATTTTTCTCTTTAATTGAATAATCAAGCAATTAATATATTAAAAATTAATTTGATGAATAATAAATTTAGATTTTTAATTTAAATTCCAAAAAACCGCACTTTAAATTTTTTTCTTCAATGTTACAAATATGTATTAGGGCAAAATACAATCATACCTCATGAACTTGGGCAAATTTTTGGTATTGTTGGTATTGTGGCTTTCCTGCTTTCCTAAGCCAGCCAAGCAAATCTTTGGGTGGACAAAACAAGAAAAACATCATTTTCGGATCTTAGACATGGGGCATTATAAATAGACACCGTGTGGCGTGAAATTAGGGAGGTAAAACATCCTAAGACAAGAAACATGAAAAGACACAAGAAAAGTTGATGAAGAGAATTGAAGACGCCTATCATTTAGAAATAGATAAGATTCTTCTTTAATCTCTTGAATTCCTTCTTTTGTTGCTTCTTGCTTATCATTTGAGATGTATTATCATTTTGTTATGGACTTTCTATTTTCATAATGAGCTAAACTCTTTAATTATAGAGGTTGATGTAACCAAAGTTTGAACTTATGTTTTGAGATTAAGGTTTATCAATCTATATGCTTCAATGCTTCATTCATTTGTCCTATTTGGATTAATTGCTTCTAAATTACTTGTTCAATAATTTAGATTATTGGGTGTATTTGATTTGACACTTGATAAATGTAATTGAATACATGACCTTGGAATAATATAACCTAGAATTTCATAGAATTGAAAAATTTATGAACCTTTTGAAGCCATTTTATGATATTCATGGATCATTTTACTCCTCTTTTAGTTGAATAATCAAACAATTAATATATTAAAAACTAAATTGGTGAATAATAAATTTAGATTTTCATTTTAAATTCTAAAAGAAGTGCATTTTAAATTTTTTCTTTAATGTTACAAATATCTATAATGTTTTGCATTCAAAGTAATATACCATTAAAATACATTATATTTAAATGTAGTTGAATTAAAAGATAATGCAAAGTGCATTCTATTTGAAAAAATATCTTGTTTAAAATAAGTTAAGTATTCAACGTTTTACATTATATTTTATTGACCATTTTTCTTAAAATTCTAAAAGAAATATAATTTTTTATCAATCTTATAATATTTTCGTTTATAAAAACTACGAAGTCGCTAGCAACCGCCTAAAACTCGTATTTTTGTTTTTACTTAATAAAACTACAATTTAAAATTATTTTTTAAGAAAACCTTGATCATCCTATCATTTACAAGGTTGGTTTCATTTAAACTTTATTTACATGGTTTCATTTAATTTTAACACTATAGATATTGGTTATCTCTTTGTTTAATATTTGTGAAGAATATTAATATATGGAGGAATTTTTTACCCAGTTTGACAAAAATGTCCCTCCTTTAATTTGAAGATTTTGAATTTTGAAACTGATGCAATCGATGATTTCCTTAAAAATCGTGTACACTTTCCCCCAAATACACACACACTCCTATGTATAAAATCGTATACTCATATCGTGTCAATCTTTATGTACATATACATATACATGATATCGTGCCCACATTGTGCCCAAAATCGTGCCATATCATGCATATCGCGCATATCATGCCATATCGTGTCAACCTCTATCGTGTCATATCGCAAACCTCTATCGTGTTATATCGCATATCGTACCAATCCCTATCGTGCCCAAATCGTGTATCATGCCCATACAAAAAAACACGATAATTTGTTTAAAAACAAAAAAAAAAAATCAAAGTTATTTTAAAATCAAAAATTACAAAAATTAAATATGAAAATATTTTTTAAAAAATTATACACTTTTTCTAAAATATTTTCCATTTATTTAAACTATCTTAAAATTATAAAATAATAAAAACTCAAAATTATTTTAAAAATTGTTTTTTTTATAATAAACGATTTTATAAAAATCTGATTTTGTTTTAAAAAAACTAAAACTTGTGTTAAAAATCTGAAAATAAAGGAAGTATATTTATGTGAGAGAGAAATATCAAATATGTGAGAGAGAAAGTATTAAGGCTATTTGGGTAAAAAAATCCACAAAAGTGGGTAAAAAACTTAGTTTTTTTATCTTACATGTCATAAATTTTTTTGTCCTACCCCAAGTGGATAGTTCTCACATTTTGCTCTTAATATATGCCAGTTGACTTGGTTCTAAGTTCTTGATTTAAACCATTCTCAAAAAAAAAGTTCTTGATTTAAACCAAAAATAGTTTTTACTAAATATTTTCTTTTCAATTGGGAGTGGATGGGGGATGGGGTAATAATAGGGAGGGAATCCAAACACGGAGCCATTAAACCCACTATGGGGGCACGTGCCCCCATATTTTTATTTTTTTTTGGGGGAGCTTTATTTATATTATATTTACTATTTGTCATTTATACTTAAAGACTATATGTTATTTAGGTTAATAAAACAAAGCCCATGTGTGTTTATTTTTTCCTAGTCCATTTTCAATTTCTTGTGTTAGAAAATAAATTTTAAGAAGTGAGAACTATTGGTTGTTGAAAATTGAAATTGGGTTTGCTTTAATAAATATAAAATAAATTTTATATAGGTTTAGAAATGAAAATATCTTTAATTGAGTAGTTTTGAGATAGTTTTGAATTTGAAAGTAGGTGATAAAAATGAAATTATGTTTGTTTGTATGTTTTGTAGTGTCATTTTTAAAATTTTATGTATATAAAAATTTGAATAATCCAACTTTTTAACATTTAATTGTGTGTATATATATTATGTTATTTTTAAATTTATAGGTGATGGGTTTCATTAAATTGATAGAGTCTGAAAAAATACTATAATAAGTAAATATATGTGGTAGTAGTGAGTCCAATTAGTGTAATTTGTATGAAATGTGATTATGTGAATCATGATTGAATTATAAGTTCCAGGTTTTGTTGTATGTGAAAATGGAAGAAAACAATAGTGATTTCCATTGGAGAATTTTCAAACAAACATGATTCAATTTTTATGAAATAATATAGAAATGAAAACAGGAACTTGAAAAATAAAAACAAACAAGCTTAATGTGTGCCCCCATTACAAAAAGTTTTTGGATCCTGTCAAGATATCTCATCTAATGTAACAGTTAATTAGTTAGAATTTAGTTAATATAGTTAGTTCTGTTATTAGCTCATCCAATAGAATAGTTCCAACCTTTCTATATATATGTAAACCACCATGAACTGAGATATTCAATTCATCATATTGTATTCTATCTTCTTCAATGTAATTTACCATTCTTCACATGGTATCAGCAGTTTTTTGAAGATACCTTCCGCACAACAACCTGACAATTCTTCTTTTTTGATCTATTCTTCGATTCATTCTGTGATCGATCTGTGTTTTTTTTTTTCTATCTGATCAAGTTTTAAATCTTGATATATTTCCATACCATTCTTGAAGTATGGCTGCCAATCATCAACTAGATGATCCCTCCTCTTCCTATTACCTTCATCCTAGTGATAATCCGGGAGCTGTTATTGTGACCTTTCTTGGAATAGAGCAGTCTTGATGGCCTTGAATGTTAAAAACAAAAATGGATTTGTTGATGGTTCACTTACAATGCATCTTGCTTCTTCTGTCAATCTGCACAATGCATGGAAAAGAGCCAACAATTTAGTACTATCTTGGTTATTGAATTCTGTGGCCAAGGACATCAGACAGAGTTTGCTATTCTTTACCACAGCACAAGATGTCTGGGATGAATTAAAGATACGATATGCCCGCAGTGATGGGCCTCGAGTGTTTCATTTGGAGAAATCACTGAGTATGATATCTCAAGGTACCAATTATGTTACCACATATTACAACCAATTCAAGAGTTTATGGGATGAGTATATCAGCCATAGGCCAATCATGAAATGTTCATGTGGCCTCTGTACATGTAACATCTCTTCTGTTATGGCTAATTCTCAACAAAATGATTCAGTCATGAAGTTTCTCATTGGGTTGCATGACTCCTATGCCCAGTTAAGAAGCCAATTGCTACTTAACTCTCCCCTGCCTTCTTTATGCAAAGTCTATTCTTTATTGCTTCAAGAAGAATCCCAGCGTAGGTTAAATAATTCCAATGTTTATGTCAATCCTATTGAGAACATCAATCAGTCTGTAGCCATGTTGGCAAGACAGCAAAATTTTTCAAAGTTTCAGCCTAATAAGGACAAGAAAAAGCCAAAATGTACACATTGTGGTTTTCTTGGTCATACAGTGGATAATTGCTTTCAAGTTATTGGATATCCACCAGGATGGAAAGGGCCAAAGGGACCTAGAACCTTTAAAAGAATCATTCTTCGCAAATGCACTAGTAACCCTCCAAATTCGATAATCATGGCACTTTAGATGCAGTTTTTTCAAAAGAAATGGTTGAGCAATTCTTGCTTTATGCTCAAGGTCATCATTCTCAGAATCACAATTCACAAGACTCTGCAACCGAGGTAGTTCATTCTGCAGCAACAACATATCCACAAATGAATTCTACACTTTCAGGTTCTACAGCACATTCACAACAAACTTGAGGTAATATATCTTTCTTGGCTTATAAAAATTACAAATGGATTTTAGACACAAGGAGCCACGGATCATATGATATGTGATAAATCTTTATTTACAAATGATCCAACACTGTATCTATTCCTATATGCTTACCAAATGGACAAACCACTAAAGCATCTCATATAGGTGAAGTTCAATTATCTGACAGCTTGTTGTTACACAAGGTTTTATGTGTGCCTTCTTTCTCTTTCAACCTCATATCTATATCTCAACTAGACAAGTCTTCCAACTATGCATTGCATTTTCTATCATCTCATTGTCTGTTAAAGGACATGAACAACCAGAAGATGATTGGTTTTGCTGAGGAGAAGGATGGACTCTATCATTTTAAAATTCCTACAACTGCTTCTATAACTACAACTGATCCTGTGATTTGGCACTCAAGATTAGGACATATATCAGCAAAAAGACTTTCTATGATTCCCAATATTAGTTCTAATATTCATGATTTCAATTCATGTGATATATGTCATTATGCCAAACAAAGAAAACTTCCTTTCAATGACAGTGTTACAAAGTCTAATAAATTTTTTGATCTTATCCATTGTGATATATGAGGACCATTTTCTACTGTCTCTGATAATGGTTATAGTTACTTTCTTACTATAGTAGATGATTTTTCAAGATGTACACATATGTTTAAACACAGATCAGATACACACACTCAACTTCAGAATTTTTTAAATATGGTCAAAACACAATTCAATACTACCATCAAAGTGTTGAGATCTGATAATGGGACTGAGTTTCTATTGAATCAGTTTTATAATTCAAATGGCATCTTACATGAAACAAGTTATGTTGAAACACCACAACAAAATGGATTAGTAGAAAGAAAACATCAACACTTGTTACAAGTTGCTAGAGCTTTACTTTTTCAAGCTAAATTGCCTATTTCTTTTTGGGATGAATGTATATTGGTTGTTGCACATATTATAAACCGTATACCAACTCCCATTCTTAATAACAAAACACCATATGAAATGTTGTTTAACAAAAAGCTTGATTATACTCATTTTAGAGTTTTTGGTTGTCTTGCTTATGCATCTACATTGTCTGCTCACATGAATAAGTTCCAGCCAAGAGCATCCAAGTGTATTTTCTTAGGCTATCCCATTGGTTCCAAAGGCTACAAACTCTATGATTTAGAAAACAAAAAGATGTTTATATCTAGAAATGTTGTTTTCTGTGAAAATGTTTTTCGTTTTAGACAGGGTGATCAAGGAATGTCTTCACCTCCTTTGTTTCCCACACATGTTTCTGATTATATTCATGATACAAATCAAGTCATTCCACATTTAGAGGATAATCAACCTGAGCTACCAGTCATTGCCACATATGAAAATCACACTGATTTAAGGCCTATGTAGCATGTTACAAGAAAGTCTTCCAAAACCAGGGCTACTACCTCATATTTACAAGTCTATGACTGTAATTTACCACCTTCAATTCAGTCGAATTCCTCTGCTATGTCTGTTTTAAGTGTAAAACAATACCCCATTTCTGATTATCTGTCTATTGAACAACTTTCTACTTCTCACAAAGCTTTCACTGCTAGCATAACTCAAATTTCTGAGCTCAAAACCTATGCTCAAGCCAGCAAAAGTGTGGAATGGCAACAAGCAATGAAAACAGAATTAGATGCTCTTGAAAGAATCAATACATGGATCTTAACCACATTGCGTCCAAATAAAAATTGTATAGGATGCAAGTGGGTTTTTAAGGTGAAATACAAGTCTAATGGATATACTGAGAGATATAAAGCAAGGCTTGTTGCAAAGGGATACACCCAAGAAGAAGGTTTGGATTACTTTGATACATTTTCTCCTGTTGCTAACATTACTATTGTTAGGTTGATCATAGCTCTAGTTGTAGCCAACAACTGGTTTCTACATCAATTGGATGTCAACAATGCCTTGTTGCATGGTGACCTCAATGAAGAAGTATACATGTTAGCCCCACCTGGATATTATTCAGCAGAAGATAAAAAAGTTTGTAAACTGACCAAAAACTTATATGGTTTAAAGCAAGTCTCAATGCAATGGTTTCAAAAGCTAACATCTTGTTTACTTAATTATGGTTTTCTTCAATCAATGTCGATTCTTCCTTATTTGTATTAGCATCTAGAAATTCTATTATCATACTTTGTGTATATGTTGATCATATTATATTGGCGAAAACAATCTTAAAGCCATTACATATATCAAGCAAGAATATCTCGATTCATGGTGGTTTACATATATATAGAAAGGCCGAACTATTCTATTGGATGAGCTAATAACGAACTAACTATATTAACTAAATTCTAACTAATTAAGCAAGTTACATTAGATGAGATATCTTGGATCCATCCCTGGTGGATCATATTTTGAGTTGGTATACTTTTCTTATGGATTATTAATTAATTATTTATTTCTTGTCACCTATGCCCCATACGTTATCATTTCAAATGGTATATACCCAAAGTGGCGTATTTACGTAGAGATATGGGGAATACAGTTGTATCCCCAAATTGAAAAAATCCCACAATATTTTTAGTAAAAATAATGATAAAAATAAATTTGTACCCCTATTTTTTTACCAAAAAAAATTAGAAGATCCAAATAAAATAATACAACTCCCCAAAATAAAATTTTAAAAATTAAAAGTTTACTTAACAACTTGAATAAATAAAATATGGCAAAAGTCAAAACCTACAAAAATAAAAATATTAATAAAAAATTCTAATAATATCAATAATGTTACAAAAACTATGTTTTGTAGTCTCTTGTTTTCTTAATTACTCTAATTATTTCTTTTATATATGTGTATTAATTTTTCATGTACGGTTACATGATCAGCTTTTACAAAATTTTAAAATAGTGTTTTGTTGTAGGACTTTAAAAATTAAATAATATCTATGTGCATTTTTTTAATATATATTGTATCCCCATTTTCAAAAATCTGGATCCGCCACTGTATATACCTATATGAAGTTTCTTGAATTTAAATTTCCACCTATAGAACTTATGGATTTTGAATTAAAAAGCACACTTCTCTTATAATCTAGAAATTTTTCTTCACACATCTTCTCTTTTTACTCACACACGACCTGTTGGGTAAATTTATCTGAAAAAGGTTTATGTTTTGAAAAATTGCTAAGTGTTTGGAAAAATGGGCTAAGTCGAGGCCTGAATTATCTCCGCAAGACAAAAAATGTCCCGTATACAGAGTGCTTACGGTTCCGATATTCGTCTCTAAGATACACCGATTTTTACTGTTCCAGTTTAGCAAGACTTGCAGAAATTGGAACTACAAAGAACTGCAGTGTTGGAACTTTGAAGCTTTTGAAGGAGAGAAGTCAATATGCTCGAATGCAATGACCGTTTTATTAATCAGATGAATTTCATGTGTCATTTCAATCTGCATGGGTTGAGCTTTATAGGCATCAGGTTCCTCGTATGGAAAGAACACGTCTTTTGGCTCAAAAAGACAAGTTTTCACTGAACAGACGTATCTGTTCTCACTTCGCATCGATGCACGATCTAGCGCATGGCCTGTGCGTCTGCCCGTCCGTGGATGCAAACCAAAATGACAAAGTTACGGCTGGCGCGCGGCCGTGCATGCATCGGCAGCGTTTGATGCGAACAGTCCGATTGACGACGACCCAATGCACGGGCCATCGTCCGCCGTCGGGTCGGTGCGAACACTTCCCAATTGAAAATCCGTTAATTAATTCATTAGTTAATCAATTATTTTAAAGGTTTTTGGTCCAAAAAGAATAAGGGTCTTGAAGTCCAAACCCACAAGCATGTAGGTCCTTACTTTGTTAGATAAAGGTTTTTATCATGATTTTGATGATTATGTTCGATTTTGTTCAAATATGTTTTTAAACCAAAACTATGTCCCTAAATGTTGTATAAATACTTCCGATCAACTTAAAATGTTTTTACTATTTTTCGGAGTATTTCTTGAAGTTTATTTTCAATAAAACATTGGACAACACATTTGTTTCAGTTCGACCAGGTCCGCCTATAGGGCAACCCGGCAACCTGAGTTGAGTCGAAAAACAGAAAATGGGACGTAAGAATACACTTGGGTGATCTAGGTGATAGGTGTTTGAAGGTTGTGGTAATCTTCAAAGGTGTTGTAAGAGGGTTGTGGTAATCCTCAAGGTGAAAGAGGGTTGTGGTAATCCTCAAGGTGTTGTATTAATTTTTGGTAAATTAATAAAATCTTTTTTTTCTTTTTAAAATCCATCCCGGAGATACTGGGGTGGTAGAGGATTAGGCCCTAGGTGGGTTGAACCTCTTTAAATCAACGAGTGTTGTTTATTTCCCGCATTTACATTCTTGCTATCTACTCGTTGTTTCGAAAAAGAGGGTAATTTGCGAAAAATCGGCATAATCTATTCACCCCCCCTCTAGATTATTGTAGCCACTTGGACTTACAAGTGGTACCAGAGCCAAACTCTTTGGCTAGCTCGTTCCGAGTAAAGAGGAAAGATCCATGGCTACAAATGATGCTCATCTCACCATCGGCGCCTCCACAAATAAGCCACCACTATTCGACGCCAACAACTACGCATTTTGGAAAGACCGTATGGAGTGCTTCCTACAAGGGTGCGGGTTCGACATTTGGAATGTGGTCATTGAAGGAGTTGATCAACCAACAAAGAAATCAGAAGATGGCACTTTGGCTCCTAAACCTTTCAAGGAGTTTGATGAAAACGACAAAAAGGCTTTCTCTCTAAACGGTAATGCCTTAAATATTTTGCATTGTTCTCTTACCGCCACCGAGTACAATCGCATAAGAGGCATAAGGTCGGCACATGAGGTTTGGGAAAAATTGGAGACAATCTATGAAGGGACTAAGAAAGTCAAGCAAGCAAGAAAGACCATGCTTGTTAAAGACTTCAAAACTTTAACATGTATGATGGCGAAAGCATCTCCAAGATGGTGGAAAGGCTTGACAATATTGTCAATCCTCTTGTGGCCCTCGGCAAGGCCATCTCCGAAGAAGACAAGGTGACCAAGGTATTGAATGCACTTCCCGGGTCATGGTCCGAAAAAGTAACGGCAATCACGGAGGCACAAAATCTTGAGACACTCAAGTTTGATAAACTTATTGGAAATCTACTCATATATGAAGTCTATCTCAAGGAGAGGAAAAATTCCAAACCATCCACAAATCAATCGGGTATGCAAATTATTTCTAAAGGTCTTTCTTCTTCTTCTAATAATGCATACTATGATAATGATGATGATGATGAGGAGACGGCCGCACTTGTTCAAAAATTTGCAAAATTTGTAAATAAAAATAAAGCAAGAAAACCAAGAGATAATGCTTGCTTTAAATGCGGAAAACCCGGGCACTTCATTGCCGATTGCCCGAAGCTCGATGAAGAGGAGCAAAAGAAAAGGAAGCCTTTCACAAAAAAGAAGGCTCTAAATGCGGAAGTCAAAACATGGGATGAACTACTCGAAACAACCGATGAGGAAGGAGAAACCGAACACGGTCTCATGGCTATAGACGATGAAAACAATGAGGTACACTCAAACTCTTCTACTTCCTCCATAGTTGATGACTTGCAATGTGATTTTGATGAATTGCAAATTGAGTTTCAAAATTTAATCGTTAAATACAAAAACTTGAAAAAGGAGCATAAGGAGATTAAAGTTGAAAAAGAAAAATTATTTACCTCTTATGAATCTCTAGACAAAGCTCGTGCTCTTACTCTTACTAGAATTCATTCTCTTGAAACCGAAAAGGAATTGCTCACAAAAGAGATTGAATGTTTGAAAAATGATATGCATCGTTTCAACATAAGTACGGATAAAGTTACAAAAATTTTAGATGCACAAAGAGGTGAGCATTCCAAATCGGGACTTGGTTTTAAGCCATTTCAAAGTGTTTTTAAGAAAAATAACCAAAGTCCGACTTTTGTACGTGCTAATAATTATAATACTCCTACTTGTTTTTATTGTGGCAAAGTTGGACATTATGCTAATAATTGCAAATTGAGAAATAGCTCAAGACATGTTTGGAGACCCAAAGGTCTCAAGACTAACCCCCATGGACCCCAAAATTATAGGGTACATAAAAGAAATTCTTTTGTAGGTAATAGGGGCTATAACCACAATGGAAGATTCAAAATGGCTCGTGGACAGCGGATGTTCACGCCATATGACCGGGAGGAGAGAACTTTTTACCAACATCAAACCTCCAAGAAGAGTATGGTCATGTTCGGCAATGGCAAATGAAAGATTCTTGGAAATGGAGAAATTGGTAACTCTTCTTTCTCTCTTAGTAATGTTCTATTAGTTGAAGGGCTTAAGTTTAATTTGATAAGTGTTAGCCAACTTTGTGATTCAAAATATGATGTTTCCTTTAATAAAGAAAAATGCCTTATACTTAAAAATGGTGAAATTATTTGTGAAGCAAATAGAAAAGGCAATCTTTACAAAATTTGTACAAGTGATTTGGTTAGTCAAAATGTTTCTTGTTTAGTCGCCAATAATGATTTAACTAGTTTATGGCATAGGCGACTTGGACATGTTGGATACAAGAATTTGAAAAATATTTACAAAAACCAACATGTGAAAGGACTACCCAAATTGAATTTTGAAAATCTTGGCTTATGTGACACTTGTCAAAAGAACAAATTAGTTAAAAGTAGTTTTAAGCCCAAAAATGAATTTTCCACAACCAAACCTCTACAAATGCTTCACCTTGATTTGTACGGGGACATTGGTACGACTAGTCTAAGTGGAAAACATTACACTTTTGTTATAGTCGATGATTTTTCGAGATATACTTGGGCTCTTTTTCTTACCAATAAAAACGATGCCGTTAATGAGTTTGTTAAGTTGTGTAGACTTATTGAGAATGAAAAAGAAGATACTATCAAGTCTATTCGAAGCGATCGATGTGGAGAATTTGACGGTGAATTTAGAGTATTTTGTGAAACCAAAGGATATGCTCATAATTTCTCGGCTCCAAGGACACCTCAACAAAATGGAGTAGCCGAACGGAAAAATCGGACATTACAAGAAATGAGTCGGTCCATGCTCAATGAATTTTCACTTCCAAAGTATTTTTGGGCCGAAGGCGTAAGTACCGCTTGCTATGTCATTAATCGAGTTTATATTCGTCCTAAAATGAATAAAACTCCATATGAGCTTTGGAAAGGTAGAACTCCAAATATTAGTTATTTCAACATATTTGGTTGTAAATGCTTTATTTTGAATACCAAGGATCAATTGGACAAACTTGATCCTAAAGCCGATGAAGGGATATTTATGGGATATTCAACAAAAAGCAAAGCATATCGGGTTTAAAATAAGACTAGTGGAGTTGTTGAAGAATCCATCCATGTTAAATTCAATGAAGCTTCGGAGTTCAAAGAATTCCTAATGATGAAAGTGATGAGGAGGATATTATTGAACAAATTGTTCAAATTGATGATCAACCGTCTACATCAAATGATCAACCGTCCACTTCAAATGGTTCTCAAGAATATAGAGGTGATATCTCGGATCTTCCCGTTGCATTGAAATTTAAGGAGATCACCCAAAAGATCTTATTATTGGTGATCCCCTTGACAAAGTGATGACTCGGAGAAAATTTGCCGAGAAAGCTCTTATTTCTCAAAAAGAGTCTAAAAATGCTAAAGAAGCTATTGTGGATGAGGATTGGTTTCTAGAGATGCAAGAGGAGTTGAATCAATTTGAAAGAAATGATGTATGGGAATTGGTACCTTGTCCTCCTTCTCAAACCATTATTGGCACAAAATGGGTTTTCCTAACAAACTTGATGATCAAGGCAACATTGTTCGAAATAAGGCAAGGTTAGTAGCTCAAGGGTATTGTCAAGAAGAAGGTATTGACTATGATGAAACTTTTGCACCCGTAGCACGTTTAGAAGCTATTCGTATTTTGCTTGCCTATTCTTGCTTTAAAAATTTCAAACTTTACCAAATGGATTTTAAATCCGCCTTCTTAAATGGTATTATTCAAGAAGAAGTCTATGTAAAACAACCTCCGGGGTTCGAAAATTTTTCTAGGCCTAATGATGTTTATAAACTTAAAAAGGCCTTGTATGGTTTAAAACAAGCACCCCGTGCATGGTATGATAGACTTAGTTCTTTTCTTTTACAAAATGGTTTTATAAGAGGTAAAGTTGATACAACTCTATTTGTTTTTGAAAAAGGGCAAGATTGTTTACTTGTGCAAATATATGTTGATGATATTATCTTTGGTGCTACTAATGATTCTTTATGCAAGAAATTTTCTAAGTTAATGCAAGGAGAATTCGAGATGAGTATGATGGGGGAGCTTAACTTCTTTCTTGGACTTCAAATTAAGCAATGTCAAGAAGGTATTTATATTTCGCAATCAAAGTATACAAAAGAACTTTTGAAAAAGTTCAGCATTGAAGAAGGAAGAACCGTCTCTACTCCTATGGCAACAAATGTCAAAATTGACAAAGATGAGAAAGGCAAGTCCGTGGATGAATCAAAGTATCGAGGTATGATTGGTAGTTTACTTTATTTAACCGCTAGTAGACCGGACATTCTTCATGTCGTATGCCTATGTGCTCGTTTTCAAAGCAATCCCAAAAAATCTCACATGAGTGCCGTTAAAAGGATTTTTCGATATTTGAAAGGCACCATTCAATATGGTTTATTTTATCCAAAGAATGAAAATTTTTCTCTTAAAGGTTATAGCGATTCGGACTATGCGGGAAATATTGATGATCGGAAAAGTACTTCCGGATCATGTCAATTTTTAGGCGATTTCCTCGTTTCTTGGTTTTCAAAGAAGCAAAACTGTGTTTCTCTTTCAACGGCCGAAGCCGAATATATTTCTGCCGCATTTTGTTGTACTCAACTTCTTTGGATGAAACAAACCTTAGCGGATTACAAATGCTCTTTTGAAAATGTACATATCTTTTGTGATAATATATCCGCTATAAATATTGCTCAAAACCCGGTTCATCATAACCGTACTAAACATATTGAGATTCGACATCATTTTCTAAGGGATTGTGTTTCAAAACGTAAAATTGAGATATCATTTGTACCATCTCAAGATCAATTAGCGGATATTTTCACAAAACCGTTATCTTCCAAGACTTTTTCATCAATACGAGCTCGGTTAGGCATAATGCATATTGAATGAAGCCTACGTTTGCATTTTGCACGTTTTTAAAACTTAGGGGCGAAAAATCGGATTTTTGGTTGAAAATTCGGATTTTGGAAAAAGCGACAAAACAAAAATTTGAAGGAGTTGAGGGCAACCGCCGCCCTCAACCTCGACCGGTCGCCCTAAGCTATATCTTGGCTTTTAAACGTTCTGTCTTCAGCATTCTTCATTTTAACAAATATTTGGCCATTTTTCGTCCCCTTTGCCAAATTCACTCAAATTTCATTCAAAAATGGATTTCATGCATATCTTACACAACATGGTCATTATATAGCATGATCATCATCATTATGGCTCACTCTTTCCGATCAAATGGTAAGAATTTCGCTTCTTTTACTCAATTGGGTGGAACCCTTGAGTTTTCGAGTTTCTTGAATATTTTTGATGTAATTTTCGTATGATCATGATGAGCTTGGTTGTTGTGTTGTTATGTATGATGAGTAACTTGAATTTGTGTTGAAATTTTTTGGCTTGAACCATTTACAAAGGTTATATACAACCTCTTCTATTTTTAACGCACACAAGGTGTTCGATGATATGTCGCAATGAAAATTTCAACTTATACATGATTCTCTTGCTTTCAAAAGTTTTCTATACTTATTGAGATCATGTTTTGACAAACAAAACAAGCGTATGAACTCTTCATATTACATTTCTCCCATTTTCCTTGGATTATTATGCTTTAACTTGCTAAACGGTTAATAAACCGTTCCTTTGGCGCACTTTGATATTATTGTATGGTGTTTTCACCATTCTAACATTCTTTTTGATGATTCCAAAGGGGGAGAAACAGGATATTAGCTCGTTAGCTCAAGAAAAGCTAATAAAAGCTCGCAATAAGTATTGTGGACTCTAATACCTAGTCCATGGCTTGATTTTTGGACTCGGATGAAATTGTTTATAAGTTTTGTGACAGGGGGAGCTCCTTAGCTCATGATGCATTCTATATAAGCTTGTTATAACTTGTGCTTCTTACTTATAATAATCGTTTGTTGATATGCTCATAAATAGGGGGAGCTTTGTATGAAATACTTCTAACGGATAGTTTACTAGTAAACTCGTAAAACCGAAAATTTTATTTGGTTTTAAAATCGTCCTCAAGGAAATTGTTTTGGTTTGTAATCATCAAAAAGGGGGAGTTTGTTAGATAAAGGTTTTTATCATGATTTTGATGATTATGTTCGATTTTGTTCAAATATGTTTTTAAACCAAAACTATGTCCCTAAATGTTGTATAAATACTTCCGATCAACTTAAAATGTTTTTACTATTTTTCGAGTATTTCTTGAAGTTTATTTTCAATAAAATATTGGACAACACATTTGTTTCAGTTCGACCGGCGCCCTATAGGGCAACCCGTACTGAGTTGAGTCGAGAAACAGAAAATGGGAAGTAAGAAAAACAGGGCAGGGCGACCGGTCGACTAGGTGGGCGACCGGTGTGGTCGACCGGTCGACCGGCGGGCGACTTGTACCTGCAAGTTGGATTTTTGTTCCAGACTTCTCTGTTTCGTAAAATCGTCAAGGGCAACCGGTCACAACTAAGGCGACCGGCCGCACCCCCCTTCGACCGGTCCCCTGTGTAAAAATTCGCAGAATTCAATTTCAATCTTATCTTTGCACGACCGGTCGAACCCCATGTTTATCAAAGAAACTATCTCATTGCGTTTTGGGACAATTTTTCCCTATTTTGTGGGATTTATTTCTAACACTATATTGATCATTTTAAATGGTTTCTTTTGCAAAGAAATCACTCCCCAAGGAGGAGCCAATGTCCGGAAATGAAAGCCAAGTCCTCTCCTATAAATAGAAGCTTCATTCAAGCAACAAGATACAACACACAATATACAAGCAAAGAGCAATTGAGCAAACATTTTCATATATCTTGTTGTATTAGCCTAAGCACTTTCACTTGCACTTATTTGAGGTCTAGGCTTTCAATTCTTGATTACACTTGTACTCATATTGTATCAATCATTATTGAGTTGTAATCTTGATTTTGGTCATCATTCAACACAAGACATCCTTGTGAGTATTCTTGTGGTAAGAATACACTTGGGTGATCTAGGTGATAGGTGTTTGAAGGTTGTGGTAATCTTCAAAGGTGTTGTAAGAGGGTTGTGGTAATCCTCAAGGTGAAAGAGGGTTGTGGTAATCCTCAAGGTGTTGTATTAATTTTTGGTAAATTGATAAAATCTTTTTTTTAAAATCCATCCCTGGAGATCTTTGGGGTGGTAGAGATTAGGCCCTGGTGGGTTGAACCTCTTTAAATCAACGAGTGTTGTTTAGTTCCTGCATTTACATTCTTGCTATCTACTCGTTGTTTCGAAAAGAGGGTAATTTGCGAAAAATCGGCATAATCTATTCACCCCCTCTGCTAGATTATTGTAGCCACTGGACTTACACTTACCCATTTAAAAACTTAGGTGCCCCAGGCCCAAACCCATAAGTCCAACTTGGGATATATTAAGTTAGCAAACTTTGCCTCTTTATCCTATGTGGGATGGAACATTTCTCCTTCCCCACATTTTTCAATTTCCATATCATTTACTTGTATTAAGTGACTAACTTCTAGCATTAATTTCTCATTCGCCCAAATTGGTTTTGAGAAATTCCAAATGCTATTCTCATCTACTCTCTTAGTAGAATTTTACAAATAATTTAATTCTATTTTTCACTAATGGAAACCACTTAATTATTTGGTCAAAATCGGGTCAACACCCATTTTACAAAGACCAAATTCCAACACGACCCAAAAACTTATTCTTTTTTAACAATTTTTTTATCAAAAATATTTTTTAGTTACCATCAACTCCACGATTTGTAGTTTATAAATGTTATTGCACTATAAGAAAAACTAGTTTACCTCTGATTTTACGTAGGTAAAGTATTAAGAAAATTGTAAAGTGTAGGTAAAATCATTGTATATCAAATATTTACCTACATAATTTAAAACTATTGGTAAATACCTACAGAAAATCAGTTGGTAATTGAAAAACTGTCGGTAATTTGTCGACATAATTTGGGAAAAATGATATTTTTTATTTTGTAGCTATTCTCAGATAATTACAAAAATTAGTGACAAAATCATTTCTATCGACAAATTATATCGGTAAATTGGAATTTTCTTGTAGTGTTGAATAGTGAATTCGACTAATATTTTTATTATTAGATTGTTAGTAAACTTTTGTCAATCTTGTTGGACCTCTAGCGCTACTCGGATTGACGACTGTCCCCACAAACCAACACGAGTCTTTTCTAGCGCGTTTTGTCCTCACTCACGCGCGTACTCGGAAAACTTCCCGGGGGTCACTCATCCCATGTCTCTCCAGGCCAAGCACGCTTAACCCGTAGTTTCTATGTAATGGGCACCGAGAAAAGAAGATGCATCTGTTGGTATAGGTAGTCCAAATCATATCCTTTAAGCGATCCTTTAACTATGCAATCCGGCGCTCACGAGTTCGAATCGCGGGCCGCGCCGCGCCTCTTTTTAAAGCCCATTGCGGGCGGGATCTTTGACCAAATCCCAATAATCCCCCTCCGAGCACTGCCATCTTCTCGGCTCCAAGTGCTTGGCAACCTTCGTCCGCCAAACTTCCCGCCGATCTAACGCCAACTTCTTCAGCGTCGCGTCACGCCAACCTCTCGATTCCGCCACCCAAAGAACCTACACCTTCGGTTCGATCTGTTTACCCGATTTGGCCACCACTGACAACTTACCCTTTTTGGTCCACCCAAAGAACCTACACCTTCGGTTCGATCTATTTTACGAGTTCCGCCACCTGGCAACTTACCCTTCGATTCTGGTCAACCCAAAGAACCTACACCTTCGGGCCTTCGATTCGATGCTTTAAACCACCTAGCAACCTACCCTTCGCCTGTCCACCTGAACCTACACCTTCGATTCCGAGTCTATTTTACCTCGATTCAGGCCATCCGCAACCTACCTTCGCCCGTCCGTTTACCTCCAATTGCGCCAAAGATCTCGCCCACCGCTCCCGGCAACCTCACTGCAGCGTGCTTCCAAGGGAATTCGAACTCGTGATCTGCTCTGATACCAGTTGTTGGACCTCTAGCGCTACTCGGATTGACGACTGTCCCCACAAACCAACACGAGTCTTTTCTAGCGCGTTTTGTCCTCACTCACGCGCACCCTGGAAAACTTCCCAGGGGGTCACCCATCCCATGTCTACTCCAGGCCAAACACGCTTAACCTCAGAGTTTCTATGTAATGGGCACCAGAAAATAAGATGCATCTATTGGTATAGGTAGTCCAAATCATATCCTTTAAGTTATCCTTTAACTATGCAATCCAGCGCTCACGAGTTCGAATCGCGGGTTGCGCCTCGCGCCTCTTTTAAAGCCCATTGCAGGCAGGATGCTGGACCAAATCCCAACAAATCTAACTGAGTAATATTGATTCACATAACTAATATTAATATTTTAATTTTTAGTTAACAAAAATGGTCAGAACAATAATGTGCTAATTTTGATTAATAATTAAATAATTTATTTTCAAATTATAACAACTCGAGCAAAGATCATGGGACAAAAATAGAATACAATTTCAAGTGATGACACCCGAGCCGAGCTGGAGGAAAATTACTCCACATGGCCATTCAACTAATGATAACGTGGGGCCACTAAGATAACGTGGACCGAACCGATGATGTCAGCAATCGAGCTGATGACGTGGCGTAGAATGGGCTCGGTTGGCTGCAGATGCTACAATAGCAGGTGGTCTAAAGATAACCATCTCGTTAAGTAAGGTCAATACCTTACTTAACAAGTCAATGTGTCACTTGTCAACGCCACAGCAAGATGAGTTAGTAAAATGTCAAATACACAGCCAACATGCATGTCCAGAAGAGGATATGTGTCCCCTTGTAATCACTCTTTTACTAGGTGTGATGATGATTAAAACCCACTAATTGTGTGGGTATAAATAGGCTTCATTTATTAGTGAAAAGACAAGAGTGAGAACCTTGAGAAAAAAGCACTTGTAAAATCTCGTATGTAAAACTTAAACCGACCAGGAATCTTCTGCTCGGCTTTGATATAATAAAGGCAGAATTAGTCATTTCTCAAATATTTTCTAAGTATTATTTCATTTCCACGTCACATTATTTAGATAGTTTGCTTGTTGATCCAAGACGCACGTCAACATCAAGTATATTTTAAAGCGTGCACCCAATTTTCAAAAGTTACACTAATTTAAATAAGTAATATTCCAGCTTTATAGGAAAAAGCTATTTATTAACAAAAATAAAGGAATAGGTCAAATATACTTTTTTTCTAAAATGAATGTCAATCATATTTCGGCTACTCAGCTTATTAGATATATCTAACACATCTTAATTTCATCACAAAATGGAGAAAATCTGCTAAATTCTTTCACAAAATATTTCTGGAACATACATAAAGATGAACCCAAATATTACTACAGTGTTTGTTTTTTTTCCAAAAAAGGGCAACCAGAAAGGAATTTGAACACTATTTTTGGCAAATACTTCTTACTGATTTTTCGTTTATTTGCAGAAATTGAGAAACATGACCTAGATAAAGCTGTTTTGGTCAACATTCCAAAAGTTGGCACAAAAATACAAACACAAAATACTTTTGGCAAAGTTATGAAAAGATTCAATGAAGTAGAGCTACATTAATTTTTAACGAGGGCATTGATTCCACCAAACCGAATCAAAATTTGAGAACTTAAAATTATTGAAGCATGTTGAGATTTTATTGTGATGGCACAACATTTTTGTGTGTAGGTAATTCGATAACGACCGATAATGAAAATGTTTGATACATGTTTTTATCTTAATTTTGGTGATTTTATTTTTACACCAAAACAATGTTTTTAATTGTTGTCCAAATACTCCTAAATGACTTAAAATGTTTTTAATATTTTTCGGAGTATTTCTTCAAGTTTTATTTCAGATAAAATTGGACAACACTTTTAATGATTTTATGTCAATAGGTTTTACATTGAAACTATGTTTCTAAATGTTGTCCTAATACTCCCGATTGGTCTAAAATGCTTTTACTATTTTTCGGAGTATTTATTGGAATTTATATCGGACAACACTTTTTGTTAATGTGTTATTTCATCAAAACTATATTTCTAATGTTGTCCTAAATACTCCCGATCGGTTTAAAATGTTTTTACGAATTTTTTGGAGTATTTCTTGAGGTTTATTTTCGACAAAAATCGGACAACATTTCATTTAGGAGGTTTAAAGAGGCGACCGGCACTGGGAACGAGTTTCTTGAAACAGAACTCGCGGAACTATCAAAATCGGGTCGGGTGACCGAAGCCATGGTGGCGGACCGGCCGCACTTGGAGCGGCCGACGACCCCCGCTTTGGGACGAGTTTTGTTGTGTTCTTTTACTAATCTTATCGAACTCGGAACTTATAACAAACTTTTCCTTAATTTGTGGGATTGATTTCTAACAACTATAATCATGTTTTATTGCACATATCTTTCAAAATATTTCATTTCAATCATCTCTTATAAATAGAGCAAGTTTTGCAACTCTAAATGATTTTTGTAAATTTTTCTTAAAAATCACTATTCTTGTTAAATTGCTCGTATAAGTGTTTTCACTTTCCCATTCTTGAGGTTTTCTAAACTCATATTTGTTAGATTTAGTCCATAATTATCTTTTTGCAAAGTTTTAAAACCGTGATCTAGGGGTGAAAAAATCTTCTTTTTGTTGAAAAATTCTTCAAGGAGAATGAAAAATTGAGATTGTAGTAATCTTAAGAGAGATTGGGTAATCTCAAAGGTGGTGTTGAAGAAGAGTGTGGTGCTCTTCAAGGTGTTGTTGTAAGTCGGTGTTGTATTAATTTTGGTAATTAATAAAATCTTTTTCCTTTTTGAAATCCATCCCGATATACGAGAGGATTAGGCCCTAGGTGGGTTGAACCCTACCTCGACGTGTGTTGTTTACATTTCGGCAAAATTATCATTTTTTGAGGTTTAAAAAAAGGGTAAAATCGAAAAGATGGAGATAATCTATTCACCCCTTTATCGTTTTCAAAACAAAACACAAAAAAATTTTGGGTTTAAATCCCTCGACTCTTTCAAAACGAACACAAAATTCCTCAAACCTCGATTTCCCCTTTCTCTAAAATCTTCAATTCTTCATCAATCTTTGTGATTTTTGTTGCTAATCCACTTCTTTTTGCAAGAATTTTACATATATGGCACCTCCAAGAAATTCTATCAGTCGAAATCCCACCTCCAAGCGTAGAGAGGGTTCTTCGAGAAATCGGCAAGAAGAAGCCGAACAAAGGGATATTTGAGCTACCCAAAGGAATGTGGCTCAAGAACGTGACGATATTCAAAACCCGGTACTATCCAATCCTCAAATTGCCGAACTCCGCGGGACGATTTCATTCAACAATTGTCATTGGGCAAAAAGTAAGAAACCTTTTATACCTCAAGCTCCTCGCTCTAGTAATGTTTTAGATTTTATCAACAAATTTGCGGAGTGGTACTATGAAAATTTGAACATGGGTGCAAAAACGTTAGCTCGTATGAAGATTTGTCGATTTAATTCGTTTACAAATGAATATCCTTCTATTAGAGGATTCTTTGAAGAGGATGGGTGGATGTACTTATGGGAGCATCCTTATGCTTTATATGATGATGATATAATTTTTCATTTTTATGCCAATATGTGGATTGAATATGATGCTCAAAGGAAGCCTCTTGCTTTGAATTCGTTTGTAAGGGGTCGTCATTTAGGTGGACTCCAAATGAAATTTGTCGCCTTTTACATGTTAGAGAAGGTGGCTGGGACTATTTCTCTTGTGCTATTTGGAATGATGAGATGTTGGGGGTGTCTATGAGAGAAGTCAAGACTTATTTGAGCGTATGGCCAAAGTATTCATTGTTGGCGATGACTCTTGAGCACCGGATTATATCCATTATTGTCGCCTATTGCATATGTGGAAAAGCAATGAAAAATGCCTAGCAACATGGATTATTTTTTAACTTATAAGATTGTTAGAAGGGAACCGCTTAACTTTGGCGTTATTCTTATTCAATGTCTAATTGAGTCTATTACTCAAGGAAATAAGAAGTTTGTTATGGGCAATTGTATTTGTAAACTTCTTATACAATCGGGACTACCTTCGTCGAAGTGTAATTCGGAGGTATTTCAAAATGACTTTGACATTGATAACATCTCCCAAATGGTCACTATGCGCAAAAACATGGACATCCGACCAACTAAAATGGCTAGAGGAAGAGGCCAAGATTCCCCAGATCCAAACGACTTCTTTGATGATGCTGAGGCCGTGAGATTGGCGGAGGAAGGCGAACCGAGCAATCCGGAGGGTAATACCGGTGCTCAACCGTCCATGAGGTACACCCAAGCCGAGTACGATGATTTAAGAACATTTCATGAAGCTAGGTATGAGGCTTTGGAGCAAAAGACCTCCAAAATGCAAAAATCAATCGGCAAGTTGAAGATATTCATCAAAGATCTTATTCCCGGAACTTGCTTCTCTTCGGACAAGGAATAATGTCCCCACCCCTTTATTCTTTTAGCATTTTCTCTTGTTCATGTTGTTTTGTAGTTTTATGAACTCTTGTAAAACTCTAAATTGCACTAATGAGATTTGTTTGTTTTCTTGAAAGGGTTAAAATAGCAAGTTGGAAATGGCCTTTTGGTTGAACTTGGTATTGATGGGGTATTTGATGGTAAAAATACTCTAGTTTGGCATTGTTTGATTATTGGTATGAAGTACTTGATGGTAAAAGTGTTTCTCTTAATTTTTGATGCTTTGATCATTTTAATGAATGATTTGGGACATTTGTAATGTCTTATTTGTATGCACTACTTGACGACTCTTTAATTTTTGCTTGGTGGCATTCGTAATGCCTTGATCTCTTATTTGGCTATAAATTATCTCAATTGGGTTGAACCCTTGAGAATTTACTTTGTTTAGGCCTTTTATTTGTTGGATATATGTTGAAAATTTGTTTTTGGTGATGATATGAAAAACTTGGCTTAATTTCTTTTGCAAGGGCTATATACATTTTCTTCAAACTTTGACGCCCGCCAAGTGTTCGATAAAATGTTTCAATGAAAGACTCATCACCTACATGATTCTCTTATTTTCAAATGTCTTAAAATCTTATTGGGATCATGTTTTTTGGCTAACAAAATGAGCTTATGGATTTCTTATGATACATCTCTCCCATTTTTTTTTGGATTCTAAGCTTAATTCTTTCAATGGTTGATAAATCGTATTGTTGGCGCACTTTGATAAACTTGTATGATGTTTTTATCATCCTAACATTCTTTTGATGATTCCAAAGGGGAGAAACAGAAATTGGCTCATTAGCTCAAAGAAGCTAATAAAAGCTTGTTATAAAAGCTATAAGCTATAGCTCTTAAAAGCCATAAGTTGTGAATTATTTTTAGTCCAATTGTTGCTTGATGGACTTATATACTTGTCTAATGATGTTTTGTTGACAGGGGGAGCTTATAAGCTCTTGAACAATATGTAAAAGCTAAGCTTTTACATTATTCTTGATGTGCTTGTTGACAGGGGAGCTTGTGCTTATTATTGAATATATTTACTCCCTTACTTGGTTACTTATGTATTTTGGAAATTTTGGTTGCTTCCAAACGGTTAGATGTTTTTTTCCGGAAAATCGTTTTTAAAATTGTCCTCCTAATATTTCTAAAAATTGTTTTGGTTTTTAATCATCAAAAAGGGGAGATTGTTTTATACATGTTTTTATCTTAATTTTGATGATTTTATTTTTAAACCAAAACAATGTTTTTAATTGTTGTCCAAATACTCCTAAATGACTTAAAATGTTTTTAATATTTTTCGAAGTATTTCTTCAAGTTTTATTTCAGATAAAATTGGACAACACTTTTAATGATTTTATGTCAATAGGTTTTTACATTGAAACTATATTTCTAAATGTTGTCCTAATACTCCCGATTGCTCTAAAATGCTTTTACTATTTTTCGGAGTATTTATTGGAATTTATATCGGACAACACTTTTTGTTAATGTGTTATTTCATCAAAACTATATTTCTAATGTTGTCCTAAATACTCCCGATCGGTTTAAAATATTTTTACGAATTTTTTGGAGTATTTCTTGAGGTTTATTTTCGACAAAAATCGGACAACATTTCATTTAGGAGGTCGACTGGTCAACCAAAGAGGCGACCTGTACCTGGGAACGAGTTTCTTAAAACAGAACTCGCGGAACTATCAAAACTGGTCAGGGTGACCGGTCACCATGGTGGGCGACCGGTCGCACCCTAGGGCGACCAGTCACCATGGTGGGCGACCGGTCGCACCCTAGGGCGACCGGTCGACCCCCCTTTGGACCGGTCACCCCGTGTAAATTTTGCTATGTTCTTTTTCTAATCTTATCAGTGCGCGACCGGTCGTCCTAATGTTTGACAGTAAAATTCTAACCATTGTGAAGCAGACAACTTTTCCTTAATTTGTGGGATTGATTTCTACAACTATAATCTTGATTTTAATTGCAATTTTTTTGTAGATATCAGATTCCAAGAGGAGCCTATCAAGTATCAATCATCTCCTATAAATAGAGGAAGTTTTGAAGCACAACATGAGGAGAGAACAACACAACACAACAAGATATACTCAAACAAACACTTGGTCTTATATTGTCATTATTCTTGTTGTAATTTGCCTAGCTTATCACTTTCACATTCTTGAGGTTTAGGCTATTCTTGATTACACTTGCACTCAATTGTATAATTCATTATCGAGTTGTAATCTTGAATTTTTGGGTTATCATTCAACACAAGATATCCTTGTGAGTGTTCTTGTGGTAAGAACACACTTGGGTGATCTAGGTGTTAGGTATGAGAAGATTGTGGTAATCTTCTTGTTGAGGTGTTGAAGAATTTGGTATTCTTCAAGGTTGAAGATTGTGGTAATCTTCACAAGGTGCTGTTGGAGATTGTGGTAATCTTCAAGAGAGATTGTGGTAATCTCAAAGGTGGTGTTGAAGAAGAGTGTGGTGCTCTTCAAGGTGTTGTTGTAAGTTGGTGTTGTATTAATTTTGGTAATTAATAAAATCTTTTTCCTTTTTGAAATCCATCTCGGATATACTCGGGTGGTAGAGGATTAGGCCCTAGGTGGGTTGAACCTCTATAAATCGACGTGTGTTGTTTACATTTCGCACCTTTATTATTGTCTTTGAGCATTCGGTTCTAAAAAAAAGGTAAAATCGAAAAGATGGAGATAATCTATTCACCCCCCCTCCTCTAGATTATCGTAGCCGCTTGGACTTACAGAAAATACCGTTGCATTATATTTGCAAACCTTTACATAAATAACCCTTACATAATTATTGAAATCAACAATGTTTTAGCTCAGTAATTTTTTTAGTAAAATACAGATAGTAAGGAAGGGAACACACGCACTCGTATGTAAAGATCGAAACACAAACTCACCGTGAGGGCAGAGACGGATCTACATACCCCCTTACGGGGTAACCTTAATTTTTTTAATTTATTATTTCTCTTTTTTGTTTTACTATTTGTTATCTTTTCTATTTAATATTTTTTACTAGTTATTATTTTTTTATACTATTTATTGATCATTAGGTTAAAAATATCAAAGTGTGCATTGTAGAAAATTTCAAAAATAACAAAGTGTGTCCCCACTGTAGAAATTTGGATCCATCCTTCTGTGGGGGCATGACATTTTTTCTTTTTCTTGTGTTTTTTTTACCTTTTAAAGCTATTAATTAGGTTAAAAAGACAAAAGGTGCCGCCATTAACTTTTTTCTAATGTAGTTTATGATTGTATATTTTTTTTTGATGTGAATAAATGCATTTAATTTTGCCTCCAATGTAATTTTTTTTGGATCCATCCCTAAGTCGTACGAGATCGAACCGGGATTGATGTGATATCACTATTTTATTCAAGTCTTCGAGATGGGCGTCTCCGAGCTAGAAATCAACGATTGAGTTGGGTCACTATCTGCAACACGAAAGTCTTGGGGCGTCGGGATTATCCCAGTAAAAACCCTCCGATGCTCAAATCAGATCAAAGAACTAGAAAGTAATCTGAATTCACAAGACTAGAGAGTTATGACAAATTTCATACCTTTGTAAATTGTAATGAGATTGTGTGTGGTATATATAGTTTTTTTCCATAATGAGTTGTTATCTCGTGTACAAACCATATATGGTCGGTCCCATTGGAGGATATATAGGTTTTGACAAAACTCATGTTAGACGGTCAAAGGGTCAAAATCGGTTAGACGGATCCCAAAATTGACCCTGATATTTTGTAATATCGAGCAATGGCATAGAATCGGTAGGACCCTGAAATGCATTAGTTTTCCTCGGAAAAGTATTAGCAATCCATCGGAAAAGTATTAGTAGTTCTCTCAAGAGTATTTTAGTAGTTATTCAAAAAATATTAACTTTTTTCTCAAAGTATTAGTAGCCCCTCTAAAACGTATTAGAAGGTACTAAAAGTATTATTTTATGCCACTAAAGTTTTTAATAATCCCCTCCGAAAAGTATTAGTTTTTACCCAAAAAATATTAGTAAATTCTTGAAAAGTATTAGTTTTCCCTCTAAAAAGTTTTATTTGTCCCCTTGAAAATTATTTAGTAGTCCCCACTAAAAATATTACTTTTTTCCCAAAAATACTAGTAGCCCCACCGAGAGGAGACCTGCTCATAGGTTTTTTTTTAATTTCGCTAAACAATTAAAAGTTTCTAATTTGGAGTAGCAAGGTGGCGGCCATGCCAACAATCTAACTTTTTTAATTTTGCGGCCAAAATTGTCCTATGTGTGTCAATTGTTTTAAATTAAAATTCTAAATTGCAAATTGGAAAAATAAAAGTCCTAAAATATCATCACCTTAAAGTTACAAGAGCAAGTTTACAATTAAGCCTATTAAGTTTATATACTTTATTGATTATCCTAATTTATATCTTTATAAGTTTTATAAGCCTGATAAACTTTATTAATTATTTCTAAGTATACTAGTAGACTTACAAAGTTCATATTTTAATTGACTATTTTTGAGAACTAATTGTGTGTATATATATATATATATATAACATTTAGTATACTATTTTATACTTATAAGTTTAGTATACTTTGAATATATAAACTAAATAATTATCAATTTTTTATTGCTTGAAATTTGAGAGAGCATAGATGTTTTGGTGGAGAAAATACTTTCAAATGAGATCATGTTTATAATATAATAATAACTAATTAAAACATACCTCTCTCTCTTTTTTTCTCTCTAAACCCTAGTCGCTCTCTTCCATCTTTTTCATTCCTTTCTTTCCTCGTTCTCCTGTGGAGGATGGAGGAAGTAATTTTCCTTGATTTTACTATAAATAAATTTGTCATCAATATATGACTTTATTTGTCCCCAATAAGTGACTTTTATTTATCCCAAATATGTGTTTTTTTTTCCAATGAATAAGTTTATCCCATGTGTGGAATTTTTTCAGAAGGTCAGATGAGCCATTATCTAACGATACATGATAGAAGCGAGATCATCTTTGGTACGTGTTTTGCCCATCACCTCCGTAGCGAAGTTATGATTCTACAAATCTATTTATGTTTAAAGTTTTTCTTTTAGATCTGTATATGTTTATGATCATGTAGGGCTTCCAGCTATTTTCATAGTTTATTATGATTAATGAATGAAATTCATTTGATTAAAAAAAATGAGATCATATTTATAGACATTTTTTTTCAAAATTTTAAAAAATAAAATATAGAAAAATGATGAATTGATGATCTTACCGTTGGCTAGCAGGCTAGGTAATATTACCGTTGGCCGAAGCTTAATCAGGCAGAGTGGTTATGGGCTGGGCGTGAATGGGAAGGGGGTTACTGGGCTGGGCCTCTTTAGGGTGCTGGGTGGATGGGATATAAGATATGTATATCCCATAAACGTATTTTCCCCAGTTCAAACGTGCTCATAAGGTGTTAATTTGGGCAACATATGTATATCGCGATACTATAGTTTTGGCCAAGTTACTTCATGAAACATGAATTGATAGCTTGGAGTAGGTGTTCGATATACCCAGTTTGATTTTGAACTATATATTTCATAATCAGTTATAATGGATTGGAAATCCAATGATTTTGGGCCAATGGTCAATCCGTCAAGGTGAGGTAACTCTTGACTTATCTTTAGAGAGGTTAATGGTTTGAGCCCTCGGAACAC
The DNA here is from genome assembly GCA_016081115.2 of Rehmannia glutinosa. Taxonomy (NCBI): domain Eukaryota; kingdom Viridiplantae; phylum Streptophyta; class Magnoliopsida; order Lamiales; family Orobanchaceae; genus Rehmannia; species Rehmannia glutinosa. Next base: position 81,319 of record JABTTQ020001859.1, on the reverse strand, counting down.
GATGGTGGAACAATTAATATTGAGGGTTTCAAGCGTCTTGATAGAAGGGAGCCCAGTTAGTATCTGACACAACACGATAACCGGACATAAACCCGACCCGAAGTTACTGAGAGAAATCCAGACAAAAACACGACTAACACGAACCCGACACGATGTTACCAATTTGTCTAAAACGTAGTAACTTTAAATTTTTATTAACTTTGTAAAGATTTTAAGCATAATCCGAAATCAATCAGAAACCAAACATGAACCCGACCCGATGACCTGACTTGTCACCCCTAAGTCCAACATGAAGCAATCACTTAGGGGACGACTCCTTGCGCGCGGTAGTTGACCTGAGAGCCATTGTACATTTTTCTGGGGTAACATGGGGACATTTTAAGGGACCGGAGTTGTTTTCAGTTTCCCTAAAAAAATTAGTCACGTGGAATATAGAACCTCGATATATATAAAAAAAAAAAAACTGATGACTTGAGTATCAACACAGTATGAACTATGATGATTCATTATAATTTATCTAATAATAATTTATTTTTAAAAAATATATTTAAATATCATTTTTAGTACATATCGTGGGACCCATCACCCATGTAAACCTAACAAAAGCTTAGTGAACCAAGCTATGACATTGCTTTTGAAATTTTTAGGTATCACTCGAACTCCCATACCACTACTATCATTAAAAGTTGCTCCGTCAAAATATTAAGATATGTTATATTGTATTATATGTGATTGATTTTTTCTTTTTTTCTTTTGAACATTCTTAATTAGTATTAGTGAGATACAATAAAATATGGATTGGTTAACAACATTAGATATGTTATACTGTAATATATGTGATTGGTTTTTTTATTTTTTGGGGGGTTGGAGTTTTGTAGTTAGTATTTGTCAGATACGATAAAACATGGATTAGTTAACATTAGGAAAAACAATGACTGATTTCTTGTACATATATTATGTAATCTATTTCATTGTTATCTGTAGCGAAAAGTAATTCAACTAGAGAGTAGGGTTGATAAATCGTTCGTGTTGGACCGTTATCCCGATAATGACACGGCACGACGATAAGCCCAAACACAAACACGACACGATAAGTTTAACGGGCCTGAAATTTAAGCCCAAGCATGACACGTTAAAAGCACGGAAAACACGGTATGACACGATAAGAAAAATTGTCAAATTTATTTAGGTGAACCCGTTAGGCCCATTTGGCCCGTAAAACCCGTTAACAAATAAAACTTATGATTTTTTTTATATTCTTTATATTTAATACCTAAAACATATATTCTAATAATTTTTTAATAAAAATAGTCAAGTAAAAATAATCAATTATTATTAACTTACCCATATAAATAATTAATTATTAATAATTAAAAAATTATCGGGCCTTATCGTGCAAGCCTTATGACAATTCGATTTTATCGTGCATTATCATATCGGCTGATAACGGCCCGAACCCGATAAGCCTCACCCAAACCCTATAATTTCGTGTTATTGTGTTCGAGTTTCGCCAATCGTCGTGTCGTGCCTCAAATTGTCACCACTATTGCAGAGCATTATTTCTTCCAAAACTTTATTGTGGCAACTTTATTTTCATCATGATTTTAAAGCAATTTTATGACTAAGAATATCATCTTGGCATATATTTTATATAAAGACTTGGGTTACACCGTTTAATGGGTTTTTTTCTCGTTAGATGGATCCAACCCGACCCACATATATATATATTTGTATATTTATTTGTAATTTCATGCTCCAAAGACATTTTTGTAATATTTTGGGAGGTGTCATAGAGTTTCCTGGACCCGGTGACATTTTTGTAACATTAGAGGTCATTAAGTTTTTCATTCCGAAAAAGTATTAGTAGTACTTCAAAAAAATATTAGTATTAGTCATCGAAAAAAGTATTAGTAATCCCATTGAACAATAATTTTAGTAGCCCTCGCCGAAAAATATTGATATTTTGCCTCAAAAGTATTAATAATCCACCTAAATGTATTAATTGTATCCTTGAAAAGTATTAGGCAATGACGTAATACTAGGTAATCATAAGAAGTATTAGATTTTCCGTTGAAAAATATTAGCAATCCCTTGGAAAAATATTGGTAATCCCCCTGGAAAAAGTATTTGTAATCTTTAGAAGCGAGTTTTTAAGTAATCCTCATGAAAAGTATTATTTTTCCCGCAAGAGTATTAGTATTCTCCTTAAAATGTATTAATAAATTTATTGGAAAGTATTAGATTTTTCGATTAAAGGTATTTTAGTATTTCTTCTGAAAAATATTAGTAGTCCTCCCAAAAATATTAGTATTCTCCTAAAAAGTATTAGCAACGTCAACATATGTTATTGTTGTGTTGTTAGTAGTTGTGCGGGTCAATAAATTGATTGATTGACCGGAGTATTTGAATCCGTCTAGCAGATTGATGGTCCGAACAGAGACTACCCATATATTTTATATAACTACTTTGATTATTGATGGGATAAAATAGACTTTTAATTAGCGTTAATTTATTTTGGATTCGTATTCTAATTTTTCAAATTTAATATCATATATGAATTTGAATACCAAATTGAATCAAAAATGCGTTTTTTAAACCCCTTAATCCTAATATAAACCATGAGGCTTTAGTATTCCGTTAATTAAAATTAATTCGATTGCGGTCAAAATAAAAGAAGTACGATATGACATTCCCCAACTATTTATTTAATTATTAATTATTTATCATTTAAAGAACGAGGATAGAAACATCAGGGGGGAAATAGTTCTGATTTTGATTAAGACAGAGACAAGTCCACAAAATACAAATAAATTAAAAAGAGCTGCATTTTTTTAGGGTCAATCCCATTATTTTCATTTTCCAGGCTTTTTTGACACGGTATTGGCTGTAACATTGCAAACAACAGTAAGTATTGAGTTGGGACTTGGGAGTTACAACTTTCCCACTTCTAACGTTGTTTAATATTAATTAATGCTAATTAACTCGAGAATATTAGGAAACCTGTGTATCGCGCATTTTTGTGATTTAAATGAGACATTTCTTGAAGGTCCCATATAGTGTCTCTCCTAGGTGTATTCTCGCGGTTTTACGTGGTCGATTCTTGAGAGCCAGAGCTATCTCCCCGATGTATTCTCGTCTTTCATGTGATATAGTTTCACGAAAAGGTTAGTTATTTTCCAAAGAACTAATCGTGTGTGAACATAAAATATCTGTTATTAAAAAAATGCTATTTAACAATCACAAAATAAGAGATATGGGTGTCTTTGAATTGAGGAAGACAAAAAATTAACAGATATGGGTGTCACAAATAATGAGTTTGGCGAATATTTGGGAAATTCAATTCAAAAAGAATGGAATACTTGAAAATTAATAATATTATAGGAACCTAGAGGTGGTGTCAGTAGGGTCTCCATTCAAAAGCAACCTTTTAACTTGCTATATCTAATGAAATAAAAGATTTTTCTTAACAAATTTAACTTTTGGTCATAATAATAAGTTGGAAAAACAATCAAAATTTTGATTACTGAACCAATCAATCCAAAATTCCTTTATTTATCATCATTTCCTTCGTTTTTTTTCTACCTTGCTAAAAGGTAACAACCAAAAGATGTTAAGACTTATTATTATTATTTTTCTGGATAAAATGTTAAGACTTAAATCTTGTTAGACAATATTTGAAGTTCGAACCCATTTAAATAGTGTTATTATTGCACTCAAGCCAAGCACAATAATTATTTTCTGACAAACATGCACGATAATTAAATAACTTCTAATATCTATCTGTCGACTCATGTGCTAAGTAAATAATTCAATCGTTTTCATTAGCATTATATTTAGGAATGAGCTCATAATAATATTGTATAAAATTTGATAAGTAAAAACTAGTTCTATTTTTGTATATAAGAATATAGTAATTCAACATTAAGAGCAACATTTTTATTTAAATTAATGAGTAATTTAAAAAGTCACATATAATTATATATCGTGTTCTAAAAAACAGAAAACGCTAGTTGGGCGATATCGAGTGCCTTCAAATGCTTGTGAACTCTTGTCGGGTTAGGCGGGGCCTCATCAGAAAAAAAACATAGCCAAACAAAAGAACATAATGTCTAGCGGTAATGATCTTTAGATTTTATTTTAAAACAATGTATATATATATTTGGTGAAATAAAGCTTTATATTTTTTTTTTTGAGGGGAAAAGCTTTATATTTTTTTAAGAACACAGGAACATAATTATGACAGAGTAAGCAATAATTGTTCACGCGTAAAAGAATTGAATAAAAAAAGGAAATATAACATGAAAATAATTTATATGTAAAAATGTTAAAACAGTTTTAATGGGATCACCAGACCATCGCCACAAAGAGGACTGCGCCTCCAAAAAAAAGTCCAAAGTCCCGCATTTCTCTCTCCTCCACAAGAAAACACACACACAGACACACACACACACACAGTGAGAGAGAACATTGGGGTGAGAGTGAGTGGAACAGAATAGAGAATCGAATCGAGAGTGTAGGAGAAAAAGAAGGTCCGAAGAGAAAGTGGCCTTTTTTAGTCTGTGTTTTGGAGTTAGTTATATGGGGGGAGGGACGTTCGTGGATGGTGTTCGTCGCTGGTTTCAACGTAAACCAACATCTGTCACTAATACCTCTTTTGCTCCCTCCAATAATAGTAATGACAATGAGCAACACCCACATGCAGTTTTGAGGGATAAACAAGAACACGAGGACGGGTTTACGATTGTTGAAGACTTTGATATCTCGGGACTCAATTTAATCAAGGTCCCTAAGCGGGTTTATTTCCTATTTCGGTTTCATCCATGGATTCCCAGAAAAAGGTTGCATATTTTTTTCTTTTTTGTTAGTTTTTCTTTTATGGGCCCTGTCGTTTTGTTGTTTGATCTTTTACTTTGTTGGTTTCCTTTTTTGATAGGCATTGTGTAGATCTGTGTTCGATTTCTTGAGTTATTTTTGATTGTGTTTGATGATCTGATGTTCTCTTCAATTTGGTTATTGATTCTTGGTTTGATAGTGGGGATTACGGTCTGTATGATCTGATCCAGGAAATTAGGAGTTTATATTTATTTTTTTGGAAGCTTTCGTTTGTTGTCCGAAATGTGAATCAATCTAGGTGGTTGATTTTTTCGAATCGTTGAAAAAATTAGGTAAGAAGATTTGATGGGATGGATGGGAATTGAGAACTGTCCCAGTTGGCAATTCAAGTTCATGTTATTAGCCTTTTCAATCTCGTTTCTCTAATGTGTTAAATGAATTTTTTTGCTGTGGTTTTGTACTGTATGAGCTGCACCTATTTGATAGACACCATTTAAGAATGTTCTATTGGTTTTGCATTCAACAAATCATCACAAAGCCAAATGGAAAATTGTCTTTGCATATTGCGTTTTCTTGATTGGGAAATAGACCTTGACGAACAGAGCTTTGGGCATGAGATGCATTATGTTTTTATTGTCTATCATTTACTGCAAAAGAAAATAGAACCAAAAAAAAAAAAGAAGGATGGGGTGCTCCTATTTGGCAACAATTTCATGTTATTGTTTGAGGAATGCACAAAGGTTCTAATCGAGTGTTTTTTCTTTTGACAGAGTAATTTGGAAACTGAGTTCTTCACAGAGTATGGGGAGGCAAGTAGGTATCAGGTCCAAGAAGTTGTAGGCAAAGGTAGTTATGGTGTTGTAGGGTCTGCAATTGATACCCATACTGGAGAAAGAGTTGCAATAAAAAAGATCAATGACGTATTCGAGCATGTTTCTGATGCCACACGAATTCTCAGAGAAATCAAGCTCCTTCGGCTGCTTCGCCATCCCGATATTGTTGAAATAAAACATATAATGCTTCCACCTTCTCGGAGGGAATTTCGAGATATCTATGTTGTTTTTGAATTGATGGAATCTGATCTTCATCAAGTGATCAAGGCAAATGATGACCTAACACCTGAGCATTATCAATTTTTCCTATACCAGCTCCTGCGTGGCTTGAAGTATATTCACACAGGTCTCATTGTTCTTAAGATTCATCTTGACGCTTCACAACCATTATTGTTATTTCTATCCTTAGGAGAGGAAACACTTTTGACTCTATTGACATTTATATTTCTTTCTGTTCAGCGAATGTGTTTCACCGAGATTTAAAACCAAAGAATATACTTGCTAATGCTGACTGTAAGTTGAAGATCTGTGATTTTGGTCTGGCACGTGTGTCGTTTAATGATGCCCCATCTGCAATATTTTGGACTGTAAGTTTTACTTCGTTGGAGTGTTTGTAGTTCAAGTCACTCTGATATGTAGTTTTGAGCTTCCTAACCTTTTGATTTTGGTTTACATTTGTTAAAGGATTATGTTGCAACTCGGTGGTATCGTGCTCCTGAGTTATGTGGTTCCTTTTTCTCTAAAGTAAGCCAATGTTTCTGCTGAGGTCTCAGTGCCTTCTTTTATCTTCATAAAATGTCCTGTTGCTAATATGACACTTGCCCTCATGGGACTTACATGCCTTTATTGGTTTTGTTATATATGATATTTGCATTGGTCCTTAAACTTCCGTCACCCTTTTCTTGAGTCTGGGGATGGGGAACAGAAGTTATTCAATATTATTTTAGTCTTTTGGAGAGTAGAGGATGCTATTTCATATATGTACTTGCTGCCTAATTTTTCTTAGTCTGTAATGTTTAAACTCCTGCATATAGAACTTTGCTGACTTGTTCTTGTTAAGGTGTAACCTTAATATCGAAAGGTCTATCATCTATCTTGCAATCTAGTTCTGGTTTTAACTTCAAATGTACATGTAAAGTGCACGACTCAAAGAATTTTAGTGTCTAGTTGCATGGTAGGCTTACTAGGAAATGAGTAGAGAATTTTTATAAAATGAACATGTTTAGTCCATCAAGTAGCAATGCATGCTATGCTAGTGGGTAGCATAGAAAACTAATTGAATAAGTGTACTATAGGCTACTAAAGTTATGCTGAAGTTAACATTGGCCCAATTTTTCCCCGTTTATTATTACTTCTGAGTTACCAATGTCTAGAGCAATGTGATATTTATTGGTGGCATACTACTGTTCTTACTTCATAAAGTTTGTATGATTTTCTTGTTTGCAGTACACTCCTGCAATTGATATTTGGAGTATTGGATGCATATTTGCTGAGATGCTCACTGGAAAGCCATTGTTCCCTGGGAAAAATGTGGTGCACCAGTTAGATTTAATGACAGATTTGCTTGGCACGCCTCCTCCTGAATCTATTGCAAGGGTTAGTTAATTAATTCGGTTACTTATTTATTTTCAATCCGGTTCTGCGTCCTTTCTAAAGAAATGCTTTCTACATTACTTTAGTTAATAGTGATTAAAGATGCTACTAATGAAAAGCTCTATGTTTCATTTTCCTTGTGGCTTAACCTTTGTAACGTTATTTCATTTCACATTATAATGGCAGATCAGAAATGAAAAGGCGAGGAGATACCTCAGCAGTATGCGGAAAAAACAGCCTGTTCCATTTGTGCAGAAATTTCCCAATGCCGATCCTTTGGCTCTTCACTTACTGGAGAAGCTTCTCGCATTTGATCCTAAAGATAGACCAACTGCTGAAGAAGTAATATACAATGGCCTATAGGTTTATCATTTTTTATAATGATGTTTGGTATTTAGTAAAAACATTTATGGATGGTTATGTTTACAGGCATTGGCTGATCCTTACTTTCATGGGCTAGCAAATGTGGATCGCGAACCATCCACTCAACCCATATCGAAGCTTGAGTTTGAATTTGAGAGGAGAAAACTGGCTAAAGATGACGTTCGAGAGCTGATTTATAGAGAGGTAGGCCTTCCAGCATAATATTTCGTTCTGAAGCATGGTTTCTTGTATTTGTCGACTCTTTCTTATTCTGGGCACTTTATTCCAAGCAAACAGATTCTAGAGTATCATCCTCAGATGCTCCAGGAATATCTACGCGGTGGAGAACAGACTAGTGGCTTTATGTACCCAAGGTTAGGCCAGTTGTGCATGTTAGATTGACTACATTTTTTTCTTTTCGTACCAGTAACATGCTATTAATATCTATAAGCATTAGGTGGTTAGAGATAGGTATTACATGGTATGTTGTTTTGAAGTTTTTTGATAGCATTATGGTATACCATTTGTTCGGTCATTATTTGACTGGTCTTTCATTTTACCTCGAATAATGTATTCAGCTTTTGGTTACTTGAAGTTCTTCTCATCTATATGGTAAACATTTAAAAGTCAACAAATTCCGGAAGACTGTCTACTTGTTATTCCTAATTATCATCATCAACCATTGAGATTTGTGATACACTGACCGTTTTTTTTATCATTTTATGTATTTTAGTGGCGTTGATCGGTTCAAGCGACAGTTTGCCCATCTTGAAGAGCACTATGGTAAAGGTGAAAGAAGCACTCCTTTACAAAGGCAGCATGCTTCATTGCCTAGGTATGTGCTGATGCAGATAGTGATTCTTTCTTGACATGTTTTATAAGTTGGCAGCTGAGCAGCTTTATAATTATTGCCGGATTTTCACAATAAAGTTATTATTATATACATCCAGGTCTTAGTTATACTATATTGCACATAACTGGTTTTACCATTGCTGCTGAAACCAGCGAGATATTGAAATGATAAATCTGGGGGAAATTAAGTACAAAAAACTGCATTGGTGAGATCTTGAATGATGTTTGGTTTCATTCTTCTTTGTCTAGTTAAATGGTTAGTGATTCATTAGTTGCAGAACAGATGAATGATTTCTGGCTCTTTTATAGGCCACGAAGGCATTCTGGTCGTTGAATAATTGATCTTTTGAATGTTTTGATTTTATATTAAGCATTTTCATTGTTAGGTGTTGCTCTTGATGTGAACAGTGTCGTAAAAATCGGCCTAGGCGCCCCTAGGCTGATCCAATTTTGCTAAAATCGCCCAAAAAAAATCGTTCAGGCCAAAAATCGGCCAAAAATGGTAAAAACAAAAAAAAAAGAGAGGAAAACAATACTATTTCTAGGCGCCTGCCTAGGCGAGCTAGGCGCTGGGCCACCGCCTAACTAGCGCCTAACGATTTCTACAACCTTGGATGTGAAACAGCTTTTCTGCTGCATTATCTGTATCTGTAGCCTCTTTTGATTTTATAATATAGCAATTTTCCTTCTTCAGTTAGATGCGATAACTTGAAACAATCGATTTTCTAGCGTGTTTGGAACCATGAAGTCGTGCATTTTCATAACAATGTTGGTCTCTTGAAGATATTTCTATGTTTCAGGAGTGAGATCATTGTATCTAGTTGCATAAAATTGGTATATATTTGTCACGCTACAGTTCAAGTCATATTTTGCTGAAGTTGAAGTCGTGGATCCAATTCTTACGATAAATCAATACACTCATGTCTATGTTTCTTTTAATCTTAAAGAACAAAAAGGATACAAATGTGACTTTCAGTTCATGTTTGTTATGCTAGAGCTTACTACTTTTGCCTGCTATACGTATTAGTATCTAACCGTCGTCTACTGTGCCTGCAGAGAGCGGGTCCCTGCACCCAAAGATGATGAAGTTAAAGATAATGATTTTGAAAAGCGAACTTCAGCTTCTGTTGCTACAACTCTCGAGAGCCCCCCACGGGAAGGTGAAGGATCGGAAAATATGAACGGAAACTATAGTGCTCGTAGCTTGTTAAAGAGTGCAAGTATCAGCGCTTCAAAATGTATAGGTGTTAAACAAAAAAAAGATACAGAGGTACGTTTGTTGCATTTTACGTTCCATCGTTGTTTTTCTTTTATCTTTGACAACAATACCGTGGTTAAGGTTGGGTGGCAACTCAGAAATAGTAAAAGTTCGATGAAAACAAGCATAAAAAAATAGGGATAATTACAAAAACTACCCCCGAGGTTTGGGTTAAAATTACAAAAAACCCATAAGTTTGTGAAAATTACAAAAAACCTCTTGAGGTTTGATTCTGTATTACATTTTACCCCCTTCATGAGCAAAAACATTTCAAACTCCCCTCTTACATTTTTGTAAAAATATTACAATTAATCCAAACTTCCAGGGTAGTTTTTGTACCTACCCCTAAAAATATTTTCTTAGGGATAATTACAAAAACACCCCTGAGGTTTAGGCTAATTACAAAAAAACCCAGAAATGTTTTCAAATTACAAAAAAATCCTTAAGGTTTGATTCCATCTTACATTTTCTCCCTTCATAAACAACAAACATTTCCAAAAACACCATGATATTTCTACAAATATTATAGTTAACCCCTTAAATTTAAGGCATAATCAAACCTGAGGGGGCTTTTCGTAATTTTTGAAACATCTCTGGGTTTTTCTGTAATTAGCCCAAATCTCAGGGGGTCTTTTGTAATTATGCCTATTTTCTTATGGATATCTTGTGTTGGTTGAAAGTTTTTTTCACGAGTAATTTGATTCCACACGTTCTCAAATTTTCGTTCTTTGTTTGACAGGAAGAACCGATCGAAGAGCACAAAGAAGAGGTTGATGGGTTGACAGAGAAAGTTGCTGCTCTCCACACTTGATTTCTACAGTCCAATGGTAAATGGTGCTATACCGTTGGATCATTTTTTACTGCCGTTATGTGGAACTACTACCGGTGTTCTTTGGCATACATACGCCATTATAGATCTTTTACATTCGCTCGACTTTAATTGCAGCCGTATTTATATATAGTATTTATAGATTAGGAAACGAGAATCGATTTAAATCATTCGGATCGATTAGTTGATGGGAGAACTAAATGCATTTGCCGATTTGTTGTACAAAAAGTGACACTGTATCATTTTCTTCGGATGTCTGTGTATTATAAAAGCATCTGTGACATGATGTAGCTTACGACATATTTGGTTGATTACCACTTTAGTTAGTAGACTACTTGTTGTCATTACTTTTTAGGGGTAATTACAAAAACTATCCCTAGGTTTTAGTCTAATTACAAAAAACTCCATTTATCTTTCAAAATCACACACACGCGCATATATATACATATCCGTGAAGTGCTACAAAACCCCCCATTGAGGTTTGTATTTACTTGAAAAATATTCGCCTCATAAGGTGCAATTTGTAAAATAGAAACAAATGTTAAGGACTTATTTGCAATTTTAAAAGTTTTTTTTAATTAGGCTAAATCTTAGAGGTAGATTTTGTAATTATCCATTACTTTCCATTAGTGTGCAATTCTGTTAGTTAGATACGGGATGTGAAAAATTTGATTTAATATGTAGGAGTATATTATAAATATTTTTTAAAGTTACGGTGAAAACGGCAAAAAATATGGAAATATTTAATATATGGACTCAGACGTACGAGAATAACACGAATATAAAATAATTATTCGGCAGCAGTAATAAATTATAGCATAAATTAAAAATAATTATTTAATAATAACTAGTATACTTTTAAGTAAATCGTAGTTTACTAGTTTATACTTAGATTATATAAAACTTAATATATAGTTTTTATATTATATTAAATTATAACTTAACATAAATCCAAGATAATTATGTAATAATAATTCATATATTTATATCTTATTAATATTTTTATTTAGTATTTTTATAATATTTTTATTATACTACTAAATAAATTTTGAATGATTTTTAGAATTATTTGAATATTATAAAAATATTCAGGAAAATTTTCGTCCTACAAAACGGTAAGTGCGTTAGTCTTAAAGAAAATGCCAAAATTGATTACACAGATTTAGTGACAACTAGGAAACCAATATTGCCTCAATATGATGAGCACTATTAATTAATGAGTACAGATTTTATTTTCTCCTGAATTAGCCCTTTATTAAATACAGATTCCCTGCATTATCTGTGTAATTATCAACATGCTAGTTTTGAAAATAAGTGCCCGCGGGAGGATTTTGTTTTCAACACTTAACTAAAATGCAATTTTCATTCAAAATCACATTTAATTGTACCTGCTTCTTTTGTCACACACAGATCAGATTTGGATGTCACAATAATAAACATTCACATAATTTGTAATTTGTAATTTGTAATTCTATATTGTCTCTCAAATAACAAAATTTCATCAACACTCACATTTTCTCCTGAGTTCTTTCCTGTTAATTTTCTAAGCAAAACAATAATTTCAAGGTTCAAAAAATGGAGGAAATTTCGACGAAAAGAGCTAAAGTTGATGATTTAATCAGTTCTTTACCTGATGATATACTCCACCAAATCATGTCTCTTCTTCCACCAAGGTATGCTGCTAGAACATCAATTTTGTCACACAGATGGGAAAATATTTGGCTATCGTTCCCATCGATCAACTTAGACGAAAAGAAATTCGAAAATCGGGAAAATTTTTGTGCATGTCTGAGAACAACATTGGCACGTCGCAACTTGTCCAATTTGCAAAATCTCAGGTTACGAGTTAAGCTGCCTGGCAACGTTCAATTTTATCGCCATGTTCGCGAATTTTTGGATACATTACTACGAGATGGCAAATTATTGAAGAAGCTAAAAATTAAATTCTCGATTTTTTTCCTTTTCCTCGAACGAGACATTAATGTGCCTTTAGAAATAATTTTTGTTCTCCCGAAAGAAACATTTTTCCTAAGTTCATCTCTTGCTTATCTAAAGGTCGAGGGCTGCATATTCGACGATTTTCGACAAATTGTCAATTTACCTTCACTAAAAACCCTTCGGATGAAAAATGTTATATTCAAAAATGAAGAGTTTTTGGAGGAATTGATAAAAGGTTGTCCTGTTATTGATAAGCTGTCCATATTGCACTGTTTTGGGATAAAAAATATTAGGATTTCTCACAAAACACTCAAAACCCTAGAATTAGGGTTCCGAATCGGTCTTGAATCGTTTGAGCTAAACGTGCCCTGCGTGGAGTGCATTAAGTTTCACGCACTTTTCGACTCAATCAACGAAGATGGACTCATAAAAATCTTAGGGTACAAACACTCGAACAAAATCTTGGCTCGAAATCTTGAAACATTGTGTTTGGAGCATTTGATCATCGAACCGGAGGTTTTGCACAATATCATTTTGATCTTCCCTAACCTTGAGAAATTGTATATGAGCAATTGTGACATTTTAGGGAGATCCCAATTGTGTTCAAATAGTCTAACAACTTTGGAGATGATTGGTTGTCTTTTGGTACAAGGACTTGACATTAGGGCACCTAACCTTAATACCATTACATATTTACATAAACCCGAAGGAGCCCAATTGAACTATAGTATGACATTCATGTATGTAAGAAATCTTATTTTGGATAGTATAGAAGTGGAGCATGGGATTCTTTGGATCAACAATTCAAATTGCCCTACACTTGTCTCTTTGGAACTAGTTATGTGCAAGAACATGAAGCAACTTAGGGTAGCGGCTAGCAAATTAGAGTCGTTAAACGTGTCCGAATGCAAAGAGTTAGAATCTTGCATGATAGTGGCCCCACAACTATCAACTTTCACGTATACTGGGCATGTTGTGCACATATCACGGCTTGTTGCGTCGAGGAATCTTCGTGTTATGTTACATTTGAGAGAGCAAGAAAATGATGATGATTATCATGTGCATGATGATGGGATGGAGTTTGATAGATTATTCATGAGATTTGTTAAGAAGATTGGTGTCTCTGCTGCAAGGATGACAATTAAGTTGGCTTATGATTGTGCCATGGTATGTACTTCACTCCATCTCCTTTTATTTTGGCCATATTTATATATGTATTTCTTAATCCTAGTTTTTGTTAGTCTTGCTTGTTATTGATGATTATGTATTGTGTTCTATAGATCAAGATTAGGATAATTGAAGTTTCAACTCTAAGTCATTAAATTATTACTTTTTATTTGATGTAGCGGAAGAATCTGATGAGATGTGTTAATATTGTCGCTAAGTAATTGGAAAATATAAAAAAAATTAATTATTACTTTTTATTTGATGTAGCGGAAGCATCTCATGAGATCGGTTAATATTGTCGCTAAGTAATTGGTAAAAAATAAAATGTACTTAGACACAATTTAATTATGGGTAAGTGGTGGCAAAAATAAAATAAAATAAAGTATGCATATTTTATCGCTTAATAACCTGCGAAGTAAAAATAAAATAAAATGAAGTAGTCGCTTAAAAATGATATTCTCTGTCGCTAAGTAGTTGCTAAAAATAAAAAAACTCAAATTTCTTACTTGACGAGCAAATGAGTAAACATTGGAAGCTCATAAAACTGGGACATGTAAATTTTCAAGCCAAATTATTTAGAAACCTTTCAAGAAAAAGGTTAAACTTTCATAGAACCAAAATAAAAAGGATAGCCAACAAAAAAGAATAATAATCCAATGCAAACCAAAATTCAATATTGTATATAGTGTTTAATTTGTCTTAATAATAATAATAATAATAATAATAATAATAATTGTAGTTTTGAATATGTGACACTACTAGGGAAAAAAGGTCAGTAGCGACGACTTTTTGTCATCGCTATAAATTGAATGTCATCGCTAATGCAGTTTTTGCGACGACAGTAAATATTAGCCGCCACTACCATATCGCGATCACTTATGTATCGTTGCAAAAATGCATTAGCAAAGACAATCGTTGTTAATGTGTTATTAATGAAATTCCATCAATTTTTTGGTTAGTATGACATGTCATTTATTATTAGCGACAACATGTCATATATCATGATCCGTCGTTAATAGCGACATATACAATTCCATCTATATCTTTATGTGACCCGACATCATTTTTTCTTGGTTAATTTACTTACGAATGTCATTTATTGCTTAACCGTTTGATATTTGTTTGCCAACATTTGGCACTATATTTACCGATAAATACTTTCCTCATAAGTTTTCGTCGTTATTTCGTATCTATTTTTTTAATCTAAATATCTAATTTTTTCACAATTCCATTGTTATTCCATAGCAAATTTAGCTATGGTTATATAAGTAACTAAATTCTGTACCTATCTATCCCTTTTCATGAACACACTTACATTTTTCACATCTCCATTTTCTAATGGGAAATAAACTTGCAAAAATTACCATGATTTTACTTAACTTCATGATTTGAACATTAGAGACAAATATTCATTATGAAGCTTACTTTTCTTACTAATTATGTATGAGCACTTAGAGATTTACTTTCTTTCATTTTGCTTCATTGTTATTCATTACATTTCCATTCAAATATGATGCTAAGCTCTTTATAGTTTTGTAATTGCTTGATTGTTGTTTGCCATTAATCCATGGCATTTCATTGCACATAAGTTCTTAGAATAAGGAAACAAAATGTTTATAACTGACTATATTGGATATTCCAAATATCCAATTAACATTCCAATACTAGTCTATACCCTTATGTTCGCATGTACATGAAATAAATTTACACCACTAATACATGTGACATATCAATTATGTGTAATGTATACTAACATGACATACCAATTCACTTTTAGTTTTCAAGGTAACTGTCTTTACTAAAAAAAATTACTCAAAATTTAGTTGTTATTGTTCAAAAATATTTCTTATATATTATTGTTCTGTATTTCTATTTAATGGAAAAATAGTTTCTTCTCCCAATGGATAAATTCTTTAATTAGTCCTTACTTTAGCCTGTCGTATAAGATTTCTAAACTTATTGTTGATATGATATGTTATTTCACGTTACTAAAATAAAACTTGTGGTTTTTTGGATATTAGTGTTTGTTGATGATCAAGGATGTACATGTTCCTCCAACAAGTTATGTGCAACATTTGAAGGTTGAAACAAGGACGACAAACGTAATGAATCTTCAAGATCTTTTATCATTTTCACTCGGCATTTCAATCTACTGCAGTGTTCTATCAATCAATGTGGGGTGGTTTTCGTTAACCTTGCAGGTACTAATTAATTTCTTGCCATAAATTAGATCAACTTTACCATTTTTAAAAATAATGAATTTAAGATTATGTTATTGCAACTTTGTGTATTATTCTTGCACGCCACGATTCTTCAATTTCATATTGGATGAAATTCTAATATATTGAATAATTGAAATGTTCAATTAAACTCTTGAACAATAAATCAATGTAATTATTTCATGACCAGGTCTCTAACATACTTGATTTTGTTGTTCACTATTGGATTTATATGTGTGTATTGTTATAAATCCACTGTGGACAGTAAAAAGAACGAGTTTGCTACCCTAATGCAAATAATTCTACTCCATTAGATGTTGAATAGTTTGTAGCATATGGAATAGAACAAATTATACATAATTGTAACTTTTAATTAAACCATGTTTTATGAATCTAAATATGGGATAATTACAAAAAAACCACACTTGGGGTTTGGGTAATTACAAAAAAAAAAAAAAAACCAGAATGTCAATTACAAAAACCCTCGTGGTTTGCTTCTGTCGTAAATATAAGAGGTTAAACTGTAATATTTATACAAATATAAATGGGGTGTTTGAAATGTTTTTGCTTATAAAGGGAGAACGTGTACTATGCAGTCAAACTTAGAGGGATCTTTGTAATTTTCAATAACATCTATTTTTATTTGTTATTAGCTCAAACCTTGGGTAGTTTTTGTAATTATCCCTTAGAATATACATCAATCTATAGCTTGTGTATCAAAGCTCTATTCTTAAAAAAATAAATTGGGATCCATATATATCTTTAATTTCTCATGGCATCACACTTTTTTCTTGCATTTTAATGCCAATATATATTATTTGACAAATATCTATTGTTCTCTGTACACTCTAGTTTCAGGAAATTGAAAACAGAGAAACATTTGTTCAAAAGACTAATCTTGCTTGTATAGAGGACCACTTAGTACAAGTAGAGATGAGAGACTTCACAGGCACTCATGAAGAAGTGGATTTGATAGAATTTTTGGTTTGGAAAGCAAGGCACATGAAACACATGACAATATGGATGAAAAACGGAGTAAAATACGCAACACAAACTATGCGTCGTCTTTCGCGCATTTTCCAGCACTTCGACATTGTAAGTCATGAAAGTTGCATAACATTCTCCAAGCGTGCTATTTAAATTTGAGGAGTTCTTATATGAGACCGCCTCATGGATCTAAGTTCATGAGACGGGTCTTAAACACATACAAAATATGAATTCGATTCATGTGTATGGGTTTGGGACGAAATTCTACTTAAATATATGATCTGTCTCATACATTATATCCATGAGACCGTCTCACACAAATTTTTGTGTTTAAATTTTTCGCCCATGTGTTGTTGTTGTTTGAAATTGGCCGTACTGTGCGAAATCTTTGGTTTTTACTTAATTGTCACTTAAAAGATTTTAATGTAGTTGGTTTTGTAGATCTTTGTTGATTTCAATTCTGAGTTTGACATACTCTGTAAACATATTTGTTGCATTGTTTTTTATCATTGCTTTGTTACTTTTGCAATATATAGTTTGGTGAATGATTAACTAAAAATATATAGAAATGTATTTGCATATAAAACACAGTTGAGAATGTAATGACATAAAGACTCATTCATATTGAAAAGCTGCTCTATAGAAATATTTATGGTTTATCAATCAATCCATACAATTAAAATGAAATTATCAAAGTGTCACATTTTTGCCTTATAATCTTCATTAATTATCAAATCATTTTGGGATCATAGCTTTAGTACAAAAAATCAATGTTGTAAAAAGCGCTAGGCGCTCGCTAGGCGGCAAACTGGGGCATAGCGCCTAGGCGGAGCCTAGACGGGGTTAGACGGGACCTGTGTGGGATTAGGCGGGCCTAATCGGAAAAAAAATCGTAGGCGGACAAGGGGGGCCTAGCGCCTAGGCGGGGAATTAATCGGGGCTAGGCGGGAATTTTTACAACAGAGCAAAAAATACATTGGCTTTTCATTTCTGCTGATAAATTTCAAAATGATTTGTCCCTTACTAATTGTGTATGTGATGAAATTTTGTTGCAACTCAATGGGATTTTTAGGTGAAACTCAAGAATCTTTGTAATAGCGATTGTCAAAATATTTTCGAAATAAACTAGGTTGTTTAATTAATTTTCAACTTAATGTACTCATTCCAAAGTTTGCATAAGTTGGGAATCGCTTGGTAGCCTGGTTAATCTTAATGGGATAAGATGTATGTAAAACTCAGACATGTGCCTGAGTTCGATTTCCACCTAGCTCCCTCCCCTACCATGATTTGTACTCACTACTAAAAAAAGATAAAAATGCATCCATTCACATAAACTCGGGCATGTCCACTGGTGGATCCAGGGGGCACAACGTGGGCTTTGGCCCACCCTTTTTTTTTTAAAAAAAAATAAAAATTAGTGAGTTCTTTTTTTTATTTTTTTAGTGTTAATTTGTATAATTTTTCTTGGGTTTTCTATCTGGCCCACCCTATTATCGTGTATCGGCCCATCCTATTAGGGTGTCCTTACTCCGCCATTTGGCATGTCAATAGACAATAGGTGATACTCTTCCTTGCATTGAAGTGGTATATTGATATGAGTACTTGTGACTTGTGAGTATTAGAAATGTTGGAAGTAAAAATCTAAACTGATGCGACTATACAAATTCAAAACTCAAATGTCATTATCATTTTCGTCGCCCCAAATAAAAGAAAATTTTCCATACATCTCCATAAGCATGAAAAATAATGATAAGACTTTCATTGTGTCTATGCACCAATTTTATTTATAACTTACTGACCTCACTAAGCTTTTGCTTACATCAATATTCAAACTATTACACCTATGAACTCGCTAATTCTATATTTAAATACTAAAATATATATTAATACTAAAATGATAATAAGTGTATGCTATAAACTAATAAAAGTTAATTCATGATAACAATTGTACAAACATTTCCATCACCAATAGTCTCCACAATTACATACACCATCCTTAAAGTGGTGAAAACGGTTAGGATCACGCAAGATTATCAATCTCCCCACAATCTTAGCAATGTGTTTAATCGCGGTGTGACAGTCCTCACAAACCCGCAAGTTTTTGAAAACACGAACCGGTCTCCCACTCGGTATTTTCATAATTCCATACGCAACCGCTAGTTTCTCACTATGACACTTAAGCATGTGCTGTTTTTCTTCTTCTTCCACATCGTGCAGCACCAATTTCGTAGCCGAGACGTAACCGTCCCGTTTCATACGCAAGTCCAACTCTTCCAAAAACGCGTATATTCCGTCACTCTCAGCGTGGTTCGAGTCTCCAACAGAAAATGTGTGAATATTGTTTTGTACTTCAACCCAGCTATACCCCGGTACTTTATTGACACCCGTGTCCCTCATTTTCGATCGCATCTTTCTAACATCTACCCATCTGCCCGAAGATGCGTATAAGTTGGAAAGAAGGACGTACATTCCGGAATTCCAAGGTTCCAAAGCAAAGATCATTTCAGCTGCTTTTTCGCCCAATAATGTATTTCCGTGTATCCTGCTGGCACCGAGGAGAGCTCCCCATGTTGCTGCGTCTGGCTCAAAAGGCATACTTCTCATTAGGTTTTGAGCATCGTCTAGGCGTCCGGCTCGACCTAGAAGATCGATCATGCAAGTATAGTGCTTTGAATTTGCCACTATGCCATAGTCTTGGCTCATGGAGTTGAAGTAATATCTGCCCCTTTCCACCAAGCCGGTATGACTACATGCCGACAGAACACCGACCTATATTAAGACAAGAAGAGTAGTTGAATTAAGAACTAACAGAACATTTTTTTTTCTACACATTAAAAATTAAATATATATTAGCAATCAGTAAAAAACAGAAATTACAAAATATTCAGGCTGCAAAACAAACATAACTTGTATGAAGTTGAGTTTACCATGGTAACTTCATCCGGTTGAATACACGCTCGTTTCATTGATTCAAAATGTTTGAGAGCTTCTTCGCCAAAACCATGTCTTGCATAACCAATAATGATTGTATTCCATGAGACGACATCCTTATCCTCGATTCTCTTGAACACATTATATGCCTCGTCGATGCTTCCACACCTACAATACATGGCAAGAAGAGCATTGCCCACGTAACAGCCAAACTCATACCCTGCTTTAACAACCCGCCCATGTATTTGTTTGCCAAGCTCAAAAGCAGCGATATCAGCACAAATGCTCAAAACACAAGTAAATGCCGAACGGTTTAACCTCTCGCCATCCCTTTTCATTTCGATAAACATTCGTAATGCCTCCTCACTATCGCCGTTCTGAGCATAGCCAGCTATGATTGCTGCCCAAGAGATACAATCTCGATGTGGCATCCTATCGAACAAATTTCTAGCACGAGCAATATCTCCACTCTGAGCATAACCAGTTATCATTGTGTTCCAAGAACTAACATTTCTACAAGGCATTGCTTCAAACAACTCTCCAGCCAAATTCATGTTCTTGCTTTGCACATACCCTGCAATCATTGCATTCCATGAAATAACATTCTTCTCTGGCATCTCATCGAAAATCCTCCTAGCATCGTGTAACTGCCCGTTTTGTATGTAACCCGACACCATTGCCGTCCATGTAAACACATCCCGAATTGGGGATTTTTCGAACAACTTCCTTGCTTCTTCCATCCTCCCAATTTGAGCATAACACGTAATCATCGTATTCCAAGATACCGCATCTCTAACAGGCATCCGGTCGAAAATCTGCCTCGCCTCTTCCAATCTCTTCTTTTTCAAGTACCCACTCATCAAACAATTCCAAGAAACCACCGGCCAACGCCCTTTACTCTCAAACAACCTCCTCGCCTCCTCAATCCTCCCATTTTGAACATAAGCGGCAAGAATCCCATTCCAGGATATCTCATTCTTCTCTGGCATCAAATGAAAAACCCTCCTCGCCTCATCCACCAACCCGTTCTGCGCATACCCAGACAATATCGCGTTCCACGAAACAACATCCTTCACAGGCATTTCGTCGAACAACTGCCTGGCAGCCAATAGATTCTTGTTCTTTATATACCCACTGATCATTATATTGCAAGTGACCAAGTCCTTTAGCGGCATTTCATCAAACAGCTGGTGGGCCAGCTTGAAGCTGCCATTCGACAGGTACCCAGAAATCATGGTGTTGTAGGACACCGTAGTTTTGCGGGGCATGGAGTTGAACAAGCGCAGTGCGAGATCGCATTGGCCGTTGCGCATGTGAGTGGTGATGGCGATGTTGCATTTCACTATGTCTGAGTCCGTAACTTTTTTGGTTCTAGGCTGCGGCAGTGACTTAGTGGTTGGTGATTTGAAGAAGTCGCTAGTATTCCGGCGCGGTGGTGTTGCACTCTGAGCATGGATTCTTGTTCTGTTCGGCAACAAGCATAAGCTGCTGGTGTGTAGCTGTTTGAAACGCATCGATTGAGAAATAAAACTTTCATTTCAGTTATGAATGAACTCGTTATATGAAATTAGAAAACTATGGCTCATTTTCTTCCGGGAGAATCGTAAATTCATAATTTTCAATGAAGTTTTGGTTTTTATATTGGTTTTCATTAGAGTAAACGGGTCGGACTGGCTGAACTGTCGGTGTTGGCCTGCTGGCCAAAGGAAAATTAAATTTGGTTCGGCCGGCCAAAATAGTGATAGGACTGCTATTTTTGAATACTAGTCTATCATAACCAATGAAAATGCATATTAAATGTCGGGATAACTTGGCCAGACCGGTGTTTCGGGTCAAATTGGCCCGGTTCATCGAGTGGGGCTAATTTTGACAACTATGGGCCTTTTGTATTCACCTGAGCTTGTTTGGGAAATGGTTAGTCGGGAAAATGTCTTCTATTTTACCAAAATTGATATTTGGAAATTAGGTTTGTGGCCCATATTATCTTTTCGGGCTCTTAATAAAATTCAGCCCGCAATTCATATATTATTACAGCCCATGGGCTTTTTTAACTACAATAATACATATTATATTGTAGTTAAATTACGTTGTAGGCATTCATTTTTTTTAGAGTAATGTCATTCTTTGAGTGATATCTCATAATTCTCATTAGGAGCTTATTTGAACTCAACGAACAAAAACGGTGTCACATTAACAAGTCCAACGATCTTAATTAATTAGACCCTAGTCACTACTAGTGACCATATGCACATTTAATGGTTTGAGGTTGCATTTGAATAGAATTATTCAAAAGTTAAGAATTTCAAATTTATATTAACAAATTCATTGAGCTTATTTAGTTATATCATGATAAATCGATGTATTTCAATGCCTTAGATTCACTTTTGTACTTTTCGACAAAAAATCATATGAGACGGACTCACGTGTTTAATTTCGTGAGACGGATACCAAAATGACCTAATTAGCTTACCAATTTAATTGTAGAAACTAAATTGTTTTGATTTAAAAAATGGGTTGAATTTGTCTCGTAAATTTGAATTTATGATAGGATCTCACAATGAGACTAGCTTACTCTTTCCCTCAAATTTTCCTATCAAATTCAATATTTTCCATGCAACCTTAAATTATAGAGTCACACCAACCACCAAATATTTGGTGTGCTACAAACATACCCTACTAGTTAGCCAATGGACTAATAGAGTCAAATTGAAGCTTACATGGGATAATTAACTTAATAATTTAGAACATGACACTTTTAGGCTAATTAGACAATTATCCTTGCTGTTTGTATACCAGATTCATGAGTTTCTTGGCTTATTGGAAAACTTTTATGTAAATAGCCAAAACTCTTGAAAGATTTTATTCAAATTGAAAATTGGACATGATACTCGTTTTAATTGCTCATGGGTCCAGCCAAAAACAATTCTAAAAATAAACTGTCCCAAAAGAATGGCTTAACTGCAATTTTGGTCCTGTAATTATAAGAGAGTGACATATTTTGTCCTTTAAGTATCTTATGTAACGATGCTTTCCCCGTCCCCCCTTCGTCGGGCGGTGCTTGTGTGGGGGATGCGCCACCAGAAACCGGGACCTATAAATCCATTGTCATATTTGGTCATGTAAGTATCATTTGTAGCAATGTAGGTC
Source organism: Rehmannia glutinosa (assembly GCA_016081115.2). Lineage (NCBI taxonomy): Eukaryota > Viridiplantae > Streptophyta > Magnoliopsida > Lamiales > Orobanchaceae > Rehmannia > Rehmannia glutinosa. Next base: position 58,369 of record JABTTQ020001859.1, on the reverse strand, counting down.
CCGTAAATTTTAATTTTTGTGCAATTTTGGTCTCATAAGTTTTATTTTTGTGCAATTTTGATCTCACATTGATAAGTCGTATTTCACCCTTGTAGGATCAAAATTACACAAATTAGAACTTATGGACCAACACTGCATAAAAATCAAAATTTACGAGACTGAAATTCCTACTGAGCATACCTAGTAACCTAGAGGACCAAATATACAAATGTTTTTTTACTGATGGGACCAAAATTACTACACACAATAATTTTAGGATTAAATATGCCATCTCCTTATATTTACAGGACCAAAACTGCAATAAAGCCCAAAAAAATAGACATAATGATTTATGTTATGTATGCAAGTATTTTTGACAATAAAATGCCACCCCCTATATATATGGGACCTTGGGCATAAAGTGTTGGTGAGGGAAAAAAAAAAGAAGTTTGACAAAAATGGAGAGCTTATTTCAACTTCTTTTAATTGCAACATCACTACTTGCATTGCCATTGCTTTCTTCTTCTTCATCCAATACAAAGCATTTCCAGTTCAATGTAAGTTATAAATTAAAAAGAAATCACATATTGTATCTCTATCTTCACACACAGACCCACACGGATGTGTGTGTGTGATTGATTGTAAAAATCTATGATAAGAGTACATTAAATTGATGAAATTGCAGGTTGAGTGGAAGAGTGTAACAAGAGTTTGCCATACGAAGCAAGTATTGACAGTGAATGGGAAATATCCAGGGCCAACTATTATTGTCCATGAAGGGGATAATGTCCAAGTAACGGTTACTAACAAGGTTGCAAGAAACACTACCATCCATTGGTGAGTAATATTGATTTATATTTGTTTAAGTTTTTATTTTTTGTTTATTTTGATTGAATCCCTAATTAATTTTGTTTTTATGTACCTAATTATTGGGTCGTCATAAAGAATTTCCTCATCAACATATATTAATTTGTCTAGTTTCTCTTTATGTGGCCACCAAATTTATCATCTCATATCACATACATAGGTTTAAATTTAGGTTATGAAATTTAAATTTAGCCGGTTTCTAAATTTCAAAATCAAGTGAAAATATGTTCAAAAAAAATATATGAATTGAAATTATACAAGATCCATATATAATTGTATAATTAATTTAAGCATGAATCAATGCTACTACAAATGACCACTAGCTAGCTAGATAGCTAGGGGTACATCCTCATGATTAAGAGAATATTATTTTGAACATTGATATAATTAATTATCCACTAGTTCTCATGCTCTTATTTTATGGATTATAAATTAAATCTTATGCATGTGCTATATATGAGACAAATCTATTAGTTAAAATCCACACCAATTATTTAGGTCTTTTTAATTGGTTCACATTTTTTTTTTGTTTTAACTAATTTTGAAGGTCGGGAGGGAATGAGATAAGAATAAAAAAAAAACTGAAAATCATATTCGAATTCTGATTAACACCCTTGTAGAAGTTGATTGATATCATTTGAGCTATAAGCCTAAGATGCTCGTGATATTGGTCCATTACGATACTACCACATATTTCTATTCGGAGTTAAAAAAAATTAAGTAGCCAAACAATAAGCTCAGTAAATATAATGTGCTACATTAATTGTGTCCTCTTTCATTTAATTTGTAGTGTAATTATATCATGAGGTGTCATCATTCTTCTGCTTTCCTTATTTTCAGTACTTATGTCTTCTCTTTTTATTGACTACTATTATGCACACTTTGATGCATGGCTCTCTCTTTTTTTGGCCCTTCCATATGTTATATATGTTAAATATCCTAATTATTTTGTACAAAATTCTGGAGATCTTATGGTGTCTTGATATAACTCTTAATACTTTTATAGATCTAGATGTATAAGACATAACTATTCACATTTATAAATAATATATATATATATATATTTAGTTCTCTTGCGTATATATTTCAGAAACTTATGGGTCATTTAGAAGTACAAAATTTCCTTAAAAAATTAATGTGTATTGTTACAAATATAATATTCATTAGGGATGGCAACGGGGCGGGTTTGGCCAAACCCGGGACCCACTCCGCCAAGGAGAAGTAAGACCCGGGACCCGCCCCGCCCGCCTCAAAACCTGCCAAATATATTTTTAAAATTATAATAATTTATATTTTTCTATTTGTGGCCAAATTTTCAAAAGTAATCAAATGCCAATAGATTAAAAAATAAATAAATATAATTATGCAACTTATTATAACTATTTTTTTTAGAATTGGCTACTATTAAGATTTTTTTTAAAAACAAATATTATTAGTATACTACATAGTACTCAACTAATACTTAAAATAAATATTCAAAGTAGAATATTACAAGATATTATATTAGTAAATTAAACTTTAAAAGTAAATAATATTATAATAGTACTCAACTAATATTTTTAAACATATAACACTCAAATTTAAAAGTAAATAATGCAAAAATATTTTAATATATATTTAAAAATTTAATAAAAATTAACATGCGGGCGGGTCCTATAGGACCCGACCCGCCCGGACCCGGCGGGTTTTGCAATCTTAGACCGGGACCCGTCCCGGGACCCATTTATCCGGGTCTAGACCCGCCCCATCGGGGCGGGTTTAATGCGAAAACTCGCCCCATTGCCATCCCTAATATTCATGCCAGAACACTATAAAATTTCTTTTTTTTTTCAAAGAAACTTGTACAATATCCCTCCAGGATTCTGGTCAAATTCTTATGTTTTTGAAGATAGTTTTTTTTTTTTGGGTGATCAGAATTAAATATCTTCATTACAAAAGGTTTTTGTAATAATAATTTCTTTTTTAATAAAATTTGTATTAATTTCTGACAAAGCTATTTTTAAATGATTAGAGTCAATTCACGAAAAGTTGATTGGCTTTTCTAGTATTCGAGGGATGTCGATCGAATCAGCCTCATAATTGTGATGTACAATTTTAAAACCGACAGGTATTCATTCTTATTGGTCCTACAATGCGTGAGAGCAATATATAATCTAATGGGACAATTAGTATAGTTAATTTATTTTGTAATTAATAAAACAAAAACGTATTCGCTAATATTATAAGCTTCATGCATGGACAATAAACGTATAGACTATAGTTCTAATTAAATCATCTCAATTATTTAGTTATAAAACCATACTAATAATAATGATATGGTGATAATCAATAACTGTTTTTTTTATATATATTCTTTAAAGAAGAGGTCTTATATGAGACCGTTTCATGGATCTAAGTTCATCATGAGACGGATCCTAAAATATTAAAAAATATGGATTATTTTCATGGATATGAATTTGGGTCGAAATTATGTTTAAATATTGGATCCGTCTCGTACAAATTTTTGTGTTCTTTAAAATATGGAATCCATAGATCATATCTTCTTCATAATTATAATATTAAAATAGTTTTTCCATTAAACCACCATAATACATTATTACTATAGTAATTGTATATTTGTGTTGTGGTTGACTTTTACTGTTTTACATGATACGTCTTTTCAATTCTAAAAAGTGTACTCATCCAAGTTTACAACTTTAATTACCACATTTATATTCTAACTTGCACTGAATGCTTAAATTACTATAAGGAAAAACAAATTTGCCTATAGAATATTATGTAGGTAAAGTATTAATATAATTGTAAAATGTAGGTAAAATCGTTATAGGTAAATTATTACCAACAAAACCTAAAATTGTTGGCAAATACATATAATAATTCTGTCGACAAATTTAAAAAATGTACATTTGAGATTTGTCGGTAATTGGTCGGTATAATTTGGAAAAAATAATATTTTTATTTTGTAGGTATTTTGTATATATGTAACTATAAAATTTAGTGACAAAATCATTTATGTCGGTAATTTTTTTCGATAAACTGCGAGTTTTTTTTTAAGTGAAAGGCAACGAGATTTTTTTTTCATTTTATATTTTCGCCTTCTACACTAGTGACTGAGAAATTTAGTGGTGATCAAATAACATCTCAGAAGACAGAAAGTGTAAAATTGAATAGGAAATTGATATTCTTGAAAAGGAAACATCATTTGTAAGCATGTCAAGAATAAACTAAACCACAAATGGAGTGAACAACAATTAAAATTAAACTTTGAAAGCAATGTACATTGACAAACGAGGGCCCTTCACTCGATTATTTGTTATTTATTATCTCTGTTTCCCTTTGTTTCTCCGTTGAAGACACCTCATTTTTCAATACGCCATGGTTGCACATCGTAATTTTCTTATATATCTTAAACACAACATGGCAAAAGTAATAGAGTAACAGTTTCAAGCCTTTCAAAAAAAAAAAGGAACAAAGGTTTCAAGATTTATACTTGGGTGAGACATACAAATTACCCATAAAATTATTATAAAAACAAATTATCAAAAGCTTGAGATTGTAATTCAACATGATACCACACAGTGTTCTAAAAAGCGCTAGGCGGCAGACTGGGCCCTAGTACCTAAGCGGAGCCTGGATGGGGTTAGGCACGCTGGACTTGGGCAGGGTTAGGCGGGCCTAATTGGAAGAATAATGTAGGCGTACAAGAGGGGTCTAGCACCTAAGCGGGGACTAATCGGATCTAGATGAGGATTTTTAGTAGAGTGGTACCACATGAGGTCGTGAGTTCAAATCTCACCGCCACCCGTAAAAATATTCCACATGCAAAGCTTCATAAATAATCGTCTGCGTGTGAGGGGTGTGTGTTATAGTAATTTAAATATTCAATGACTTACCTATCTAATAACTAATTAAAGTTTAGATGAGAATATCATTCAACATATGCACCTCAAGCTGTTTATAATGCCTCAAGGGGACATTTTTTATTATAAAATGTACTGAATTTTTTTTATAGTTTGATTAAACATCAAACATGTGTATGTTTTTGTAATTTATCCTTTAAACTTATATGATATTTCCATTGAAATCGCACGTGTCTAAATGATGAAGACATTTCTAACCAAGTAACCATAGGGGTGACAATTCCTGACCCGTCACGATAATCCCATACGAACTCGACCTGAAGTTACTGAGAAAAGCTCGAACCCGAATGCGTGTCTGGCACAATGTTACCATTTGTTTATAAAACATAATTATCTTATTTTTTACTTATTTTGGATGTATTTTGAACATAATTCGAAATTGACCCAAAATTGAAGACGAACAGAACCCGATAACCCTAATTGCCACCTCTATCTAATCAGATTTGTCAAATCTAAAGTTTAGTTTTGATACTCACAGGCATGGGGTGAGGCAGGTGAGAACAGGGTGGGCAGATGGACCCGCATACATAACCCAATGCCCCATCGGAGCAGGCAAAACTTATACTTACAGTTTCAGTGTGGTGGATCAAAGGGGTACCCTTTGGTGGCATGCTCATTTCTCTTGGCAACGTGCTTCTGTTTATGGCGCTTTTATCATTCACCCTCGCACGCCTTTTCCATTCTCGGCCCCTGCACTCCAACCTCATCATATTCCTCTCATCTTTGGTAATTATTATTATTATTTATTAATTCCCCTCTTTAATTTCTTCTCACTTTTTTTTGAAACCGATTTCTTCTCACTTAATTATGTGTGTTTAGGAACGCACTTTATTCAGGAACTTATATATTTATTTGGGATAATTACAAAAAGTACCCATGAGGTTTGATCTATTTACAAAAACCTGAGTTAACTTATAAAATTACAAAAAGTACCCCGAGGTTTGATTCATCTAAAATTAAGGGGTAAAACTGCAATATTTTAATAAATATGAAGGGGAATTTTGAAATATTTTTTACTTATTAAATGTTTAAATGTTAGACAAAATAAAACCTCGGGGGTATCTTTTGTAATTTTGAAAGCTAGTTGGGTTATTTTGTAATTAGGTCAAACCTCAAGAGTATTTTTGTAATTAACCCTATTTATTTCTTTATTTTTCAATGTAGTGTTTAGGGAAAAATAAATTTTGAAATTCTTAGTATCATTCATCGTGTTTTGAGGGAAGAAGTTATTATAAATAATAGTATGAACTCGACATTTTTTTATCTAATTTCCAACAAAAAGGGATTTAGCATTTCCATTCTTCAATGCAATATTAATTTTCTTTTTAGAAAAATCCTAGTTGAATAGCATTTAAGTCCCATAACCAATAATTAGATTGTATAGGTTGGTAACATTAAAACTAGGAATAATTACAAAAACACCCTTGTAGTTTTGGCTAATTACAAAAAAGCCAGAGATATTTCAAAATTAAAAAAAAACCTCTAGTTTGATTCGGATTTAAATTTAACAGGATAACTGTTGTGAAAAATTTAAGGGGTAGTTGTAATATATTTATAAATGACAGAAAGTTTTTGAAATATTTTTTACTTGTGAAGGGGAAAAATGTAAGACAGAATCAAATCTCAACGGGTTTTTCCGATTTTCAAAAATATCTAGGTGTTTTTTGTAATTAGCTCGAGGGTTTTTGTAATTATTCCTTAATATTATAAAAGTTAGTAAAATTATTAAAGATTTGGACTTAATCTCTGTCAAATGAAGCATTAAGCATTATTTTGGGTGCATGGAGAAGATTTTCATTCACTTATTCCATTTTGTTGAATTTTTCACCCCATGTGGTAAATACTATTCCTTTGGTAGGCACCAACCAACCAACACCACCAAGTCTTCAATGGTTGGTTGCCAAACTTTATTGACAAAGTTTGTTCACATGTTGAATTGGGCATGGAAAATGCCTATAAAAAGGGCTTCATCCTCAATGCAAAATCACACCAAGCAATTAGCATTTTAGCAATTGCAAGAGAAGAGAGAAAATAGAGAGTAGAGAGATTTCTATAAGTGTGTGTTTTGAGTGAAGAAAAAGGAGAAAAATTAGTAGTAATTTTTCACTCTCACCCAAAATAGCATTCCTATTTTTTCGGTATTCCAAGTTGAGCAACTTGAGATATTTTGTTTATCCCCTATATTTAGGAGAAAATTTTGTAAGCTCTACTATACATTTAGTGGAGGATTTATCTGGACTACGGTCTCGTGGTTTTCCCGATTTGGGTTTTCCACGTAAAAATTCTTGTGTCCTATTTTTATCGTCTTTGCACTATTATTCTTGGTTTGGTTCCCATTTTCAATCCAAACTGTGGGAAAAGATTTTACTATTTCATTTGTCTTGGCGTCATTTATTTTGACACTCTTTCCCAACAAGTGGTATCGAGCCACGTTGTTGCGGATTAAAAAAATGGAGGAATCGACATCTGTTGGTGGGATGTTCAAACTCAACGAATCCAACTATAATATTTGGAAACCAAGTATGTTGGATCTTCTCTACTGCAAGGATCTTTATTTGCCCTTGAAAGGTGATACTGCCAAACCAAAAGATACAAGTGATGACGAGTGGAAAATCCTACACAGAAAAACTGTAAGATATATCCGGCGTTTCCTTGAGCATAACATTTTCCATCATTTTGCTAATGAGGAAAAGGCTGATGTTCTATGGAAAAACATTGAAACCATTTTTGAGTGGAAAAATGCCTTGAACAAAGCTTCTATTATCAGAAAAATTGTTCGACTCAGATATACGGAAGGTGCGAACATGACGGAGCACCTAAATGCGTATCAGGGTCTGATAAATCAATCTACCACAATGAAAATATCCTTGATGATGAAGTAATTGCTTTATTCTTTGCCACCAAGTTACGTTCGACAGCTTGGGACACGCTTGTAGTGTCGGTCACAAGAATCTCAAATTTCAAATGGTGAACCGACTATGCAAATGGTCAAGGATTGTCTTCTTAATGAAGAGTCCAGAAGAAAGGAGTTAGAATATTCTTCTGAGTCAAAAGTCTTAGTAGCTTAAAATAACAAACGGGAAGGAGCAAGTTTAGAGGTTCCCAAAATAAAAGAGACAAATCCAGGGGAGGTCCAAATCGAAGGACTTCAAATGTCATTATTGTGGTGGTCCAAATCACTACGAGAGAGATTGTAGAAAGAAGAAAAGAGATCAAAAGAATGTAAATAATGAAAACAAGATCGATGACAAAGACACTACTGCCACGCATTGCGATTGATGGTGATGTTGTCATCATTTGTGATGATGCTTGTATCGATTCGCATGCCAATGACGGATCGATTATTGATTCAGAGCTTCATATCATATCACACCTCATCGTGATATGTTCACATCATACACTCGTGGTAGCTTTGGCAAAGTCAGAATGGCCAACCATAGTGTGACGGAGGTCGTTGGCATATGTAACATCATATTGAACACTGATACATGAAGCAGACTCGTGCTCAAGGATGTCAGACATATTCCCGACATTCGCTCAATATTATTTCCACGGCAAGCTTGACGATCTGGCTATGACAATCACTTTGGTGAAGGAAAATGGAAGCTCACCAAAGGCTCTCTCATTGTCGCTAAGTGACGTGACGCAAATTCTCTATACCTGATGCAAGCCAGATTATCCAATGGAGAGGTAAAATGCAATTGATAAAAGTTCCTCCATTGAGCTATGGCATAAAAGGCTCGGACATCTAAGTCGGAAGGGCTTGGAAGTTCGACCGAGAAAAAACTTCTCCCAGAGGTAACCAAGATGCCCCTACAAACTTGTGTTGATTGTTTAATTGGAAAACAACACGAGTTGCTTTCAAGAGTTTTTCACCTTCAAGAAAATCTCATCCTTTAGATTTGGTGCATACCGATTTGTGCTACATGAAAGATAGAAGTCTTGGTGGTGCAATATATTTTGTCACATTCATTGACGATTTCTCTAGAAAAGTCTGGTGTTTTGCTTTGAAATCTAAAGATCAAGTTCGGGTATCTTTAAGAATTTTCAAGCAAGTGTTGAAAGAGAAACAGAGGAAAGAAGCGAGTTCGTCTTGACAATGGTGGTGAATACCAGGGTCCATTTGAGCAACATTGCGGGATCATGGAATCAAGCTTGAGAAGAGTGTTCCAAAACTCCTCAACATAATGGTGTAGCGAGAAGGATGAACAGACAATTTGTGAACGAGTCAAATGTATGCTATCACATTCCAATCTGCCCAAATCCTTTTTGGGGTGAAGCAATGAGGATCAGTTGATCTAATCAACCTTTCTCCATCGCCTCCTCCGGGTGGCGACATTCCGGATAGAGTTTGGACTGGAAAAGATGTTTCCTACAAACACTTGAGAGTGTTTGGCCACAGGCGTTTGTGCACATTCCAAAAGATGAACGATCCAAGCTTGATGACAAGACCAAGTCATGCATCTTCTTGGGCTATGGCCATGAAGAATTCGACTCACAGATTATGGGACCTCGAAGAAGAAAGTTATGAGAAGCGGTGATGTTGTATTCCTTGAGGATCGACAATTGAAGATTCCAAACAGATTGAGAAATCTGAATCAAACCAATATGTTCCTGATGACGTAGATCCAGTTTCTTCTCCTAGAAATCAGAATCACGGGGGAGGTGTGCAAGAGCAACATCATGATATAATCGGTGATGTCCCTCCCGTTCCACCACCGTAAGATGCGGCTAGAAGGTCCACCGACAAAGACAACCTTCTACCGTGATATAGCCCACATGAGTATGTAATGCTCACCGACGGGGAGAACCACAAAGTTTCATAGAGACCATATCACATGATCGAGAAGGATATGTGGATGGAGGCCATGAAAGAAGAGATGAACTCTTTGCGAAAATCACACCTATGACTGGTGAAGCTACCGAAAGGTAAACGTACTCAAAAATAAATGGGTGTACGGGTTGAAGACTCGATGAGCAAAGCTTACAACCAAGGTATAAAGCTAGGGCTGGTTGTGAAGGGTTTCAATCGAGAAGAAGGGTGTTGATTTGAAGAAATTTTCTCACCGATGGTGAAGATGTCCTCAATCGAGTTGTTCTTGGGATAGCCGCCTTGGATCTAGAAATCGAACAACTTGATGTGAAGACTGCATTTCTTCATGGAGATTTGAATGAAGAAATCTATATGGAGCAACCTAAGGGTTCAAAGTCAAAGGTAAGGAGAAACTTGGTATGCGGGTTGAAGAAGAGCTTGTACGGCTTAAAACAAGCTCCAAGACAATGGTACAAGAAGTTTGATCGCTTCATGACTGACCATGACTACAACAGGACCAATTTCGATCACCATTGTGTATTCTTTAAGAAATTCAAAGTGATAATGATTTTATCATACTATTATTGTATGTGGATGATATGCTTTGATTTTAGGTCATGATGCCAAAAAGATTGAGAAGTCAAGAAAGAACTTGGCAAGTCTTTTTGCGATGAAAGACTTAGGACCGCTAAGCAAATCCTTGGGATGAAAATCTCAAGAGACAGGGCAAGTAGGAAGCTCTCGGCTATCTCAAGAAAAGACGTTGAGAAAGTTCTTGAGAGATTCAATATGAGCAAGTCAAAACCAATCGAAGATCTCCACTTGCGGGTCACTTCAAGCTCAAATAAGAATGCAATGTCCCACAAGTGAGGAAGATAAAGCAAAAATGCAAAAGGTACCATATGCTTCGCAGCTTTAGGCGACTTGATGTATGCTATGGTATGTACTAGACCGATATTGCTCATGCGGTTGGTGTTGTTAGCCGTTTTCTCTCTAATCCAGGGAAAGATCATTGGTCTCAGGTGAAATGGATATTTCGGTACTTGAGAGGTACTTCTAAATATTGTCTAAAATTTGGTGATGACCAAACCGTACTAGACGGATTCACGATGCGAGATATGGCCGGTGATGTTGATTCTAGGAAGTCCACATCCCGATACCGATGAGATTTGCGGGGAGCTATCTCTTGGCAATCGAAACTTCAAAAATGTGTGGCATTATCCACAACCGGCCGAATACATTGTTGTGACTAAGCTTGCAAGGAGATGTTGTGGTTGAAGAAGTTTCTACAAGAATTAGACTTGAAGCAGAAAAATACACGCTCTCTCTTTGTGACGGTCGAGCGCACCACTTGAGTAAGAATTCTTCATTCCACTCAAGGCCAAAACACACCGACGACGTGAGATACCATTGGATTCGAGATGTGCTTGACGAAAAAACTGATGCAAATCGGAGAAAGTTCACACGAGATGAAAATGGTGCGGATATCTTGACAAAGTCTTTACCAAGAGATAAATTTGAAGTTTGCGAACCAAAGCGGATTGGTTGATTCCCCACATGAGGTGGAGGGGAGAATTGTTGAATTTTCCACCCCATGTGGTAAATAATATTCCTTTGGTAGGCACCAACCAACCAACACCACCAAGTCTTCAATGGTTGGTTGCCAAACTTTATTGACAAAGTTTGTTCACATGTTGGAATTGGGCATGGAAAATGCCTATAAAAGGGCTTCATCCTTGAATGCAAAATCACACCAAGCAATTAGCATTTTAGCAATTGCAAGAGAAGAGAGAAAATAGAGAGTAGAGAGATTTCTATAAGTGTGTGTTTTGAGTGAAGAAAAAGGGAGAAAAATTAGTAGTAATTTTTCACTCTCACCCAAAATAGCATTCCTATTTTTTTGGGTATTCCAAGTTGAGCAACTTGAGATATTTTGTTTATCCCCTATATTTAGGGAGAAATTTTGTAAGCCTACTATACATTTAGTGGAGGATTTATCTGGACTACGGTCTCGTGGTTTTTCCCGATTTGGGTTTTCCACGTAAAAATTCTTGTGTCCTATTTTTATCGTCTTGCACTACTATTCTTGGTTTGGTTCCCATTTTTAATCCAGCTGGGTGGGAAAAGATTTTACTATTTCCGCTGTGCCGACGTCATTTATTTTGACACTCTTTCCCAACATATTTTTCTGGAGTAATATATACCTTCCTGAATAATTTTCTTGAAAACTAGTCAAAAAAAAAAGCTTGAGTACTCTAAATAATAAAAAAAAATGCAGGGGAATGGTGGAATGGAGATATTGAAGTAGTAGAAAGTGATATGATGTTATATGGTGGTGGCCCTAAACCTTCAGATGCTTACACCATCAATGGCTTGCCAGGGCCCTTATACCCTTGTTCCACCACAGGTAAAAATGGCATCACATTTCTTGTTTCATTGGGTTCGGATTTCCTACTTTACTTTCTTATTTCATTTTGCATTTCATCGTTTGAATGAATGACACATGTTGTGAAATAAGACAGTATATATTTATGTTAGAGACACGTACGTGTCATTCATCTCATTGCACTGGGCTAATGACCTTATTAGAGTAAAGGTTAGACGCTCATTCCATTGCTTGTTTGGCACACTCTTATGGAATACAAACTGAAAAAAAAAAAAAAAAAAGTGGAAAAAAAACGTGGAGTTGTTTTTTTGGGCAAAATTGGTCATGTTCATTTTTAAACTTTTAATTGAGTCTGACAGATTTTTGGTGTTTTCTCCAAAGCAAAAATGTCTTTTAGCCATGTTTTTCAAAAACATGTTTGTTAGCGATTTTTGAATTCAAATGTCCATTTTACCCCTTTTTCATTTATGTGAACTGGTACATAACTTGGTACCGAGTTACATGACTCAATACCAAGCTAAATGACGAGTTATGTATGTCTCGGTACCATATCAATTTTTTGAAAAATGGTTGAGTTTCTCACCAGATAATAAAGAAGGGTATGGCTCTCAGTTTTTGGTCAAAACGGCTAAATAATATATTTTTTGAAAAAAACATGGCTATTTTTTATTTTTCACAAACATAAGTGGCCAATTTGGTTCTGTAAGTTTTAAAATTGCTCAGCTTAAGTCCTAATAAAATGTTGCAAAACCACCAGAAACTGACAGGTTACTCGCACGTGATACCCTAAAATTGTGGATTTTGTTTGCTTCCGGCTATTTTTTAGTGACATGGCAAATATTAATATCCACATCATCAACAAGTTACATTTTTACGATTAATGTGACAATTTCCGATGATTTTGCAACATTTCGACGACAATAGAACTCAAATCGACCAATTTTGCACTTTTAGGATTGTTTTCTTGTAATTCTTCCTAACATTTCTCTGTCATTTTTTCTCTTTACCCAAATAATGTGCAGATACTTTCATCCTAACAGTTGAACCAGGCAAAACCTACCTACTAAGAATCATCAACGCAGCCTTAAACGACGAACTCTTCTTTGCTATTGCAAACCACAGTTTAACCGTGGTTGAAATTGATGGTATTTACACAAAACCCTTCACAACAACAGCCATAATGATAACCCCTGGTCAAACCACCAATGTTTTACTCACCACTAATCAAATCCCTAATTCCAATCCCAATTTTGTTATGGCAGCTAGACCTTATCTCACTTCAATTTTCCCATTCAACAATTCCACCACAATTGGCTTCCTAATGTACCAAACAAATAATACCCAAATAAAAAATAACTTTGAATTAAATAATAACCCCCCAATAATATTGCCTCAAAATCTACCCACATTACAAGACACCCCATTTGCCACACAATTTTTAAATAGCCTCAAAAGCCTCGCATCCAGGGATTACCCTTGTAGCGTGCCTGAAACGATCAACAAACGCGTCGTGACGACAATAAGCCTAAACTTACAAGATTGCCCTTCTAATCAAACTTGTAAAGGGTTCCTAAATAAAAGATTCTACGCGTCCATGAACAACCAATCGTTCGTTCGCCCTTCTATTTCGTTACTCGAGTCCCACTACCACAATCTCACTACTACCCAATTTTCGTCCGATTTCCCCGAAAATCCACCGTCCGTTTTTAACTACACCGGTATCGACCCGGTGTCGGAAAACATGAGCACGAATTTTGGCACGAAGTTGCTAATAATGCCTTTCGGCACGAGACTTGAAATCGTGCTACAAGATACGAACTTTTTGAATCCCGAAAAACCATCCGATGCACGTACATGGCCATAATTTCTTCGTTGTGGGGAGAGGGTTTGGGAATTTTGATGTTGACAAGGATCCATTGGGGTATAATCGGTGGATCCGGAGAGAGAACACGGTGGCGGTTCCGGTGGGCGGATGGGCGCGATACGGCTTGTTGCGGATAATCCAGGGGTATGGTTTGTACATTGCCATCTTGAGGAACATGTATCATGGGTTTGGCTATGGGATTTATTGTGGAAAATGGAAATGAGCCATGGGAGTGTTTGGTGCCACCACCTAGTGATCTACCACAATGTTGAACTTTTTCTTTTTTTTTTTGGATATAGGTTAGATTTGAGAATCACATTAATTTGTTTCATGATTTGTCGTTAGGGAGTGTTTGCAAACTCTAAAAAAAAATTGAGTATCGGCTCTAGGTTATTTTTCAGAGTTGATACTCAATTGGTTTTAGAGATCGCAAACACGGATTGAGACTTTATGTTCCACGATCCTGTTGTACTTCACATTCTGTTGTTGGATAAATGACACGTGAAGAAGAAGATGTTATATTTGTACATGTGTCTTTCATCCACTATAGTAAACAGGAATGTGGAACGAGAGATCAGATCCCCGTAAACACTCCCTAATAGTGTTAGATTTTCTCATATAATTTGTAATGGTTTGTTGTGATAGTCCTTTAAGGTGTTTGTTAGACATGGTAAACTATAGGCATTTTATTGACGCGGTATTGTAATTAATTGTTTGTCCCATATTTTACATGACATATGCGTGCCAAGTGTATACAATTTTTTTTAATTAGAATTAACGTCTCGTGTGAATTTATATACATTTGGCTTGCATTTGTGATGTGAAATGAATGGATAGTTTTCAAATTGAAATATAGAATTTAAAGTGGTGATTTATGAGGTTACAAGGAGAAATATCAAAAATTGGCGGGAAAAATTAAAGATTAAATGATTATATATCAGATGTTATGAATTGTTGTCACTTTAAAGTTTATAGATGTTACATCGTGCACACGATATCTTGGTGGATGAATGAATATCACGTGTCTCATTTCTTATAAGATGAAACACTTGTTATTCATCCATTATTCATACAAATAGTGGGACACTTGTTATTCATTCGTCCACCAAATGTAGTACACTGGGTGTAGCATGGATACTACCAAACAAAAATTAATTATTGTTATTTTATTCATAGTATTATTTATTGGCTGTATTAAAGTCTTCCAGGAAAGTTTAGAATTTAATAATAAAATGTCGAAACATGATTCTGAAATTCTATTTGCCACACTAAGATTATTAGTATTTGTTATTTTTATGAATACTATTTAATTTGAAGCAATATGCATTTCATTTCACAATAAATAACCCAGATACCATTTGATGTCCATTTTTCTCCTGTAAATACTACTATTCCATATTCTTTCTAAAAAAAACTAAAACTAATAAAAAAAATCCAAATTCAATCCCAAGATCTCAATCACATACTGACATACATAATAGATAATGTAATGTTGCTTTCATTTATCAATTGGAAAAATGTGGAGTGTTATCTTATTTCATAAATAACATATTGATTAGTTTTTCTCTCAATAATGATAAGTACTTTAAAAAATGTTAACTGGGCTGACCCAGGCCCAAATGTCAATGGACTTTTTTCCGCCTATGTCAGCCTCAGCTTGGCTAAGGCACAGAGCCTGGCCTTGATTATATTTCACGTACATATTTATTGATAGGCCCAGCCCAATGGCCAGTATAACTTGTATGCTTTAAGGATATACTGATAATGAACTTCCCATTAGGGTGGCAATTTGAGGCACGACACGATTGACCGACACGAACACGGTATGAAATTATAGGGTTTGGGCTGGGCTTATCGGGTTCGAGCCGTTATCGGGCTGGCACGATAAGACACGATAAAAATCGGGTTGATATCGGGCTAGCACGATAAACACAATAAGGCACGATAATATTTTTAATTATTAGTAATTAATTATTTATATGGGTAATTTTATAATAATTGATTATTTTTACTTGACTATTTTTATTAAAAATTTATTGGAATATATGTTTTAGGTATTAAATATAAAGAATATAAAAAAAAACAAAAGTTTTATTTGTTAACGGCCTTAACGGGTCAATCGGGCCTAACGGGCTTACCTAAATAAATTTAATATTTTTTCTTATCGTGCTTATCGTGTCGTGTCGTGTTTATCGTATTTTTAACGTGTCGTGTTCGGGTTTAAATTTCAGGCCCGTTATACTTATCGTGTCGTGTTCGTGTTTGGGCTTATCGTGCCGTGCCGTTATCGTGCCAGCCCGATAACGGCCCGGCACGAACGTTTTGCCACCCCTACTTCCCATATGATCCTATTGTACCATTTGTTTTTTTCTTACCAACTGACCAAGTGAACCAAAATATATTCATTCTAAATCTCAATAATATCTTCCAATATACATCCATTAGATAAGTTCATATCCCAATTATCCAAATTAGGTTAGTGATCAATAAAAAAATTAATTCAATCAATTATTTTCCAATTAAATTGTCCATCATATTGTTTTTACCATAAATTGCCAACACAAAGTTCCTCCGTAGCATTTATAATTTTATGAGTGCAAATATATGAAAAAAGAGCTAAGTCCAAAATGAGCCCAAAGTTTAGAGGGGAATACGGAATTTACCCTTTTATGAAACCTACATTAAGTGGCGGAGGCAGAGGCAACCTGGGCTTCGGCCCGGCTACTCTCCTAGTTAAAATTTATATGATTTTTCTTATCGTTTTTCATTTGTACCACCCGACTGTGATATGCCAACCCAATGCAAATGTTGCGAGGTGCAGATGAAGTGTTTAATTTGGTTGCCCATCGAATTGATTGGCAAGTCACGAGCCATTGTGATTAAAAGGCCCACATTTATGCCATGTTGTTGATAGTGACAATTTGGTAGAGAAAATAAGATAGAGGAATGAATAATCCAATTTATGGCAACTCGATTGGCCATGTGATTTGTTCTCAATGTCACCTCACTCTATATATATACTGTTGCTGCAATAATGACGAGATTCAAGTATGTCAAGTTCAAATGGAACTTGTGACATATGGTAGTTATTTCATATATTCTGGTTTTGCGTTCAATTCTTTTGTTTTAATTTGATATTTTATTTTATTTTTTTATTTTACAGACGCGCGATTCTATTTTTAATTCATGTTAAAACATATTTCAACAAGAAAATATAGATTTAATATGCATTTATGATGTGTATAATGTTCATGATATACTAGGTGTATGTATGTACACTTGGTGTGTGGATAAATTCCAAGCATTTCATTTTGTAAAATATGACACTTCGATTGTATAGCAAATGTGTGTACACCACATGCAACATCTACAAAATTATTTAAATGATTGACTGATTTTGTGTATTGATATTCTAATTGTATTTAATAAAGGATTAATTTGCAATAGACTCCCTGCAATGAGTTAAGTTTACTACCAACTGTTAAATTTATAGGAAAAATAAGTACTTAGAGCATCTCCAAAAGAGTGTTATATCTTCAATTTGGAAGAAAAACTTGCTTCAACACTGTGCCAAAGCCAGCCTGCGCTATATTGAAGATTGGCGCAACACTGTAGTTGCGATAAGAAAATTCTTTTTTTTTTTTAAATTAATGATATTTTAGTTTCAAGTATAGTACAAATGTACAATCATATGGTGGCATCCAATTGGCTAAATGAGATGAGATTCATGCTATCACTATCATTTTATTATATCATTCAATTCATGTCTGTTTTTGGCCATCGGAGAAAATTTTGTGGAAGAAAAAAACAGAAACATATCTATCCCATTCCATGTGGTGCACCACGCGAGGAACGATGTCGGCGAGTGAACAAGGATGCAAACAAATTGAATCGATTCGATTAAGTTAGCATTTAAATTTTATTTGAATTTGATTTTATATTATTAACTAAATTGAGTTTTTTTTTTTTTTTTTTTTTTGATAACTTAAACTACCGCTTCTTCTTGAAATCAAGACTTGGATAAAACCCTACTTGGGCGTCTTATTAGATGGTTCGATGGTGATGAATGAACTGTTCTCTTGAAGGGTAATATTGTCCTTTAACATAAATGTTTAACATTTAGTATCGAAGTATAGGATCTTATTTTCTCTTAATGATTTTGTGATTATAGACCAGACCAAGGAGGTATGATCTACTATCAACTAGATTTTAGATTACATATCGCACGATTAGTATATTATGGGCTTGTTAATGTTGAAGCTAGCAACCTTAATATTGGCCTTGATTTAGGTATCTATCACGCCCAAACAAAGCAAGCAATTTGGGGCTAATTAAGACTACTATTTTATGACAAAAAATAATTTATTTTCCATCTCATTAAGATAGCATAGAAGAATTTTAAAGAACAAATCTCTTGTTACACTTTATTTTGTTAATTAACTTAACAAATTGAATCCGAATACATTTCTTTTGTTCGATGATATTTGAAACTCGACTAGATATCTACTTTTTTGTAAAAGTATATTAAATAATGTGCGCAACCAAATTTAAATAAATTACTCCATTTGATTCATGGACACCTTTAAGTGTAACTTTCACATAACATTTTCTTTAGAATTATAATTTTTTTTGTGAAAGATAGAATTATAAATTATTATATCAGTAAATTTGATTAGTCGATCTTAAATGGGGACCCCCTTACCCGCGGACAGGATTATCTATTCCAAATTGTGTTTCATCTCGTATTCCAAGTATCTTAAATACACGATAATTGTAAATTAATTATGTCATCAATATACTTTGCGTGTATGGATGATATTTGGAACATGAGATGATACACAATTTAGAATAGAAAATCTCGAGTGGCTTACCCGAACCTAAAACCCATAAGATCAAAGCTATTGAACCCACGAACATCAAATTATCCCATTATTTTCCTTTCTAGTCAAAATCCTGTAATTAAACAAAAGTCCATTTCAAGGCTTAAATTTAGGTTTTAAAAAGTATATCACAACACATGTGCAACACTCCATTAGTTGATTTTGTTTACCCTTTTGGAGTAACATTATTACTCGAATGAGTTTTTAGTCAGGTGCATACTTATTACTAACAGTCATATAACTACCAGTTTAGTGTAAAGTCCTAATCAAACCTACTCCAAATATTAATGTTCCTTGCACAAATGATGTCTCCTATTGGGAGTCCTAACAAGATCTCAGTTTCAACTTTCCCCACCACGAAGACTTAAGAAGAAAAAACGAATATCCAGATGTGGCATCAGGGGCGGAGCCAAGATTTGTGGTAAAAAGGACCGACAATCGAAATCGCATATAATGGCAAAATTGAAATATTTTACTTACGTCGAAAAAAATTATTAATTTACTAAAATTTAGAATACCTCTCTAGCAGAAAAATCATTTAACAAGTAAAGGGTTCAAATCTTTTTTAGCAAATTGTTTGACAATAAGTACTAACAAGTCAATTACAAAATGACCCTCCATCATATAATTACGGAATGTACTCTCTTTAATTTAATATGAGAAATAATCTAATCAAGAACCTAAAGTTAGATCAATACTACAAAATGGTTACTTCAACAAGTTCACCCGAAAAAAGAAAGAAATGAAGAAAATATGGGAATGGTTGTTTCACTATATAGACACCATAAAATGATTAATATATAATTAAATAGAGAAAATGAACGAAAAACATAAAGTTCATGTTGTTCGATGCACTTCTTTCATAAAGCAAATTAAAGGAAGTAATATATTCAGACAAAAAATAAGAGACTAAATAACAATAATGAAATATAGCGCAAGAATAGCAAAAGATTAATAGCAATTAAAACTATGGAGAAATAAAATTCCCAAAAATAAATGGTGAGGGGAAAGAGAGGAATTAATGTGTAATCTTATATAAAATGATATTTGTCTTGGTCGAAGAATTATAGTAAAACTTAAATAGAAATCAATTCAAAAAATAAAAATAAAAAATAAAACGGAGAGGTCGTATGACATGATTATGAAAGCAATATATAAATAATTATTTTTCAATTGATACAAGTATACATACATATCATACTTAAATGTAACAACCTAAGGTTATCCTTGGGGCTTTCTCGTGGCTATCTCCCAGACTTTCCATCCCATATCGCATTCATGAACTTCTCATCCCTAAAAATGAGTTTTATGTCAAATTTCCCGTACTCGAATCCAAGACTTTTAGGATAAGTTCTCAGATCTTAAAGTGTAAGTACCACCAGTTGGGCTCTAAGATCTTAGGAGGTCATGGATTCCATCAAATGTGAATAAAGAAATAACGAAGAAATGAAACTTACTTTTAGTGTGGGAAGCCAATCATTACATAAAAGTTCAAACATTTAAAGTTAGACAACTAAAATTTATTTTGGTCCCAATTTTGCATCTTAATTGCAAATTAATCCTCATAACTTTTTAGTTGTATTTTTCTTTTTCTCGTTTTCATATGCCCATAAATAGTTGAATCAGGTCAATTGGGTCGGCCGATTTTCACCGATCTATATTGGGTCTAGAGCTATGTCATGGCCAATTCTCGGTTTAACTGGTCCAACTGATTAATTCGGTCCGGGTTTAAAAACACTGTAGAAGAGTCAATGTTTTATCACTATTGTAAAATTTTGCATTATACAAAAATGTCCAAATCTTCCATTGAAGTATCATTCTCTCAATAACACCAAAACAAAATTACCAAGCTATATAAATCTATCTTTAAAGAAACCAACAACCAAACTTTATCCCCAACATTAGCCTTATACCCCTTTCTCACTCCACTCACAGTCACACCATCTTCACTGTACCTTCTTTCTCCTCCCACCACCATTAACTAAAAGCACACACACACACACCACACACATTTCACTTCCCACTCTCATTCTTTCCATCTTTCCTCTCGCATTCCACACACACACTTCCCCAAAAATACTCAAAACCATGTCCCAAGGCATCATCATATTCCTCTTCACATCTCTCTTTACCATATTCCACCTCCCAGCACCACTACCCGCCCTGCCCATTCTACCCGACCCAGACCCAGCCACAGTCCAAACCCAGATCCTCCACCGCACCCCACCCGCCACCATCCCTGCCTTCCCGGAGCAATCCGACGCCTCCGGCTGCCCGCTCGACCTGCCCGAAGACCTCTTCCACGACATTAAATCCGCGTGCGGCGCCAAACACCCCGACCCAGATTCGTACTCGGGCCAGCTCCACCGCACCCGCTGCTGCCCGGTCCTGGCCGCCTGGCTCTACTCCGCCTACTCCGAGACCGGGCTGCGCACGACGCCCAAAACCCCACCCCAAACGGCGTCGTACGACATGCCCGTGCTGCCCGACGACTCCGAGACCTGCGTGGACACTCTGGAGAAGGCGCTGGGCAACAGAGGGATCGAATTGCGGAGGCCCAACGAGACGTGCGACGTCGTTTACTGCTACTGCGGGATCAGATTGCACCCGTTCAGCTGCCCCGAAGCTTTTTGGGTCAACACGCGCGGGAAATTGGTGGGTGGAGAAGCTGTGAAGCAGTTGGAGAGAGATTGCTTCAATGGCGGATATGGTGGTGGTGGGCTTGGGGGTTGCTCCAAATGCCTCAACAGCCTTTATTTGGTACGAACGCTTTCATTGCACATTTTATTCTTTACACAATCAACTAAGGCTGAAAAACGAACCAAGCTACTCGATACTTGATTCGATATCGATTGTTAACAACTTTTGAGCTTAACGAACCAAGTTTGAACATATTTTTTTGTTTGATAAGATATAAAGTTCGGCTCAAGCTCGAAAAAAAAGAATAAAATGTAAAAATATCAAGTTACTCAAACTCGATTCGTGTTCAGCTCGACTAAAGCTTGTTCGAGCTCGATTCGATTTATAATCAAACCATAACTCAAACACAATATTTGAAGCTCGATTAAAATTAAAACAAGCTCAAACAATATTATGTTTGGCTCGACTCGACTACTTTACAATCTTACACACAACACGCACTAAATTGTGTGGATATTTGAGAAAGTGTGTGTTTTTTTCCAGCTTTTGCTCAGGCAGAGTCACATGCTAGTCATTTTCCTGAAAGTGGGCTCTTTTGGCTTTTTCTTGTTTCACACAATCATTTTCATTTTTGTGCATATTTAGGCATAATCATGTTTTGGTAATATTAAATATCTTGGTTTATAACTTTGTTTAGGAGATATTAATTAATTTATTTTAGAAACAATTATTACAAAACATCAAACAATTACAC
This sequence comes from Rehmannia glutinosa, assembly GCA_016081115.2. Lineage (NCBI taxonomy): Eukaryota > Viridiplantae > Streptophyta > Magnoliopsida > Lamiales > Orobanchaceae > Rehmannia > Rehmannia glutinosa. Next base: position 36,266 of record JABTTQ020001859.1, on the reverse strand, counting down.
GTGGTACAATAAAGCACATCTATAGTAAAGCTTGTTATAGTTATATTTACTTTTTCAAAACATGTAACTTTTACTTTAATACAGTTTCAAGGGAGTATTTGTTATGTTGTTTACAATAGTTGAAACATTTTTTTTTTTTGTGAAAATCAAGTAAAACATTTATTCGTTTTGTAAAAATAGTTGGATTTATTGATGAACAAAATCAAACGTTCAGTTCTGGTCAATGTTGTAAAAATCGCTAGGCGCTCGCTAGGCGGCAGATTGGGGCCTAGGCGGAGTCTAGGCGTGGTTAGGCGGGCCTAATAGGAAAAAAAATCGTAGGCGGACAAGGGGCGCCTAGCGCCTAGGCGGGGATTAATCGGGGCTAGGCGGAAATTTTTACAACAGAGGTTCTGGTTGGGAGAGTACTTATAATGTGTGGTAGCCATGATATGCTTTAGGTACGCGTGCTTTAAAGGCTGCTTGCTTCGTATAGGGTTTTGACAAAATAAGCTCAAAAGTCTATAACAATTCAACATGTTGGTTGTATATGTAAACATAATACCTCAAACTAAATTCAAACTCTTGGAAAAATCAAAATTAGGAGGAATTATTTTCTTAATAAAATTTCGACATGTTTAACTTGGATGAGATCTTCTATTCCAAAATGATGTTTCATCTTCTATTTCACTTTACAATCGATTGTCACGTGCGAGAAAAGTTAACATATTAATTTTCGAGCATAAATTGTAGGGTTTTATAAGTCGTGATATAATAATTTGTATACACGTGACAATCATCGAGGCAAAGGAATAGGAGATCAAACTCAATGGAATAAAAGACACTCCGTGTTTCTCTAGACTCACATCATTACTTCCATTCATGTTCTATCCAATAATGTAAGTTTGTAGCTAGTAAAGGGCAAAATAGTATTTCTAAAATCCCATGAAACATGTATCTTTTGATATCAAAATGGAGCCTTAAGCTAGGTCGGAATCCTAGATTTAGAGAGCAAAAAGAACAAAAGTGCATTGATGTTTTTTGCACGATAAATATGAAAACGACTTGTCCGTGTATCTCCCTGGTCTACATGGCATGCACGAAGTACTAATATTCCTCTATTTCTTATCATCTAATACTCTGCATTGAGACTCTTAAACTATGAATCCTGAGGTGTTCGATCTACACTTCAGGAGATCGATTGAGGGTTGATTTTGTCAAACATGAATCTGGGTTGTGAAGTTGAATATGTGAAATTCAATGTTAAGGCCATAATTTAGTACACCAAGCAATGGATTGATCTTCCTTCCAATGTTTTATTGTTCCTTGAAAACATTCGAGGAAACTTTTGCACATATCACTTGTTATATGAACTACACGAGTTACCCTAAAGCTCACGCATTTCTATAAAATTATGCAAATTATTTGTGATCACTAATAGACAGTATGCTTAATTCCGGAAATCTTAATCAGGCTTTTTGTAAGTGAATTGGTAAAATTTCTGCGTTTACGACTTTTTCTATGCATAATGATATGCTTGCGTGCCAAAATATGCTCTTATCATGAGTCTGTTCATATTTATGTTCTATGGATGAGATGATGGTTTGCAATTGATTCTTTTTAATTTTGGCTTCTATTTTGAAATTGTCAAGCATCTGTTTATATAGTGGAATGATTTCTACTGGCAGCATTTCATACAGTTTACTAAGTTGGATCTAACTTGCTTTGATTTGTAAAATGGGTTGGATCCGTCTCATTAATTTAAATCCGTGAGATGGTCTCACATGAGACTTGCTCTTTTAATTTATTTAGTGAATATATTAAGATTTTGAGGTTTGGGATCCCAAAAAGACTTCTGTAATCGCAAAACTGGAACATCTTTTATGGTGGCTCAATAATATAAATGGATAATTACAAAAACACCCCTATGGTTTGGGCTAATTACAAAAAAAATCCAGACATGTTTCAAAATTACAAAAAGCCCTTCATGTTTGATTTTGCCTTAAATTTAAGGAGGTAATTGTAAATATTTACAAAAGTCAGGGTTTTTTTTTGAAATATTTTCCCGTTATGGAGTAGAAAATCTATGACTTTAAGGGGTTTTTTGTAATTTTAAAAAATCTCTGGGTTTATTTGTAATTAGCCCAAACATTAGGGGTGTTTTTGTAATTATCCCTAATATAAAAATAAGTTACTCAAGTTACCATTAGAAACTCAAACTGTAAGTATGTAGACCATTGCAAAAGACATTCAAGAAAAGGAAAACAAACCTAAAATATAAACTAGCAAATATAATCGAACAACAATTGTGATCCTGCATCATATGATTGGCTTTTGTAAGCTCTGTTATTATTGTGTTCCTAATTAAGTTGACAAAATTAGAAACACAAAGCAGATAAAGAAATTATGGAGTGGGCCATATAACTTCACACATTTTATTGTTGGTTTTGTTGGGTGACCATTTTTTCTCATTTGAACTCGGTCCCTTAACATGTATTTTGTTAACATGTATTTGAACATTTATTGTTGCATTTCATTATTGTGAACTGAACGTATTATGTGTTCACATTCTATGTTCCTTTAGCATAAAATTTGCAAATGTCAGCTTCTGTTTCTCATTCTGCTTAACTTAATCAGTTTTCAGTTTCTATTTGCAAACACTCTCTAAATCACTTCCTTCAAAAGCAGAAGTTTTTGCAAAACACTCTAATACACCAATCAGTGGGTATGATTACTAATATATTTGGTGCATTCCACAAATTTACGCAGCTTAACGGGGACAAAGCTGGAAGAAGTAACCGCACTGAGAGGACCAGTAAAATGCATAACCGGGATTGTGAGCTAATGGGCCTAACATGGCTACTCAACAAGGACAGATCTGCCTATATACATACCGTTTCTGCTGTTTTAAGGGCGATCATGATGAACACGGACGATGCTTCTGATCCATCATTTTGCAGTCTCAACAGCGACGGAATGCCACTTGCAGTCGATTCTTCGGAAATCAATAATCAATCTTCATCAACCATTCTGGCAACAAGCCTTTATCAGTACCTCCTACCACTTTCTTTGTTCTGTACCAGCATTCTTTTTGTTATCTCCCGGTATTAGTTAGTCGTTCTTTGTCATGCGATCGTATCGACTTTATTCATTGTTTTAGTGGTGATTGTGTACTTTGTTGATTTAGATAATTAGTGAATTTGTAATTCGTTTTCAGAGTTTGCCGTGTAAATAGACCGTTGGATTGGACCTTTGTAGTTTGGTTTCTTGAAAGCTATAAGATTAGATTGATGCATGAAAGAAGGTAGCTATTGGTGAACCTTCAGCTAGTTTATCTTGAAAGTAGATGGAATCAAGCTCTAAATCTTAATTTTTTGGGATAATTACAAAACCTACCCATGAAGTTTACCCTAATTAAGTTTATTTGAATAATCTAATAATATAATGAAGTTCAAATCCTTTATTCTCATACTTTAAAAACTATTGTTTGAGTCAATATGGAGCCATCTGATATCATTTCTCCAAATTCTCCTCTCAAATCCATATTATGTGTAAACATTTGAAAAAAAGTGTTAATATAGTGTTATTCACTAAACTATGGAACATAGAGATAATGCTGCTACCACAATAGGGAGAGGTTTGCCACACTATGCCTACTGCACAGATTTGTTAGGAAACAATATGCATAAAGATATTTGAGAGAAAAGACTGAATGTTACTTCCAAAAGGAGTTACAGTAGTGTACAAAAATTCTCTCTCTAGGAGAGTGTTCTCAGTTCCCGCTCGGGGAATTTTTCTCTTTCTTTTGTCTCTTTCGTCCTGTTCCATTAAAGTTTTAACCTAGCCTCCACTGGTTTCTCTTGTATTTTGCTCCTTTTTGCGTCCATCTTCAGCTTTATCCCCTTTCGCGAATCTGTCATGACCTAGGGGCTTGGAGCTTTTTCTGGATGGTCTTTGCTAACAATAGTCTTTATTTCCTTTTTGCAGGTTGGTGAACTTTGAAGTGGTGTGGGGCTGACTGAGTAGATCTGTCATTCTAATGGCTTGCGATTTGGCTGAGTGTTTGCAGAAATTTTCTTTGTCTAAACAAGAGAAAATGGGTATTGACCTAGATAAAAATGATGTTGCAGTAGGAATAGATGAAAGCCGTAGGAGTCTATTTGGAAAAATTCATGGAAGTAAGAAGGCAAATTTTCAGGGCTTGAGAAATACTTTGCTTAGTGTCTGGGTTACTAGGTCCTCTTTTTCTGTCCGTGAGTTAGGTTTCAATCTATATCAATTTGTGTTCAAAGCAGAGGAAGATCTGGAAAAGGTGTTCAATAGCAAGGTTTGGACTTTTGATAATCAATACCTCCTGTTAAAGAAATGGTCCGAAAAAATGGTAATCAATGAAGAGCACTTTGATACGGTGGACCTCTGGATTCAGGTGTGGAATATCCCAAACCATTGGATATCAAATGAAACAGGGCTAAAGATTGGTAAGCTTTTTAGTCAGACTCTCGATATTCAGATACCGGAATCGGGGAGCTCAAGAGGAAGAATGATAAAACTTTTGGTTTCTGTTGATTTGAACCAACCTTTATTACGGGGAACGAATGTAAAACTGGAAGATACCACTTGGTGGGTTGAGTTTAAATACGAAAATCTTGTGGGTCTATGTTATTATTGTGGCAACATTGGGCACATTGAGAGGGTTTGCTCTATTAGAAAAGAGGATGTGAAACAGGGTGTTCTAAAAGATGGTGAGTATGGTGAGTGGATGAGAGCCGATGAAAGTAGTATGTTTGCAAAGAGGAATGCCGGGGGTGGTGGGATACAGACATAGTCTTCTCCGAGTCTCCCCAATAAAAAAGACCAGCCCCCTACTCTCATTCATGAAATTCCAGGTTCGAGAACCTCTGCGGAAATACAGAGTATTACAGCCCACATAGGTGGTGAAGAGGAATCTAGTAAGGTGAGCGGAGCAGAAAAGACTGTTAACGAGGAGATATATTGTCCAATGGATGAAGAACACGGTCCATTCCCTAATCCAATAGAAGAAGGCCAAGTCGTCATAAAGCAAAACTCTTCCCCCTTGAAGGAGAACTGTCCCAGAACTCCATTGGTTGAAGTCTCGCTTAACATTATATCTGGCAGAGGCACTAGTAGCATTAGGGGAGGCCGAATCAGAGGAAGGGGCAGCAAATTAAGATTAAAGCCCAATGATGAGATGGTCGTTGAAGGTAGTAGCAACAGTGGTGTGAAGAGAAACAGAAATCTGAATGATGAGGAGGCAAGTGACGATAATAGTGTCTTGAAGAATGTTGCTCCTAAAAAACAGAAGTTTGGAAACGAAAACTTGTCCCTTAATCCAAAGGTGGAGGTAGCCAGCCCTGATTGGCCCCAAATTCATCAATGAAGGCTGCGGTGTGGAATTGTAGAGGTCTAGGGGGACCCTCTACGATTTTCCCTAGACCTCTACGATTTCCCAAATCAAAGATACAAATCGAACTCGTTGGATAGGGTCGTGGGCATCAGGGGTAATATTTGTGAATCAGTGGAGGAGATTGCTGGTGAGATTTCTAACTTTTATGGGGAGCTGTTCACTTCTTCTAATCCGAGTCATGACCAGTCTATTTTGAGTGGCATTCCAAACTCAGTCAGACCCTTGCAACAACAAAGTCTCATCCGACCTGTTACCGATGAGGAAATTAAAGAGGCATTGTTCGAACTCCATCCTTTCAAAGCTCCGGGCCCCGATGGTATGACTCCATTTTTCTTTCATCACTTCTGGCACATTATTCATTCTGATGTATGTAGAGCAGTTAAGAATTTTTTCCTCTGTTCTAAAATGCTTAAAAGTCTGAATATGACCCTTGTCTCCCTCATTCCTAAAATTAAAAATCCAACTTCAATTTCTCATTATCGACCAATCAGTCTGTGTAACACGGTTTATAAAATCATCTCCAAAATTTTGGCCAATAGGATTAAGCCGTGTCTTCATAGTTGTATCAATGAGTGTCAAACTGCTTTTGTTCCAGGTAGACAAATTGTGGATAATGTCATTTTGGCTCACGAGCATTTCCATTATTTGAATAAGTTGAGAAGATCTAAAAATAAATTTATGGCTATTAAATTGGACATGGCTAAAGCGTATGATAGGGTTGAATGGGATTTCTTGAGAATGATTATGAGTAGAATGGGGTTCCCACATAAATTTGTCCAATGGATTTTTACTTGCATTAGTACCTCCTCATTTTCTTTCATGATTAATGGTGAGGCTCATGGGTTGGTCACTCCTTCTCGAGGGATCAGACAAGGGGATCCCCTATCTCCATATCTCTTTCTAATCATTTCGAAAGCCTTTTCCAACCTGCTAAGCCAATCCAGCTCTAAGAATTGTTTAATTGGTGTCAAAATCTGTAGGAAAGCTCCTGTTTTGACCCATTTATTTTTTGCGGATGATGCTTTGTTATTTTGTCAAGCTAATATGTTTCAGGCCTCCATTATTAAAGATATCCTGCACCGTTTTTGCATGGCCTCGGGTCAAAAGGTGAATATGGAGAAGTCATCAATATTTTTCAGTAATAATACTCTGGCGGATGAAAGGGCAGCAATAGGCGAGATTCTTAGTGGCATCCAAGAACAGAATCAGTTGAAAGATCTCGGCCTGCCACTTCTAATTGGGCGATCTAAGAGGGAAATCTTTAAGTGTGTCATTGATGCAGCAAAAGGAAGAATTGGGAATTGGAAAAACAATTTTCTTAGCATGGCAGGGAGAGAGGTCCTTATCAAGTCGGTTCTAAGTGCTCTTCCAACATATATTATGGCTTGCTTCAAGCTCCCTAAAGGTACGTATGCTGATTTCAACAAGATTTTGGCTAATTTCTGGTGGGGGCATTCGGATAATGGCCATTTCAAGATGCATTGGATCAAATGGAGTAGCATGGCGATGCCCAAGGACATGGACGGTATGGGATTTCAAGATATGGGCCGGTTTAACGATGCATTATTGGCTAAACAACTTTGGAGGGTGTTGATCTACCCCAATAGACTCCTTAGTAAGGTTCTTAGAGCGAAATATTGTCCAAAGGGTGGTGTTCTTAATACTTGTGCTAAACCAACAGATTCATTTATTTGGAAGAGTATTATCAATGCTAAACAGGTGCTCAATCAAGGCCTTTGTTTTGCTATTGGGGATGGTAAATCTACGCGAATCTGGGAGCATCCGTGGATTAGAAAAGGGTGTTCTCCAATCCCTTTAGGGCGGCATAATTCTGTTCGGTTTGGTACGTGGGTCTGCGAGTTTTTGTTGGATCAGGGGAAAAATTGGAATGGTGATCTCATCCACAGTTTATTCCTACCTCATGAAGCTCATGCTATCCTTGAGACCCCTATTCAGTCGGATTGGGATAAAGATAAAATTATTTGGACGCTTACAAAGGACCAAATTTATTCGGTGAAATCGGCCTATAAGGCCCTATGTGAAGAAAAACTCCTTGATCAGCCCGAAGGGAGTAACAGTCAGAAGTATTCTTGTGAGTCGTGGATGAAGGCTTGGAAGCTCAAGATCAAAGGTAAGGTGAAGATGTTTCTTTGGAAGTGCTTACATGGTATTGTCCCGGTGCAAAGCCAGATTTCCCGTAGGGGGATCAAAGTGGATATTATTTGTAAATGGTGCGGTGCTGCTGAAGAGACTTTGGAACATCTTCTTTTTATACCTGTGAAAGGGCTGTTAAGGTGTGGAGACTTTCCCCGGTGTGGTGGTCGGGAGGAATCAGTCCAAATTGCTCGGTTCGTCAATGGTGGGGTAATCTTTGTTTGGGATACTGGGATAAGGTCTTTCAAGATAGAGTCCAATTATCTACGTATATCCTATGGTGGCTTTGGAAGATGAGGAATTCGTGGATGTTTGAAGGGAGAGTCACATCGGAGTTGGATACTGTTTCTCTTGCGTGGACGGAATGGAATGAGTTTGAGACTTGTTCCTAAAACACTTATGATCGAGAGGGTGTATCCTTTAGGGATGTATTCATCCAGTTGAGGCTATTTCTCTGTCTGTCTGTTTTGGCACATTTTTGGCTTGGGATGGGTGGGGTTTGGGTTGCGTGGCAGCTTGCTAGATTTGTGTTTGTTTATTTCTTTTGTTATGCTTATGGCTTGTATATTCCCTCCAAGTGTTGTGTTTATTTCCTTTGATCCAATTGTGGATATTTCCTGTCAAGGACCTGTGTACCTTGATTAGGCATTTGGCATTTGTGCCACGTTTGTAAAGCACAGTTCTGAGTTTTAATATAAAGCTTCTTTCGATTGTTAAAAAAAAAGAGAAAAGACTGAATGTTGTCACAAAAAGGTTTTTTAATTAATTTGACACACAAATATTGTCACAAAAAAGTAGTTTGTGGCGACAGTGTCAGCGCAAATGTTTTAGTTAATATCGTCACAAATATTTCGTCAAGCTTATAATCCCTTAGAAGAAAGCATATCCCATCCCAAAAGTTCATAATCTGACTACTATACGAAAATCTCAGTTACGCACTCCAAAAAGCTTATGAGGTGTAAAACTTTTCCAAATTGATAGGACAAGAAACCAAGTCTAGCGAAACCCTCTGTAACTATTAGCAGGATAGTAATCACAACATAAGAAGAAAAAAAACCAGATAAAATGAATTTCCTACTACAAGAAATTGAAAGAAACAATAGAGGCTCCAATGCACCAAAAGGACTTATCAAGAGAACACCTTCTTGTATATGAAAATCATGGTCACCACTTGCGATAGTACAACAACAACAACAAACTAAGTCTTAATCCCACTACGTGGGGTTGGCTATACGGATCATATCGCGCCATCGTTTACGGTCACAAAAACGGAAATCCCTTATTCTTGTAGTGATAAAGCATAACATTTTATGTCTAAAGGCTTAAGCATGTGATATTTTTTTTTTTTTTTTGAGAAGATGTGATATTTTTCAATGAAACTCAAGTTCTTCGTTGTTGTTTGTTACATTATTTACCAATATCCAATTAGATTAACTTTGCCCTGCCCATGGAATCACCTCTAAATATATTTCCCTTTTTTTTTCCCTTTCATTTTCTAATTTTAGTTTGGTATAACGGTGATAATATCCCTTTGTGAGTGATCAATATTTAGTAGCCCAAGATTTTGACATCAGAATATTTTCAGCCGTATCCGGCTACTGGCCCAGCACCTTCACGTGCAAGCCTCTTTTTTCAGAACTAATGGACCAACCCAACATAATCGAATGGGCCCAATTAAAAATAATTGATGGGGACCTCATATAATTTGGCAAACTTCCACTGGCTGATCTCAGTTAGCATCGTAAAATGGATTGGATTCTGTTAGACCTAAATAGACAGTGGAACGAAATTCTGACAAATAAGTTGTATCACCTCGATTTACGATTCTGGTCGGTCGGAAATTACACACCGCCCAATACAATCGAGCTCCGATACTAAACTGATCCGGAACCTGCAAAACCACCATTAGAAAAGAGCGCAGAAGGATTTTCCGGCATACTCTATCTGAAGTTCAAGTCAGAATCATCTTTTGATAGAAAAGTATGAAAGTACAATATGAAAAGTGTGAGTATGAAGTTTAACCTGACCATGGAGGTGTAATCCCACCCGACTCTAATTGTTCTTTGAATAGCCATTGACGAACTTGTCCCTCGTTTGTGTGGGTAATTTGGTTATTTCAGAAATTTATTCATCTTTATAATCAATGTCAAACAAAATATTGTTATCCTAGTAAAAAATAATTAGACATCGGAATAATACTTCCCAAACATATTATTGAACTCAATTATATTATACATTTCTACCTTATTCAAATTATTTTAAGTTTCTCAAAAAAAAAAAATTATTTTATCAATTCAATTAACAAACGCAAACAAGTCCTAATTGAATTGCAACTTCGAACCTTTATCCACATCTTCTCCAATCATTCATGTGGGTGGTACAACATTAGTCAGATGGTGGGCTATCCTAAGATTATTAATCAAAGGCAAGACCTAATAATATTTCCACACAAAAAAGTTGGAAGAACATATATATGGGTATGTATGGATGTGTTTCCAAGTCCAATTTCCAATTTCTAATGTTGGAAAATGAATTTTCAAACTATATTGGTTTTCGTGTGAGAATTGAGAATATGTTTGGTTTGTTGTCTGAATTTCTGTTTAGAAATGAAAATATGATTGGTTATAATATTTTTGACACAGATTTGCGTGATTATAGTGTATTTTTGACATCGTTTTGTGTGATTGTAGTGTATTTTCACATATATTTGTGTGATTGTGGTGAAAACTTGTTTGCTTATATTTTCAAAAGAATCTTTCTATAAAAAATGAAAACTGAAAATAACTTTATTTCTATTGAGAATTTCTTAAACAAACATAAATTCAGTTTCTAGAGTAGTTGGAAATTGGAAAATGTCATTTGAAAACAATTCCATACATACTCATAATTTTGAAGAGACGAGATTTTCACATTGATAAAAGTTTTGTACAGTGAGTTTGAGTTCATCATAAGAATTGATTTAAAAAGTGTGGCTTGCCATTGGCTCTAGTACCATTAAAAAAAGAGAAGCAATGAATAAAAATTTAAGTTTTGTTCAATTTTCGTACTTCAAGTTGTATGGACATACCTATATATACAATAAAAACATATTGATTAAACCCTCTGGTATAGCCGAGTGGTAAAAAGAGATCGATAATCTGCACTGACTCTCCAACCGCGTGGATTCGATTCCCAGCTAAAGGAACCCCTTCAACTTCAGTATAGGATCAATCTAGCAGGGTGTTAAGTTGGAACCGGTTCAACCATGAGTATTCGGGTACATCCCGCAATTCACCTTCCGCTTGGCCAAGAGGCCTCTGGTGCTGGCAAGTCTATGATTAGTTAGGTGCAATCCCGGCTATATATCTAGATTTTCGTGCTCTTTCATAGTGCCATTATAGTGATGGAAATTTCGTTATTTTGACAATTGAATCATCGTTTACTAACCTTCTTCGCCACATAGTAGAATGCTCTATGCCGAACTTACCTCCTCCTTCAAAAGAGTGTTAGAATAATATTTGGAACTCGAGAGTCTTCAGGCTACCTTGAAGCTCAAATATCAATTTTTGATCAGGAAGCCTTAGGACATGAAAATTGGCTACTCTATTTTGTTGGACATATATTTTCTCTAATTATTGCGCAGCTTCATAAACTTATGAAAAACTGTATTTTTTATATACACAAACTTCAAAAAATACATTGAAATAATCTAACTCATTGTATTATCTTCCTAACTTAATTCTTTTCTAACTTTATAAAGATCAAATACAATTCAAATTCCTAAATCCTACACTAAACAATCAAATCGAGATTATGCAAATACGGTGAGTAATCCGTTTGTAGATGGACTCTTGTAATGAAGCTCAGGTTTGAAAAACAATCTATTTGGATAAGGCAAGATCTAGCTAGATACCATTCGATCTTACCATCTATTGGATATGAATTATTATGAGATATTTTGATAATTTAATTACTTCCAAAGATATATCTTAGGATTATCTTGAATAAATTCGACCAATATGGTAATTTAGCTCCAATAATATTCCAAGTCGTATGAAATTAACAATAATATTATTCAAAATTAAATGTATTAATTAATATCTAATAAATATATGCAAGTGTAAATACTAAAAATACATGTATTATATTCATATTTATACATCCCACCCATGGATGAATACGGAGGCACGGACAATAACCAGAGTCAGTGTAGATAAAATTAGTTAGGTTCTCAGCATACAATTTTTGACTATGACACTCATTTTCAGAAGAAGGCCAACATCATCATAACCGTTCATATATGTCATCCTTTACATGATTACATAACAACAATCAATAATGAATAAGATAGGAGGCCGAAATATATGGGAATATATGAAACAAAGTATATATATATGTACTTGTGATTTTGTTTAATGCTTTTCTTTCTCTTTTTCTTTTAAAAAAAAATTTAACTACATTCATAGAGATGTCAACAACAAAATAATTAGAACAAATAATGTTATAAATTAATTGCATCATTCATTGAGATGTTAATAAGCCTAAATCCAAAGTAGCAAAGCATAATTGGAAAGAAACTATTACTAACATTATCAGAAAAATTATCCACAAAAACATAATTTGATATGGTATTACTTTATTCTTCAAGTCTCTGGGCTAGAAGTTAATGATTGAGTTGGTGACTACCTACAATACAACAAGTCGTTAGGGACCCAGGATTGTCCTGGTGAAAATCCTTCAACACTCAAATCATATTAGAGAGCCAAAAAATAGTCAAAATTCATAAGTTAGAGAATTACGATGAATTACATACCTTGAATATGAGGTTTAATAGGGTATCTATAGCCTATAAGATTCATAAATTGAGTTATTATTAGAGCGGACAATGAGCCCATGGCTTTTGAAAAAAAAAATGGGTCGAGCCGGTTTTGGTCGGGCCACATAAATAATTGGCCCAACCTAGCCCATATATATACATTGTATTTGTGTACAAAAATGTCAAGTCGGGCCAACCTCGGCCCATCGGGCCATTCGGGCCGGCCATATAGGTCAAACTTTTTTAAGGCCAACAATCATGGCTCAGTCTGGCCCAAACTTCGGGTCGGACTTCATTTTGTCACCTCTAGTTATTATCCAGTGTTGTGTAATTTATCGACCACCATATAGACTCTTTAGACCCACAAAAAAAAAAATCACGGTGCTGGACCTTTTGTTTTTGTAAGTGTTTTGAGCCTTTATTATTTGGCCCTTATTATAATTAGGTAAGCCCATCAGAACACAAACCAAAGACATCTAATTATCACTTGCATTCTTGCAGAAACTATTTTTAGTACAAATCCCAGAGAGAGAGTTAGATGGATGGATGGGATCTTTTGTTCCATAACCGTGTTTTATCTCTTATTCCAACATTGTGGATGATTGACACGTGTATTACACTTACCATGTTAATTTTCAAGCATAAATCAAGCAGAAATTGTGTTCTGATGATAAAACTCCTAACTATTCAAAACTCTTAAAATTCAAGTATAAATCAAGCATAAATCAGGCATATGCTTGAGTTTGGAATAACAAGTATTTATAGGATTAAAATCCTACAACAATAAACCTCCTAACTATTCAAAACTCTTAATAAAATAGTCTAATAAACTAATCTTAATATATAATAAGATATCTTTAAATCTTTATCCACATAAGTGTCTTTCACAAAAATCCCCATTTAGATTGACATCAATCCTTTCGAATGTCCCCCAAGGTACAACCACTTACAGCATAGCTGCATGCTTTGCATGGACCCCAATTGTATAGAAACCCAATCGCCATAAACTTTTCCAATCTATATATAGATATAACTTTTCTCGTACTACTTCACACTATTATTCATTACAACAATCACACTTTTTTCCCCACCACTTATGAAAATTATGAAGAAAGCCCCAATATTGCTCTTCTTTCTTCTTTCCACTTTATCCTTAGCAGCACAATGCTTTGCTAGTACTCATCACGAGGACAACGTCTCGACGGAAACCGCCGTCGGTTTCGACTTCAGAGGGCTGAGCAGAGGCAGCTTTCCGAAGAATTTCGTGTTCGGGACGGCGGCCTCCGCCTACCAAGTGGAAGGCATGGCCGATAAGGACGGCCGGGGGCCGAGCATTTGGGATACTTTCATCAAAGTACCTGGTAATTATCATATAGTTAAGGGATAATTACAAAAAACACCTTAAGGTTTAATCCGTCTTATATTTTTTCTCGTAAGAAAAAAAGTACATTTCAAAACCCCATTATTAAAGTATTACAGTTACGCCCTTAAATCTAAGACAAAATCACAGGATTTATTGTAATTTTGAAACATCTATAATTTTTATTTTTTATTTATAATTAGCCCAAGTGTTTTTCTTGGAGTGAAGATATGGAAGATTTTCAAGTGTTTTTCTTTGATATTGGGTTTTATTTAGAGAATAATGGGAAATTCTAGTTTTGATTTGGTTTGCACGACTCGAGTCAATTGGGATGAATTTATGTTTTGATACATATATTTTTAAAGATAATTATAACTAACAAAATAATTATAGTAAAATCATACCTGTTACTTAATTAATTTATTCATTTAAACTTATTTTGGAATTTTCTTTTTACTTTGTGACTTTTGCACATAATTATTTCAACTATTTGGAATGTGAAAACAGGACGTGAGCCAAACAATGCCTCTGGGGAAGTGTCAGTGGACCAGTATCACAAATACAAGGTGAGTTTTGTTTTTAGTACAATATCCATACAAAATATCTAATCAAAGTGTCCTCGGCTAGGATAAAAGCAAAAATTTGTGTAAAACAGTCGCGACGGGTGATATTTTTAGTGTAAATAGCGATACATTGTCTGAATACACTAAAATTAAGTGTATTCAGACAAAGCATTAGATTTTACGTTAAAAGTATCAATTTTACTCTAAAAATGCAATCCGTCGCACCGTGCGACCATATTACAAACAAGAAATCTAATAATAAATTGAACCTTACGTAGTTACATAGTTATCTTATTGGAACTTCGAGCTAATTATTTTTAAGGGTAAACTATATAAAATACTCTTAAGCTTCACTTTAATTAGGAAAAAAAACTTAACTATCTTCTACAATTACAAATATCTCTTATGTTTGTTTTTATATTATAAATTATGGTGTATTTATTATTAAGCAAATAAAAAAAAATCAAAGGGGGTGCTTGTAAACATGACAGAGATGATTATCATGTCAATCATTGTATCCTCCTCAAAAACGCATGAACCCAAGAAAAGAAATAACAATCCATAGATGGGTTTTTGTTTTTTTAGAAGAATACTAATGTGCCAAAAAAATTATTTATTTATTAGGGATAATTACAAAAACACCCATGAGGTTTGGGATATTAAAAAAAGGAGATGTTTCAAAATTCCAAAAAAAACTTAAGTTTTTTTTTTGTAATTAGCCCGAACCTCAGGGAGATTTTTGTAATTATCCCTATTTATTATATTGTCACGTTTTTCTGCACTCACTCTACTTTAGTTTACGTGTCTCTTGGTATTTGGTAACGTATTCACCAATATTACTAGCTAGTACTATTTATATATATACATCCGTGGCTGAAAATTTTCAGAGATTTTTATAACTATTTGGTTATATATTCTGCTTCTGATTATTTAATTTTCATAGAACTCTTAACTCCTTTATTAACTATAACCAAATAGTTTTTTTTTTCCTTTTGTTGTTGAAATATAACAAAATAGTTAGAAATCAATCAATCATAATTCATATACATATTATTCATTATTGTAATAATTCCTGCTAAATTTATAACCAGCTAATTAATTCCAGTTCTAGTCCTCAGATTGGAAAATAAAGAGAGCTTATAATTTAACATATGTTTTAATTTGTACAGGAGGACATCGATCTTATGGCAAAGCTAAACTTTGATGCCTACAGGTTTTCAATTTCATGGTCCAGAATATTTCCAAGTAATAATGTTATTTCATTAATTTGGTTCCAAATATTCAATGTCAAAAATTTACATTATAATAAGTCATAATGTTCCTTTTCTATCATACTAATTAATAAAATGCAGATGGAACTGGAAAGGTGAATCGAAAGGGAGTTGCTTACTATAATAAGCTGATCAACTACATGATGAAAAAAGGTAAAACATTACTCTTTTCTTAATTTATTTTTTCATTTTTTTATTAAAATTAGTCCAATCAGATTTTATAAGGCAGTTTTTTAAAATTCGATATTAAAATTAATTTAACAATATATTTTGCAGGTATCACACCATATCCTAATCTGAATCACTATGATCTTCCTCAAGCTCTTGAGGATAGATATAATGGGTGGCTGGGACGAGAAGTAGTGTAAGTATCATACTCTATATCTCCGTTGTAAAAATCCCCGTCTAGCTCAGATTAATCCCCGCTTAGGCGTAGGCCCTGCTAGTCCGCCTACGATTTCTTTTCCGATTAGGTCCGCCTAACCCCGCCCACAGGCCCAATCTGCCACCTAGCGAGTGTCTAGCGGTTTTTACAACATTGCTCTATATATGCTACTCTTTAAGTATTCACTAAATGGTCAATGCAATTTTGAATTTTGCAAACATATGTCAGTCGGGGTGTAAACAAATCGGCTAGAGTCGAACATGGTATATAGATTTATTTGGATTTTTATCGAGCTGCAGAAATTGTGTTTGAGTTTGATTTGATTATTAATCAAATCGAGTTTGAACGAGCGTTAGTCGAGCCGAACACAAAATCGAGCTTTAGTTTTGTTTCTGATTTTCAAATTGTTTGCAGGAAAGATTTTGCAGATTATGCAGAATTCTGTTTCAAGACATTTGGGGACAGAGTTAAAAACTGGCAGACATTTAATGAGCCTAGAGTTGTAGCTGCCCTTGGATATGATAATGGATTTTTTGCACCTGGAAGATGTTCTAAAGCTTTTGGCAATTGCACAGAGGGAAATTCAGCCACTGAACCTTATATTGTTGCTCATAATCTCATTTTATGCCATGCTGCTGCTGCTCAGAGATACCGTGAGAAATATCAGGTAAAAATAACAAAAAAGCCCCGCAGGTTTTTGAAAATCACAAAGGTCCCTGAGGTTTGATTATGTATTACGCTTTACCCTTTATAACAAAAAAAAAAAAACATATGAAACACCACCTTTATGTTTGTAGAAATATTATGGTTACCTCCTTACATTTAGGCTAAATTGCATATTTGGTCTACTAACTTATACTAAGTTGCACTTTCGTCCACTAATTTAGAGGTGTGGTAAAATAGGACAGTAATTTGTTGAACATTAAGTCCAATCTCTGTCAATAATTGTGAAGTCAACTGAAATTGCTCCCAAATTTTCGGGATTCAACCCGTCAATGTGGATATAAAAAAATTATTCAATATGCGTATGTCATTGAAAATGGCTGGAGGGACTAAAATCTCCGAAACGTGGGAGCAATTTCAGTTGATTTTGCAACTGCCGATAAAGATTGGATTCAGTGTGCAACAAATTAAAAGTTAGTGTCCTATTTTACTACATTCCTAAATTAGTGGATGGAAGTGCAACTCGATATGAGTTAGTGGACCAAGTATGCAATTTAGCCTTACATTTAAGACAATATCAAACCTGAGGGGGGTTCTTCTAATTTTGAAACTTTTCTGGGTTTTTTTGTAATTACCCTAAATCTCAGGGTAGTTTTTGTAATTATCCCTTATATTAATATATCCCATTATGAGAGAAAAGCATCATGAGTTTGTGTTGAACTTAATTGCAATTTCAGGAAAAACAGAAGGGTAGGATTGGAATTCTATTGGATTTTGTTTGGTATGAGCCTCTTACAAGATCCAAAGCAGACAACTATGCAGCTCAAAGGGCAAGAGATTTTCACATTGGATGGTAACAAGTCTAATTACTTCTTCTTCTTTTTTCTGCTTTAAAATTAAGTGTATATTACAGAAACCACCCTGAAGTTTAACTTAATTACTAAAAGGTCCAATTATCTTTCAGAATTACAAATACATCCTCAAGAGACTAAAACGTACTCCTCAATATGGTTTGCATTTACTTAACAAATATATTTGTAATTCTGAAAGATGGTTGGGTTTTTCTGTAATTAGACAGAACCTCAGGGGTGTTTTTTGTAATTAAACCTAAATTTAATTGCATATCTCAAACTGCATTCCCTTAAGTCCCTTTTCAATTGAATTTTGGACAGATTGTGTAATATGAGTTTTGGGCTTGCTCTGTAGGTTTATGCATCCTCTGGTATATGGAGAGTATCCAAAAACAATGCAGAATATAGTTGGGAAAAGGCTACCAAAGTTCACAAAAGAAGAGGTCAAAATGGTAAAAGGATCTTTTGATTTTGTGGGCATAAATCAGTACACAGCATATTATATGTATGATCCACACCAAGGAGAACAAAAGGACTTAGGCTACCAGCAAGATTGGAATTGTGGTTTTGCTTGTAAGAAAAATTCTTCTAGCTCTTTTTACTCTTGCCCTCAATTAAGTCATAAGTTTACATTTATGGAATAGGTCTAATTACAACAACAAAAAAAGGGATAATTGCATAAAAACCCCTGAGGTTCGATCTAATTTCAAAAAAAACCCTAAGATTTTTTAAATTTGCAAAAAATCCCTTGATATTTTATTCCGCTTACATCTTACCCCTTCATAAGCAAAAAATATTTCAAAACCCTCATTGATATTTGTAGAAATATTACATTACCCCCTTAAATTTAAGATATAATCAAACATGAGGGTATTTTTTTGCTGGATTTTTTTTATAATTAGCCCAAACCTCAGGGGTGTTTTTGTAATTATCCCAAAAAAACTATGAGGTTTTTGAAAATTACAAAAAAAAAAAATTTCAAGTTTGATTTTGTCTTAAATTTAAGGAGGTACTTGTAATATTACTGTAATAGTCGAGGGGGTTTGAAATAGTTTTTTGCTTATAAAGGAGAAAATTGTGGGATTTTTTTAATTTTTAAAAATCTCTGATTTTTTTTTTTTTGTAATTAGCCCGTACCTCATGGATTCGTTTGTAAATATTTTCTATGGAATATGATGTATCTTAGTATCTAACATTGTCCTAAAATGTTGGCAGATGATCGACATGGAGTCCCAATTGGCCCAAGGGTATGTTCATCTGAAACTATATATAAACTCTATAGCAAAAAGTTTTATTTGTGCCCACATATTATGAATTTATGATTGATTGTTTTTATGTGTGCAGGCACATTCATACTGGCTTTACATTGTGCCATGGGGTCTATACAAAGCTGTAAACTACATCAAAGAAAACTATGGGAATCCAACCATGATTTTGGCTGAGAATGGTATATGTCTCACTTGGTTTGAGCTATATTCCTATAAAAAAACATCAATGGATAATTACAAACTCTCCCTGAGATTTGGCCTACTTATAAAAAAAAAAGGATAATTACAAAAAGTACCCTGAGGTTTGACCTAATTACAAAAAAAAACTCGGCTAACTTTTAAAATTACAGAAGGTATCCGTGAGATTTGATTCAGTGTTAAAATTGAGGGGTAAACTGCAATGATTTTATAGATATGAAGGGGGATTTTAAAATATAATATGCTTATAAAGGAGTTAAATGTTAAAACAAAATGAAACCTCGGGGTATTTTTGTAATTTTAATAGTTAGCTGTATTTTTTTATAATTAGGTCAAACCTCTACAAAAACACCCCTCAGGTTTAGGCTAATTACATAAAAAGCCAGAGATATTTCAAAATTACAAAAAAAGCCTTGAGATTTGATTTCATCTTACATTTTCTCCCTTCATAAACAACGAACATTTCAAAAAACCCATGATATTTCTATAGATATTACAGTTAACCCCTTAAAAGTTAAAATTAAGGCATAATCAAACTTGAGGGGGCTTTTTATAATTTTGAAACCTCTCTGGGTTTTTTCTGTAATTAGGCCAAACCTCAGGGGGTCTTTTGTAGTTATCCCTAAAAAAACAGTTATCTTTAAAATTACAAATACCCCTTAGGTTTGTAAAATGGAAACAAATATTAGTGGGTCATTTTGTAATTAGACTAAACAACAGGGGTATTTTTGCAATTATCCCTAAAAACCAACGTCGGCTCAACTTAACATGAACGGCAATTTTGACAGGAATGGATCAGCCAGGCAACCTTACGCTCCCCACGGTTTTACACGACACGATAAGGATCAACTACTACAAAAGCTACCTACAACAACTAAAGAAGGCGATCGACGAGGGAGCTAATGTGGAAGGCTACTTCCAATGGACATTTGTGGACAACTTTGAATGGAGATTAGGTTACACATCAAGGTTTGGCATCGTCTACGTCGATTTCAAGACCCTCAAGAGGTACCCGAAGATGTCGGCTTACTGGTTCCAGAAGCTACAGCAGAGACACAAGCATTAAGCAGCAACTTATTCCTACTTTTATGTTGTTATAGTTTCCAGTTCACTAGTTATTTTCAAGTGTGTTTTTAGTTTCATCCATTAGGGATCAATAAGCTTTAGCTGGGAATGGGGGGAAAAAGCAGTGTTTTGTCTCCTTTTTGTACCTGGCTGATTTTAGTTTCACTTCATGTAGTTGTTGTTCCTTAAACATTTGAATAGAGAACAATGAGACTTAGAAATCAAGCTTTTCATCTTGAATCTGCAAAAGCAATAAGCTTTAGCTTGAGAATGATAATAAGTATTTTTAAATCAAGATTTCAACACAAACAATACTACTCTTTTAGTTGGACTGTTGGAGATTGAGTGCAAGTTCTACACTAAAATAATGCAGAATCTACACTTAGTGCAAACACATATGACTATAAGAGGCCCGATTCGGCTGGTTCCAATTCACTTTACTATGTATTCGACTGTATTTATTGCGCCAAAAAGCTTCCGAGCTAATCAATACAAAAAAAGAACATTAAGTCAAACCCGCCCCAGACTAGCCTGAGTTCTTTAATTTAATGCTTCATTCTCCTAATATCGTTTTGGTCAAATGTTAACCCACAATGCCTTTAATATTTTAGTTTGACACGTTGGAAAATCCAAATCCACATGTCAACAATAGCTTATAATAGAGGAAATAGGGCAAATTACCCACTTGGGATAGGTGACAGAGTTTTTTGACATGTAGGATAAAAAACATAGGCCTTGTTTGTTTATGTTTCCAAGGCCACATTTCCAATTTCCAACTATTCATAGAAATGGAATCATGTTTGTTTCTAAAATTTCCAATGAAAATCATCATTTCCACTTTTCACTTTTCACATAAAACATCATCTCAAACCTACAATTTCAATTCTCAACCCTATACACTACCCTACATCACTTATCAATCACTATACTTATTTTTTAACCCAATTATATATGTGGGACCCTCCACTACCAACTTTATCTACTTAAAATACTACTATATATATCTAATGGGACCCACTAGCCTACAATCTTACAAATATAATATTATATATTCAAATAAAATATTCAACCACTATCAATTTTTCAAATTATTATATACATAAAATACTATTTCAAAACTACTTAACCAAACATAATCTCATTTCCAAACCTACATAAAACTCATTATCATTCACTCATCCAAACATAATTCCAGTTTTCACACGAAAACCAATAAATTCTGAAAATTCATTTTCCAACACTAGAAACTAGAAATAGTTCATGGAAACATAACCATACAAGGCCATAGTTTTCTACCCACTTTTGGGGTTCTTTTACCACAATACCCTTGAGGCTTTAAATGCAAGCTTTTAAAACAGGTAGATGTGTATTTCTCTCTCTTACAATTAAATACTTCCATACATACGTTTCCCCTTCTATTTTGCTCTTCTTATTTTCTCTCTTTTCTTCTTCTTCTTCACAAAATATCAAGAAGTTCTTTTTTGTATTCTTTCATAACCAAAATCGAACCAAAAAATTGAATAACAAGGTAATGTTGCTTCTCCTCTTAATTACTTAACCTTGTCTAAATCGAATAACAGACAATATACTGACAATATGGAGTGTTGGCACGATATAGGCACGATTTCATATAACCCTACGGCACGATATCGTGCCCAATTAACCCTGCGGCACGATATCGTGCCGAATTAATCTCTTCATTAACGTGAGCGTGGATATCGTGCCCAAGTGAGTTTTAATTTTTTTTTTTTTTTTTTGGAGTGGAAACAAGTGGGTATTAGGCTTTTAGCATTTATGCATGCAAGTGGGTTTTTCTAATAAAATATGCATGCACAAGCATGCGTTTGTTTCTCAAAAAAGAAGCATGCGTTTTGGGGTTTCTTCCCAAGTACAACAAAAGATGCACTTTTTTATTTCATTTTAATAATTTAAAATAATGATAAAGCATGCACATTAGGTGTTGAATAGGCTGAACCGAGTTTTATCTTCTTTTTTTTTATCGATTGAACGAGTTTTATCTTAATTGGGCACGATATCGTGCCCAATTAACCTTATGGCACGATATCATGCCCAAATAACCCCAAGAAGACGATATCGTTTGCAATTTGCTCAAGGCGATATGACATCATATCGTGCCACATTAGCATTTTGGCACGCCATATGATATATCGTGCCACATTAGCATTTTGGCACGACATGTCATGCATATATATAATAGAGAGCATGATATGCATGTATATTAATGTAAATGTGCACGATATACATATAAATTTATGTAATTGCATGCAATTGCACAATATGCATATATATTAATGTTTTTGCATGCATGTGATATGCATATATGCATGCGCACGATATGCATATATATTTATGTATTTGCATGCATGTGATATGCGGATATATATCGGCACGATATGCGGCATGAAAATAAGGCGGCACGATATGTGGCACGAAAGATGGCACAAGTATAAAATGGCACGGTATAAGACACCAAATAAATATATGGCACGATATGCGGCACGAAATGAGGCACAATATGTGTGTATAATGGCATACGGTTTCTATACGGTTGTAATGAGTGTGTAATGATGGCTTCAATTTCAAAATTCAAAAAACACCAACTTAAATGAGGGGCAATTTTGCCAATTTGGGTAGAAAAGAGTTTTGTTATCTTGTTGGATAGAAAAGAGTGTCCACTATCCATAGTGGGTACTTTAAAAATTTCCCCCTTATAATATACATGGTAAAGTGATTTTGCTTTTTATTGTAACTTAAAGGTATTTTTATTGGGGGAATTTTTTAACTACCCACTATGGATAGTGTGTATTCTTTTCTATCCACTAACTTAAAAGAACTTTTTTTTAGCCAATTTGGCCAAATTGCCCTTCCTTTAATTTGATGATTTTGAATTTTAAAATTGATGTAATTATTGTTTTCTTTGGAAACCGTGTACACCACCAAATACACACTCTATGTACAGAAAAAAATAAGAAATAAATAAATAAATATATATATATATATATATATCGTGTCGAATTGTGTCGAACCGAATCGTGCCGAATTGTGCCGAAATCGTGCCCCTAATTTATATTGTGCCGAATCGTGCCAAAATCGTGCCCTTAATTTATATCGTGCCCATTTCATAATTATACTATATCGTGCGTGCATTTCATTTCTCACACATATCGTGCCTATTTCGCACACATATCGTGCCATTTATTTCATTTGCATACATTAAACCATGCATATATCGTGCCATTTGCATAACACCATGCATGCATATCGTGCCATTTGCCTGCATTCCTTAAACCATACTTTAAACCATTTGCATGCATATCGTGCCATTTGCCTGCATTCCTGAAACCATACTTTAAACCATTTGCATAACACCATGCATGCATAATTGCATATTGTGCCTCGTGCCTGCATATTGTGCACAAATATGTATATATCGTGGCATGCATTAAACCATATTGTGCCTAAAATTTGTTTCAATAAAATTTAAAAATATTTTTAATTTATTAAAAATATTAAAAAAGTCCACAAAATTATTTTAAAATATAAATATTAAAAATGAAAAAAGAATCAAGTTATTTTAAAAAAATACAAAAAATTAAATATGAAAATTAAAAAAACACACTTTTTTAAAATATTTTCCATTATTTAAAATATGGAAATTTGTGTAAAAGTCTCGAATAATTTTTAAAAATATGAAAAATGGATTAAAAATAATAATTGAAGGCTTTCAAAAATTTACAAAAGTCGATTTTTATAAAATCCAAAAAACGCAGTAGAGAGAGAAAAAAAAATAAAGAGATATGACCCCACATACTTTTGCATTTAAAGTGTAAGGGTATTTGGGTAAAAGAACCACAAAAGTGGGTAGAAAACTTAGTTTTTTATCTCACATGTTAGAAAAGTTTTTGCCCTATCCCAAATGGGTATTTCCTACAATTTGCTCTATTTTTATTTATAAATATAATAATAATAAATTATTATTATTATTATTTTAAGGGTAAATTACCAAAAAGTACCTTTGAAGTTTGACATAATTATAAAAATAAAATCCAATTAACTTTCAAAATTATGAAAAATGCGGTGAGGTTTTATTTCGTCTAACATTTACCCCTTCATAAGGAACATTTCAAATCTCTCCTCATATTTATAAAAATATTACAAGTAGCTCTTTTTTAACACTGAATCAAACTTTAGAGGTACTTATTGTAATTTTAAAAGTTAACTAGGTGTAATTAGGTCAAACCTTAAGGGTACTTTTGAAACCCCTTATTTTAATTTAAGGAGACATTTGAATGTTAGGGAATTTGATACAACAAATCCTGTCTTCTTTCTTTTACATTGCTTTGGTTTAGGTACAGTATAAGGGGTATAACTTATAGGGCGCGTTTGGGGTTATTGATTGGAGTTGATAATATCCTTATCAGCCCATTTCAATCCATTTGGCATCAATGATGAGGGCCGATTGGAAAGGATGAGCCCGTGAAATATTCCTAATTTCAATTGATTAAGGAACCCACCTCTGAGGTGGTAATTTTTTTTTTTTTTTCCGAACGATAGAATTTTATTATAACAACTCAAAAACTAAAATTACAACTGACAATCGTAAAAGCCAAGCAAGAGCCGACAAGACTAACTAAGAGCCAAGCGGGAATTGGTAAAACCAATTGATTCACATGGACTAAAAACTATCCACCCCAAACTAACCACTCCGTCACGGAGACTTCAAAGACTCCTTAAAAGGAGAGATCAGTAACACACCAAAAAACTAAAAAATCGGGCACGAGCAACCACTACATCTTTGCAACGAAAAAACCGATCCGCCTACGAGTTTTGCAAATCAACCGGAAAAAAATACAAACAAAAAAAAAAACAACAACTATAGCTAAAAACGAGAAAAAAATACAAAAACAAAAAAAAAAAAATTGCCTCTCCCTCACTAACTCAACTGGCCGCACCCATCATCTACTCAGACTCGAGACACCTCGCCGGTGGAGCTCCGACCCACTTTCACCCGAACGAAAATATCGGTCACCTCAAAAATCACAAGAATCGCCCGTCTGCTCCAGGTGGAAAGCATGGAGGAGGGGAGGGGAAGGAGGGAGGGGAGGGGAGGGATGTGTGGGTGGCGGCTGTGGTTGGGGAGGGAGGGGAATAGGAAATTAGGTTTGGGGTTTTTTGGGGGGTTAGAGAGAAGGGGGAGGAAAATGTTTGAGGTGGTATTAATTACAGATTATATACTACAGACATTCATATTACCACAGACATTACCGCCAATTTGTATGTCTCTTTATAAACCCTAACCCCTTCACATTCGGGAAGGCCTTTCCCCAAAACTCTCGAAATGTCTGCGTCGAAAGAAGAATTTTCCGATGCCGATTCCGACGATGGGTTCGACGAGGATATGGAAGCGCTGAAAAGGGCTTGCCAAATAACCGGAAAAAGTCAACCGACAAGCAGCTTCAACTGCCCTCCACCACCGGAGCCGCCGCCAGTGCGAGTGCCTCGTCGGAGGCGGATTCTGATGGAGAGGGAGAGGAGGACCTTCAATTGGTGCGCAGTATTCAGGAACGCTTTGCGGATCCGATGGATATGGAGGACGAGCCACTGATGATGAAACCTTTGTGTACGCTGCCACCTGAATGGTCTGATAGCGATGACTGTGACGATGATTATGAGACCCTCCGAGCTATTCAGCGGCGTTTTGCTGCCTATAATGACGGTATATGCTGTCCTCTGCCCCCCTTTGTTGAATCGATATGATTTATTTAGTTATTTTTCGATTAGTTTTGTGTTTGATAGCATGGAATTGTGATTTTGATTTTATATAGATTCATATTGTGTTAATTAGATTTCTATAGCACCAAGGGTAGCTGCCTAACATAAGCTTTCACTTTGATTTGCTGTGGAGCCAGAATTATTTTGGATATAAAATCCTTCCTATGTCCCAGATTTTGCTTGAAGGCTTGTTTCAATTTGGAAAAACTTGTGCCGAAGCTTACATATTATTTGTAAATTTTAAAAAAAATAGTAAAATTTTATTATCTGTTCTTTCTGTCGCTCGCATATTTTGAGAACTTTTTAGTCATCTAGTGATGTACATTGCTTGTAACGTGTAGCATCTTCATTTTTCATCATTGGATACAGGCAGCAAGATGGACAACATGGACGACTTTCTCCATAGACCTGTGCAGGTGGGTGCTACTATCATAGACTCAGAAAAGGAAACTTCCAATAGCTTTGTTGAGAGAACTAATGCTCGAGAAGGGTTTCTCAATTGTGTAGATACAAGTGAGCCTACTGGCAAGAAATCAGAAGCATGTGATGATGCTGGTGGAACACAGCCTTCTGATTTAGTGGAATGGAGTGAACCTGGTACTGATGATGTGGCTGGATTGCCACTCAAAACCTCTCACTTCCCAAAGTCTGCACTGGCATTTGTTGATGCTATTAAGAAAAACAGGTCTTGCCAGAAACTTATAAGAAGTAAGATGATGCAAATGGAAGCCAGAATCGAAGAACTCGATAAACTGATGGAACGTGTCAAAATCCTGAAGGACTTTCAGGTTGCTTGCAAAAAGAGGACTGGGCGAGCCTTGTCACAGAAAAAGGATGCTCGTGTGCAGTTAATTTCAGTACCAAAACTAAGGGCAAACATAAAGGTTTTTTATCCTCTTACTGTCACTTCCTCTTAATTGAAACTTATTTTGTGTTTGCAATCTTTTGATTGTTGGTTATTATTATTTCGTTAAATTTAACGTTTTTCTTTAGGATGAGTATGGGGTTACAGTTGGCTGGCCATTTGCCACACAAATTTAGTCAACATGCCTCAAAATCTACCTACATTACAAGACATAGCTTTGTCGAGTCTAGTTGGTGTTTATCAGCACTTGTTTGTGTTAGCCAGTTAATTGCTGATTTATTCATTAGCTTATTGGGTTGTGAAATGGATAATGGTTAACATCGTAGGCCGCGATTGGATGTGAACGGAAATCGGAAATTTTCATCTAGCGAACCGAAAAAATGAGGAAGGGGTGAATGGATATGAAATTGATGGAAATTTTCATGGACAATTACTGTTACAACATCCCACTTATTTTCAACTCCACTTTGTTGTAATCATTACTTCTGTCAGCATAAATTCTTCCAAGGAGATAACTGATAAACATTGTCCCATCATTAATAAAATATCAATTAGGATGAGCACATTCTTTTCCTTCCCCTTACCAATATGTTTTTAGTTAATTAATGAGTGAGAAATCTTTTTATGAATACTCCATACATTATCTGATTATCATATATTTAGTTATAAAGCATATGGTTCTTATGTGTGTATATATATTAATTGGATCGTTCAACTAGTAATATATATAATATCAAACAAGTTATAAATAAGAGCATTAATAGGTTATAAATACAAAATTATTGTTAAATAATAATCTGATATTATTCTCAAAAAATATCTATACTAGTTTATGGCATAATTATAATATATAGAATAAAATAAAATTTCCTTAAATTATTTTTTTACATGGTGTATAACATTAGTTTATGTACAATTCGTACAAAAATCCCATTAAAATAAGTCATACTTTTAATTCCCGTAATTTGTTCATTCGTATTATACCCGTAAGTTAACAAATCTGTAAATTTATCAATTTCGTGTTTTTGACAGATAACACTTTAAGATAACGTTTGTTGTACAAAACATTATTATGAGAAAATACATAGCACTTATTTAATTAAGTGCAACAAATTATTCTTTTAGATAACGTTTTAGGATAACACTTGTTGTACGAAGCATTATTCGAAGAACATATATTGCACAATCATAATCTTATAAGTGCATTGGAATCAACAATAGATATTTTTACAATATTAAATTATAACTATCACATCTGAACACCAAAAAATTCTCATATTCAATCACAATTCTCCCTAGAAAAAACATCACATCAACTGTCATCATTACATATCCAATCACACTCTCAAAAAAATTCAATTCATTTCCCCATAATTTCTTTTCACTATTCTCTAGCAAAATAAAAAATTTCAAAGTGAAAGCACATCCAATCGCGCCCGTAGTTTTCGATGAAATTAGCTAATGTTTAAAAATATCTCTGAATGTTACTAGAAATTGTTAAATTGTTGTCATTATGTATTTATTTTGTTGCTCAAACAGAATTGTGACCCCTGCAGGTCAATGAGAAAAAGATCCCTGCTGTATATAAGGGGCCTCCAGAGAATTCACATGTCGTATATTATAAGGAGGCGTTGGCAACATTTGCTGTCAATGTTAGTAGGGAGAAGTGGTCAAAGGAAGAGAGAGAGAATCTTGTGAAGGGTGTGAAACAACAGTTTCAGGGAATGTTGCTTCAGCGATCTGTTGATCTACTCAGGTGTGATTTCTCATTGACTTTGTTGGATGTTTACAATGTGTAAACATGGGCATCTTTGTTCATCTGGCATGCTTTCACCACTTTTAATTGTATGAACTTTTTGATTGCATGATCCGAGGCACTATTACATGAAACAACAACTAATTTTTTCTTATGAGATCATAATATGTATGTTTGGAATAGAGTATTGCACCAGCCGCATGTCAACAAAATGCGTTTCAGTTTTTTCATGAAATGTTTCAAATAATCCTTAAGCACGTAACTCATTGTAGTAATATTTTGCATCCCTTGAGGTATATAGACTTTTAGCATTATTCACATGTGAAAAATCAAAAAATTTAACTGGCAAAAGAAAGTTATCTTTGAGGTTATTCTCAACAAAGTGATAATAGTTATTAATTTTCTTAAAATGTAATTGTACAATTCTCAGTAATTGCAAGTTTCTTCTCTCACTCATTCTCTTTACACACACATTATGTGTGTTAATTCGGTAAGACTGTACCAAACTGAACGGAAATCTTGGTATGGGTTGCATAACTAATTAACAAACCAACTAATCTGTTGGGTTTGACAAATTGGTAGACCGACTTAAAAAGAAAAAAAAAACGAAAATTTATAGAGGTAACTACATGTAAGTGAACATAAAACAGTAGTAACATAATATGTATGTAGGAAAACTGGTTTGGTATGGAACAACAAATGATGCCAAAATTCAATATTGAACAGATTACCGGAAATTCGAAATAATTTTTATTTGGTATTGATTTGTATTGAATTTGTGTTGGCTGGTTTACCATCTGTGAACCCCTAACACAAATACTTTGCATTCTTGTTGTGTACGCTTTCTCTTCTTTATCTTCAGGGTATTGATTCATTATCTTTGCCACTGTCTATGGCTATTGAAATAGGATTTTAATTTTCTTTTCCTCTCAAATTTTCTGTATCTAACTGAAATGTGTTGTCCATATGAAGTCATCAACATACAGTAGTTTCATTATATCCCATTACTGATTCCACTGTGTTGGCTGGAGGATGGCACATGGGGGGCCGATGGTTGGAAGAGGGTATGGCGAAGGAGGGCTGTTGGTATTAGAAGTTAGTACTGTGTCCTTGGTTAAGAATTGGGACAGGGTTGTGAACTTGGTACCACGTGCTGAAAGCAATTGGTGGCAATGCTTAATTCTCAATTTTAGGGAGTGGGATATGCTGTTTTATATATGTAAAAGATGCTATAATACACCTTTTATATGTAAAAGATGCTATAATACACCTTTAATCGATACAATTTTTGAAATAGAAATTATGCAGAAATTATTTTGTATGGAAAAAAAGCCATTATGTATGCTATGGAAACTTTGGCCCCAAAGTGCACTATTCGGACGTATGCAGGAGTTGTATCCATTTAGAATTTGTGTTTATCCCACATCGCCAATTTACTGGGATGTTATTGTGTATAAACGTGGGTTGGACATCCTCTCCTCTTGAGCTAGCTTTTCGGAATGAGTTCTACCCAAGCCCATTTATCATGTTACTGGATCAGGTCAAGTAAGAGGTCATGAATATGAATTTGAATCTCACTGCCACACATATGGGTGTGTTAGATTAATTAGATATTCAAAGGCTCACCTCTCTAATAGCCTAATCTTTTTGGAGGAGGTGGTCATTCAATATAGTGTCAGAGCAGGCTCCATGCTCGGCCGGGGTGGCCGTCCATATGGAGGAGCATGGGGAAAGTGCAAGGAAATCTGAAACAACTTCAACTGTTCTGAGACAAAGAGAAGGGTAGAAATTTCGAATCTCTTACGATGTGGTGATTAGTATAATAACCACTCGACTTTCTGCTCTTTCCTGTTTAGGCTTTTTCCAGGCTTCTGATTGTTTTATTATTGTTGGTGTTGGTGGTATTATTATTATTATTATTTGCATAATGATAGAGTTGCACTAGTTTTCTTGAACATATTGAGTCCAATCTTATTCAGTGTTTTGTTTGTTTGCAGTGACGCAAATGGATCTTATGATCTTAGTAATGTTGACAGCATCCTTGAATCTATTAAAGATATTGACTTAACGCCTGAGAAAATAAGATTATTCTTGCCCAAGGTCAACTGGGAGGAGCTGGCTGCTATGTATGTTTCTGGCCGATCTGGTGCAGAATGTCAAGCAAGGTAATTTGGGACAGTTTCTTAAATAAATTTTCCTTGTAGCTGCAAAGATTGTATACTGGCCTGCTCAAAGCTAGAATTGGTTGAAGGAAATAAATATAATTACAGTCTAATTAGTCAGTTCTATCAAATACAATCTTAACAAATAGATTTTGAGTTGGTGTTACGTAATTATTTTTGGGAAATGATTTTTTTAATATACATATTAACGTGTACAATTATTGTAACGCTTATTTGCTGGTATCTTCATTCCTCATATAGTGGTATTTGTGGGTACTGTGATAGTTATGTATTACATGTCAGCCTGTGTACAACCAATCAGGCATTCAACAATAAAATAAATATTTAATGGAGGACTAGTGTGAAGTGCCTCTTGGATGATTGTTTGTTGAGTGTGGAAGTAGAAAAAGACAAAAATTGTTAACTTAGTTAAAATAGTTGTGCCCTACTTGTCTAGAGAGCTGTAGACTATCTGATCATTGAAACATTTACAATGGCATGGTGTGCTCAATCTTTTACACACTACATACTCTCACTTGCAGGTTTCTAAACTTTGAGGACCCCTTTAATTAATCACAATCCATGGACTGCAATGGAGGACAAGAGTCTTTTGCATATTGTACAACAGAAGGGACTAAGTAACTGGATAGATATTGCTGCATCATTGGGAACAAATAGGACCCCTTTTCAGTGCCTAGCACGCTATCAGAGGAGTCTTAATGCTCGATACTCAAAGAGAGTGGACCAAGGAGGAGGATAACCAACTTGGACCGCTGTGAAACTTATGGTGAGAGTAATTGGCAAGTCGTAAACTTCTGTGATGGAAGGACGAACAGGTACCCAATGCTCTAATAGGTCAGTTAACATGCTCAACAAAAAAGCCCTGATTTTTAAGCTTCTGTGATTTTGTTGAAAATCCATTAGGATTTGAAGCATGTGGGTTGCTCTTCTTTTTGTTTTCTTTCTTTAATTATTTATTTTTTGGCAACCATGAGGATTTGAAGCATAGTACTCATCTGCTAATAGAGAACACGTGTGGTTTTTCCTCTTTTTCATTTGATTTGTGCAAGCTAGTTCTTTGCTTGTTGCAATTCTCAGTTGTAGCATGTCTTGCCTTTTAGGTGTGATGTAGACAGTGGCCAGTGCAACATTTAAGAATAAGTTGGTGAACTGGGGCGAGGGGGACAAAATCTATTAACCAAGTATTATATAGATGATTAAAGAAACTGACATTTGTTGTATACTAACTGAGTACCTCCCAAAAATAGTGTAGTTAATTTCAATTGTTCTACTGATCGTCATTACCTTCTATAATAACCAAAAGCTTGTATAAATCAAATAGTAACCATACCTTTTGTATGACATGCGTGGTAATGGTAACCCCATAACATTGACCAATTCTCGCATAATTGATGCAATAACTCTTACAATAGTAGGTTGTGGGAATGCCCATCCTCCCAAGTCCCAAATACCATATCTATATATCATGAGATTCTAGGCCAGATCGGATTTGCCAATCCCTAGCCAATCATATATCTAGTAAATACACTTGACGTCTGGACAAGAATCATAAGAATCAAGAACAACATACAATGTACTGACTTTTTAGTGGCTTGTTTCCAACTATGCAGGAATCATAAGAATGATGTTAAGAAAAATTAACTCGAACTGTTGGATCAATATCAACTTTCACCTCACTATTTTCTCTAGACGCATGGCTATTGTTTCTATTCTATGTATACCGTGATTAAATACTTATATTGACTCTGAACTTGAGCAACATGTGCAGTTAACTCTTTTTTTCCTTTAAAAAACAAAATCATGCAAGACTTGATTTCCAATTTTTTGCTTCAAGTGGTTCACTAACTTATTCAACTTGATGGAGAGAGTGCAGATGGTTGAAGACGCTTCATCCAGCCAGGAAAAGGGTTGGAAAATGGACTGCGGAAGAAGACAAACGCTGAAAGTTGCTGTAGCACTTTTTGGACCAAAAACATGGAAAAAGGTAGCTAGGTGTGTGTGCCTGGTCGAACACAGGTGCAGTGCAGAAAGGTATTATTTGGATATATATGTAAATTTTAACTTTTATCCCTATATAAGAAAAAATGCAATTTTAATACGATTATGGCATTGGGTGGTGCCAGATGGGTTAATTGCTTAGATCCTTCTCTGAATATGGCTGAATGGACAGAAGAAGAAGATTCAAAATTGAAGTGGCCATTGCAGAGCATGGTTATTGTTGGTCCAAGGTCGCTGCATGTATTCCTCGACGTACTGATAATCAGTGTTGGAGGTATGAATATCTTTAGGGCGCAGTTTTTCATCAATTTTTTTTTTTTTTTTGTGTGTGATCTTGTCTCTTCTGATTCTCGACATTATATATTCATAATTATTAGGAGATGGAAGATGTTGTTTCCAAATGAAGTGCCTATGCTTCAAGCAGCCAGAAAGATACAAAAGGCTGCATTAATATCCAACTTTGTTGATAGGGAGTCCGAAAAACCTGCCCTTGGACCTAATGATTTTCTACTGCCAGAAACATATCGTATCACTGCATCTGAAAATGTTGATACTTCTCGGAGAAAAAGTCGACGATCAAGGTATGATGTTTCTGTGACTACTCTTGGTTGTATCGTTCTACTATTTGAGACTGATATTGTTTCGTTGATCACGTCCCAGGCGGAAGGAGGCACAGAACATACTGACAGAGATGCTCTTTCTGGGTAAAGCAATTGTCCATTTCTGTCCTCTGCTTTCTATTTGTAACCATGTTACGTTTCTTATTTCCATCTCCACGTGGATGTAAATTGTTCTTCCTACTGCAGTGAGACTTGTTCAGAAGAAGTTCCAAGGTTAACTAATGGCAATGAGGTTGAGAATTTGCATGGCAGATCTATGTCTAGAAAAAGAAGGGTTAAGAGTTCTCATTCAATTAAAAACAATTCGGTCCATCACCCAGTCATTCTTCACCTTCTCCAGATACAGTGCTACTTGATATGTCAATGGTTCAGATATTAGGAATCTCGTTTAAATGATGGTAATAGTAAGAGAAAACCTTGCCTGCAAAAGAAGAGATCAGGGTATGTTTTCATTAAGGGATAATTACAAAAACTACCCCCTGAGTTTTGGGTTGATTACAAAAAAACCTTTTGAAAATTACAAAAAAAAAATACCCGTTGAGGTTTGATTATGTATTACACTTTACCC
This sequence comes from Rehmannia glutinosa, assembly GCA_016081115.2. Classification (NCBI taxonomy): domain Eukaryota; kingdom Viridiplantae; phylum Streptophyta; class Magnoliopsida; order Lamiales; family Orobanchaceae; genus Rehmannia; species Rehmannia glutinosa. The sequence continues at coordinate 2,506 of JABTTQ020001859.1, read as the reverse complement.
CCTTACATAAGCAAAAACATTTCAAAACTCCCCTTACATTTGGAAAAATATTACAATTACCCACTTATGTGTTGGTTTTTTATAATTTTCATACATATCTTGGGTTTTTTTGTAATTAACGCAAACCTCAGGGTTAGTTTTTGTAATTATCCCTTTCATGTCATAATTATCTGATGTTATATGATCCTATATGACTGGCTGAGTATGTCTTTATTTGCAGTGTAAAATCAAAATGTAGACTCTGACCCTGCACCTGTTGCAATTTGCAAAGAAATGATAGTTATTGAACCACACTCAATGGAATACGAGCATTCGATCCAACGGAAGAATGTTCATTACCAACTCTCACTTATCGATTCTCAGTATATAACTACTGAGCTTGGTGGGGAATGACGTCACTCAAAGTAAGAAGGCTTCTAAGCTGCATCAAGGAGGAGACAGTGTAAAACGCTCGAGAAATCTGGAGAGGACACCAACTTGAAGGCGAAGAAGGAAATGAAAAAGGAGAAGATTTATGCGGACGCAACAAATGATCATCTATCATCTTTCCCCGACTCAATGTCACTGATGGAGGCTATTAGGTAAATTAAAGCTCGGAAAAGGAAGACAAAGATTCAAGAAACTTGTTCAAGTAGTGATTGTATGTCTTTGGCTGTTGTTGATCAGAATGTTAATTTAACTCCTGCACATGCACAGGCCATCGCAGCTAATGAGGATGGAAGTGTGACATTTTTAGGAGATAAATCATTTCATGTCAGTTGGAGATTGAACCTAATCAGCATTTTTCGAGCAGCTGACAATGCAGTATCAGAGAATTTAGAGGATCGGCCTTATCCTCTGACAGACAATGAGGTGCATCATGAGTGAAACGATGTAGCTCTATCAGAAACGGAGCAATCAGGGGCTGAGGTAAAAAACCAGTTTTGATGGCGTACCTAATCGGACTAAAAGATCGGCAAGTAGAGATGGAACTTGTTCTGGTTGGATGGTGGAAGTAGAACAAGCTGTATCTAGAAATGATGATGAAGCAGCTTGCACGAGTCGGGCGATAGTAGTTGAGGCTGAAGATGAAGATACAACTCTTTCTCATTTTTACAGCAATTAAAGAAGAGAAAAACTGAAGAGCTGAAGATACTATAATACCCCATTTGAAGGGAAATTTCTTTCCAAGAAAGAAATCTAGTTGTGCATTGGATGAAATATATCTGTTGAACAGTGATTTTGATGACCACCAGTTATATAGGTTTTGGTAAGTGATGCCTCCTTGACCTTGTGACTGGGTTTTGAAGTTTATTGAATTGTTGAGGTTGAATTGCATGTGAGGTTGGGTTGGGATTTGAGGAAGAGGGATTTAAAGTGATAATGTTAGGTGGACTTAGAAACACTTTTTGAGTATGAGTTGAACAAATTGCCTCAAGTTTTGGACATGTTTTTTTCATCGAAAATCGGATAGGATCTTTCTATTTTAGGATGGTGTTTTATCTCCTATTCCATCCATCACGGATGATTGTTAAGTGTATAGAATGGAGCATAAATTAAGGCTAAATTGTGGGTTTTTCTAAAACATATTTAAAATATTCCTAAAGAATATTTAAAATATACTTTTCTGTTTTTCGAAAATTCATGTAACCTAACAAGAAGTGTGGTTAAACTCGCCAATCCATAATATTAAGAAGAAATTGTTGTAAATAGTATGAAATTTTCGGGTAAATAAACTGTGGTTGAAATATTATCATATTAACTGGCAATAAATGCATGTATATGCATAGTTCGCGAATTATGGCAAAAGTTAACAAGAATAATTGTATAAATTAAATTAAATTTTATTAAATCAAACGATTTAAATGGGTACAAAATGTTGTTCACAGATTTTTACTCAAAAAAGAAGTTTTTTTTTAATCTAATTTGAAACTTTTTGTAGGTAAAATCGGCAATTTGATGACAACTATTTTTACAAAATCAGATTGAATTGGTATTTTCAATCCGCTCAATCAAGAATCAGTAGTGTATGCGGTCTGATTGACTATAATTAAATACGAATCAATTAAAATCGGTTAAAATTGGTCAAATTGCATAAAATTAATGGGTTTTTAAATTAAGTAAAGATGATATTAGGTCATATTTACGTGGTTATTTGGATTTTAGAATTTATAGATGTATTGTTGGTAAGTTAAATATGATTTATCTGATCTTTAAATTGTAATAAGAGTAAGTATATTATTTACTATTTTAAGTTAGGGTAAATTCTCCATTTTTTTTCGAAATGATAGTTTTATATATATGAAGAAAAACTTGTCTAAAGAAATTTATGTGATAAATTATATAAGAATCATTATGGAAAGCAAATTTAAATTATTGAAGAAGCTGAAAAATGCAGGAATAAGCTACATGAGTGGTCCGCGATCCCGAATGAAAGAAAATACGAGCGGAAAAATAGCAAAATGAAAAATTTTGCAACAAGAGAAAAAGCCAAACTCCGTCAAACGGCTGGTAGGCAATGCATGGC